>JANXHW010000004.1:65670000-66177500 GCA_026170595.1 Plestiodon gilberti rubricaudatus | reverse complement strand
TAGGAACATGGAATGTGAGGTCTATGAATCAAGGCAAGCTGGATGTGGTCAAAAATGAGATGATAAGATTGAACATTGACATCTTGGGAATCAGCGAACTAAAATGGACGGGCATGGGCGAATTTAAGTCAGGTGACCATCATATCTACTACTGTGGGCATGAATCCCTTAGAAGAAATGGAGTAGCCCTCATAGTTAATAAAAGAGTGGGAAAGGCAGTACTGGGGTGCAACCTCAAAAACGACAGAATGATTTCAGTTCGAATCCAAGGCAAACCATTCAACATTACAGTAATCCAAGTGTATGCCCCAACCACTGATGCCGAAGAAGATGAAGTTGACCGGTTCTATGAAGACCTGCAACACCTTCTAGAACTAGCACCCAAAAAAGATGTCCTTTACATCATAGGAGACTGGAATGCTAAAGTAGGAAATCAAGAAATAAACGGAACAACAGGCAAGTTTGGCCTTGGAGCGCAAAATGAAGCAGGGCAAAGGCTAACCGAGTTCTGTCAAGAGAACACGCTGGTCATAGCAAACACTCTTTTCCAACAACACAAGAGGCGACTCTACACATGGACATCACCAGATGGTCAATACCGAAACCAGATAGATTATGTGCTTTGCAGCCAAAGATGGAGAAGCTCTATACAGTCAGTAAAAACAAGACCTGGAGCTGACTGTGGCTCAGATCATGAGCTTCTTATTGCAAAATTCAGACTTAAACTGAAGAATGTAGGGAACACCACTAGACCAGTCAGATATGACCTAAACCATATCCCTTATGAGTATACAGTGGAGGTGAAGAATAGATTTAGGGCATTAGACCTGGTAGACAGAGTGCCTGAAGAACTATGGACGGAAGTTCGTAACATTGTACAGGAGGCAGCAACTAAAACCATCCCAAAGAAAAAGAAATGCAAGAAAGCAAAGTGGCTGTCAGATGAGGCTTTACAAATAGCTGTGGAAAGAAGGAATGCAAAAAGCAAGGGTGAAAGGGAAAGATATAAACAACTGAATGCAGAGTTCCAGAGAATAGCAAGGAGAGATAAGAAGGCCTTCTTAAATGAACAGTGCAAGGAAATCGAGGAAAACAACAGAATGGGGAGGACTAGAGATCTCTTCAAGAAAATTGGAGATATCAAGGGAACATTTTGTGCAAAGATGGGCATGATAAAGGACAAAAAAGGCAAGGACCTAACAGAAGCAGAAGAGATTAAGAAGAGATGGCAAGAATACACAGAAGAACTATACAAGAAAGATCTGAATGTTCCTGATGACCACGCTGGTGTGGTCACTGACCCAGAGCCGGACATCCTAGAGAGTGAAGTCAAGTGGGCCTTAGGTAGCATTACTAACAACAAAGCTAGTGGAGATGATAATATCCCAGCTGAGCTACTTAAAATCCTAAATGATGATGCTGTGAAAGTGCTGCACTCAATATGCCAACAAATTTGGAAAACTCAGCAGTGGCCAAAGGATTGGAAAAGGTCAGTTTACGTTCCAATTCCAAAGAAGGGCAGTGCCAAAGAGTGTTCAAACTACCGTACAATTGCACTCATTTCACATGCTAGCAAGGTTATGCTCAAAATCCTACAAGCTAGGCTTCAGCAGTACGTGGACCGAGAACTACCGGATGTACAAGCTGGGTTTCGAAGAGGCAGAGGAACTAGAGATCAAATTGCCAACATGCGGTGGATCATGGAGAAAGCACGAGAGTTCCAAAAAAACACCTACTTCTGCTTCATTGACTACGCAAAAGCCTTTGATTGTGTGGATCACAGCAAACTGTGGCAAATTCTTAAAGAGATGGGGGTACCAGACCACCTTACCTGTCTCCTGAGAAACCTGTATGCGGGTCAAGAAGCAACAGTTCGAACCGGCCATGGAACAACTGATTGGTTCAAAATTGGGAAGGGAGTACGGCAAGGCTGTATATTGTCACCCTGCTTATTTAACTTATATGCAGAGTACATTATGAGAAATGCAGGGCTGAATGAATCACAAGCCGGAATCAAGATTGCCGGGAGAAATATCAACAACCTCAGATATGCAGACGATACCACCCTAATGGCAGAAAGTGAAGAAGAACTAAAGAGCCTCTTGATGAGGGTGAAAGAGGAGAGTGCAAAAGTTGGCTTGAAACTCAACATTAATAAAACTAAGATCATGGCATCGGGTCCCATCAATTCCTGGCAAATAGAAGGGGCAGAAATGGAAGCAGTAACAGATTTTACTTTTCTGGGTTCCAAGATCATTGCAGACGGAGACAGCAGCCATGAAATTAAAAGACGCTTACTCCTTGGAAGGAAAGCTATGGCAAACTTAGACAGCATAATAAAAAGCAGAGATCTCACCATGCCAACAAAAGTTCGTATAGTCAGGGCGATGGTGTTCCCAGTAGCAATGTATGGTTGCGAGAGTTGGACCATAAGGAAGGCTGAGCGCCGAAGAATAGATGCTTTTGAACTGTGGTGCTGGAGAAGACTCCTGAGAGTCCCTTGGACTGCTAGGAGATCAAATCAGTCAATTCTAAATGAAATCAAGCCTGACTGTTCCCTGGAAGGACAGGTACTAAGGCTGAAACTCAAATATTTTGGCCACCTAATGCGAAGAGAGGACTCTCTGGAGAAGACTCTGATGCTGGGAAAGATTGAAGGCAAAAGGAGAAGGGGAAGGCCAAGGATGAGATGGTTAGACAGCATCACCGATGCAACAAACATGAAAATGAGCGAACTCAGGAAGATAGTGGAGGACAGGAAGGCCTGGCGGGATATGGTTCATGGGATCACGAAGGGTCGGACACGACTTAACGACTGAACAACAACAACCCCTGTGTAAGCCTCCCACCCTGCAATGAGCCTCCTCGGACCTAGCTATTTTGCTAGTGCAGGCCAGAGAAGTAAAAGCAGGCCAGGAGGCTGCAGAAAAGGGGGATAGGATCTGGCGTGGGCCATCACCACCATAACCACCCTCTCACGCAGCCTCCCTTCCCCCCATTCCTCCCCCCTCCCCACCCAGTTTTGCCTCCTCTCCTGATCTGCCCTCCCTGCACCCTCCCTGCCTCCCCCACCACCTTACCTTCCTCATCAGGCGGCTAGAGATCTGCTGGCACAGGCGGGAAGGCTCCAGCCTTCCCGCCAGTGTTCTGGCAGCACGCTACTCGTACATTGCCATAGCACCATATACAGCTGGCGCTGACTGCTTTACGGTAGTCAGCACCAACAGAATGTCCGTTCTGCTGCTGCCCATCCCAGTTATGATTGGGCCTTTAGATTTGTTTACCCTGGCCTTCTACAATGATCATCAAGTGCTGTATTTTGTTCTGTTTTAAAAAGTACAACAGATCAGTAAAGTTTAACATCCATCTTTCTCCCTGTTTTAGAATTCGTTATCTTTGTGAAAGACATTTATCTCTACCTCTTGATGACCACCATTCCCACGGAACTGCGAAATGCTGATATTGCCTGTATGTCTCGTAGCTTATGCTTCTCTGACTTTTATACATGGATCATCTCTGTGACATATATCTGCTTTGATATATGTATTTATTATATTGCTGTGAAATTCTCCAAATTAATCTGTAACACTTTCCCCCCCCCCCTCCTGTGCAAACTGCAGTGTGGCTGTACTGTCATGAGAATTGTCTGACATTTTATGAAACATAATGTGTTCTCTTAATTTTCTCCTTTTCATAAAGAGCTCTCTGGATGATGTCAATCTATTTGCTTCAAATGCCATTTTTCAATTTGTCTTGCTGTCTTGAAGTATGTTAAGTAAAGACTTAGCAATAAACTCAGGAAGATTCCTTGCTATTAAAGCAAAGCATAATATCCTCATATAGATTTTAGAATCCACTTGAGGGACCCTTTCCATCTGTATAGGCTTACCAGATCGTCACCCGGGACGGAGCGATCGCCCCTTAAGGGGGAGGAGCGTGTGCGGGGCCGGTAGCATTACCAGCCCTGCCCACACTCCTCCCCCTTAAGGGGCGATCGCTCCGTCCCGGGTGACGATCTATTAAGCCTACATCTGTAGAATTTTACAGAAAGGTTTCAAAGTGGATTTTTTTTAATGTACTATATATAAAAGTGACAGATCTTGTATAAAATAGTTGTAGAAAGACATTTTATAGCTGAGGTTCCTGGAGCAGGCATTTGCCACCAGAGAGGGGAAAGGGTAGAAGGAACACACTCTTACACAGAAGACCGTTGGCATAATATTTCTGCTGCAGAGGATTTGCATTTGATGGAGGTTGGAGGGACTCTGTCAGGCCCCAGAATGATTGGGGCTGGCTAGGTGGTTTTAGCTTAGGCAGAAAAAGATCAAAGGAGCAAATGTGGAAGATGGATCCCCAAATGGGGTGGGGGTCAGGTACTGAATTTGATGGATGAGAATCAGAGCAGAGACAAGAGACATTAGTGAGGATAAGTTGATGGTCAAGGACTTGATTTGGCAGGCAGGCAGGTGGACAGGTGTCAGACTGAGCAGGTGAGGCGAGTCCGTGTTGATACGTAGCCAGGCAAGTTGCTACATATGACTGAATCCCAGCTGGTGGGCAGCAAACGCTAGGGGAAGAATTGTTGCTTCCATGTTTTCCTTGGGGCTTCCCAAAAGCAATCTGGAAAACAGGATGTTGAACTAAATGGATTTGTAGTCTGATCCAGCAGAGCTGATCTTATGTTCATAGCACTAGGTGGACCAGGGACACTTCGAGCGGAAACTGTTATAACCGGCAACAATCTTTGTAGAACAGGTTAAAACGGGTAAAGCGGTCATAGTTCAAGCAAAAAAGTAGCGATCCAGCCGATCCAAAGTATTTACATTTTGTCCGGGTAATCTGAGCGATTCCCACAGTCAACAGAAATCTTTAAAAACAACCTGGAGCACAAAGGACCCGACGTTTCGTGTTTACTCTAAACACATCTTCTGGGGACTTCCAAAGGAACTTTGGTAGATGTTACAGTAACAGCGTTTCCCTCTGTTGGTTCTTATCTTTCAAAAAAGGGCGGGAAACCAGCTGTCATAGTGGAGGCGGTCTCTGATCCTACTCAGTCATAGAGCTTACTGATCCTGCAAAGACTGAAGGCAAATTGTGTTGTTGCTCAGAACTGCTGTCATTCTGTGTGCTCTTTGTTCTGCTTCCCAGGGATGATGTTGTCCTACTGTCCCCACACTCCTTATGAATTATGGGAAGCCATATACGATTGGCAAGACTTAGTTCTTGTTGCCTGTTCATCAGGGCATGAGGCATTTTTTTGCTTATTGCTAAAGCCTCCAAATTCTTTAATACACTTAATTTACTTTCTGTACCCAAGGAACACGCGTCTTTAAAATGAATTGTGTGTCCTGTGGTCATCGCATGTTCAGCTGTCGCAGAAAGTTGAGGATGCTCCAGTCTCAGCGCTCTTTCGTGTTCCTTAACTCTAGTTCTAATTGATCGCTGAGTCAGTCCAATGTATTCCTTCTCACAGGACCCACAAGGAATACAATAAATTCCAGGATTGGAGAGGGGGGGTCTCCTATCTTTTGGATTCTTGAGCATCTGTTCAGTTTTTCTCGTTGGTCTGAACACAGTTTTTATGTTCCCTTGTTGAAGCACTCTAGCTATTTTGTCTGTCACTCCCCTGATGTGGAGTGTATGAATAATGAATAAAATCCAAAGGGAAAGGGAAGGAAGAAAAAATAGGGTCACCATTGAGACTGAAGTTATTAATAAAACAACAGAAGAGAATAAAGAAAAAATCTGGACAGTTTTGCCCTACATCAGGGGAGTGACAGACAAAATAGCTAGAGTGCTAACAGTTTGGCCACAGCCTGAACAGCCCTCTCTGCCCTAGAGGGGGGCAGAGAGGAGAGAGGAGAAGAGAAGAGAGAAGTGGGGTGTTTGTGAATTTTGCCCTCCACCGACAAAGTCCCACTTTGTGGCTGCTGGGAGACAGGACCCCACGCCACGTGCTCAGAGAGAGAGAGAGAGAGAGAGAGAATGGAGGCCTGGGGCTGGGCTTTTGTGGGAAAGAGGCTGGGTGTGGCTGGCTGCGGATAGGGTAACTATCTGTGTCCATGTCCAGAGTTGTGCCACAGCTATTCCGTCCTAACTCAGGCATAACTCAGGAGTAGGGTGTTAGAACTTTTCAGGAGAGGGCTGGAGTGTGTAAGGTAAAATGGCTCCTATGGGTCTCCTCAAATTTGAGTCCACCTTTTTTTTCGACCTAAATTTTGTTCCGTAGCTGTGCTCGAGGGGGCGTGTCGGAGCTCGCCAGTGTCTGGACCTGGACCCAAATTCGTAACCGCCCCCGTCATGCCCCGGACACGCCCACTTTTAGGCCACACTTAAGACGGAATAGCTCTTAGGCCGAACTTAGGACGGAATTGGTCAACTTTCCTAAACCCGTCCTATGACCGTCACAATTGCAGCACAAATTCAGCCTCAATGGCACAATTCAGTCCTAACTTCAGCCTAAGGCATTTAGGCTGCTTTTGTGACTGAATTGTGCCACTGAGGCCTTAGGCTGGACCGGGCTGCCCGTCTCATAATTTTGATTTAAAAAACATTAACATTTGATTCATAACTAGGACTGTAAAACACTGTCTGTGTACAAAATGACCATGTCTAGAAAACTTCCTGAGTGGAAAAACCTCAATTCCCTGTGAAATACTCTTGCATTGCACATCTCAACATTGAGAAATAAAATGCCATAAGAAAGGATCAAGTATCATATGACAATAGCAACAACCCAATACAATACACACAAGACCATATAACAGCATCCGTTGCACTGCTGTTGTTAAGCCCCTGCTTGCATTTTGATTACAAATCCACTGTTCTTTGGGATTTACAACTTTACTCTCAACTCTCCATCTAGAATGAAATTTGGTAAATAGGTCTCAGCCCAGGAGCTATACATTAAAAAAAAGCAAAAAAACTATTTGACTTAAGTTATAGGGACATAAAATATCGTTTTAGTTCTCAAATAACTTTAGACAATTTGGAATTTTAAGAAAGCTAAATAAGCTTATGGAGTAAACATGTGGTTATTTTCTGGAATAACAAAAGAAATGGATAAACACACAGCTCAGGGGCAGCCAAATATTTATTTTGGGTTATTTAAGGTCGAAATCATTAGTCAATTGGAGGCTTCCATAGACACTATCATGATGTTCAATAGAGTAACAGTTCTCTCCAGGAGTTAAGACCATTGACACTGACTGGGTTAATTGTGAAATAAGGTTATATTTCAGTATGCACAAGATATTCAAGATTCATTTGGCAACGCTGTGACAACTGGTAGTACCTCCTACGGGAAGATGTGTGACATGGGGCAATACCTCTCTGGTCACTCAAAGGTAGGCTTACCAGATCGTCGACTGGGACGGAGCGATCTCCCCTTAAGGGGGCGGGGCGCGGGGGGGCCAGAACGCGATGCGTTCTGGCCCCCCACACCCCGCCCCCTTAAGGGGAGATCACTCCGTCCCGGTCAATGATCTGGTAAGCCTACTCAAAGGGGAACTTTGGTGATGGGAACTATGGTGAAAGGGCATTTGGTGTGCAAAGGGAGCACTTTGCACAAACAACCTCTTACCCTTTACAACATGTATGGCAAGACAGGCCACTGTCTCACAGGTGAAGCCACCATGCAGATCCCAAGAGACACCTGCCTGCCTGCCTCCTGCCTGCAGTGAGCAGTGTAAGCCCAGCTGCTGCTTGGTGAGGTTGCTGACCTACCCCTTCCAGTCAGTCCCCTGTGGCTTTGCAAACTCCATGGCAGACAGTGAACCAACTGGTGCAGCCTGTTACTTGGCTGCCTGTTGGATAACTTCCAATGGCACAATGGCCCTGCTGGGCAGAGATGGTTGACAACCCTTGATGCCAGTACTGTAGGAGGTGGCATTCTGTGTTGTGTTGTGTGTTTATGTACTGTCCTTGGGCATCTCCCCATGGTTGGGGGTGGTGCCTGTTGCTGTGTTGCTCATTCCTAGAGGCTGACAGGGGGGGGTGTCCCCCCAACATTGGCCACTCATTGACCCTGTGTCTGCCCCACCCCTTCTCAGTTCATGCTGGGAGTGCTTCTTTGGCTGCCAGTGTTGGAGCTGATTGGATGCAGTGATTGGTTCCTTGGACAGCACACTGATGAAACACGGATGTCACTTGGATGACATGCCAACTTCACAGCGATGGATGACGCGCTGACATCATGATGACACATGAACGACACACCAATGAGGTGCCAATGTCACGGTGATGACACGATGATGATGTGCTGCTATCAGGACACTGCTGCATGGATAACAGACTGTCAGTGTTTCCATGGATGCTGGGGGTGTTATTGGGAAGGGCTGTGCCAGCGCTGTTTGCCAGTTCAGGCTTGGTCTTTGACCCTTCTTACTCTGGCATCAGTGTGCTGTCGGTGTGGTGTTGCCACGGTGGGTTTAGGATATGATGGATTTTGCGCTGACACCTGTGTGCCATCAGCACAGCATCTGAATAGGATTGGGCCATAAGGCTACAATCCTGTCCATGCTTACCCAGGAGTAAATTCCTTTGAACTCAGTGGGGCTTTCTTCTGAGTATACATGCATAGGATTGCACTGTTACGAACCAATTCTATTGGAGCTGTATGCCACCAGAATAGGCGTTTTGGCAACATATAGCACTTTCCGGTAGTCGCAAAATGCAACACACTGGAGGGCACAGGCTGGTTGCTACTGCAAGCAGCAAGCGGCCAACTCCGTGTGCCAGCAGCCTTCAGACTCTCACCTGTACCGGTAAGTAAGCCTAGGGGGTGGGAGGGAGGAGGGGGAGGGTGGAACGGGGCTGGGAGTGAGCAAATCAGGGCGGCGATGAAGATGGGGAGTATGGCGGATCCAGAGGTGTTGCTACAGTGGGGGTGGTACCATAGGTTTCACACCGTGCTAATCCCCGCTAACACTCCGGTATGAGGTGGTCCCGCCCCTCGCCGTCGGAGGCATTCAGTGCGGCGAAGGCAGTGGCTAGGAGACTCCCTGCCCGTTGCCTTCGCCGTGGCTGCGATGGTGAGGGGGCTGGGCCACCTCGTACTGGAGAGTTAGCAGGGATTAGCACGGTGCGAAACTTACAGTACCGCCCCCACAGTAGCAACGCCTCTAGGCAGGTCAAGACTGGGAAGGGGGTGGGTTCAGCAGCAGCAGCATCTGCTGAATCCAGACCCCCTTTCCAGGGTTGATCCACCTTCATGGGTCTACGCAGACTTGCACCAGTAGTATCGCTGCCGCAGGTCCGAGGAGATCCAGTGAGCTACCATGGGCTTTGGGAACAAATGTTACCTTACCCTGAGGAGGCCTCTGGAGGTCAAAACTCTCTCGTGGGATACAGCGGGCACTGCGTGGGCACCACTGCATCACTGTGTGGGGAGTTAGGAGTGGGTTGTCCGTCTGGTAGAGTTGTTCATGAGTATAATGGAGGAGTGTCAACATCTGTATGCCAACCTACTAATACAGGTTTGCATGTTTCATACATATGCTCTGCTTGCTTTTTCTTTTCTTTGACTGCTTGCTTTTCTTTTCTTTGACTTTCGTCAAATATAGCCTTAGAAAAATAAAAATGAATGGACCAAATTTGCAGAGATTCAGATAGATTTCAGTGTAACTAAACTGGTTTATGCCCATGTACATTTTAATCTCTTGTGCAAATCTCTTCCCTTTGTTTTGTGCATACACAAACATGCGTATATTCTATTTTTGTCTTTTATGCATGCAAACTAGTGCTGACCCTATGGACTTTCTTGGATTGATAATGTTCGATTTCTGTTGAGAGAAGGCATCAGATATTGTAAGTGCTTGCATGGCTCCTGAAATGCTAAATAAATGTTTTGCTTGGTGTCAGCTCCATTGTACCAACAGGAAAAAAGAAAGAAAAGAAAAGCTGATGATCTCTCCTTAACTGTGTGCATTTTTATATGTATATGCATATTTGCGAACAGGTATGTAGATATAGTGCAGCTGTGTATGAGTGTACACATAAGCAGACATCTGCCACGGTGTCTGTTTTGCACACACATAAAAGTGCCCATGCACACAGGTATAAAGCTTATGTATTCATTCTCTAGATAATCAGAGACACAGATAAAATAAAGCTTCTCGAATGACAGACATTCTGCAGACAGGGTTGTTAGTTTATGTAGGCTATAGGCAGAGTCGACTGGAAAATTTTGATCACTTTAATTTACTATATCCAGCATGCCTGCTGTACTCATCCAGCACTTTTATCAAGCCCTGTGAGGTGGTATTGATTTTTTTATTTTCTATGTAGGATAAGAAGACAGAGAGTTAGGAGCAAGAGTGAATGAAGAACTTTCCTCAGATTACTGCTATTCTCTAGCTTATTGCATCCTGTCGTTTGTAGTTTCAGATGATGTCCAGTATGTCAGGGTTGCTTGAAGCAATAAACAGGGTGAATAACAATGGAAAGGCAAGATGAGAAAGATTGAAAAAAGAAGAAAGAGGCAGCCAAGAAAGTAAGAAAGTGAATGTGAGAAATAAAGGCGGGGGGGGGGGGGGGAGAAAAGCAGAGGTTGAGAAAAAGTGTTGGAGGTGTACACAGTTTGATGAGTGCATTCCTTTAAAGTAGCTATATAACCAGTCACGACAGTTTTTCACCAAACAGCTAAAATGTAAAACCGATCCGCTAGCAACATAATGGAAACGGTGCCCTTTATGTTTTATTATTTTGCTACAAGAAGCAGCCAAGCCAAGCCAAAAAAAAAAAGAAGTGTTTAAAACTGATATTATTATTTTTCCCTTCTTGAATGAGTACTTGAGCTATTGTGGAAGGAGGGATTTCTTTTTCTTTTTTTTTTGTACCTAGCCTTAACACCTCCGTAAAACCTTTTGAGATTCTGAATTTGCAAGTTTCACATGGCTTCAATCATAGTCGAAAGGGTCTTGGGCTTTTGGTTATTTTGCTGGGCAACAGCTCCATGGGACCAAAATCTATTTACAAAAAGAGAATGTGCTGTACCTGTTCATAAAGGATGGAAGATGATACCTCTGCCAGGTGATAATTGTCAAGCAGACTCTCCTACTGTACAGTATATAAATATACCGGTAGATCTTGCTTTTTGGCTATTATGAGGAAAGAAGAGGATCAACAAGAACACATTGCACCAGTGAACTAGAATCTGCAGTGGCTTCCTCTAGCCTACTGGATACAATTCACAGTACTGCTTTTCATGTATAAAGCCTTAAGTATCTTACGACCCAATCCTATGGACCATAAAAGACCCTGCAATGGTGTAAAGATCACGTCGCTGCTGGGCCATTTGAGGCTGCTGCTGCAAGATGGCTGCAGCCGTGGATCCCCGCCACTGCAGATCCTGGACGGCGCAAGGGCAGGTAGCCTGATGTGAAGGGTGGTTCATGGGCAGGGAGGGGGATGGCAGGGGGAATACCTGGACAAAGAGGGGGAGGAACTGGAGAGCATGTTGAGGGTGAGAGGGGGTAGATCTGGTGGCGGTGACTTTCGCTGGATCCTATCCCCCATTTTCCAACCTGACGTACCCCCTGGCTCTCTTCGGACTTGCACCTCAGAGCAGAATGGCTGGCATAGTTCTGAGGAGACTCATCAATGATCAGACGGGACAACCCACCAGAACGAAAGGAAAAAATACCTCCCGCAGACTGTCCAATTGACCCCCCAATATAGCATGCAGCACATTCTCCGTTGGCACGGCTGCATGCTATAATGTGGTGGGGGAATAGGATTTGATTGTTAGGCCACAATCCTATAACACTTTCTTGGGAGTAAGCCCCACTGAAGACAATGGGACTTACTTCTGAGTAGACATGCATAGGATTGACTTGTTATAGCTGGTCTTCTCCCCTATTTCCTATCATGATTTTCATGTTCAATCAGAAACAATGTCTGTGTATAAACTACAAATTTATGTAGTTTATGTAGACACATGCATGCACACGCACGCACGCACGCACGCACACACACACACACACAGATAGATAGGACAGGTTGCTTGTTAAATGTTGAACCTTTGGGGAATGTGCATGTTAAAAGTGTGGCAAACGAATGACTGACTAAATAATGGCCACCTCTTGTCTGGATTGGGAGCGCCTATTGACGTTGCTGAGGGTTCTAAAGAAAGAACTAAGGATGGATGAGAAAGAATGGGAATGGGAGTGATTGACAGTAGGCTCTGTTGGGCACTGAAGAAGTGATCCTCACCCGATATTTCTTCATGCATAGTAAGAGTCAGTCAGAAGTCCTACATGCGGCAAAACATGACCAAGCTCACCATATGAAGTCCAGGCATGTTGTAAACCTTTCAGATGCCTCCAATGGCTTCCACACAGCTTGCTTTCCTGGGAACAGGTCCTCAGTTTGTGCACAGTCATGGCTGCGGAACTTGTTGTTATTCATGTTGTGAAAGGGGAGGGAGCGACATATTTTATAAGAGGGCTTTCAAAAGATAACATCCTCGACTCTAGGGGAGGGGCCATTTTTCAGCAGTTCAGCAGGTCTCAGGTTCAATCCCTATATTTCCAGGTAGGGTTTGGAAAGACCCTGTCTGAGATTGACTGTCAGTGAGTGCAGATGATACTGAGCTAGAGGGAGCAATGGTTTGACACAGCATAAACCAGTTTCATATGTCATATGATGGGGAGGGGCTAAGAATTATTTCTTCTTAAGCTGTTATTCCACTTAAAATAACCCCCAAACTGAATTTTTTGCCTTGAGGAAAAAGGACTTGCATCTTATTTTCTTTGCAGGGGGAAAGGCAGCTTTTTTTTGGGGGGGGAGGGGATATTGAGAATAAAAAATGCTGTGGGCAGTGTAACATGAATGCTCAGGAAGCAGAGACAGTCTCAGGTACCAGGGATGTCACTAGGGTTGGTGACAACTGGGGCGAGATCTCATAGTGTCACCCTCATGGACCTCATCCCATACAAGACCACATGATGTGGAGGTCTCCTGGGAAATGCAATCCCCGCATGAGTTGTGGTGGGGATCGAGAAAAACCCATTTTCTACCAATGGTGCATTTTTGCATGACCAGTAACAAATAGAATAGAAAGTTATTTTGGTGTCACCCCTCCCTGGGGTGCCGCCTGGTGCGGTTCGCACCACACCGCCTAGTGACACCCCTGTCAGGTATGCTTCTCTCTGTTCTGCTCTGCTTGGTTGTTACTCCTTGTATGGGTTTCATCTCATTGGGGCATAGGTGGAAGTGTCCTCGGTTCAATCCCATCACTTCCAAATTTGTTTTAGGTTCTTTCAGTGCAGGCCATCTCAATGTATTTTGTCATTTAAACTTGGGTACTTTGTGTACCTGAATTTAAAACAACAACAATAACAACAATATGCCTGTGTGTGTACTGTATACCGTATACCAGTGGTGAGGTTTGTACCATCTTGCACTTATCCGTTGCATTCCTGGATGGGGTGTTTCATCTGAAGAAAAAAAAAGAAGGTTAAAATGAGATACTGTTTTATTTTTGTGTTTCAAAGACCATGTTTCCTCAGCAGACTATTCTCTGGGGGGACGAATTCTGAAAAGAGTTTCCTCTAACTTTTTAAATGAAAGCATTTTTGTAATGGAAGCATTTTTATAGAGATGCAGCTGTAGCCCAGTTTATCACAGTGACAAACACATTTGTGAAGGAAGACAAGCTGAACTTTAAAGGTTGGTAGCAGACAATCGGAAGGCTGAACGTGTATAGGCAGAAAGAAGTTACAGTGGCTGTGTTATCAACATGTTGCACATGCTTGCTTATGGCCAGTAGACGGTGCTTCTGGCTGCTTGTGCTGCATTTTGACTAGGCTTACTTAAAATGGCCAACATCTGCCAACAAGGAGTGGTTATCGACAATGGGAAGGCTGACTGCCTGGGATGCTAGAAATTTCAAGGCAGGAATAGCTTGGAATAGAAGCTTTGTAACTCCAATATGCCCAGAACAAGAATCCTAAACAACAAGAAGAAAATCCCATTGAATCCAATTCAGTTTATATCCACAATTGCTCTAGAATGCGGAAACATTTTGCTTTCAGAAGTTCAAAGATCCTCCCTGCTCAATTATGTACACCTTTTTGCAACAAAGAGCCCAGATAACTGAGGTTTCAATCCTATAACACTTTCCTGGGAGTAAGCCCCATTGAACACAGAGGGACTCACCTCTGAGTAAATTTCCAGACTATTGCGCTGCAATCCAGGGATCCCCATTCATGCAAGGAAATCTGCTCTGTGCCTTATTTCCCCTTCTCTAAATTCAGATTGTTTCAGTACATAGGTATATAGGACAATGAGGGAAGGGAATGAAAGAAGGAAAGTACATGAATATGTATATTAGGACAGGGGCAGGGGACAGGAAATAGCAGCCAAGCACTGGAGAACAGGAAACCTGTTGGGTACCAAAGTCCACTCCCTGACTGCTGAAACTCCAACTCAGACTCTCTTGTCATTTTTTCAGAACTTTCATCTCACTTGGCACACATTTTGAAGCTGGTACAATGGGAGTTCCAACCTGTCTTTAAACACTGATGCAATAGGATTAAAAACTCAACAAAACGTTCCAGCATTTGACGAGGCTCTGCATCAAAGGAGAATGCAGTTACGATGCAGTTACACGGCAAGTGCTCATGAGACAGGATTAAACAATGCATTTTCAATAGTTTGCATTAGATATCTTGACTTTCACTGAAGGTACCTGCTTGAGTCTAAAATACGTCAATGAATGAGTCTTGTTGATGCTTTGGAGGAAAATGGAGGGGTGAAGAGAATTCTTGGGACTGTGGGATTTGCAGGGCCGGCCCAAGACCTCCTTGCACCTGAGATGGCATGCCCAATGATGCTCTCCTGACCTGGTGATAAGCCAGCTTCTGCTCCTCCACTCTTCTACCCCACTGCTCTGCTCTTCTCCACACTTCTGCTCTGTCCCCCTATTCCAAACAGACAGACAGAAATGGGCACCCCCTGCAAATTGCTGCCTGAGGCACCCGCTTCAGTTGGCCTCATGGATGGGCTGGCCTTTGCCAAACAAAGACTAGTCATATACAAGAAGGTTTAAGATGGAATTCCAAAAATTATCCTTCAAGTTGAGACCACAGAGTGCTGAAATTCTCTGTCTGTATATCCACTCATTTCTGTTGCTTCCAATCTCTCTAGATTACTGATTACCTGTTGCTCCATTTGGTGGGGGTGGGGGTGGGGGTGTGAGGGCTAAAATGGTTGTGTTGCGGATTCTAGAGTACAAAGTTCTTTGGTGGTTTTCCCAACATACTTTTTACAAAAACTAGGATGCTTCTATTGTACAACATATAAAACACTGGTGGATTTGCCAGTGGATGCCGTAGGGCTTTTTATGCTTTTAAATGTGACAGTATTCCTAAACTAAATACAGGTAAAGCAACAATTGAACTCATAATGTTGCAATCCAGGACTAATGATTGGTGGTTTGAATTGACTCTAACAAATAATTTTTGTAGATTAGGAGGCTGGCGCAAAACACTGTTGTTGATTGCTTTTTTTTTTTTAAGGCACTGAGAATTGGCCTTCAATGATAGTTCTCCCTTACTGCAGGGATGTATCTAAGTAACTAGGTCACGAGTGCGAGTGCAAGTACGAGTCATTTTTGCAAGAGTGCGAGTCCGAGTGCGAGTCAGTGTCAAACTTTTTGGGCAAGTACGAGTCAAGTGCGAGTCATTTTTGCACGAGTGCGAGTCGAGTAGGAGTAAGGCCAGAAACCACGAGTCACGAGTCAAGTCACTTTGGGGGAAATGGCTTTTTCCCCTGAAAATGGGGAAAAATGACCTCTGAGGCTTTTAAATGGGGAAAAATGACCCTGAGACTTTTAAAGCACCCACTTGTCTCCCCCTATGCCCTTTCCCTCATCTCTCAGTCTTGTCACCACCCATCTGGTTTGGGAAAAACAAGCTTGTCTACATTCAAACCATTTATTATTCCCCCCCTGCACCTTCCCCTTGCTGAGCCGAGCATCCTTTGGGCTTGGAGTTTTGGTCAATGAGGAGGGACTGCTGCGGCAGCTTCGCCTTCCCTCACTCCTCCCCACCCCTCGCGCTTGGAGTTGTGGCCAATGGCAAACAGACAGCAACAAAAGGGGGGGGGGACTCAGAGCCAGGCTTGCTTTCCCACCCCCTTGAAAACCCTTCCTCCCTGCTGCCCTCCTCCTCCGAGGTCTCCACTGTGCCTGCCTGCCTGCCTGTGTTGATGCCGGCCATTAAAGGAAAATGACTTGGAAATGGCAAGTCGTTACCCCCACGAGTGCAAGTCAAGTACGAGTCCCGTGGGTCATGAGTGCGAGTGCAAGTGCAAGTCAGTGGGTCACGAGTACAAGTACGAGTACGAGTCAGGGAAAAAGTGGCTAAGTCACACTTGCGAGTCGAGTCATTTGACTCGAGTCCCCATCACTGCCTTACTGCTACCTGGTTCCTGTAGGAGTAGTTAGCACATGCACACATTTTCCAATGCATGGGTGATGTGTGCCACTGCATGGGCCCTTGTAAAGCTTTTATCGCAGGGCTTTCCAAAAGTTGGAGCTGCTACTGATAGGCTACAGAAATCCATATGAGTACCCTGTCCTTTAACCTATGATGGCATATTGAATGATTTGACTGGTTATTCCATCATAACTAAGGTTTCCATACTATATAAGCTTACCTGGGAGTAGGTCCCATTGAACTCACTGTGTTTTACTTCTGAGTAGACATGGCTAGGATTCTGCTGTAAGATTCTGAGTTCTGAGTTCTACTTTTGAAAATAAGCTGTGATCATTAATATAACTACTGATGATTCCGGTTTTCAACTTTAATTTTTCCATAAAATAATGATTTTTTAAAAAAACTCTGTAGATTTTCATGAAATGTATTAAATGCATAAAATTCATCAAAATGAATGTGCCTTCCCCAGACAGCTAACATGTTATTTAATTGTAACAATCATGTGGAGACATGCAAAGCCTGTTCCATGCAGAAAACCATTAACTTGTGATAGTTTTTGTACATATACCTATTTGGTTGTTGGGAGTTGCACTTGTTTCTGAGAGGCAGAGGTCTTGCCCCTGTTTTATGTTCACTGGCAACCTATAGCCTTACTGTCATGCTCTTTACATGCAGCAGCACTTGTCCTAGGAACAGGACTTTTTCAGTGGTGGCTTTCTGACTCTGGAACTCTCATAGATTGGCCAGATCCACTCACTTGGCCCATTTAGGAGGGCAGTAAAAACCTGGTATTTGTTCACAGCTGTGAATCTGTTTAAATGTCAGCTCCAATTTGTATCCAAGGAATCATGAGCAGAACACTGCTTGCAGAATGCGACGGAGTGGTCAGGAAAGCCCCGCTCCCTGAAAACCTGTCCTTGAGGACTGGGAGAATTCTCCAATCCATTGTGTAGGATGGTGTAGGAGGCTAAAGTGGAAGAGGAGAATCAATGAAGTTTGGGGCGGCCAGTTTGTGCGAGCAGAAGTGCTTTTCTGCTTACACAATACACCCGTGGATACAACTCATGGTGCTTTCTTTATTGACTGAATGCTAATCTTGTAATCCTTAATATTTGCTGATACTGCATTATGTTTATTATAGTTTTGAATTTGTTGTTATCTGCTTTGGGGTCCTAAGGGCAAATAATTAGCTATTCAATATGGTCAATTGATACGGCTGTTTCTTCATTTGACTATCCATTGGAGAAAGGGTAGGTACTGTATATATACAAATACAGTGTATCTTAAACTAGTGAGACCATTGTTTGAACATTTGTGCTTATTGTCTTGTTTTGGAGGAAAAAAGGAGATGGTTTTAATTATCCAATGACACCAGCAAGTATCTTTATACTTCAGGAGATATTTTTGAAGATTTTTTTTTCTCTCTCTCAGAGCTACAACCCAGATTTCATTAGTTGACTAACCAGATTAAAAGAAGCCTGTAAATTGAATAAATGATTCCACATGATCCAGGTTATTTCCAAACAGTAATGCAAAGATATAACAGAAATAATTTAGACATATGGATAAGAACCTTCAAAATCAATAGTGCTGGAAGAAATGAAACATATGCTGATGCAATCAAACAGAATTGAATTTCATACAAATGTTAGCAAATCTATATCAGATTATCACAGCAAAAACTTCATTTTCATTGATTTATAATGTATTATTATTGTTTCCACCAAACTGCCATAGACAGCCATTTAGCAGCTGCCAAGCGCCTTAAGGGTAAATAAAGGATATCACTGATGGTGTTGGGATATAGACATTTAAGAGTCTAATAATTCACAAGTGCAGCAGGTATGATATGCTGTGTCTATATTTCCTTTAGTGTTTTATTTTTAATCGGATTTTCTAAGTTTTCCATACACTTTTATTCTGAAGGGTCAGAAAAAACCAGCAAGACATAATATTTTTCATTAACCCCTTATATAAAAGCTGATTCCCCCACCCCTTTTAAATTAGGAATATAGAAAGCTGCCTTATATTGAGTCTGGCCATTGGGCTATCTAGCTTGTTGACACTGACTAGCCAAGATTTTCGACATGAGTTCTTCTTTTTTCTACCTACAGATGTCAGGGATTTAATCTAGAACCTTCTGCATGAAAACTGCATATTGTAGCTGCAGCCCCTTCCCTCAACTGTGTGATATTACACAAATAAGTGGGTCACTCTTAAATTCGCACTCTTGTAAAAGTACAAAGGAATTTGTAAGGAGCCGGGCTAGCAGATATGTACTCTGGGACTCTGAAGGACAAATCCTGAACCCTCTGGGTAGAACGGTGGGGGTTGACATCCTAGTTTCCCATTTGCAAATTGAGTTTACTGACATCATGCCTTTTCCCAAACTGGTTGGAAGTGAATTAAAACAAGCAGATGAACATGAGGAAAAATGCTGGGTATTCCAGCATAAGGAGAAAAGAGATATGATAAAGCAGCAGTTACTACCTGGGCACTGGTGCTTATACAACTGATGGTGCAATCCTATTGGGCTGCCCTGCTGGTGGAACAAGCATTCCGCCAGTGCTAACTGCCTTACAGCAGTCGTAAAACACACTCCAACAGCATGCGGAGCCTTCCCCCTGAACCTACCGAGGCAGGTAAGTTGGCGGGGAGGTGGGATGGGATGGGGGAAGATGGAACGGGGGCACGGGAGGGTGGAACGAGGTGGTAATGGGACGAGGGAGGGCAGAACGGAGAGGCAACGGAGCGCAGGTTCAAGTAGACCCCTCCACACTGCAGAGGATTACCCCCGGGTAAGGGAACGACTGTAAGACCTCTGCAACTGCCCTACCCGCATGATGCAGTGGTAGACATTTTGTCATCGTTGTTGCATCGGCAGAGGAGGGGGAACAATAGTTAATTGCTGGCACATCTGCTGCATTCTTCTCTAAGCAGTAGGAAATTCTAGGGCAGCTTGCAAGATCCATTTTGATAGGATAGGGCAATAGGATTGGATTGTCAATCCATCTCATAACCTGACTCTCACTCTTTTGTTCACTTTAACCTATGACTGTCCAACGGAGCTCTTTCCAAGTACATTTTCGCCCTCAACCAGCTAAAACTATATGCAACTGGTCTTACATTCAATGCATTTTCCTTGTTTTTCTATAAGCTCTCTTTTTAAGCAGGGATAGTTGTAGTACTTTGGATAACAGGTATTCTGCAGAGCATGGGATTTATCATGTCTTATGTCATAAAAGGCTCCAAGTCTCGAGTCGAGTCTTTCGAGTCTTTTACAATCACCGAGTCAAGTCCAAGTCAAGTCATTGATGGGACTTGAGCAGAGCCGTACCCAGCCGATTTTGCGGGTGGGGCCCGGTCCTCGGCCCCGCCCCTAAAACTAATTAGCATAAATTATGCTATTTTTTCGGGCGATTTTTACCTACATATTTAACCCTACAAGACATATTTTTAAAGTATGTCTGCTTTGCGGCACTTAACTTTGGTATAGGAGCCTCCAGCGAAGCGATCGGCTCTCTCCAGCGACGTTCTCTTCCAGGGGCTCAGATCGGCGATCTGAGATCGCTCCTCTGCAGCCCCTGACCCGAACTGCTCATCGTAAGCTCATCGTTTGAGTTCGCGCATGCGTGAATGGCTGTTTACGATGAGCAGTTCGGGTCAGGGGCTGCAGAGGAGCGATCTCAGATCACCGATCTGCGCCCCTGGAAGATAACGTCGCTAGAGAGAGCCGATCGCTTCGCTGGAGGCTCCTATATCAAAGTTAAGTGCCGCAAAGCAGACATACTTTAAAAATACCCCTTAAAAATCGCCGAAAAAAGCGGGAAAAATTCAAATTTTTCCCGCTCTCCTCCGGAGCCTCCCGCCCCCCCGCACCACCTCCCGCCCTTGCGCCCTGGGGCCCACTGCCCCAGGGCACCACATCAGAGGACGCCCCTGGACTTGAGTCCGACTCAGGTCCAAGTCAAGTCTACATCACTGGTAGGAGCAGAGGTTGGCACATCACCAGGTAAGGGGGGGAGCATTTGACACTCCACCTCAGCTACAAGGAGGCCTTGGGCTGGCCCTGATTAGGAAGTAATTCCTTTTCCTGCTTGTTAGATAGCTCAATGAACACAATAAGAAATCATGAAACACCTTGGTAAAGTTTATCTTCTTCAGGTAGTTCAGTGTATCTGAGGAGAGGTAATGAATTTTGAATTAAAATATTTATCACATTCAGATCACTTTTCATAGAATAGAAATGGGTAAGGCCAAAGGCAATGATAAATTATAATGATGACTGCACCATCATTGCACATAAGCAAAAAAAAAAAAAAAAAAAAAAGAGGTCTCCAGCCCTAATGTGCTTACAACCTAAATTTCAACAGTATAGATATGAACAGATCAGCATTGTTACAGTTAGGGTAACAATGGGGTTAAATTTAAGGGGTTAAATCAGCTCAGAGCTGATGTCTGTCACATGAACAAATCTCTTATTGAACTAAGGACTCAGTCCAGCCTAACTCAGCACAAGTCAGGCACAATTGAGGCACAATTGCGGCATAACTGTGGCCTAAAATAGGGCTGAGTTAGGCTGCAACTATGCCTGAGTTAGGCAAGAGCAGTGGGCCAGGATCGAGGCAAAACTTACCGCAGAGGCAGGCAGGCCCCTGTGGGGAGGTGTCAGTCTTGTGGAAGCGAAGAGCCCCCTCCTGAGCTTGTCTGTGTGCACCTACCACAGCTGCTGCAGCGTTAGCAGCAGATGGGCAGCCACAGGTGGGCCTGCAGGCACTGGGCGTGCAACAGTCAGCGGAAGGGCAGAGGTTGTGCCAGTGCCAGCCGCCCCAGGGCACCCACCTGCCGCCCCAGGGCACCCACCTGCCGCAGGGGGGAGTGCCACTGCCCTCACTCTTGCAGAAGGGGTAGCCACCCCCAAGCCACATTGAGGCTGCACGTGGGAGTCATGCGGGGCGGGGGTGAGAAGGGAAGGAGGGGGTGGGAACGGCACGGACAAGGGGGGGTCTCATGAAGTCTGGAACCGCCTCCGCCAGGACATGACCGTGCGCTGCCTGAAGCCCTGGGCCTCCAGGGCTGTGGCAATGCCCACAAAGAAGGCATCCCGGCATGCCTTCTGCTCCGTGCCCCGGCCAAGACTGAGAGATGCCTTGGGCTTGTCTGCTGCGAGCAGGAAGGGCTCACGCAGCTCATCACACCCCCAGATGGGGCAACGTCGACGCCTCGCAGCAGGCGCTCTGGCGGGGTGGGGGGTGCCAGCATCCATCATCAGGGAGTGGGAGGGGAGGCAGGCACACAGATAGGGGGTGCTGGGGAGGGGCACGGGTGGGTCAGAAACAGACAGACAACAAGGCTGGTGGGAGAGGGATACAGGGAGAGGGGTCTGCAGAGACCAATAGGGACACAGGGGTCACTTCGCAGATGGAGGCAATGCAGGAACGGGCGCCTCTTATGCAGACGGACCTTGGGCAGAACGGACGCCGTTGACGGGCGGACTGAGGGCGGAAACGGATGCCGTTGACGGGCGGACTGAGGGCGGGTGAGAGCCCCGGTTGCCGAAAGGGCTCTTCACGGACGTGGCGGACGCGAGCGGATCCAGTATGGGCACCGTGTCGCCTGTCACTGTTTGCCTGCCTGAGAGGCCCCCCAACTCCCCCCTCCCCTCTGAGCCCTGAGGGTCTGGCAGCCCCCCTGCTGTGGTCTCCCTGGGAAGGCAGTGGCAGTCCCTGGCTGGGAGTCATGCAGGGGCTTGTGTGCTGGGCGCTGTCTCTGTATGTGTGGGGCAATGCTTGTGTTACATTGGGGACATGTTGTTCAAGGGGCATCTTTATTGTTCTGGAACATTGGCAGAGATGGCCAGGCAAGGCTGCCAGGGGTAGGCACAGCAGCCACTCAGAACGTAGCAGCAGCATCAGTAGCAGGCGTGCCCCATGGACCTGGAGATGCAGGCTCTTCCCCTGTGGAACCACAGCCTGCTCCATAGAAAGGGGAGGGACAGCAAGTAGGCAGCCAGGGAGGTGGAGCAGCAGCAGCAGCAGCTGAGGAGGGTTGCAGGGCAGGCTCCCAGACCTCTGGCAACATCGAGGCAGACGACCGTGGGGCAACCAAACTGCAGGCCCAGGGGTGCTCCCCGGAAGGTAGGTGGTAGTGGACATTCCTGGGGAGACAAAAAACACAGGGGTGTTCCATGGCAGCTGCTGTGTGGTAGCAATCTCCGTTGAAGAAATGCCAGTGTGCCGGTTGCAAAGGCCTGCAGCGAGAGAAATCAAACACAGCTGAGAGGTGTGACACACATAGCATGGTCTGCACTCCTTCCCTGGGTGTAAGGTGAGCATGATCCTGTAAGGGAAAAGGGTCAAAGAGAGAGACAACAACACAACGTGTGGGTCACAACCATGGCAAACCTAGCAATACTGACCTGTCAGTAGACCCTGTGGAGTAAAGGGGGGGGGGAACAGCTGGTGCCTACATAAGGCTAACAGTTCCACACTTGTGCTCACATTACTACAGGCAGCAATCAGACACAACAGTGGTCAAGACGCATGTATCCTATATATCAGTGGTGGCCAACCTTTCAACATGAATGCTGGCCCTTTTAAATGGTTGCATAGGTGAGGGCATTTCAGCAGGTGCAGCTGCTTTAGCAGCACCATCAGCACTTGCAGCTGCCAAGATTCTGTCTTCTACACAACTCTTAAGAACGCAGAGGCCCTAATGGTGGAAGGTTGGCCACCCCTGCTATATATCATAGCAGGCAAAGCAGGCAGCTATGAAACAAGACATTGGTAAAGAGGCATATCATGGCAGGCATTGCAGGCAGCTATGAGAGAAGACATTGGTAAAAAGGCATATCATGGCAGGCATTGCAGGCAGCTATGAGACAAGACATTGGTAAAGCGTCATGTATCCTACCTATATTTCTATATGCAAAGAGGCAGAAGTCAGACCACATGTCAGCACGAAACCTGCTCTTACCTGCACTTACCTGCTGGTGTTGTTGCCTGTGGGGGGGGGGAAGAGGGGCTGGGAGAAAGACATGGGTTAGCAAACACTTGCATGGAGACAGCTGCCCAGGCACAGCTGTAAACAGTTTGGCCACAGCCAGAACAGTCCTCTCTGCCCTAGAGGGGGGCAGAGAGGAGAGGAGAAGAGAGAAGTGGGGTGTTTGTGAATTTTGCCCTCCACCGACAAAGTCCCACTTTGTGGCTGCTGGGGGACAGGACCCCACGCCACGTGCTCAGAGAGAGAGAGAGAGTGGAGGGCTGGGGCTGGGCTTTTGTGGGAAAGAGGCTGGGTGGGGCTGGGTGATGATAGGGTAACTATTTGGATCCATGTCCAGAGTTATGCCACAACTATTCCGTCCTAACTCAGGCACAACTCAGGCGTAGGGTGTTAGAACTTTTCAGGAGAGGGCTGGTGTGGGTAAGGTAAAATGGCTCCTATGGGTCTCCTCAAATTTAAGTCCACCTTTTTTGTTGACCTAAATTTTGTGCTGCAGTTGTGCTCGAGGGGGCGTGTCGGAGCTTGCCAGTGTCTGGAATCCGACTCAAATTCGTAACCGCCCCCGTCACTCCCCCGACACGCCCCCAACACGCCCACTTTTAGGCCAAACTTAGGACGGAATAGCTCTTATGCCGAACTTAGGACTGAATTGGTCAACTTTCCTTAACCCGTCCTATGTCAGTCACAATTGCAGCACAAATTCGGCCTCTGTGGCACAATTCAGGCACAACTCGAGCCTAAGGCGCTTAGGCTGCCGTTGTGCCTGAATTGTGCTGCTGAGGCCTTAGGCTGGACTGGGCTGTAAGTCTGTTGTAGTGGAATCCAGCCATGGAAATGTGGAAAAGAACTACGGTACATGCGTCTTTTAGGAATATTATGCATCTTTATTTGGTCCCAGTCACTTTGTATGCCACAAGTGGGAAAGAGGTTTTAGCATATCTGGATGTAGATGTAAACTTCTTGTTTCAAGACAAAGAAGGTTTGAAATGCTCCACACTTTTATTCTCTAAAGTCATGTGAGTCATACATTTCTGTTGAACTTGCCCTGCCCATTTTGAAATGTCCATCTGGGCTTATGTTCACCTTTATTAATTCATGTTCATGCTTTTGAGTCCATGTTCTGCTTTATTAGTTCAACTCTGCAGCTTTTTATTTCCATGTGACTTTTGCATTTAAGCAGGTGATTGGATTCCATTGCAGTGAGATACAATTTAACCAGAAAATAATTCATTAACAGGATAGAAAGGGTAGTTATTTCTGATGGGCTCAGTTTCAGTATCTATAGGCATGAATATATATTTACCAGTGAAGTCCCACATAAATTTGCATTTGTGCAGGTGGATTTTATGTGTGTAACTTCCCTTACATGTTTATTAAATGCACAAAATAGTACATAGTACAAACAGTATCGAACCTTCTCAAATTGCCTTGTGTGTCCATTGGATGTTGTCTGCTACCATCAATTCATTTTTGCTATGTTCATAATACAGGAACTAAGTGCAGCTCACCAAGTTGTGCTGCTGTGCAAACCCCTTTCATTTCAACCTGGTTAATGGAAGTTCTGTTGCAGTGACACTTGGTAGATTACAGTATAACTCCCTAGGCAGCTCAGAAGATTTTGACCCAGACTGAGAGTTGCTTGCCTAGAACTAGGCATTCTGCGCAACTACTACTGTATGTGGGAAAACTCTGCTCAGTGCTACAGATGTCAGTTATCATATGGTGTCACATTCAACTTAGGTGGAACTGCTGGGTTCCTATACATATATCTGCCTCCACATGTGCATGGGTTGCTCATTTTGCTCATGCACAACAGCACCCAGAAATCATCTATGCTTATGGAGGTCATGTTTGTGATCTGGTTTGTTTTTTTGCCCATTTCTCAGAATCCTGCAGGTTTGCATATGTAAAGAAGTACAGTATTTGTTTGGTGCACACAGGGATTGGACTGGAGTGGACTGATTGCCATCAGCTATAAGTAGGTTGCCTCGTTTTCTACAAGTTGATAGAGATTGTGGATTTATGTTACAATACAGTAATGTAATTTGACCAGGATGTTAGTAACAATGGAACACTGGAAAAATGAGGACTTGGTGTAAATCCATGCACCCACCATGGACATATTGCTAATTTATTCTGTTACTTCCTTGTGTTTGTGGGGAGGAGAGGGGGCTGGTTTTGACCTTGTAGAATGCAAGCCACCTCATGCTTTCATGGAGACATCTTACAGTTCAGTCATATGCATGATTACTTGAAAATTAGTACTACTGTATTCAATGGGATTTACTCCGGTGAAAGAGCACAGGCCTCGATCCACCTTCCCAGGTCCACTCGGACTTGCGCCAGCAAAATCGCTGGCGCAGGTCCAAGTAGATCTGTTCTGGTGCCTGAGGCTTACCCCTGGATAAGGGAACATATGTTTCCTTACCCGGAGGAGACCTCTGGGACTGCCCTCCCCCGCAGGATGCAGCTTGCGCTCCAGTGGCGCAGCTGCATCAGCAGGGGAGGGAAAGGATAGGATTGGGGCCATAATGTCCCCTTACCCTTGCCCTATTTTTGAAAACAAAACTTCAATGTTAGGTGTGTGTATGGATGAGGGGCACATAGCTGCAATCGTGAACATTTGGAATTATTAAAAAGATAATTAAAATTTTGCGCATACAAACCTAAAAAGAAGAAGTGCGTATCTATGGGAAATGCACAAGGAGTACTACTTAGATAATGGAAAAGAAATAAAAAGAAATGGGACAAAGGGTACTGATGCAGATGTACCCTATGGGAAAAAATAGTAAGTGATGGCCAATAATGTACGTTGTAAAGCAGCCCGTTCATAAAAACTGGAAAATGTAGTTTTTAAACTGGAAAATGTTTGGCACTTGAACTAAATAGCCACAATTTTAGGGATGACTGCCTGAATAAACAATGGGTCTTTCTCATGCCACATGCTGAGTTTCATCATATTCACAAGAGTGAAAAAGAGTCACAGACAAAATGATGGTCATATAACAAAACAAGTTGTGCAATATAAGACTACCTTATATTCTACATCCAAGATAGAAATAAAATTCGCAGCATTTGTTTGTTTATTTGTGAGGTTCACGTTAGTGTAAAATAATTCTGGAATTCTTCCCTATGGTATTGTGAGAAGTAAAAAAACGTTTCAATATTGATGTAGGATAAAAAGATCAAGGAACTGGTTAGAAAATGAAAGTGTCTTCAGGGGATATTTTGTCCTTCCTTTGTGTGACAAAGTTCCAACTTTTCCCATTCTGAATTGCCCTTTGTAAAGTGGGTGGGTAGGGGATTGCAAAAATTTAAGAATACAGTATTCCAAATAAAAATGCTGATACACTATTATTGGAAAGCACCTAATTCCAATCTCCTGGAGGCTTCTGTTGGTAATCAAGAGGGAGTGTGTCCTTCAAAGATGTTCTGTAGAGCACAAAGATGTACTTACAGTGGTGTGGTTTGACAGGTCAGAGGAAACAAAGGAGTTCAGTTTTGTGTGCACTCATATTCCAGTCCATCAGCATCTTGGAAAAGAGCCATTTGACCGGAAGCAGTCAACTGACAGCTAGAATGTGTTAAAAATAAAACAGCTAATGAGATTCACCGAACACAGGCCATGTGGGCAGTGAATCAAAGTGTCCTAGCCTATTAACCTGTACAGCATAGCTGTAGTTTAGCTTTTGCAAAGACTCTGATAGCTTCATTATGATCTTAGTGAGAATTAAGGATTGGGATATCCTTCTGTGCTAGGAGACTCTTGTCCTATTCAGATTTCAAGCCACTATCTCAACTAAACATATACGAGGCAAGCATGTTCGTATCTGTGAACATTCACTGCAGATTTTCTTTGTAATAATGATGGAAAAATCTCAAAAGCTGGCCTTAGGGATTTTGGTATTCTAGTCAGAGAGTTCTATCATAGGTAGTCATGTGGTAAAACAGTAATGTGATTGCATCTGTACATATCTAACTCAAAAAGCCCCCTCATTTATTGTGATGCTCCAATTCAGGACAGAATTAGATGTGATGTATGGCATGAGTTTTTCCACCTTTCCCCATAACTTCCTTGTTTGTTCCCCATGTGGTCCGTTCCCCCCCCCCAATCAACAGCAAATGATGTGAAGCAAGATGTCATGACAATGATAACTCTGCTTAAACATTACAAGGAGAGGGGGGAAATGTGATGTGAGGCTGCCATTTTGGGCAGCAAATTCTTGTCGAGCATCACCTCTAGTTTCATACTCCATTTTAGATGCTTGGTGTTGTAGTTTTAGCTGGACTCAGTCAGAAACGAGCTGCAGTGATAACTTAGCCTCAACTTGACAAGTGCGTTTGGTTGTGTGAATGAGCCCTTAATCTTCGTTTAAACTGGCGTGAAAGGAAATTCAGTTCTACTGTGTGTTGATTTCACTAATCTCAGGAAGTTTAAGAGGTTAAACTAACGATGACCTTTTCCTTAGGACCAAGCGATAACATAAGGCATACTTGGTCTGCTATACTAGCATATGACATCATCTCCCCATATTTGAAAAATACTAATCTTATCCAGTATTTTTCACATAATGGCACATTGAGTTTTTCTTCTACAGAAAATGAAAATTCATCTTAAACAGTTTGTCTCAATACATTTTCTCAAAACTGCATCTTTGTTCAGAATTTGAAAAAGTGAAAGCAGTTATGATTGTGAACAGTGAAGAACCCCATTTATAGAAGGTTTCTGTTTGTTTGTTTGTTTGTTTGTTTGTTTTAAGTACGTGTTTTCTTCTATTGCTGATACACTAGAAGTATATTTTCTTTCAGATGTTTCTTCCAAATGTGTGCCAGTCTTTGTTTTAGGGGAGAAGGCATTGGAGAAAAAACCATGAGCATGTTTAGTCTACACACGCACGCACGCACGCACGCACGCACGCACGCACGCACGCACGCACGCACACTTCTTGAGAAGGACCAGAAAGGAGCAATACCTAGGGAACATGTATGCTTTTCCAGGAGTGGCATCAGTAGTTGGCCAGGCAGGGCATTGGCTGAGGGTCCATGCCCATCAGAAAGCCCATCTAGATAGGCTGACTTGTGAACTGTCAGTACTGGTGATAGCTGTAGCACCCACCATCTGGGGGTGAGCAGGTGGCACCATGAGTGGTCCTGTTCTGAGGTTTACTCGAGGGCCCCAAGAGCTTGGCCCTGGGACTGGCACTTTCTTTAGTAACTGCCATATGTCTTTAGTAAGGACCATCTCAGACTTTAGTTGGTTGGATTCATGCAACCAAACAGGATTCATGCAACCAAACAGAACTCCTTGCCACAGGATGTGGTGATGGCATCTGGCCTAGATACTTTTAAAAGGGGATTGGATAGATTCATGGAGGAAAAGACCATCACCGGTTACAAGCCATAAGCAACCTCCTGGCTTTAGAAGTAGGTTTTCTCTGTATGCCAGGTGCAAGGGAGTGGCAACAGGATACAGGTATCTTGTTGTCTTGTGTGCTCCCTAAGGCATCTGGTGGGGCCACTGTGAGATACAGGAAGCTGGACTAGACGGGCCTTTGACCTGATCCAGCAGGGCTCTTCTTATGTTCTTATGATAGGCAGAATGTGTGCGGAGGGGGGGATGTACGACCATGGTGGCAGACCCCAACCTGAACTCTATACAGAAGATCCAATAAAAACATAGAGTTTACATGTGTCCATAAAGCTGATCAAAATGTGCAGGTCTGGGGAAGAGCCTGCTACCATGACTCCCCCCCCCCTCTTCTATGCATTCACTCTACCCTAGGGCTTTTGACAACTGTGGTACTAAGAAACAGACAAGGAAAAAACACAGAAGTATCACAAGAAACAGACAAGGAAAAAACACAGAAAATAGTACTTTCATCTGCTTGCAGTATTGTTTCTAGAGGTGAGCCAGCTGTCCTTCTAAATTATAACTGCAGTTATTTAATAACTACTAGAGACTGCAGTGAAAGATTTGTCTGGCTATTTTGAATCAATATGTGAAATTCAGCACTTCTCACCTCTATATGCATGTGTTGGAGACGTGGAAAGATTATTAATGGGATCAAGAAGGATAAACACATATTTCCCCATTCTTCTCCTAACTCCGTAGCATTCAGTTACCCTTCATCCTGTGACCTCCTCTCCCTTCAGCCCCATTGCTGCCCTCAGCTTCCCATGTCACTAGGACTTACGTAAGGTCCCCTCCTCAGGCAAACTGACCTTCCATTTCAATAAGAGTTTCTGTACCGGTTTAAATTGGAGCACTCTATGACTTTTCTCCTCAGTAATTAAAATGTAACAGATATTCTTCATCACCAGGACATCCTAGCCAATGGCTGGCAGATTACTTGTAGGCAACAGACAAGGGTGGTCTGGGCTGGGGCATATTATGAATGTAAGATGAATCACAATGAACCACAACATATAATGTGGCAGTGAAAATGATAAAGAAGAATGAATGCACATACGTGTTTCAATTAGGGTGTGTCTTTTGTGATCGGTTGCTGTATTACACCCTAGCATTATCATAACTTGTGTGGCATTAGGGACTGGCCTCCAGTTTCATTTCTGATTGCCAGAAATCTGTGGCATGGGGTACTTCCTGCTATTGGCTGATGACTATACATGCATAAACAAATCTAATCCGGTCAAATTCATATGGTTTGGAGGGTTCCAAAACAGGCAATGAGTTGGGATGCTATTGATGTCTGATTCTGAAAAACAGTCAAACCATTATAAAGTGTGTGTGTGTGTGTGTGTGTGTGTGTGTGTGTGTGTGTGTGTGTGTGTGTGTGTGTGTATAAGTTATATACACTTTAACTTGTTAGTGCTGTCGAACAAGGTACAATTTGCACTGCTTTTTACAGCTCCTACTTCCACTACACATGAGCTCATGCAGTTCTCTCCAAGCTTGATTTCCTATGCATAAGCTCAATAAAGGCCTACTGAAGTCAATGAAAAGATTCTAATTGATTTAACAGCTTTAGATCAAGTCCCACGGTTATAAAGCAAAACTCCTACATTTTCGCCCTGCAGGGGTAGCTTCAATTAGTGGTCTGCTTCCAGTTCCCAGTGGACAAGTGTGAACTGTCCACAAGCTGCCAGTGATTTGGGAAGAATGTTTGAAACCATTTTAGTGGCACAATCAGAAGAGCAAAGGATAAGGTGCACCTGAGAAAGTGTACATCACAGCTACGATGTATTCACAAGTTAGAATGAATGTTAGAAAACAGAGGAGCATGCTTTGACTAGAGCAGGGTTTCTCAACCAGTGGTACTTATATCACCAGCGGTACTTTGGCTAACTGCTGGTGGTACTCAGACCACCGGACCACTGGAACCCTGCCCCAACAAGCGCCATGTTTTCACTCCCAAGAGGCTCCTGCCTTTGCAACACTGAGAAGGGTCCTTCCACCCACCCAGAGACTCCTACCTGCGTTTTCTGGCCTCCAAACACCTGAAAACCCAGAAGTAACTGGTGATGATGCCATTGCCAGTCACTTCTGGTGGTACTCAGCAGGAGAGTGGCACCGGAGGTGGTACTCAGCCGGGAAGAGGTTGAGAACCCCTGGACTAGAGCAATGCAGAGCTTTAAAGAAGATGGAAGGGTATGTGAATCAATGACATGCAAAGTCCACTATCAACTTGTTGGAAATATATTGCAGGTTTGACACTTCTGTGCCTTTAACACAACAGACAGACAACAAAAGAAGGTGCGACTTTTCCCCAAATGAGGTAAGCTTTCCGACTTAAGAACCAGGTCAGATGATACTTGAGCCAACTCACCTGTGTAAATAGCTGCTCATTGTGGGGCGTTCTCTAAGCTTGACAAATTGTATGTTGTGATTTCCCTGTTCATAGAGGAGTTGGAAGAGAAGGAGCACCAGAGGGGGGGGGCAGAGGACAAATGTCCCCCAACAAATAGATTAACTCCTGGTTCTCCCCTCCCACATTGCTAGACTCCTGTAGTAACTTGAAGGAAAGACACTTTTACATCCTTTACTTTATTATCTAAATCAATCAATCAATCAATCAATCAATCAATCAAGAAATAAATAAAGAAGAAAGAAAGACCATTATTATTTATTATTGATTTATATTAAAACTGTGTGTGTGTGTGTGTGTGTGTGTGTGTGTGTGTGTATGAATGAACGCAGTAAGGATGGGAGTATTAGGGCTCAGTCCAGCCCAACTCAGGCACAGTTGAGGCCCAATTGTGGCACAATTGGGGCCCAAAATAGGACCGAGTTAGGCTGCAACTGTGCCTGAGTTAGGCAGGAGGCAAGAGCAGTGGGCCAGGATCGAGGCAACACTTACCGCAGAGGCAGGCAGGCCCCTGTGGGGAGCTGTCAGTCTTGTGGAAGCGAAGAGCCCCCTCCTCAGCCCGTCTGCGTGCACCTACCACAGCTGCTGCAGCGGTCGCAGCAGATGGGCAGCCACAGGTGGGCCTGCAGGCACTGGGTGTGCGACAGTCAGCTGAAGGGCAGAGGTTGTGCCAGTGCCAGCTGCCCCAGGGCACCCTGGGCATTAGCCACCTGCCGCAGGGGGGAGTGCCACTGCCCTCCCTCCTGCAGACTGCGATGCCACCCCCAAGCCACGGTGAGGCTGCACGTGGGAGTCATGGGGGGGTGAGCGGGGGAGAGAAGGGAAGGAGGGGGTGGGAACGGCACGCACAAGGGGGGTCTCATGAGGTCTGGAACCGCCTCTGCCAGGACATGCCCGTGCGCTGCCTGAAGCCCTGGGCCACCAGGGCCGTGGCTATGCCCACAAAGAAGGCATCCTGGTATGCCTTCTGATCCGTGCCCCGGCCAAGACCGAGAGATGCCTTGGGCTTGTCTGCTGTGAGCGGGAAGGGCTCACGCAGCTCATCACTCCCCAGATGGGGCAACGTAGGCGCCTTGCGGCAGGCGCTCTGGCGGGGTGGGGGGTGCCAGCGTCCATCATCAGGGAGTGGGAGGGGAGGCAGGCACACAGGCAGGCGGACAGGGGGTGCTGGGGAGGGACACGGGTGGGTCAGAAACAGACAGACAACAAGGCTGGTGGGAGAGGGATACAGGGAGAGGGGTCTGCAGAGACCAATAGGGACACAGGGGTCACTTTGCAGATGGAGGCAATGCAGGAACGGGCACCTCTCATGCAGACGGACCGAGGGCGGAAACGGACGCTGTTGACGGGTGGACTGAGGGCGGAAACGGACGCTGTTGACGGGCGGACTGGCAGAAACGGACACCGTTGACGGGCGGACACGGACGCCATTGACGGGCAGACCGAGGGTGGGTGAGAGCCCCGGTTGCTGAAAGGGCTCTTCACGGACGTGGCGGACGTGCGCCATGTCGACTGTCACTGTTTGCCTGCCTGAGAGGCCCCCCAACTCCCCCCTCCCCTCTGAGCCCTGAGGGTCTGGCAGCGCCCCTGCTGTTTTCTCCCTGGGCTGGCTGTGGCAGGCCCTGGCTGGGATTCATGCAGGGCCTTGTGTGCTGGGCGCTGTCTCTGTGTGTGTGGGGCAGTGCTTGTGTAACATTGGGGTCATGGTGTTCAAGGGGCCTTTGCCCAAGGGGCATCTTTATTGTTCTGGAACATTGGCAGGGATGGCCAGGCGAGGCTGCCAGGGGTAGGCACAGCAGCCACTCAGAATGTAGCAGCAGCAGCTGAGGAGGGTTGCAGGGCAGGCTCCCAGACCTCTGGCAGCATCGAGGCAGACGACCATGGGGCAACCAGACTGCGGGCCCAGGAGTGCTCCCCGGACGGTTGGTGGTAGTGGGCATTCCTGGGGGGACGAACAACTTGGGGGTGTTCCATGGCAGCTGCTGTGTGGTGGCAATCACCATTGCCAGTGTGCCGGTTGCAAAGGCCTACAGGGAGAGTAATCACACACAGCTGAGTGGTGTGAGACACAGAGCCTGGTCTGCGCTGCTTCCCTGGGTGTAAGGTGAGCATGATCCTGTAAGGGAAAGGGGTCAAAGAGAGAGACAACAACACAACTTGGGGGTCACAACCATGGCAATCCTAGCAATACTGACCTGTCAGTAGACCCTGTGGAGAAAAGAGGGGGGGGGGAACAGCTGGTGTCTACATATGGGTTACAGTTCCACACCCATGGCATTGTGTGCTCACATTAATACAGGCAGCTATGAGACAAGACATTGGTACAGAGACATTTCATGACAGGCATTGCAGGCAGCTATGAGACATGACATTGGTAAAGAGGCATATCATGGCAGGCTATGCAGGCAGCTATGAAACAAGACATTGGTAAAGAGGCATATCATGGCAGGCATTGCAGGCAGCTATGAGACATGACATTGGTAAAGAGGCATATCATGGCAGGCATTGCAGGCAGCTATGAGACATGACATTGGTAAAGAGGCATATCATGGCAGGCATTGCAGGCAGACATTGGTAAAGAGGCATATCATGGCAGGCATTGCAGGCAGACATTGGTAAAGAGGCATATCATGGCAGGCATTGCAGGCAGACATGAGACAAGACATTGGTAAAGAGGCATATCATGGCAGGCTATGCAGGCAGCTATGAGACATGACATTGGTATAGAGGCATGTATCCTACCTATATTTCTCTATGCTAAGAGGCAGAAGTCAGACCACATGTCAGCATAAACCCTGCTCTTACCTGCACTTACCTGCTGGTGTTGTTGCCTGTGGGGGGGGGAGAGGGGCTGGGAGAAAGACATGGGTTAGCAAACACTTGCATGGAGAGAGCTGCCCAGGCACAGGAGTAAACAGTTTGGCCACAGGCAGAACAGCCCTCTCTGCCCTAGAGGGGGCAGAGAGGAGAGAGGTGAAGAGAAGAGAGAAGAGGGGTGTTAGAAAAGTTTTCAAAGTCCCACTTTGTGGCTGCTGGGGGACAGAACCCCACGCCACGTGCTCAGAGAGAGAAAGAGAGAGAGTGAGTGGAGGGCTGGGGCTGGGCTTTTGTGGGAAAGAGGCTGGGTGGGGCTGGGTGCTGATAGGGTAACTATTTGGGTCTGTGTCCAGAGTTAGGCCACAACTGTTCGGTCCTAACTCAGGCCCAACTCGGGCACAGGGTGTTAGAACTTTTCAGGAGAGGGCTGGTGTGGGTAAGGTAAAATGGCTCCTATGGGTCTCCTCACATTTGGGTCCACCCTTTTTGCTGGCCCAAATTTTGGGCCTGAGTTGGGCTCGAGGGGGCGTGTCAGGGGCTCTCCAGCGTCTGGAACCGGACCAAATTTCGTAACCGCCCCCGTCACACCCCCGACACGCCCCCGACACGCCCACTTTTAGGCTGCAATTGTGCCTGAATTGTGCAGTTGTGCCTGAATTGTGCCTGAACCCAATTCAGTCACAATTGCAGCCCAACTCAGGCACAATTCAGGCACAACTCGGGCCTAAAGCACTTGGGCTGCAATTGTGCCTGAATTGTACCGCAGTTGCCTTGGGCTGGACCGGGCTGTTAATGTTACATATACCATTATTTTCCTTTCAGATATCTACCATGTGGCAAAACGTTCACTCCCCAACAATGTACTTTAATCTTTCCATGTTCTCTGAATATATTTTCTGGTACCATTATTGGCTAGGATCGTATAGAAGTCCCCTTATTTGATATTACATTACTCCTGTGGCATTGTCATCTACACAAGAAAATATTAGTTGAAATTGCTCTGAAATTGCCAAAAAGACATTTTAAAAATAATGTGCAAAAGTTGTAGTCTGTGTTGTGCTTTCTGATTGATTTGTTCTTTGGCAAATGTAGGATGGATAATTGGCAGATGGATAATGCATGCTCATTCATCATCAGAACTGCTGTCATCTCCTGAAAGGGTTCCTAAATTTTCAATGTTTTTATGACAGACAGATATTCAGCAGGTGATGCCTTCCCATCACTGCATCATCTGCAGTGGACAAAAGCTTCTCCTATTGAATATCTGCCATCATACAACTTTAAAGGCAGAGAGGCCCTGGCAGCAAAATGAAGGAATCCTTCAGTACGTAATTACTGTATAAAGTGAAAACAATCCATTTACAATTTGCTTTTCAGAATGTTTACTTGGAGATAAGCCCCTCTGGCAGATACACCCAAGCTAGTATACAGAGAATTGCAGCTGTGCAGTCTCACCTATATATCGTGAGTCAGAAGTAAGTTCCATTGATTTCAATGGGATCGACTCCAAAGTAAGAGCAGATAGAATTACCGCCATAAAATGGTGGCAAAACAAGGCATATTAGAATGTACTACTAAAGCACTCTGTCTGTACGCTCAATCACAGGATGGCGGCAGGATCAGGAGCTCTGCAAAGTGATTGGAAGACACGGGAACAGAAAGAGCTTAGTTTTAAAAATTCTTTTTAGCCCAGGTTCATACATACTGTACACACTTATTAGAAAAAACTAAACATGCTATCTGTTTTATCCCTTAGTTAGTAGGTCAGTTGCTGCAGTATATCTAATTTGTACCTAATCGTGAAGTATATTCCCCAATCACACCTGTTTGGCTTGCAAAACATCAGCTTCTTTGATAGTAAAAAAAACCCTGACAACTTTGCACGTACATGAAGCTCTGACATTCTGGAAAGTATTGTGTTTGGAAACTTTGTATAACCTCTTGAAAAATATATTGCACAGAAACAGTTTCTTTTCAGTGCTTGCTGGCCATTCTGTCTTGGGAAGTTGTTCTAAATGCACATAGGCTGAGCCATGGCATCCCGGCGTGTACATCCTGCACATGGTGGGATGTGGGAATCCACTGCATGTCGAATGTTTGTGCAAGAGCATACCCTACTCATGCAATCCACCTGCCTTTGTTTTTGATGTGTATGGATATGTAAACAGGATGTACTTGCTACAAACCACTGGTGTCACTGCAGGGGGGCGGAGCTCTAAATTCCGCCGCGGCTCCGACCCTCCGTTACACCGGAGCACGAAGCGGCCCCGCCCCCTCACCTTCCGAAGGCGAGGGGGCGGGGCCGCTTCGTGCTCCGGTGTAATGGAGGGTCGGAGCCGCGGCGGAACTTAGAGCTCCACCCCCCTGCAGTGACGCCAGTGCTATAAACATAAGCCCATGGGCACAGTTCCTTTGTGTAGTCACAGTGTATGTGTGCATGCAGGCTGGTGCAAGTCTCCCTGGCACATGGGACCAAGCAGATCTGTTGCCACTCCCCTGATGTCTCTGTTTGACATGTGAAACATAACACACTTGCTCACTCCCATCGTCTTAGCAACAGCAGTAGCACTTCATATGCTGCTGCGAAGAGCGTGCGGGGGGGGGGGAAGCGTGCGGCCACTGCCTGGGGCACATTTTGCCACCCACACTGCACCAGATGGCCAGCCCAGTGTGCATGAGAGTGTGCAACTCACCTCCATGCCCTGTTGCATGAAAATCCTATGCAGCAGGGGGCAGCGTGAATTGGCCCACTGCAGTAAAAGAGGCATTCTTAATCTCACTGGTGTAGATGCTGAAGGGTCTGAAAAAAGAGGTGTGTGTGTGTGTGTGTGTGTGTGTGTGTGTGTGTGTGTGTGTGTGTGTGTGTGTGTGTGTGTAAAAGGGAGGACAAAACATGAAGAGGAAAAAGTGCATTTTTTTTCCTGGGGGAGAGACTCTCAGCAGCCATTCTACAACATTCTTTGACTGAATCTTTGCCTTCTAACTACATTTACGCAGGGATACAGTTTTACAGTCTGTTATAAATCCCTAAATATCAAGGTTAAAGTTGGGAAGGCTGATGGATCTTTATCTAGTCATTGCTGCTGTAAAGTGACCCTTAAACCAAATGCTGAAAAAGTGAGGAAAACAGTGAGCGACAATACCCAGACAAGCCAGAAAGGTGGAGATACTCCGTTTTCGACTGCAAATGGCATACTAGTTTATTTGCTTACCTCCAGGATTTGTGTATTGTCAACCTCATTTTGATTCTATTCTAAAAGACATGAATGCTTCAGTCTGTAAACATGTTCACACTGACCAGGCCTTTGGCTTAGCCCAACATATGAAATCCATAAAGAGTCTTATTTTCTGATAAAAGAAATGGCTAAGGACAATTGACATTATCGTTTGAAGTCCAGGGCTTTCATGCTTGTTTAGTATTGTAGAAATGGAACAGGGGGCTGGATTTATGGAAGAGAGCTTGCCCAAGGTCTCTTACCTTTAACGTATTTTGTGCTCCATCTGCCTCTTATACAGGGAATGTAATATGATTTTGATTAGTTTCTGATGAGCTGCAATTTCAGTAAGTGCAACTCCAGTACTGTTGTTTTGTGCCACTGCTACATTTCAACGATAATTTAAGAAGACTGTTCTGTTAGTTGTATTGATAAAATAATAAAAGACAGTATCTAAAAACATCACACACAGATAAAACATCCCGACGATATTCCTAAATCTTGGCTTGGATCTCTCTACTTGCTTATGGAAGAATACAGGCCAAAAACCACTTTGGTCTATTGGTTCAGGAAGGCAGGCATCTGTAAAAGACGGGGATTCTCAGTTCTGGCTCTGATAGCGCTGAATTACATACCTAGGATCACTAGGCAGTACAAACCTCCTCAGACTGTACCACTTCAGACAGACTGCAGGTGAGGGAGCCACATGAATGCTTCTCCCATAAAAAGAAAAAGAACTCCCTGCACATAGAAAAGTAGCACATCATGGGGAAGATGCAGGACTGGATTTAGGGGCAGGCAGCCATCGGGGCACTGGGCTTAGGGGGCAGTGGGCATTTCAGTTATTCTTAAAATTAGTAAGCTTCCAAGCTTAGAGGAAATAAATGTGTTTTTATTTGCGTGTATATGGAATTAATAACTACAGAGGTATAGATAACATGCATGCAAAAGTATCATTTTGTATGACTAGGGTAAATTGCGCCTGCAGATTTGTATGTCAAAATTGTAAAAGGAGCTAAACCTGCAGTAAAAACATAATTCAACAATTGAATGAGCGGATGGGAGGCCAGGGATGTTCCTTGTCTGGGGAAACATCTAGGACAGGGCTGGTGCAGGAGGTAGGCTAGTCTGACAAGAGTTTAAACAAACACCACCACCACCCCGTCCCCTGATATTCCTGTTTTTTTCCTCAGACTGTCACATGGCTAAGAATCCCCCTGCTAGAATGCTTTGCTCCTCTAGCCATACAGATGTCAGTACATGGAGCCAAGTCCAGGTACAGCTTGTAGTTAGCATTTGTACAGTGTGCTTTTGAGTGTTCAAAGCTCATCACATTAATTTTCTTGTAATCCTTACAACAGCTCTTGTAAGGTCATTCCTGTGATCCTCATAATATATTGCAGCTGAGCTGAGGCTGAGAAGGAGTGGCTTGCCTAAGGCCACCTAGGGAGTTCATGGTGGGAGAAGCAACATCTGAACCAGGGGAAGTCTCAGTTCATAATTCTGCCTTTTAACCACTATGCTGACCCAGTTTTCAATCCCTGAATATCTGCTTCACTCTCTAGAAATGTCAAGTGATGCTTTGTGCATCTGTGTGCAGCAGTGTGTGTGTGTGTGTGTGTGTGTGTGTGTGTGTGTGTGTGTGTGTGTGTGTGTGTGTGTGTGAGAGAGAGAGAGAGAGAGAGAGAGAGAGAGAGAGAGCATTGCCCTTTGCTAACTGCCTATCCTTCAGAAATACTCTATCTTACTTGCAGATAAATTTGGCTTAAATACCTGAAATGAGATTCCAATTGTAATGTATGGCTTATTGGGTTACAGTATAGCCTTTGATTGTGTGGATCACAACAAACTGTGGCAAATTCTTAAAGAGATGGGGGTACCAGACCACCTTACTTGTCTCCTGAGAAACCTGTATGCGGGTCAAGAAGCAACAGTTCGAACCGGCCATGGAACAACCGACTGGTTCAACATTGGGAAGGGAGTACAGCAAGGCTGTATATTGTCACCCTGCTTATTTAACTTATACGCAGAGTACATTATGAGAAATGCAGGGCTGAATGAATCGCAAGCCGGAATCAAGATTGCCGGGAGAAATATCAACAACCTCAGATATGCAGACGATACCACCCTAATGGCAGAAAGTGAAGAAGAACTAAAGAGCCTCTTGATGAGATTGAAAGAGGAGAGTGCAAAAGTTGGCTTGAAACTCAACATTAATAAAACTAAGATCATGGCATCTGGGCCCATCAATTCCTGGCAAATAGAAGGGGCAGAAATGGAAGCAGTAACAGATTTTACTTTTCTGGGTTCCAAGATCACTGCAGACGGAGACAGCAGCCATGAAATTAAAAGACGCTTACTCCTTGGAAGGAAAGCTATGGCAAATTTAGATAGCATAATAAAAAGCAGAGATATCACCATGCCAACAAAAGTTCGTATAGTCAGGGTGATGGTGTTCCCAGTAGCAATGTATGGTTGCGAGAGTTGGACCATAAGGAAGGCTGAGCGCCGAAGAATAGATGCTTTTGAACTGTGGTGCTGGAGAAGACTCCTGAGAGTCCCTTGGACTGCTAGGAGATCAAATCAGTCAATCCTAAATGAAATCAACCCTGACTGTTCCCTGGAAGGACAGGTACTAAGGCTGAAACTCAAATATTTTGGCCACCTAATGCGAAGAGAGGAGTCTCTGGAGAAGACTCTGATGCTGGGAAAAATTGAAGGCAAAAGGAGAAGGGGAAGGCAAAGGATGAGATGGTTAGACAGCATCACCGATGCAACGAACATGAAAATGAGCGAACTCAGGAAGATAGTGGAGGATAGGAAGGCCTGGAGGGATATGGTTCATGGGATCACGAAGGGTCGGACACGACTTAACGACTGAACAACAACAATGTTATGAATGTACTGTAGTAATGGAGACCTGCACCTAAGCAAATGGATAAGAATGGAGACAATAATTTTTGTAACAAATGGGGGGGGGGGGAGTTGGTTCTTCTGACATGGCTTATCTCATATGGGTGACTTACATTCCTGTGAGCAGGAAATGCTTTCTAAATACTGTTGGACACAGTATATGAAATTTAAAATCAAGGGAATTCATCCGATCTTCTGTTAAAATTTCTGCTGCCCTGAAGATCCACACATAGCTCTGTACAAAAACAGTTTGAGGCTTTCCTCTTATCCCCCTCCTGCTTTTAATACTTTACTGCAGGTTTAATTGCAGCAATATTTCAATGCCAAAGAGAGTAATTTGCAGCTTGAATACAGCATTAGATCTGCAGTGCCCTACACTTTAAAACCCCAGTATAAAACAAGCATTTGGTATGAGCACGACTCTGATTCTCATTTCCTGCTCACACTTTCAAAGAAATGGAAGTTAAATGCCTACATTAACATTTATAAAAATTTAGGAGTGATTCCCTTATTACATAATCAGCCCAAGCACTTGGAATATCTGTATATCTGCCGATTAGGGACATTACTCGAAACATGCCCTCGAACAGCTGTATTCCAAGACAAAAAAAGAGAGTGCTAATGTGACCCTGGGGGAGAGCGTTTCGTTTGGGCTGGTGAAGGCAACCTCAGTTTGTCGTGACAATTAAACTTGTTCACTTTAGGAGCGACGGTAGAAAAATGTCATCTTCTTCAAGCAACGAAGTCATTTTTCTATGGAAATGCCATCATATTGTCCTTGAAGGTGTGCAGGCATTTTGGATGTGTGGGAGTGGAAGCATTTCTGTTGCACAAACAGCATTCACAGAATATAGTAGCTGGTTCGATGGAAATACAGTAAGTGACAAATGGACACCTAGTCATACCTCCCAACATTCAGGGGCAGCTCAATCCTAACTGTTCTTCTTAACAACCACCATGTACAAGCTGCCTTTCTTATGCTCAAGGTGGGGCACAATAATAATAAAACAATAGAAGGAATAAAAACAAACACCATGAGAGTCAGGAACCGTGTAACAATCACAGCAAAGAAAACAATGCCGCTGCAGCAAATGTCAACAGGAAGAAGTAAACACACTTCTTAAGACACCCCATCTGGAAAGCTGTCAGAGAAGAGGCATTGCAGATATCAAGAGGAAGGACTGGAAGGTCATTCCACAGCCCTGGGGCAATAGATATACAGGCCTTCCTAAGGAAGCACCTGATATTCAGAGGTATGCTGCCTCTGTACATGGAAGTTCCATTTTGCTGTTTTGACCTAATCCCCCTATGAAGCCAAGTTAGCTTAGTGCGCATCACCACATCTTATTTATCTTATTTTATTGTTCACATTTCTATACTGCCCTTCCTCCAAGGAACTCAGGGCAGTGTACATAGCTCCTTCCCTCCTTTTGTCATCACAACAACCCTGTGAGGTAGGTGAGGCTGAGAGATAGTGACTGGCCCAAGGTCACCCAGAAAACTTCATGGCTGAGTCATGAGCAGGGATTTCAAGGGGGGGGGAGCTTTATCTTTGGCTGCTGTGCGTAGAGCAATTTACCACTGCATGGTTTCCTTATTTTAGGGGTACAATCAATTATTCACTCAGTTGTTCACACTCAAATTCAGATTCCTTGTGACTACAGCATGTTCCATGCTAAGCTGCCAGGGCTTCCCCATTCACTTCAATGGAGAGGAGGGCTATAATCACAAAACTGGAGGTATATGAGAACCTACCTCATCTACTCACTGGACAGAAATAAGAACACATGGAGCTTCACATTGTATTAATAATCCTTGTGTATACACATTTTAGAATGGCTAAGGAATGGTAGAAGGGTGCACGTCTCCCATTATTTCAGTGGTCGTTTATGTGTACAGTGATACTAAATTAATACTTAATATTAATATAAAGCACTTCCTCTGAGTGTTCAGACCACAGCCCATACATTTTCTCTGTAATCCTTACAAGTACGTAGGTAAGTCAGAATTCTTTTTCTGTATTGCAGATGGGGGGGGGGGCTGAGGCAGGTGGAATAATGGTTTGTCTTAGGCTATCTAATAATGGCTGAGGTGAGCTTTGGACCAGGGACTACACAGCTCAGACTCTTAAGGCAGAATAGATCAGGGGTTCTCAACCAGTGGTACTCGTACCACCAATGGTGACTGCTGGTGGTACTCGGACCATGGAACTCCGCTCCAACTTCGGTCTTTGGCCAAGCCTTTTGGGAGCGCTGAGAAGGGCCGTCCCACCTGCCCAGAGCCTCCAACCTGCGTTTTCTGGCCTCCGAAAACCCAAAAACCAGGGAGTAAAAAACCAGGGAGTGACTGGCGACGATGTCATCGCCAGTCACTTCCAGTGGTATGCAGCAGGAGATTGGACGTGGAGGTGGTACTCAGCCGGGAAAGTGTTGAGAACTCCTGGAATAGATAATACATGCCAGATACCTTCAACCTTGTTGAAAAAAAATGAAAAGCAATGATAGGAAGATTTAATCTTGAGGGGTGGAATGGTGGGGAGAAGGGTTGCAGAACACTTTTCTCTGGCCTCCCCCCCGCTCCTTTTATGCCCACAGGGAAGAGGTTTAAGCAGTCTCCCCCACACCATTGCAAGGCTGCAACCATCCACTTTTCATTAAAAAATAATCCACATTCATCTGCTGTGTAACTCCTTGTTTCCCCCTAACTATATCACCTGTGTGAAGTTCTTGTTCTTGATAGCACATCTCTGAACCACCACACTACACCAGCTCCAGTGTGAGTGTGTGATTTGTGATGGTAAGTGTAGTACCAGAGGATGGTAGTTATTCTCAATTAATTAATCCAGAACGGAAGGGCTAGAAAGCAGCTGACTTCTCCAGGTGCTTGAATGCCACATTGATTTGGAATTAGAGCTTGAGGGATTCTCTCTATTACTACTTTAGTCTCAAACGCTGCATGATGAGAGACATAGAAATGATTCTTTCCCCTAAATGAACCCTGTTCAAAAACTCGTGAACATGCACAGCTAAAGTTTATTACTTATATTGCTGCGTTTCACTGCCTTGTTGATGGCGCTCATAATTTTCAGTGTTCTTAGAAGCAGGTAAAATAATGTTCATACTAGCAATAATTAGCAAATGGACTATATGAATAATCACATTCATTCCCACAAAGATTTCTTGTTTTCACAGACCAATCCATTACTTGCTTCAATGAAGCGTCTTGTTGTTAATTTGCAGGGTTTTCACCCCTAGGTGATGGAAATACCTGCCCTCTTTCCAGTCTCCCATTAAGTATGGTTTTCACTAATATGTATAATTCATGAGAAAAATTTGTTTGTCAAGGATTCCTGACAGGTCACTTAAATCCTAGATCAATTGATAATGTTCACACCAACATGGCCCGGAATGAAAATTGCTCTGATACCGACTTGGCTTTCTCAATAAAAATGATATTGTTTTTGCCTCAGCTTGCAGCATGAGTTGATTTTTAAAAGCAGAACAAGGTTTAAACACAGGCAATATTTGGTGCTTGCAATGTAGTGGTCATGTTAAAAAGGACCCTCACCATAACATGTGTGTGGGTCTGTGCATACCATAAACGCAAGAGTCAGTCTCTGTGGTAGACCAGTGTTGTGGGCACAGGAAGATAAGATGGGCTGAACAGTGATCATTTCATAGAACACAGGTGATGGGTAAGAAGCATCCCCTTTTCCTTTGAGTGAGTATCGGGGGGAGGGTCCAGAGGTCTGTGGCAATGCACACACTTTGCATGCAGAAGGTCCTGGGTTCAATCACTAGTATCTCCAGGAAGGGCTGGGCACTACTGCTAGTCAGTGTAGACTACACTAAACTAGATAGGGGTTCTCAACCCCTTCCTGGCTGAGTACCACTTCTGGTGCCACTCTCCTGCTGTGTACCACTGGAAGTGACTGGCGATGACATCATTGCCAGTTACTTCTGGGTTTTCAGGTTTTTGGCGGTCAGAAAATGCAGGTAGGAGGCTCTGGGCGGGTGGGAGGGCCCTTCTCAGCATTCCTGAGAGGCTCGCCCAAAGGTAGGAGTCTCTTGGGAGCAAAAATGTGGCGCTGAAAGCGCTGCATTGGAGCGGAGTTCCGGCAGTCCGGCAGTCCCAGTACCACCAGTAGTCATCTGAAGTACCACTGGTTGAGAACCCCTGAGATAGACCAATGGCCTGATTGAATGTAAGGAAGCTTCATATGCTACAACTGTTTTTGAGTACTGATGCATAGCCTATGCAAACATCAATTTCCAACTGTATGAGTAAACTAGAACTTGTCTTGAACTAGACAATAACTAGAACTGTGTGAACAACTAATGCCTTCCTCCCATCAGCATTTCCCAAACTCATGCTTAATTTATTTGACCAAATCTTCCCAGTCCTTTAAAGGATCTTCTCAACCATTGCTCTGTGCTGTGTAAGAGAACTGGAAGCTACTGTACATAGAAGCAATTAAATAATTATGATATGTAAATGTGACATTTTAGTGAGCAGGTGTAAATATATCAGTCTTCACCAAGCAAGCATTTTCTGGTCATAAACATCCCTGCCATATTGTTTTCAACTAAACATGCTCAATTCTGCAATAATTACGATGTTTGTTCCTGGGTTTATCAATGTGCAGAGCCTTACACAAATGCAAAGGTAGCATGATTGATCTAGCTTATGCATAAAATGTAGGCTAAAATATTTGGCAAAAAAAAAAAAGGAGTCTCAAACGCTGCATGAAAGTGGAACAGAAAGTGGAAAGTGGAACTTTAAATGGAAAGTGGAACAGAAACAAAAAGCGATTTTCTCTTTTTGAAGATTTACATTCTTTTTCTATTCTCCAACTTTTTGAACATTGTTTATGTCTGAACTGCACCTCTCTGATAAATTCTCAGTTTATTTTGTCTCATGGATTTATTTCCGGTGAGCTGTAGTGTAACACTGTGTGATCAGTGCCAACCAATCAAAAGCAATAATCTGACCAAAGTTAAGCGTTGGACAACCCAATCCTACCTAACGCCCTCCCTCCCGCCAATGCAGCCACAGCACTAGAACATGCACTGCATCCTGCAGGAATGGAGAGTCCTGGAGGTCTCCTCCAGTTAAGGGAACATTTGTTCCCTTGTGTGGGGATAAGCATACACTGCTGCGATGGGTCTACTCAGACCTGCACCAGTGATTTTGTTGGCGCAAGTATGAGTGGACCCAGGAAGGTGGATCGAGGCTGAGAAGGGAGAAGTGGAGCTGCTGCGTTGCTACTGCCCCTTCCCGACCTCAACACACACCCCTCCCCGCCCCACTCTCCACCCTCTTCTTTCTGAAAGCCCACCACCCACCCCCTGCACTGACTTACTGGAGCTGGGGCTTCTCTGGAGGCCACTGGCGCATGGCCCTGGCTGCTTGCAGTGGTGGCTCAGCTGCGTAGAACGGCAGCCGCATTTCTGGGTTCTGGCAGTGTAGCGGGCCCAAAGGATTGTGCTGCAAGTCTCATTGTTTTCAAGAGATTTTTGAGCTCTAGTTGAAGGCACTGTGTACAAATTTTAAGAATTTATTATGTTATTATCAGTGGTATTTTACTCCCTCTGAAGTAAGTAGAATTTTTAGATTCTAAGCAGGAACCTGTTGTGATCATGAAGAAAGGTACCCAACACGCAGTGGGCTTTCCCTGCCTTTCCCCTGTCCTCTGACATTTAGACATCTTAATAGTTATTAATGGCAAAACGCCATGTTGCACAGCCGGGTTTCCACTACAAGCAACCATGGCCACGTGCCATTGGCCTCGCAATGACTCCTAGAGCCGGTAAATCATTGTGGGGGTGGGTAGGAGGCGGGGGAAGGGTGGAATCAGAGGTGTAGCTAGCCTCTCCGGCGCCCCTCTCATGTATACCGGCACAAGCCCTGCCCCTGCCGCTTTGCGGCGAGAAACGCCCCCTGGTGATTTTTCTCCAGAATACAGCTTCTAGGAGCCTGGGCGGGTGGGCGGGCCAATCATGGAAGCCGTGCTGCAGTTTTTGAACGCTGCTGTGGCTCGCTCCGCCCCCGCCTGCTGCCCGGGGGCCCACTGCCCCCCGTCCCATTGCTGACTCCGCTACTGGGTGGAATGGGGTGGGGTGGATCAAGGTTGAAAGGGGGCAGTATTAATATATAATAATATATAATAATATACAGTATTTATATACCGCCTTTCTTGGTCATTGGATTTCTCCTCTGACTTTAATCCAAGGCGGTTTACATGGGCAGGCTTTCCCAACCCCACTAATGGGGGTCTTTACAATCATATATATAATATAAATGTTCAATCTTTCATGAACAACTGCATTCCAGATGGTATCCTTTGCAGTCTGTCCTCTCCCTGGCCGTCGCCTCCCACGTTTGGCCGATGCAGCTGGCATCTCTCCTTACAGAGGCTTTCACAGCTTTTTTTTTTTTGTCAGAGGTGTGTCTTGAACTGGCCATTCACCGATCTTCAGGCTTACAAGGCGGCAGCTCTACCAACTGAGCCAGACCTCCTGCAGCAGCAGCAGCAGCAGCAGCACTGCCAATAAACTATTCCCCTTCTTGGCCTCGTTCCACCTTCCTGGGTCTGCTCGGAATTGTGCCAGCAAAAGAGGTGGTACAGTTCTGAGTTCATCCACTTGGGTAGCAGAGGCTTACCCCCAGGCAAGGGAACAAATGTTCCCTTACCCAGAGGAGACCTCTGGGACTGCCCCCCCAATGCAAGATGCAGCATACAGTACGTTCCAGTGGTATGGCTGCATTTTCGGGGGGGGGGATATTTATGTAGTATTGAGCTGAACTGGAGGGAAAGGGTGTCAGTGCTGAAATCCACATGCATTTATGACAATGCACATATGCATGCGTAAAACATATATGACTAGTTTTTTAAAGAAGCCAGACATCTATTATTTCTGAAGTCTGTTAAATCGAGGTCCGTTAAATAAAGGGTTCGCCGTATATGCTCTCCAGCCTGGGTCAATCATAACACCATGTGGCAAAGATGGAGTCTAGTCAGTACAGTGGTCTGGCAATACTGATAGTAGGAAGTTGGGTGAGAGCAGCCTCTTGAGTTCACAGCTTCAAGTGGAGCATGAAAATGAATATTAGAGATAGGCAATGCAAGGGCTGCAGGCTGAACCTAGGATGGCGGTTTTTGTTTTGCTTTCTCTGTTTTTGTACCATTAAGGACGTTGTCAATCATAAATTAAGCAAGTTAAACTTTTGCCACAACTCTTTTCTATGTCAGGAAAAGCTAGCTTCTCATCTGCAACATATTGGGGTGTCATGTGGAGTGTTTAGGCACAGGAGCCAGGCCATTTTTTTTTTAAGGAGAGAAATGGCAACGTTAGCTGGAATCAGCCAACCAAAGCTGGGCAATTGGTCCTATCAGGCCAGTCATTTGGGCAGAAAAACGTGTTCAAGGGAAAATCGATGGCATGCTGGATATGTGATCTGTAGATCTCACATAGGTTACCCCTGGCTTGATGCGTACCCCAGACACACATGTTGCTTAAACAGTTCGTCATCATCGCTTTCTTGTATTTGAACACCACATATTTCACATCAAACACTTTGCTGTGTTTTAGAGTTGATACAAAACGTGGACAGGCAGCTAAAGTTTCCAGAAAAGAAATAACATGGCATAATGTTTAACATATTGAAAGCGTTCCCTTCTTTTAATCTTAAACGCACATAGCATGAGTCAGGATTATATCCTGATAAACACCAGCAAAACCACACTGAGAGTCTTTCAAGAATTTAATTTGGCAATAAGATGATCTGGTTAATTCCTAAACGGCTAACTGATTAACCACATTTCTTCCTCAGGAAATGGCATCATTCTGCATCACGACATCCCTGAAGATTGAGTCTATTATCATATTATTATTTTATATGAGTCATATACAAGTAATCTCAGCACATCTTTACTTGATGATTCATTCATTAAAATGAATAAATAAAACAAACTGAATTAAAAATAAGAAACCAGCCCTGAATCCATGTAGGTGTAAATGAGAATTCTCTAATGTTTTCTCTGTTGAATTTCTCACAAATATATTTCACTGTATATTAAGATCAAAATAGAGGCCCAGCTCAATTACAGGCTAGGAAGAAAGTTTTGTTTTGAGATTTATTCCTATTTTTAAACAGACACTCCAAATGTTTTGAGTAGGAATAGTGCAAAGGTAGAAACATCCAGGTTGGACTACTGGAAAGAATGAGGCACGTTATTGGAAAGCACGTCTGGTGCTGGTGGGTTTGTAATGCTCACCTCCAATGTGATGCAAGCATTATGACGCTAGGGAAGAAATTAAGCATTGCTGCCCCAATTCCTGCCCCCCTCCACCCTCTACCTCCTGCCTCCAAGCTTGCTCCCACCCTTTGACCTTTCTTCTTGTTCCAGCAGTGGCAGCAGGAGAATGGAGGGTTGTCTATCTACCAGTGATGTAGACTTGAATCTGTTGACTCGGACTCAAGTTGGACTCAAGTCGCGTCACTGACTTAACTCGGCAATTGTAAAAGCCTCAAAAGACTCGACTCGAGACCTGGAGCCTTTTACGACAAGTCCAATTTTTTCAGGTTTAAACCCATTTTCCCCATTAAATAGATAGGGACTCGCAATTTGCAACCAAAGACTTGGGGGCAAAGACTTGGGACTTGACTCGAGACTTGGACCCAGTGACTTGGGACTTGTCTCCAGACTTGGAGTCAGAGCCTTGATCCACATCCCTGCTATCTACCTATCCCTGCTATCTCTGAGCCAGGTGCAGGGGAGTGGCAGCAGGAAACAGGTTATCTTGTTGGCTGTGTGCTCCCTGAGGCATCTGGTGGGGCCACTGTGTGATACAGGAAGCTGGACTAGATGGGCCTTTGGCCTGATCCAGCAGGGCTCTTCTTATGTACTTATGTTCTTACCCTCCTCTGTGATGTCTGGTATGCCACAATGGCTACACTTCAGTCACACTAAGAGCTAGGAGTTGCAATTGTTCCATCTGGTTCCATCATGGCAGGCCTTTTGCCACACTGCAAAGACGTGACTCTTTCATGGAGTGTTCAGCAAATCAAATAATGGTTTGGCTGGTTTTATCTGCTTTGATAATTTTTTTGTTCTACATTTTTGATTGGTTTTTAATACTTTATTGAGATTTGTTAGCTGCTTCAGAAGTATTTTTAGAAACAGGAATGCATGAAATAGACAAAGTAACAAGTTTTGTTCTTTAAGTTCCAGAGAATTCTGCTGCACTGCAGAGTTTGCAACGGAAAGCAGAATCAGGCAGAACGATGGAAAGAGGGGAGGAAATGGGTCCCTTTCAATTGTCAGCTCTTTTCAACTGGTGACAGGATTTGGGAGAAAGAGCGTGGGCACCTGAAAGGAGTAAAGGATACCTCAACCTAACAGCCCAATCCTATGGGGCCGCTATGTCACTGGAATGCGAGTTCCAGCAATGTAGCACACATCCCATCCCGGCCTTGATCCACCTACCTAGGTCCACTTGGACTTGTGCTAGCAAAATAGCTGGAGGGGATCTGAGTAGACCCATTGGGGTAGTAGAAGCTTGCCCAGGGCAAGGGAACAAATGTTTCCTTACCTCGAGGAAGCCCCCGGGACCTGAAACATCCCTGTGGGATGGAATACACATCCTGTTGCAGCTGCATCAGCGCCAGGGAAGTTAGGTAGGATTCGGCTGTAAGTAAGTATAATGTGAAAAACACGTTGCTTCATTTCTACAGGGAGAATTAACTCCTTCCTTCCAGCATACAGGTTTTCTAATGATGAAAACAGTCAATGACAGAAAACAAAGATGGTTTTGGGTAAGTACAAATGAATGGTGCTATTAAATAAATTGATGATGATGATGATGATGATGATGATGCAGCTCAGAAATGTTGGGCTCAGAGAAAGAGGAATGAGTGCCAAAGCCTCACAGGAAGAAAGTCTGATTTTGCAACATCCTGGTCTTCCAAGTGACATGTGATGGGCAATTCGTCAATTCTTTCTCCTAACGTTTTGTTTTAGTGAAAGGTAGCCATGGGAAGTTTAACCTGGGTGCAATGTCCTCTGTCTTGTGTGTGTTTGGGGGGAACAGTACTGCTTAAGACTTTCCCTTCCTGTTTTTCATTGCCTGTTCAAATGTGCCCCCCCCTGCAGCTTTCCCAGTGTGAGGAAAGTTACAGATATCTTTTTCCCCACTGGGAGAAAAACATCTATTCCTGAAGCCATTTTGGGTGGACAAATGCAGGGGAGAAAAAATTAAGCAACGCTTCTTCTCTTTAACCTCTTGTGGCTTTGATTTAAAAAAACATTGGGAGAAATAATTGTGGCTTTTACATTAACAGATGTAGGAAGGGGGGGTATGGAAGTATCTCAGTCTCTGTGGAAAGTACCTAGAAAAAGAAGACCATTGACGGGACTGGCCCCATCGCCGCCCATTGCCAGGCCCCCTCCCCCTGCGTGCTGGGCAGAGGCACGATGGGGGAGAGCAGCGATTGGCTGCTGGGGCCAGTCGGGGCGTGGCTCGGCTGAGGAGATGGGAGCGCGTTCCCTCTGTCTCCTCAGTCCGAGCCAGTGTTTCGAGCCCCGCCCACCCTTCCTGATTACAGTCTGAGTCTAGCTGGTTGCTCTTTTGAGGGCCGGGTAGGAATTTTTGGCTGCCACCCTGATTGGCTTTGGTTGGCGGTTTTTTCGCCTACCCCAGACTGTGTGTGTGGCATTGTTTAATATGTTTATGTTTTGCTGTTTTTATTATGGCAGGTGGTGTGCGGGCCAGGTAGCCAGAAAACTTGGATTCGGCGTCAGCCTGAGGCTAGCAAGGTCAAGGGGTAACCCAGGCCGCTCTAGTGACACCGTCCGGATCTATGAGGCAGACTGGCAAGCCCCTTGGCTGGAACGCGTTAACCCACATCATGGCTTGGCCGCTGGGGTTGACGCTTCCAGCTGCCTCGATCCTGCGGGGTTGACTATGATAGCTCACGTGGTCTTCAACCACTGGGAGTCTTGAGTCAGGTTGTCACGCCCTAGGGGGATCAACGGGGGAGGAAGACGGCTAGGCCCGTTTCCCCCATTTAGGGCCCGCACGCTCTAAGGGCTAGTTAAAGTATTTGATTATGTTGCAGGTTCTGTTTATGTTTAATAAAATTTGGCCCTTTAACCCAAGCCTCTGTCTAGCGTGCTTATTTGGGGGGTGCACGGGTAATAGAGAGGTATGTGTCTTTCCTGCTATTACTGTAAGTATCTGGGCTTATTGTGTCTTGCACTTAAACTACAAATTCATGTGCTTTTGTCTCGAACTCTAATATAAAACCAGTTTTAAAAAAGTATCTGGGCTTATGTGTCACATTCAAGGATAAATAACAGGGTAGTGAAATGGATTATAATTCAAAACAACCTTTCTATGGAACAAGACAAATAAAGATATTTGGCATAGCATATGATATCCGGTAACATGCAGTCACTTATTAACTAGGCTTGTGACTTCATGGTGCTTTCATGGAATTTTTGTTAGCTCACTGTATAGCCAGAGGTCCCTTCTGGGTTTTCAACAAGCATAGCATTTATTTTCCATTGTTCCCAGCTTCAAGATGCTGCAGCTCAAGTCAGAGATTATCTTGTTCCACTGAAAAACAAGGCCAAACAGCAACCCCTATACAAGAAAACCCCAAAATGTGCCACATGCCACAGGGAATGACATCATCCACCAAAGTTTCGTTTCCACGTGGGTGTGTTTTTTAAACTTGTCTAGCACAGCTGCTTTTTCTGTGTGATCCCACTGGAATAATACTCATGGGGATGATAAACTACAAACATCTTACAGTTTCCTTCACAAATGATGCATCATTCTTTGACAGTCTCTGAACAAGCCAATGGCCAACATAAAAATGGAAGTTTCAAGGGGGAAAGGAAACCACTCATATCCGTTTATCAAGAAAATGGCAGCATTGCATAGTTAACAGATGTAGGAAGTGGGGTGCAGCACTAGGATCTGCAGTGTAGACTATTTTAAATCAACATATAGAACTTAGCCTATCTCAATTATTTGTACCCCTCCCTGTTATTTTCCTGCTTCACTTCCTTGGTCCTTGTGCCTATTTGACCTTCCAGGCAGCTTCCAGCCTCCCAGGACTTTCTAACCTCCATGCAACACACAGCCTTTTTTGTCTTCAGGCCTTGTCCCTCCAGCCAAATTGATTTTCTACTTTTTAACAGCAGCTGCTACATTGATGTTAAAGGATTCCCAACTGATCATTTTCCTCTCAGCGATTAGTATGTTTGTTTGTTTGTTTGTTTGTTTATTTTTCACATTTTAATACCGCCCTTCCTCCAAGGAGCTCAGAGTGGTGTACATATTTCCTCCCCTCCTTTTGTCCTCACAACAACCCTGTGAGGTAGGTGGGGCTGAGAGATAGTGACTGGCCCAAGGTCACCCAGGAAGATTCATGGCTGAGCGGGGATTTGAACCTGGATCTTCCAGGTCTAAGTCCGACTCCAAAACCACTTGTGTGTGCTCTGCCACTGTGACATCCTAGTTGTTCAGCCAAAAAGGGACAGCCAGCTGTATTTGGTGACCATGTTGCTCTGTTCACTCCAGTAATTTTCCATTAGCAAAATTTGTCTGGGCAAACATTCAGGTTGCAATCCTATACAGGAGGGGAAACCCAATCCTGCCTAACTATCTGGCCCAGGTCACCTGCTAGATTCTATCCCCATTTCCCAGGGTCTACTCGGTCACCTCAGGGTAAGGGTCACCTTACCCCCTTACCCCGGTGTAACGCGGCGAGGCCCCAATGGGCCTCCTGGGATTTCCGCCAGCTATTTAGCTGGCGCAAGTCCAAGGAGGCTGTGTAATGGCGGATCTGGCCCAGGAAAGGGATGGGGATATGGTAGCTGCCATCCTCTCCCCCAGGTCGGATCCGCCAACCCCGACCTCCCTCGCCGCCTGGATCACCCCCGTGCCCGCCGGGGATCACTTACCTCCTCCGGCAGCTGCATGGGTGATCCGATGGCGGAGTGAGGGTGGCCGGCCTCTGCGCTGGCCGGCCTTACTCTCCGGTCATCACAAATGTTTGTGACGGCTTAGAATGGCGGCGTGCTCGCTCGGCCATTTTTTCCGGTAGATTGCGCTCTAAGTCTCATCGAACTCAATGAGGCTTACTTCTCCACAGATATGACTAGGATTGCATGGTTATCTTACCCACATTTACACACTCACCGCCAGTTTTACGTTTACACAGTTTAAACCAACTTTGTTTACACTGATTGGCAATGTCCCTCCAAGTTTTCAGACAGGGGTCTCTCTCAGCCCTACATGGAGATGCCTGGGACGTCCCAAACGCAAAGCACGTGGCCGCCTAATACAAAGCTGCAGCCCCCTCTTGATTGTTTGTAAGGCAGACTATATGTCTTGAGTTTTGAGCAAGAGAAGCAGAATGAACGTCCCATTTGCAGATCTTTCAAGTAATTAAGATGTTTTGGACTAGGAGCTTGCCAAACTTCAAGTTTCTGTGTGCTGACAAAGTACATTAACAGCCCATGAGTGAATGAGGCCTACGAACAATATTCATAAAACGTGCATGCTAAACATATTTTCTCTCATCCCACTTTGACCCCAAACCAATGACGCTTCTTCCAAAGAAAAATTCTCCTTTTAACTATTTTCCCACTAGCCCAGATTCTCAGTATAGACCCAACTTATTTCCCTCCCTTCCAGCCCCCTCACTTACATTCTTAACCACTGCTCTACATCTGGGTGACATGAGAGATAATTGCAGGACACTTACACTCTCGATAAACTATGGTTTCCCCTTCTCTGCAGACCTTTGAAGTTTCAGACAGTTTCATGATAATTGATAATCTAATCTCTTCCAAGCTCTGTTTTTGGGGGGATTTTTGTTGGTGACTGCTCTGGAATAGCAAGTCGGGGAAAATATTACAGCATAAGTATTGATTTCTGCATGCAGAGGTCACTGTGTGGGGATTACACTTTTATCACACAAGGTGAAGTGTTGGCAAGATCCTAATAATAACTACTGAGTGCTAGTTAAATATGGGGGCCAGGGGGAGGAAAACAATCTTTTATTCTTAGTACCTCAAGGCTATACATGGCAATTACTATTGCGGAGGCAATAAAGAAGTTGTTAATTACAGGTTTTATACCCTTGTAGTCCAAAGTAGGAATGAAAGGACTAAAGGTTACAGAGTGAAAACTGAAGAAAGTTATAGGTCTTGTTTTTCCTTTGCAAGAGGAATAATTTACTGCAGTACAAGGAGTTTGGGGCTCAATAAATAAGCAAACAAACCCAGTTTAAAGAGCATATATAAGTTGCTGTATATTTTGAATGGTGACCATATTTTTTCTTTAATTAAATGGCAGATTGCGACATAACTGTGTTGGGTCTCTGTTCTTCTTTGCTGAAGATGCATTGTGACTTCTCGTTCATTGGAGGTTGGAGCTGTGATCCTAAGCATATTTAGGGTTAATTCACACAACTAAATTGGCCTGTTGAGAATGTAGATTGATTGAATGGATCTGTGCAGAATATTAACAGGATTACTTCACAATGAGCCCAGTTTGTATTTGAGATCAGGTGCTACGTGTACATTATATCATGACCTTTAAGTTTTTGCTGGTAGCTGGTCAAGCTGAAACTGACAAATCAACACCAAATCAAGGAACCTGAGCTTTATCTATCATAAAAGTTGCTAAATCAAACATTCTGAAATCCTGGACAATCTGTGGCTGTGGAATTTGAAAGCAAAGACACCAATTAAGCTCCAATTATGGAACTGTTATGTTCTGGAAGAGCAGAGAAGGGTTTTAAAATTAGGGGTTTCCTCAAGTGACGACAACCCCTATTCTTTCCTCAGTTTAAGAATGTTATTGTAATAGAATTTCTCCATGTAGGGCGTGCATGAGGGAAATGTGCTACAAACAGCTCATGCATGGGCACATGATAACAAGAAACAGCAGAAGTCTCAACAGTGCTTCCATCTATTAGTGTTCCCCAGCAATCATAGTACATTTGTGAATAACCCGCAATGAGGGCTGCAGTAGTATTTCACATTTGCTATATTGAAAAATGAGAATTGTATGTGAAAAATGGATTGTAATAATAGTACATAATACTCCTGAGAGCAGGAATGTGGATCAAGTCTCTAACTCCAAGTCTCGAGTCAAGTCCCAGGTCTCTGGGTCCAAGTCTCAAGTCCCAAGTCTTTGCCCCCAAGTCCCGAGTCTTTGATTGTGAGTTGCAAGTCCCGATCTATTTAATGGGGAAAACGGGTTTAAATCTGAATAAAGTTCTACTTGTCATAAAAGGCTCCAAGTCTCGAGTCGAGTCTTTTACAATCACTGAGTCAAGTCCGAGTCAAGTCATTGACGCGTCTTGAATCCGACTCGAGTCTAAGTCAATAGATGCAAGATTACATCACTGCCTGAGAGGTAGTTCACTGTTAGTATAATACAGGCGTACCTTGGACAACACGGCTTCCTTTAGAGCTGATTTGTTACTGTTCTTTTTGTCCAGTGTGAATGACAGTCATTCTAACCAATAGGACCAGTGCATTTGGGCCAATCAGCACCTGTTTTCCTCCTATTAAATCAATGGAGTCTCTGATAGCACAGTTTCACACAGCACTTGACTTTCGGGAATGTTTTCCTTGCATTATCCAAGGTATTGCTGTACTGTGACAAAAAGGTAAGAGCTTGCCAGAAACTACATGGTCAGTCTATGACAGAGGAAGGACTTGAGTCCAGCTCTTCTATAGGCAAGTCAGTGCAATCCCAAATACATTTACTATGAAGAAATCCCATTCAGTTCAGCAGAACATGCTTGCAACTGGATTTGCTTCCAACCAGAGGCATAATATGTAGAAGCTTAAAGGTCACTGGTGTACGATGAGACTGAGGTTGTATGGGGTTGTCCTACTGATGTCAATGGATAACAAGAGTGAATAAGAGACAGAGTCCATCTCTGCTGACCATCAGATTTACCTGTAGCAAAATTTGATAGCACATGTGAACAGGTAATGTATTTAGATTCTAAAAATGAAAATGTGTTCCTTTGATGTCCTGGATTTTGAGTAGTATTTGTGAGAACTTGTAATACTGTACTGTACATTAACTAATGTGAATGTAATGCAATTGTTTACACGCTGCCATGAACAAATATATGCACGCTCACACCCCACAAAATTCACACATACCTAATGAGGGTAAAATTAAACTCTTTTGAGATGAGGCTCATTGATTAAAACTCAACAGACCCATGCAATTATGACCGCTTGTACCACTGGCTCATAAAACATGCCCAAGGAGCAGTAAATGCTCTCTCAGTGCTTTCTTACCTTTGCAATGCAGAAGAAACAAGCTAACAGTTCACTCCTATGTATGTCTGCCCAGAAGTAAGTCCCATTCAATTCAATGGAACTTACTCTCAGGTAAGTGTATGTAGGGTTGCATTCTAAATGCTCTGCTGTCAAGACTGGATGCCACCATGGGGGGGGGGGTCAGAAAGAAGGGCCAATGGTTGGGGTCACAGGAAACCTCTAGCAGTACACATTTTAATGTCATTAGATAATTGATTATTATTATATGCAAATCAAATGCAAATAATTGATTATTGTTATATGCATGTACACAAAGTGCTTCAAAAATGTTATCTGAGTTATCATCATAACTATGAGAAGGTTAAGCAAGGAGATAATCATTTGCTAGCTGAGCCATTTGGCAAAAGTTATAGCGTAGGGCTTCTGGTAACTGGATACTTGACTAGCCAGGGTTAAAACCAGGGGTGTGGGTGTGGACCACCCCGGGTGTCACCCCAGGGAGGGGTGATGCCAAAATGACTTTTTATTCTATTTGTTACTGGTGGTGTGAAAATGTACCACTGGTAGAAAATTTTCCCAATCCCCACCGTGACTCGCAAGGGGGTCACATTTCCCATTAGGCCTCCTCCACATCGTGTGGCCTGGTATGGGAGGAGGTCCATGGAGGTGACACCATGAGATCTCGCCCTGAGTGTCACCAACCCTAGTGACACCCGTGACTAGGATCATGGATAGCTGGAGGCATCTCCTGACCACTTGGTGTTGGTGTTCGGGTCTCTGGCACTGGGTATAAAGGCTGCCTTCAGAGAGTGCTGAGGAAGAGAGAACTCCAGCAAAAGTCCCTTTGAGTTGTGAATGCAAATTCTGAGGGACAAGGTGAAGAAAACTCTGTTGATTTTACTGAAGCGGTATTCCCTTGCTCCTTTTGGGCTTGCCACACATATATGCCACTGCATGTGCTAAGGCTATCAAGTTAAGATCTGTCTCATGCAAATCACCAGACATAGCTACAGACAAACATAACAGTCTGAAATCTGTGTTTATTTAAACACAAGAATGAAAGATTAGTTGTTATCCTCTTTCCAATTACATTTTTCTTTACTTTGAACGAAAGGATCTGGAACAAATCTCTGAGCCCTCTGTGTAGTTCCTTAGCAATGGAACACTACAAACCTAAAGAGAAATTTGGGCTGTGTGGGAAGATGTGCTTCTTAGGGATGGGCATGCTTCCTGAAGATTGCCTTGGAAAGACTGGGAAAGGAACTGCGCTGTTTTGCAAATAGGATACAACTTGATTCCTCATCTGAGCCAGTTGAAGGCTTGGAAAGCAGCCTCTCAGCAATTCAAGAGAGAAACAACTCTACATTCTACAGCTGATTCTAAAGAGAATTGCAGTCCAAATCTAAACAGGTCTACTCTGAGTAAAACCAGTGTTTACTCAAGAGTAAAACACCCAGGGCAGAGACCTGAGTCTACTTTAGAGTAGGAGCCTAAAACAAAACAAGAGGAGGCTAAAAGAAGGGGAGAAAGCAAGCTAAACTACATCTTAAGCAGAGTTAAACTTAAGCAGAATTTAAAACATACAGTTTAAAACATACAGACCGCATGGTATAGAAGGCCACATGGTAAATTAGGGTGACTCAGAAACCATAGCAACACACATTCCTGCCAGCTGAGTAGGTCAGATGTAAATTGAGGCAGCAGCAGGAACAATAGCAACAGGAATTTCCTGCCAGTAAACCACATCAGGCCCTGCCCCCCTTAGAGGCCAGTCTTTTCAAACTTTCAGGTAGGCAGGGGGAGGAGCTACACAACAGTTTAAATCTGGGGCTGGTTTGCAAGTGAGCCCTTTCAGGAGCAGCGAGTGGCCTCACGGGGACCAAGTGGCAAGATAAAAAAGACACAGCGAGTTAAGCAGCGGGGCGAGTTAAGCAGCAGCGGGGCGAGTTCAGCAGCGGGGCGAGGAAGCCAGGCCCCACACACTGCCCGGCACGTCCCTTGAAGAGAGGAGAGCTCCAGCAACATTAAGGTACCCAAACTTTGATAAATCCATAACTTACACTCAAAAGCTATGCAGTCAGACAGCCAGCAGAAGGGTGGGGGCTATCCAGTGTTTTGCACTGAGTGTCACATGTATGACTGTCTGCCTCTTGGGCACAAGTCATGGGTGTGTGCTCGGTGCAAAGAGCTCCAGGCTCTCAGGGAACGGGTTCGCTCCCTTGAAGCCACGGTTGCTGACCTGGAGAAGCAGAGACAGGTAGAGAGGAACCAGGGTGAGACTTCTAGGGACGTGGAGGCATCGTCCTACCCTCAGTTGGCCAGCGCCTCAGCTGCCAGGAAAGGGAGTCTCAGGGCTGGAGGACATTGCTCTGAAAAAGAGGGAAACAATCCCACAGTGGGGACCCCTTCTTCAGGTGATGGGCCCGTATCCAGTCGCACTATGGATACTCCTCTGGGGAAGGGGGCTTCTTGTTGTGGGTGACTCTATAGTCAGGAACATAGAAAGGGGGGTCTGTGACGGATGTGAGGACCGCACGGTGACTTGGCTACCTGGTGCGAAGGTTGCGGACATCACCTCTCGTCTAGATAGGCTGGTAGAGAGTGCTGGGGAGGAGGTAGCGGTTGTGGTGCATGTTGGCACCAACGACGTGGGGAAATGTAGCCGGGTGGTCCTGGAGGCCAAATTTAGGTTGCTAGGTAGGAAGCTCAAATCCAGGACGGCAAAGGTAGCGTTCTCAGAAGTGCTACCTGTTCCACGCGCAGGGCCAGCTAGGCAGGCGGAGCTCAGGGGTCTCAATGCGTGGATGAGACACTGGTGTCAGGAGGAGGGGTTTAAGTTTGTTAGGCACTGGGGAACGTTTTGGGACAAGCCAGGCCTGTACAAGAGGGACGGGCTTCACTTGAACCAAAACAGAACCAGACTGCTGGCGCGTAACATTAAGAAGGTGGCAGAGCAGCTTTTAAACTGACTCCTGGGGGAAAGCCGACAGGAGCCGAGGGGCATCCGGTTCGGGACTCCTCATCCCTCAGGAATGAGGGTGCAGAGGATGGGGAACAGTCAAGTAATAACAGAGTAAGAATTGGGAGTGGTAGCGTGATGGGACATGACAGCCAGTCTAGCAAGACAGAAGGCTGCAGGAATAAAGGGGCAAACATGCAGCCCTTCTTGGGAGACCAGGTATATAAGTGCTTTTATGCAAATGCCCGAAGTCTTCGGGCAAAGATGGGAGAACTGGAATGTTTGGTGGCTAGGGAAAACATTGACATAGTAGGTATAACAGAAACCTGGTGGAATGCGGAGAACCAGTGGGATACTGCAATTCCAGGATATAAACTCTATAGGAGGGACAGAGAGGGGCGTGTTGGAGGTGGGGTGGCCATCTATGTCAAAGAGGGGGTAGAATCCACCAGAGTAGAGCTGGAGGGGGGCTCTGACTCCTCCGTAGAATCACTGTGGGTTAGATTACCAGGCTCAAAGAGTGATGTAATAGTAGGGGCATGCTACCGTCCTCCAGATCAAAAACCTGAAGGGGATCTTGAAATAAGGAAGCAAATCAGGGAGGTGTCAACGAGAGACAGGGTTGTAGTCATGGGGGACTTCAATTATCCTCACATCGACTGGGTCAATTCATGCTCAGGTCATGAAAGAGAGACTGGATTTCTGGATATGTTAAATGACTGTGCCTTAGAGCAGCTTGTCACGGAACCGACCAGAGGACAGGTGACTCTGGACTTGATATTGTGTGGCACTCAAGATCTGGTCAGGGAGGTAAATGTTACCGAACCGTTGGGGAACAGTGACCATGCTGCGATCTGTTTCGCCATGCATGTCGGAGGGAGAGTGCCGAGCAAATCTGACATGAAAACCCTTGACTTCCGAAGGGCAGACTTCCCCAAAATGAGAAGACTAGTTAAGAAAAAGCTGAAAGGGAAGGTAAAAAGAGTCCAATCGCTCCAGAGTGCATGGAGGCTGTTTAAAACAACAGTCATAGAGGCCCAGCGGGAGTGTATCCCACAAAGGAGGAAGGGCTCGACCAAGTCCAGGAGGATGCCGGCATGGCTAACAAGCACAGTTAAGGAGGCTATAAAAGGCAAGGAAGCTTCCTTCCGTAAATGGAAGTCTTGCCCTAATGAGGAAAATAAACAGGAGCACAAACTGTGGCAAAAGAAATGTAAAAAGATGATACGGGAGGCCAAGCAAGACTTTGAGGAACGTATGGCAGGCAACATAAAAGGGAATAATAAAAGCTTCTTCAAATATGTTAGAAGCAGGAAACCTGCCAGGGAAACGGTGGGTCCGCTGGATGGTGAGGGAGAGAAAGGGGTGATAAAAGGGGACTTGGAGACTGCAGAGAAATTAAATGAGTTCTTTGCATCTGTCTTCACGGCAGAAGACCTCGGGCAAATACCGCTGCCAGAACGGTCTCCCCTGACTAAAGAATTAAGTCAAATAGAGGTTAAAAGAGAAGATGTCTCAGACTTAATTGACAAAATAAAGATCAATAAATCACCAGGCCCGGATGGCATCCACCCAAGAGTTCTGAAGGAACTCAAGAATGAAGTTGCTGACCTCTTGACCCAAATATGCAACTTGTCCCTTAAAACAGCCACTGTGCCAGAGGATTGGAGGATAGCTAATGTCATGCCAATCTTTAAAAAAGGAAGGAGGGGGGACCCGGGAAACTACAGGCCGGTCAGCCTAACATCTGTTCCAGGGAAGATGGTGGAAAGTCTCATTAAGGATAAAATCTTAAAATACATAGAAGAACAAGCTCTGCTGAGGGAGAGTCAGCATGGCTTCTGCAAGGGGAAGTCTTGCCTCACAAACCTGTTAGAATTTTTTGAAAAGGTCAACAGGCATGTGGATGCGAGCGAACCCGTGGATATTATATATCTGGATTTTCAGAAGGCGTTTGACACGGTCCCTCATGAAAGGCTCCTGCGAAAACTCCACAGTCAGGGAATAAGAGGGCAGGTCCTCTTGTGGATTAGGAACTGGTTGAAGACCAGGAAACAGCGAGTGGGAGTCAATGGGCAATTTTCACAATGGCGAGAGGTGAAAAGCGGTGTGCCCCAAGGATCGGTCTTGGGACCGGTGCTTTTCAACTTATTCATAAATGACCTGGAGTTGGGGATAGGCAGTGAGGTGGCCAAGTTTGCGGATGACACTAAACTTTTCCGGGTGGTAAAGACCAGCAGGGATTGTGAAGAGCTCCAGAAGGATCTCTCCAAACTGGGAGAATGGGCAGCAAAATGGCAGATGCGCTTCAATGTAAGTAAGTGCAAAGTGATGCACATTGGGGCAAGAAACCAAAATTTCACATATACGCTAATGGGTTCTGAGTTGTCTGTGACGGATGAAGAGAGAGATCTTGGGGTGCTGGTGGACAGGTCGATGAAAGTGTCGACCCAGTGTGCGGCGGCTGTGAAGAAGGCCAATTCCATGCTCGGGATCATTAAAAAGGGGATTGAGAATAAAACGGCCAATATCATTCTGCCTTTGTACAAATCGTTGGTAAGGCCACATCTGGAGTATTGTGTCCAGTTCTGGTCACCATACCTCAAAAAGGATATAGTTGAATTGGAAAAGGTTCAGAAAAGAGCGACCAGAATGATTTGTGGGCTGGAGCATCTCCCTTACGAGGAAAGGCTACAGCGTCTGGGGCTTTTCAGCCTAGAAAAAAGGCGCCTGAGGGGGGACATGATTGAGACTTATAAAATTATGCATGGGATGGAGAGAGTGGATAGAGGGAAATTCTTCTCCCTCTCGCACAACACCAGAACCAGGGGACACGCACTAAAATTGAGTGGAGGGAGAGTTAGAACAGACAAAAGAAAATATTTCTTTACCCAGCGTGTGATTCATCTGTGGAACTCCTTGCCACAGGATGTGGTGATGACACCTGGCCTAGATGCCTTTAAAAGGGGTTTGGACAAATTCATGGAGGAAAAGACCATCACAGGTTACAAGCCATAAGCAACCTCCTGGTTTTTTTTTTTTTTTTTTTTTAGAAGTGGGTTTTCTCTGCGACTGGACACAGGTATCTTGTTGTCTCGTGTGCTCCCTGAGGCATCTGGTGGGGCCACTGTGTGACACAGGAAGCTGGACTAGATGGGCTTTTGGCCTGATCCAGCAGGGCTCTTCTTATGTTCTTATGTTCTTAACTCCATTGCTTAGCAAATAGGTTTCTTAAAGGGGAGAACCCCTGAAACTCTGTTTACAGGGGGCTTGTGTTATTTATTCTAGAGTACAACAGTGTGGTGTAGTGGTTAGAGTGTCAGACTATTTGTGTCAGATTTGGAAGACTCAAAATCAATTCCTCACAACGCTCACGGGTTGACTTTGGGACCAGTTACTACCTTTCAGTTTAATGTATCTCACACGATGGTTAATGAGTATCCACTTCAACAGTGGAATCCTCATTGCTATCCTACTATACAGTGGATACAGGGAATGCTGGAGCTCAATGTGTGCAAAAACGTCTTATGGTAGGAGAGTTACTTACTTCTGAGTAAACCTGCATAGAGGCTAGCAGTCTATACCTGTGGTTCTCAAACCCTCTTCCACCGCAACCCACCTGCTTCCCAGTGGAGGGCCCTGCGACCCACTTTGTCCCCCCCCCCGGCGTGGGCCTGGCGAGATGCAAGAGCAGCAGGACAAGGTGAGTCATGGCTTTCATGGCTTTTGTTTGATCCTGTTTAGTTTCAATTTGGAGCCCAATGAAGGCAAGGGCGGGCAGGTGGGCCCACCTCACGACCCACCTCAGCATCAGGCTACAACACACCAAGTGGGTTGCAAACCACAGTTTGAGAAGGGATGTTTTTTAATTCATTTTTTTTTCAATTGAAAACAAATTTTCATTTGTTTTAGAAGAATAATTGTTGCAGATTACACAATTGCCTTGAGAAAGCTCCGTGAATGGAGTGAAACGTCGGCTTGGGAAGTAGGATCCCGTGTTGTTGTTATTGTAAGAAAACCTTTTTTGTTGTTCTTGTATAGTCTTTGTGGAGCGTAGCAATGGGTGTTTATGTCATAATGAGTTCCTCTCTGTGTGTGTGTGTGTGTGTGTGTGTGTGTGTGTGTGTGTGTGTGTGTGTGTGTGTGTGTGTGTGTGTGTGACACTATCAGTTTCACTTTTCAAATAGGGAAATATCAACCTAAAATCTCTCAAACATATATAATATGAGAGAGAGAGAGAGAGAGAGAGAGAGATTTTAGGTTGATATTTCCCCATTCGAAATGTGAAACTGATAGTCTCCTGTTTAATAAAGGCTACTTTAGTTACTCACAAGAATGTGGTTTGTGAGTCAGATTCCCAAGATAGAACCACAGCGAAGGGTAAAGGCTGAGGCTGACAAACAGAGAACTAGTTGCTGGCAGCTTTCCTACCACACTGCTAGCAGACACTGCCCTTATACCTTCAAATTTTGTTCTATATTCATGAGGAATAGAAGCTTGCTTTAAAAACAACCACAAAAACCTGATGGCCCAATCCTATCCGGCAGTGTAATGCACTTTCCGGCGATTGCATACGTGACAATGCCAGAGAGCAGAGGCGAAACTAGGGCGGAGCAAGCGGAGCACTGGCTCCGGGCGCCATCTCCCGAAGGGCGCCCCGCTCCGCCCCGCCCGCGAGTCGGACTCGGACTCGAGTCTCCGAGTCCAACTCAGGTCTCTGGCCCCCTCAATTCCGTTCTTTTTGCGCATGCTCAGACTGTTACTGAGGGGAAAAGGCTGCCCTTTTCCCCTCAGTAACAGTCTGAGCATGCGCAAAAAGAACGGTATAAATACCATTCTCGCGCGGGCCTTCAGAAGGTCCCGGGCAGCCGGCCGGGGAAGACGTCCCCAGCCGGCTCTCCCGATTGAGGGGGGGTTGCCCCCTCACGGAGCGTGCCGCTGCCCCATCGCGGAGCGCACCGCCCCCCTCGCGGAGCACGCTGCTGCCCCCTCCGGAACGCGCCGCGGCCTCTTGGCCGCGGCGATATTGAATTATAGGGGTGCCAACCCCCCCGTTGCTCCGGGTGCCAACGGGGGTAGCGATGCCTCTGCCAGAGAGTGTGGCCTGGCTGCCACCGGAAGAAGCAAGCAGCCAGGGCTGCATGACAACAGACCACAGTTGCCTGTTGCTGCAGGTAAGGCCACATAGGAGGTCAAAGGGAGGCGGTGGAATGGGGCGGGGTGGGCAAAATGGGGAGGAGATGGGGCAGTGTGGAGGGAGAATCAGGTCCTCGAAGGGAGTGGGTTCAGCGGTGGCAGCACCTGCCAAGTTCTAACTCACTCCCTTGGCCTGATCTGCCTTCACGGGTCAATGCAATATCGCTAGCGCAGGTCCTAGTTGACCTACTGGACTGGCAGGGGATTGCTCCCAGAGGCATTGTTAGGGGGGCAGTGGGGCGGTGGGCCCCCAGGCGGTGGGGGCGACATGCGCCGGGGGTGCAGTTGCCGCCAGATTTGGTGGCAATTCGGCAGTGGCGTGCCGAAAATGCACCCAAACCCGCATGTTCCCGGCCCTGCGCAGCTGTGAGATTCGCCCTCCCACCCTCCTGGGCCGCTTTCGGCCTAAAATCAGCCCCCAAACCGCCAGGGGTGTGTGCATTTTTGGTGCGCCACCACAAAATTGCCACCAAAAGGGGTGGGGCTTGTGATGTCACAAGGGGGTGTCATGCCTATGACCCCCCTGCTTGCCCCAGGGGATGGGAACAATTGTTCCCTTATCCTGAGGAGGCCTCCTGATGCCAAAACTCTCCCATGGGAGTCAGCGGACTCCACATTGGCGCTGCTGCATCATTATGTGGGGAGTATTGGGCTCTGAATTTCTCAGGAAGCCAAAAATGTGTTCCAGGTTAGGCACTGTATATATGTATAAACACACACACACACACACACACACACACACACACACACACACACACACACACAAGAACAGACGTGCTCATTGGAAAGGCATATAGATTAGAATTATGATAAAAAGAGCAATGGATGCTTATATGATTTCTATCACAAGGCTCAAGCGAATATCTATGGGCTACAGCTTGGGCCCTGATATTCTTAATCATTACATTTGTATCTGATTCTTAGCTTACCATTTGTTTTAGGTAAGTGGCATTCTTCAATGCCCTTCAATAGGAAGGATATTAACAGAAATGACCGACATCTGTAGGGCACATTCTGTAAACAAAATTGTATTTTGTTCATCAGGTACAGTACAAATCAATGCACTGCAGCAGTTACATCCTGGATACCTGCTGGGTCATATGGCTAAGTGTTAGTCACAGTTGTGATATATGTGATACCCTCACAAATAGACATCATTTTATCTCTGCCTCCAAGGTGAAGCTTTAAGAAGGTGTGCAATATATACAGATATCAATCAATTATTAATATTATATAGCCCATGACTAAAAGCCCAATCCTACTGAGGGCTTACAGTGACAGATCTCCTGATCTGCCACCGTTAAGTCCCAGTCTGGCATTATTCTGGAAACAGAAACATTAAAATATTCAGGACGTTCGTTTCTCAGTCAAGATAAGACGAATACACAGGCTCGCTGCTATTCTTTGAAAACACAAAGCCGCCATTGGTCCACATGTATTGTATACTCTACTCTGACAGGTAGCAGCTATCCAGGGCTCTTCTCTTTCTACCTCTGCTACTGGAGATCTTTTAATATAAAACTAGAGGGATTGAATTCAGGACTGTCTACAGGCCTAGCAGGTGCTTTGACTCTGAGTTATGAACTTATCTGCAGTAGGCTTTATTCAGACACCATCCCATGGGTTTTTAGTAGTAATGTATCTCAAACAACACAAAGATGTAGTATTAAATATTAGATATTTTTGCTTTCACACCCCCAGTGTCTCAGTACTTTCAAGGGCTGCAGACCTGTGCCTACTTCCTTGGAATTAAGTTCAACTGGAACATGGTTAGGATTGGACTGTAAGAACCTCAGGGCCATTGGACATGTATACAAAAGGGGGGGAAATGCCCCCTTTCCCTTCAAAAATAGCAACATGGGGGGATGAGGAGACGATGGACATGATCCTGGATAGAATTAGAGGTTTCCCTTTTCCCTTGTGCTGTTTTCCTTCAGAAAATTACCCTCCAAACTGGCAATTTGCTCCTGAAGTGGTGATTTCTTCGCAGCCTGATCCTGTGTAACTTTAGACCAGCAGAATTCCCGTTCTGCCAGCCTAAAACGTCACAAATGTGCTGTAAAACACATTTGCGATGATGGGAGAATAAGTGGCGCTAGCACGGAGGCTGGCACCACTTACTAGGCTTCAGAATTCACTTGATGCCGGCCGTCGCAGGTAAGTCTTGTGCCGGTCGACAGGAGGGCAGGCAGGGGTGGCAAGGGAAGGGGGGTATTGACTGGCCTAGGCTGAGAGGGGGCGGGGATATCGGTGGTGATATCCTAAGCCCCTTCCCAGCCCGGGCTGGCTTTACATCGTCTCTCCGGATGTACGCCAGCTCTGGAGCTGACGTGCATCCAAGGAGGCCCATAGGCCCCGGGCTTGCCTACACCCGGGGAAGGGGACGAACATTCCCTTCTCCCAAGGTATGGCCTAGCAGTGCCGGGGCAGCCCAGAATGGCCTTAGGATACAGTGGCCGGCCCTTTAGGCCGGCTGCTTAAACTTATACAGGATTGCGCTGTCAGTAACATACACATTTGACATGACATGTTGATGGTACCATCAGAGAAACAATGAACTGAAATCACATGGATACCAGCGGATGCTGTTCAATGTAAAACTCGTTCCAAGATGGACACTCTGTAATCCGGCAGTGAATGGAAACCTGGCACGCTACAGCTCATGATCTATTCCTTAGTTCTTCAAGACCATCAATCCAGTTCCTCTCACAAGCTCTAAATTTATCCAAACTTTTGATGAAGAAAGCAAACTGAAATAATCTGGAAGCCTACACTTGGAACCCGAGCTGAGGACTTAACCAGCAAGTGCCTTGTGATCACAGAGATAGTATTGATCCCATAGTGGAAAGATGAATGGAGTCAATATCCTGAGAATTTCTTATGGGGCATCAACTCATATTTATCTTTATCTGTCAGTGGTGAACACACACTGCGAGGCTTGCCCTTTTGTAATGTAAACAGAAAATTATGTCTCTAACACAAAGCCAAACTATTAAAAAGGCAGCTTTTATTCCCTCTCGTAATGTTTGGCAACATAAGGTGGTGCAACTGATGTGACTCCACAGCTGTTGCCAGGGGAAAGTAAGAATGTAGCTTGCCACATCTGGGGTGACATCTTTAAAGAGGCACTTAATCTGCAGTGCGGAGGTATGTTAAGCCTCTTTGCTTTTCTTTGCTCGTTCTCAAGCTAATGCAACTCCTGGAGAGCAGTGTTGATTTCAAGTCAAATGGGTGAGATGAAAGAACAATTAAGGACAAGTGATACTAGGAGGCATTGTTGGAAACATAAAGGCAGAATAATAGTATAATCCCTTGAACAGTCTGGTAGAAGATGTGTAATGCCACATTTTAAAGATGTAGGATCTGTGCAACGAAAACTATAACAGTTTTTTTGTGGTGGCTGTGTGTGTATGTTTGAGAAGAGCAGCAATATTGCTTGAGGTATTTACAAATTTTTAAGCAGTGCATTTCCCCTTTTCCCAAAGGGGAGCTCTTCAGAAACACTAAAGTTGCTCCTGGCTATTTTACACCAGCAACCCCATCACAGATTCAGCCATAAACAACAGAGAGTCTTGTAGACACTTAAAGGTCAACCAGTTTATTTCAGAAAAAGCTTTCATGGACTACAGTCCACTTCATCAGATACCTGTAGTGACATCTTCTGTAAGCAGGTACAAGAAAGACACTGAGGATTCCACTTCATGCAAGTAGACTGTACTCTACAAACATTCATACTGAAGAAAACTGGTTATTCTTTAAGGTGCTGCAAGACACTTTGTTGTTTTTGCTGCAACAGACTAACACAGCTGCCCTTATGGAAGTGGTTACCATGGAGAGCTCTAACCATGTAAACTAGAGGCAGGGAATAGGTGCATAGTAACAAGGTACCTGAAATCATCTGGCACTAGGTGTTTTAAGCAAAACAGTATGTTGTTGGCATGACTCCATCCTCCATGGTCACTATCAAATCTCAGCATACGTTAGGAAATAGTCATCAAGGGACGGCCACCACCTTTCTGCCTGGCTTGGGAGATGCACCTGGATGATCACTGTTTTTAACAGAATGTTTGCCTAGGTTTTCAGCCCAATCCTCACTGGCCATTATGCTGCCGGAACACAAGTTCTGGTGGCGTAACTCACTTTTCGGCTATGGCAAACATGACAACACTGGAGAGTGAAGCCTGGCTGCTGCCTCAGGTAAGGCTACACAGGGGCCAGGAGGGAGGCGATGGAATGGGGCGGGTGGTGGGAGGAACAGGAAGGAGATGGGGTGGGAGGTGGGTGGATCAAGTCTGCAAAGGGGGCAGGTTCAGTGGCAATGGCACCTGCCAAATCCTAACCCCCTTCCTGGGCCTGATCCGCCTTCATGGGTCAATGCGATATCGCTGGTGCAGATCTGAGTTGACCCACCAGGTCGACAGGGGTTTACCCTGGGAGAAGGGAACAAATGTTCCCTTACCCTGAGGAGGCCTTGTGAGGCTGAAAGTCCCCCATGGGACTCATCAATGCTGCATTGGTGCCACTGCATCGCCATATGGGAAGTTAGGTAGAATTGGGCTGCCTGTCTGATCTAGTGAAAATTCCTTGGCAAAATCTATCAGCATCTACAAAATCCTTCCACTGTGTTTCCTCACAGGACATCTTAATTTTAATATAAGTCTATGGAAGTTGGTGTTTTTTTTAAAGAAATCTGGCTGAGGGGAGAAATGATTCACAAGTATGTGGAATTCCTACCATTTTTCCTCCTACAGAAGACAATGCTTCTCTCAGGCTACAAACCAGCTTAGTATTGCTGTTCTCTTCAAAAAAATTTGGCTGTCCAACTTAGGAAGCGGGAACCAGTTGAAAACATTTGAAGGACGATAAATGCCAGCTTCCATGTTGTGTGCTCGACACATAAAAATGCTTTGTTTATGGGAGAAGCAAACATTTGAGCAGGCATGGATAGGGGGTGGGAACATGTACCTTAAAGAATCAAAAGGCTGGTTTTTGTAGCTTCCTATATGTACCATGCCAAGATAATTCCTAAGAGCCAATCCCCATCTGTTTGTGACAGCTCACTGTGCATATGGAAAGCTGCCACTTCAACAATCTATTTACGGGTTCTAGAGACAAATTATTTTCAATAATTACACATATTTTTTTCCTAAAGAAAAGCTCCCCAGGAGTCCTTCAGATGATAATACAGTAGAGAGCAACACAACATACAACAACAGCAACACCCCCACTGTCATTGTCATGAGGTGAGCTGAAACCGCCCTAATCACAGCAGGTATTTTGGGATCTGGGCTCTTCCCTCAGCAACAAGCATCTGGTTATCTGCCTCCTTTGCTAGCACTTCAATGCCCATTTTGCTGTTGCTGGCTTGCCCAGTTATACCCCATCACACCTCTCCTTGAACATACCATGAAATGTTCTACAACAACACATATTAGTCCTTTCAGATTATTCACATTCCATTTTTTTAAAATAAGATATTCAGTTGAGCCTGTGCAAACAAAGTTGTTGAGCTAGAGAACGTCAAGAACCACATGGGTCCTACCAGGGTTATGGGAAAGGTGTAGAGCAAGAAGCTGCCATTGATACTTGAAGTGTACTTGATACTTGGAAATGTTGATTCCATTTTCAAAACAACAATCCTGCTATTACTTCTGGTGAATTCAGACAACTGCTTTTTCTTCACAAGGAACATGGACTTGCTTGGCTATCAAGTGGTGAGATGGCTCTCTGTGCAGACGTTTAGGTAAAGGTAAAGGTATCCCTTGACAATTAAGTCCAGTCGTGTCCGACTCTAGGGAGCGGTGCTCATCTCCGTTTCAAAGCCGAAGAACCAGCGCTGTCCGAAGACGTTTCCATGGTCATGTGGCCGGCATGACTCAACACCGAGGCGCATGGAACGCTGTTACCGTCCCGCTGACGCGGGTACCTATTAATCTACTTGCAATTTCTTGCTTTCGAGCTGCTAGGTTGGCAGGAGCCGTCGCGCGGAATCGAACTGCTGACCTTTCGATCGACAGCTCATGGTTCAGTGGTTTAACCCACTGCGCCAGAAAGAAACATCCCAAACGGCAGGGCATTTGCTCATCTATTGTTTTACCACATACGGTAAGCAAAGTCCATGGACACTCTGTCCTAGCACCTGACAAATCTGGTATCATGAGTTGAACCCCACAGGGGTTTTGAACAGGTGGACCTAAGCAGGGACGTGCGGTGTGGGGGCGGCAGGTGAGGCAGAACCACCTCGTTGTAGTCCACGGAAGAAAGCCGCAGCCTAACCCTGTGATTGTGCACACGTGCCACCTGCTTGCACCCGAGTAAGTGGGTGGTGTGTGTGTGCAATTTCAGGGTTAGGCTGCGGCCTTTTTCTGTGGACTACAATGGGGCAGTTCTGTCTCACCTGCTGTCCCCGCACCACACGTCCCTGGACCTAAGGGATATCAGGCAGGGATTCAGCCTGTTTATCACCACCCAACTCTGACCAAAGAAGGGAATTATTGGGAGACCAGCCAATATGATACCCTACAACTTCAACTCCCTCTTCCTTGGCCAGCAGAATATTCCCCTTCTGTGTTGCATATATTGGACCTCATTTCCTAGCCTGTCTCATTTCTACCAGGACCTGTGAAGTAAGAAAATCCACTGGGCATGATGTCTTTTTCTGATCTCCCTGATACACACACTCCTTTGCCTCCTTAACCATGGGTTCCACAGTGACTTTTTATATCTGTCTGTATATATTGCGCAAAAAGGTACATAGTAATTTTTATGAGAATGTTGACTGAAGGTGGTCACCATCTGTGCAAACTACCTGAAACAGTGACTTCCTCTTTGCTGCCTCCTTGGCCTGGGAGGAACCCTTAATTTATAGATAATCCAAGGCATATCATTCATTCCTTGACTATGTCTCTAAATATTGGTGTTTTCCAGTCAAAACATGCTTACATACAGCCTCCTTGACATGGCTTGTTTAATGCCTTTCTGTTTTGTTTTAATGTTGTTAACCCCTCAGATGTGATTGCAAGGGGTATTTGAATGAGGTGGGGGATTTTGGCTTAATTAGCAGTATAGTAAATTATGTGAAAAAATATTCTTGAGATAATGACGTGCATTTAGAAATGACAAGTGGGTGGCTGTGAGTAATTTGCACAGGAGCCAAGTTAAAGAAGAGAAAGGAGGGAGATTTTTGTCTTCTTTTTTTTTTTTGCTCTTTTCTGGAAAAGTTGGCATCTCACTGTCACTAAAATCACACTGAGAGCTCATGGAATGTGGTGCAGACTGGGGTGCAGATTGGGACCCCCTGATTCCTAAGTGCATGTTTTTCCAGGCTGAGGTATTGGGGGGGGGAGTTAGAGAAGAAGAGAGCAAACAAAGACACAGGAGAGGTTAGCACCAAATTCCAAAAGTCCTAATGATTTGGTGTAGGCTTCCCTACAATTTTCTGGCACTTTTTTTTAACTTTATTTTGGAAGAGACGTGTGCTTATTTCGTTTCAACATTTCTCTCTCTGTGTCTCCCCCTCCTCTCTTCTGATCGTCATCTCTTTGCTTATTCCTTCCTTCCTTTTGCCATTAATTAGTCTTTTCAGGAGTTTCAGTCAATAAATCTTGATGTTTGTCTTTTGATCTTGCTTCTCTCTTTTTCACCTGCTCTGTCTTCTTCTCTTGGACACTGTGCTTCACTTTCTTCTAAAATTTGTTGGTCTTCTCTTCCTAACTTTGGTTAACTCTGTGTCTTCATTTTCATGATTTTTACATATTTCCCTCCCTAGTGACTTCAGTGGGTTTTATATCCAGGTGAGCTATAAGTCTAATTTTCCTGTGAACTATGTCCATTTTAGATTTGGTTCAGTCCTTTTCCTCCCATTTTTCACAATAAGCAGACAGCATTTACTTTCTCCTCTTCCTCCTCATTTTTGCGTAAAACTTCACTGGTGAAGTTTCCTCTGTCCATAGTTCTCTCCTTTTGGTCATGTGTCCTGCTCAGTCTAGTCTTTCCTTTTCTCCCTCTACTTCTCAGCCTCTTAGCTCCAGTCTAACTTGTTTTGCTCTTGTTTCCTTCTTGTGTTTCAACCATCTTGATCCTGTTTCCTCTTCCCTTTAGAACAATCAAGCTTTTTCTGCTCTTCCATCCTTTATATTTTTAATCTTTCTTTTTCTTCAGCTGTTTTCCCTATGAATAGATCCAAATCTATTGGGACCCCCTTTTTTATGCAACTTATCACCCTCTCTCCTGCAAGCTGCTGGAATGTTTTGTTCTTACTCAGTGTCTTCATTTCTCTCATTCTTCGCTTAGTCATTACTATATTGTTTTCCATCATTGTATGGAAATAGCTCTCACTTATGTCACTAAAAGCCCAATCCTATCCATGCCCCCCACCCCGGTACAGCCATGCTGAAAAGGTGCATGCTGCATCGAGTGGGGGGGAAGATTGGGAGGCTTTGGAGGGGAAAGGAGATTTAAATTCCCTCACCCCTCTGCAAGCCTCCCACTCCACACTGGGTCTTCTCAGACCTGTGCCAGCTTTTTAGCTGGCACAAGTCCGAGTAGAGAAAGGGGGGAGGGAGGCTGCCAAAAGGGAGTATAGGATCTGGCGTGCACCATCGCTGCCAGATCCACCCCCTTTTGCAGCCTCCCTGCCCCCTATTCCTCACCCCTCCCCACCACCGCCACTGCCTTACCTGCTTCGTAGGCGCAATGAGGTCTAGCGACGTTTGCGGAGCACTGCTGCCTCTTGTGACAGCCATTTTGTGACAGCAGAAATCCATTCCATGGTTGCAAACTGCTATGGTCGGAAGCCCAGTCCGGCATCGAATTGGGCTGTAAAGATTTTCCATAATTTAAGGCTGCAGTACGATGGAGTGCATGCTCTGTTTTATGTTATTGTTGTTATGCATGCAGATTGGGGGTGAGAATCATCTGTGTATTCAACAGGGATAATCAGAATTAATTGGAATTATTCACATATTGTTACAGAATATTACACTCTGTATTATAGTTTTTATGACAGTACATACACTCAGTAGTTAATTATCACCCATTTCAGCTGTGTTGCAGGTTGCTGGTATTCACATACTGGGGTGAAGTCAAGAAAATAATGTCCCCTTTATTAGTTAGACCCATTATGCCTAGGCTTATCAGATATTCTGGGACCCAAAGGGGGTGGGGTGGAAGTGACATCACGGGGGCATGTCCAGGAATCATGATGTCACGGGCGCCAGAAAAAATCAACATAAATAAATAAAAATATATAATAATTAATAAATAATGTTGCTGTCCCCACTGCCGGCAGCAAAAAAGTGCCCGAAAACAGCGTTTTTAAACTCACCAGGGCTTCGGGGCGGGCGGGCACAGGGAGACCTCTGCTACCCTCCACAGGCCTCCCCGATGTTTAGATCGCCGGAAAATGGCGATTTTAGACCACTTCCAGTTTTAGCAGTGAATCAACCAGTTTAGCAGTGAATCACAGCTAACTGGAGTGAATCAAAATATGATACTATGCTGAAACTTTCTGTTTTGTGAGTTGGCAGAGATTCTCATCTAGAGCTGTGCAACTAGTTAAAGAGTTACCCATACAATGAAACATTGACTCAAGGAACCAAAAAATAAAAAGGGCCACAAATACACGCATTGTTCAGTAGACGGAAACTATTTAAAAATTACAATAGATTTATAGTTTATATTTTACAAGTCTGAGAAATTTGGATTGCATAAAATAAATGTAACTCATATCATGTCATGTGGAAACCTGCCTGTTGAATTTCTCTTGGAACAATTGAGATGGGTATCTCGGCCTTCTCAGTTACATACCACCCTGAAACCATATTGTTATCTCTGCAAAAACAAACAAACAATTTAGCCTGACCTAATGTGTTAAAAAGAAAAAAGGCAAAGGAGAGAGATGGTCAATGGCCAGTACCCCACTGTAGTAATAAAATGTCTAGACAGCAATTAACATCCATTTCCCCCAAGAATGCATCTGTGTCATCAGCAAATCTTTACTACTTTGCAAGGGACCAATCTAAATATGTTTAATCATTAATCAATTTCCAAAATCTGAGCAAGATTTGCTTTTCATGAGCGTTGCCTTCAAAAAAACCAAAACAAAACAAGCCTCCCCCCCACCCCACCCCCAGGCAGTTTATGAGACAAGCCAGTGTAGGCCCCACTGCTGTAGGGGAATCCTGCTCAGAAATGTACAGCACAGTACAGTACTACGGTTCCGATAGGCTTCTTGGGGCCTGCTTCCAACTTTATGCTGCATGCACTAGTACATTTGCAAATACCTGCTGCTGTACATATTTTGTTCTTGCCTATCCAGCCCCTGACTGCAACTCACGTTTCCCTGCTATTGATTTGTATAGGGGCCATGCCTCTTTCACAGCTGACCATCTGCTCCTGCTGTCTTTTTATTTATTTACTCTCTACTCCACCTTTTCATCCAGAAGGTGGCTTATATAACATAAAAAATACTTTTGCTCTTGGGCTGGCACCCCAAAGTTGGCTTATATAACATAAAATACTTTTGCCTCTTCAAAATCATTAAACCTCAACACCCTGCTAAAGCCACCAGTCTCAAAAACAACAAAAGAGAACACACACGTTTCTGGCAAATTAACAATTTGCTGACCTACCTAAAAGCTTTATAAATAGAAATGCCTTTGCCAGCTTCCTGAAAGCCAGAAAAGAGGTAAGATAGACTTCCTTAGGTACAGTATTCTACAGTGAAGGAGCAGCTCCTGAAAAGGCCCTGCTTCTTCTAATCAGTTTCCAGCCTTTAGACACTCTTAAAGCAGTCCCCTCTGATAACCTGAGCATATGGAAGTAAGCATTCCTCGAAACACCCTGGATCCAAGCTGTTTGGGATTTTTTTTAACATAGCCTGTATTTACAAAGCAGCGGGTTGTCTTGAGCCAAAATTGCACCTTCAGTTGTGAATGATTATGCATACAATGAAGACTTGCAATGCAGTCCTCACACTGTTTATTTGAAGGTGGCCCCTTTTGACATCCAGGTAAGTCTGCTGGAAGAGTCTTTCTCTGTGTGTGTTGTGTTGTTGGCATATATACATGTTCACACAGACAGCAAACCTTATCAACTTCATCATTCAAAATATTTGGTGATTTTAGGGCAGTTATTTCATTTTTGTTATATACTGTATTTTCTCCTTTGTGCTTTGAATTCCATTTTTTTTAATGGGAAGGAACACTTCTCTGGCCTTTTGGGGGAAAATTTAAATAACACCCATTATGCCAGTTCTTTATTCTCAGTCTTTCAATATTTGCTCCTACTCCCATTTTGTAATATATCCATCACTGATCCCTGGCTGGCATAGGTGCCATTCATTTTTTTTTTCCAAGATGTTATTGAGGTTGTAAATAAGAGCCACAGCATCAAGGGGCAGACAAGATGGAGCCTGTCAGATCTGGAAGTCAGCAGCAAAGTTATAATTACAGCAGAGTGGTGTGAGGTGAGTTCCTTACATCCATAGATTTAATTGTCATCAGCTGCAGGGGAAGCTGAGGGATGGAGAAGGCAGAGAGTGATAGGGGGAACGGCTGTTACCAAATATGTTTTAAGGCTGTGTTTGCAATTCTCATTAATAAGCCATCAGCAGAACAGAGAGACATCTCTCCCTCTCTCTCTGACTTTCAAAAAGACTTTCTATGCATTTGGCCTTGTAGTTGCTTGCATTTTTAAATAAGTTCCTTCTTTTTAAAACAGATCTAAATATGTGAGGGATAAAAAGGAAACCAAATTCTGTGCAGGACAGTTTGAGCACAGTGCAGGGTATGTCCTTCTTATTACAGATCTTATTCATATGACAATCTTGTTCATATGACAATGCCTAACATTTATGGTAATAAGGGAACTGAGGGTCAAACTGCATGCTACATTTTATATACATAGTTTGGCCCCCTGTGTCTTATTTTCAGTTAAATAAATCCTTGATCAGGATCAGGCTTAAGGTATTCAAGGAAAGTGTATTTAACTCTTTAAATAAAAAAAAATTAATTTAAAATTTATTTTAATTACAGTATTTTACGCTCCATAGGATGCATCGGTCCATAGGACGCATGCATCCTATGGAGCATAAAATAGAGAAAAAAAGGTTTTTACTTACCTGGGCTTGGGGGCGCTTCGGGGAGGCCTGTGGGGGCTTCGGGGAGGCCTGCGCGAGCCTCTGCAGGCCTCCCCGATCTTCAGTTCAGCCGAAAATAGCAATTTTTGGCCATTTCCAGTTTTCGGCCGAACTGAAGATCGGGGAGGCCTGCAGAGGCTCGCGCAGGCCTCCACGATCTTCAGTTCGGCCGAAAACGGCTATTTTTGGCCATTTCCAAACTGGAAATGAACCTTTCCAGTGTCATCAATGGACATTTCCATCCTGGGGCTAACAACAGTGTCAGAGTGCAATATTCATAAGGACCATGGCATGGCCAGAAGGAATTATTATTAACAGTATTTACCGTATTTTACGCACTATAAGACGCACTTTTTTCCCCCAAAACATAGGGGGGAAAACGTGCATCCTATGGTGCGAAGCCTGGGCTTGGGGGCTTGGGGGAGTCCTGCGCGAGCCTCTGCAGGCCTCCCCGATCTTCAATTCGGCCGAAAACAGCGATTTTCGCCCATTTCCGGTTTTTGCGAAAACTGAAGCGATTTTCGGCCATTTCCGGTTTTCGGCCGAACTGAAGATTGAGGAGGCCTGCAGAGGCTCGCGCAGGCCTAATTACATCTCCTTCTGTGCAGAAGCCCTAATAACTCAGGGCTAGTTTGGAGACTATTCCTCTGACTGGTCTGGCCCCATGTGGATGTGAATGCATGATGTGAATGCATCATGATGAGCCATCCTGTATCTTTTAAGACAGCGTTGGACATGTTGGATCCACGGATTACACTATTTGACCTATGCTCCTCCTTGAGGGCATAACTGACATTTTGTGGTCTGTAGTTAGATTCTGTGGAAACTGAATCCTTTTGCAATAATAGCTGATCATGTTTATGAATTTTACCACACATCCACACATAGTCAGAAGAAGATGGTGCTTCTTCACACACCTCAGATGCTTCACAGTGACTCAAGCCTGGTTGAAGTCTGGAGCACTGCCTGAGTTAGCAGTCCAATTCCACCATGACTCCATGCACCACCATTACCTCCTCACCCTCCTCCTGCTTGCCAGGTGTGGGCAAGGAGGGCAAGGCATGGTGATCTGTTGCCTGGGCCCCTTACCTGGAGCTCTGGTGGACTTCCAGCATGCTTCAGCTGGGTGTGAGAGGGAAGTGGGTGGCAGTGGCATTCTTTTCTTCCTCCAGTGCTACTGCAGGAAAAGGTGGGCTGTCACTGCCCGAATCCTCTTAGCATTGGAGACTGGAGCAACTCAGTGGGCAATGGGCCAAAGGGGGGCAGGCTGTGGGGCACCCCTCGTCAGTTTGTGTCCCCCCCCCCAACTCACCACTCAGTGTGAGTCTTTCGGTCGGTATTACAGGCAGACCTGCGTTGCTCAGACTAGAGGGGGAAAGAGTCAATTTACACACCTGAGTAAATCCTCCTCTCCCACATCCTGCTCAGCTATCTTCTCCCCTGTTGGCTGTTTCTCTTTCCCTAGGCCCCGGCATCCTCTCCACACTGGCCAAATGGCCTAACATCCCTCACGTGCAGGGATCTTGCAAAGCATAGGCAACAGTGACTTCACTTGTCCTGCAGTTCTCACTCTCCACCATTAGGTGAGTTTGGGGATGCTTATTTGTCACCTCTTCTGACCCTGTTCATACGGGGGATCAGAGCATCCAGGTTGTTGGCCTCTGAGGGTGGGTCTAGACCAGGGGTGTCAAACTCATTTCATACAGTGGGCTGAATAGCATTCATGGCACCTGCTATGGGCCAGAGGTACATCATTAATCAGGCTGATGGCCAGAAATGAGCACTTTGTTCTCACATAGAAAATAATAAGCTGCACATGAAAGAAGACAAAATGTGTAAATTTTGATCATATTTTCAAGATATGATAGAGCCCAATTATCACGTGGACCGCCCCTTCAGCAGTGCCGCTTCTGACACAGCATCACTTTGCAGTTCACCAGCTGAGGGGTGGTCTGCAAAGTGACACTTCAGCAGCAGCAACGCTGCTGAAAGAGCAGCCTGCATGATAATTGGGCTCTTCCATCTGCAGCTTCTCCTTCCTCACCCCTCTTGGTCTGCCCCTTCCTCCATAGTATTCCTTGCCTTCTGAGGCCTCTTTCCATCTTTCCCTTCCAGAGCCTTGGCAGAAGCGGTGCTGCTGAAAGGGTGGCAGTTACAACAGGGGTCAGATAAATAGCTTATGGGGCCTGCATCTGGCCTGCGGGCCTTATGTTTGACACCCCTGATCTAGACGGTAGGACATGATAAAATTCTTCTTTCATGCAGGTTGATGATGCCACAGGTGACTGACAGTTCATGTGTTTGTACATCCAACACAGTAAATTTTAAGGTTGTTAAATATCTATGCAACAACCTGCATGTACAAAAACAATCAAGCGTCATACAAGAACTGGCCTGGACCCTGCTCCGACATATAGGACTTCTCTGAATATATATATTTTCCTTTAGATCTATCCAATTTGGCAGCAAAATAATTAAGTATTGGACTAGCACAAACTTGGCAGAGGCATGGGGGGGGGGGAGAGCATTAAACAGTTATTTAGACTTTTTCTAAAGAGAGGCCTGTCCACCTAGGCCACCCATGAGCTATTTGCCTATTGTGCAGACAGCTGGCCTCGGAGAAAAACAGATCTGGCTTCTGCTTATATTTATTAAATCTGCAGGAAGGATCCATCCATCACAACAATGGGTTTAAAGTGTTTGCTGGGTGATGGGAGAGTCCCATACGCATTCTTTGAAGTGTCTTTTACAGAAGGTAAACATCTGAAGAGCATAAAATAGCGGCTCTTCTTTCCAATGAGTAACCTTGTCAAAGGGGCTCAAATGGAGAGCATGGGGGAAGGGCGCCTTATTCTGAAAAGGAAAAGCAATAAAGGATTCCTTATGACAGCAATTTGCACATTTACTGCTCTTTGATATGTTAACTAGATTTTGTAAAATGGAACCCTTTGTCTTTCTGAGGTTGTTGGGCAGCAATAGCTCAGTTGGAGCAATGTTTTGCAGTAGGTAATGCAGCTTCTAATTAATAACTTAACTTGGGGAGCCTGCATAAATCTGCAACATTATCATTCTAACAGGATACAAGTGAACAGCCCTTCAGAAAGAAGGAAAGATCCTCATAACATTGGCGTCGTTATTTACTGCATGCCCTGACTCAAGTGAATTGGATTGAATACAAGGGGATCAATAGGTTATGGGCCTCATTCACTAAACTTTTACAAGCCCTTTATGAACCTTTGATTCTCCAAAACGGAGCTTTTCCATTCTGAAAATTAGTGAAGCGGAAAAGTGCTGCAGATTTCCAGTGTGTTCATTTGGCATAGCCATAGCATCCTGATGGGGCAGAGGCTTCTCAAATGCATGGGGGGGGGGGGGAGAGAGAGAGAGAGAGAGAGAGAGAGAGAGCATGCATTCCTAAATGCTCAAATGTATGTTTATATAAGAATTTGAAAAGAGATGTCAAATGGCTACTTGAATTCATAACATGGGAGAAAGCAGGAGAGAAGTGTGACTTGTGTGTGTGTGTGTGTGTGTGTGTGTGTGTGTGTGTGTGTGTGTGTGTGTGTGTGTGTGTGTAAAGCATAATTATTAGGAGCACCATAGTGCTCTCCACAGTCCCAGAAAGTAGCACACTGGGTAAGAGACTCCGTTGTGGAACAGGACTTCCCCAGTTTGAGTCTTGTCTGTGCCATGAAGTCTCACTTGGTGGCCTTAGGCAAACCATTCACTCTCTTTCTCAGCCTCAGCCCACATCTGCAATATGGGAATGATGATACTTAGGCTGCAATCCTAGACACACTTACTTTATCTAACTGAGCCTCTGTGGAGAGAAGCTCAGATTGATATGATAGAAATATAAGATGTCATCGGTAGTGGTAATAGTAAAAGTAAATAAATACAGTAGTAGTAAGTAGTTACCACTTCCCAGAATTTTGTTTGTCCATCCCCTGAGCTGTCTCATTAAGAATGTCAATGGATTAGAAAGCAAACAACCAGTTGTGTGTAAAGCAATGCATCAAAGACCAAGTTCTCCCCTTGCCTTGGGTCCGACTCCTAGACCTTCAGTCCTAATTCTATTGGTTCCCTCCTGTCTTTCAGATCAAACTTTCTCTTTTTTTCCTATTATTTCTTTTTCAGAAATGCACAAATCCATTCTTCTTCCCTGATTATTCTTGCAAACCTACAACACATCACAAGATGGCAAATGGATGAAGTGGTGACCAGGTGTGGGTGGCAGTTGCTCTGTGACTATTGATGAGCCATTACATTTATCACCACATCTTGCTGTGCCTGTTTTAGGATTTTGTTGGGGGGGGGGGTACTTCCCTGTGCTGAAATGTATTGAGGTATCATTAGCACATGTGATTTATACATCTAAAGTTACCAGGTAGCGTAGCGCTAGAAATTGTTGTGTTGCAAAAAGAATGACTAGGAAGCAGAATTATCCCCACATCTACATGGGTCCTTATGTTTGTACAGAAGTTCCTAAGACTACACCAAATAGTATGTTCCCCTCCCTGAAAGTACCAAGTTTTTGGGTCCTCTTACTGTAACTGTAGTTCGTTCTCTCTCTCTCTCTCTCTCTCTCTCTCTCTCTCTCTCTCTCTCTCTCTCTCTCTCTCTCTCTCTCTCTCTGTGTGTGTGTGTGTGTGTGTGTGTGTGTGTGTGTGTGTGTGTGTGTGTGTGTGTGTGTGTGTGTGTGTGTGTGTGTGTGTGTGTGTGTAGGGGGTTGCTTCCTAAGCCACTCTCTCCATACAAATATACATCTAATTTAGAGATTGATGGCTCAATCCTATCAGGGCCTTTGGTGGCATATCTTGTGATCTGCCACCATAAGTCCTGGAATGCTGGTGTGAAAGTTACTCTGTGGTTCTGCAGGCCGGACATGCCAGTGCAAATGGCTAAAGGCCACATGTGGGCACCACTGGCCCACAGAACCTCCCCTGTCCTGTACTGCACCAGGTAGGTCAGTGATGGGGGTGGTTTGGGGTAGTTCAGAGGGTGGAATGGGGTGGGAGCGGCCTGGGCCAGGTGGCATAAATAGCTGGCATAGGTCCAAGGAGACACATTGGAGGCCAGGCAGCCTATGGGGAGGTAAGTAAGGAAAACCTGTACTTATTTCTCCTGAGTTCTCTGGTCAACCCCCTATAGCATGCAGCAGGTGCTCTGCAAGCGGTTCTGCATGCTATGGACTGGCAGGGGATAGGATTGGGCCTTGAGGCTGCAATCCTATGCACGCTTTCCTGGGAGTAAGTCCTGTTGAACATAATGGGACTTGCGTAACCATGCATAGGATTGCCTTGCATGAGCTGATACACATGTGTCATAGTCCCATTCTCCTTGGACTGTGCCACTGGAGACTGCATATGAGGGATCACCAGGGGTACCATTTCAAATTCCAGCAAGGTGGGACAAAGCGGGGTCTTACTAAAGGGGATAGATTTAGCAAAGTGTGAAAGAGAGCTCTTGAATTAAATAACAAAAACAGTGTACAGTATTTTGAAAATGTGGCAATTATTTTCTTTTTTATATCTTACAGTAACCCTGAAGTAATCACTTCAGGGCATTCAGTCACTGTGATTCCAGTGATTAGTGCTTTTGGCATGCACGGCCATTTCTGTATTTATACCAACAATAGTTGGGGTGAAGACCCATGGCTGCATGCTTCTGAAGAATAATTGCATAACTCCCCTCGCCCTCTTCGGATGGCAGTCCAGAGGCGTTCTAATATGGGGGGAGCAGGTGTGCTCCACCCCAGGCGCTGAGTGGGCGGGGGGTGCGGCAGCCGGGCTCGGGGCTGCGCAGAGCGGCGCGGCACCGGACCCTGGCTGGCGCGCCCCTCTGAAGCAGCGTGCCCACTCGGTGCGTCCCCAGCCCGAGGATAAGCCCTCCTCAGAGCGACCGCCCAGTTCGGCGGTAGAGGGCTTTCTGAGAGGGCCGAACGCGTCGCGCCGGCTATTATAGGGTTTGTGCATGCGCAAAACCTTTAAAAGCCGGCGCGACGCGTTCGGCCCTCTCAGAAAGCCCTCGACCGCCGAACTGGGCGGTCGCTTTGAGGAGGGCTTTGAGAGCGGAGCCTCCAGAGGCCGGGGACGCGCCGAGTGGGCGCTCAGCTCTGAGTCTGGCTGCTTGGGGGGGCGCTCCAACCCCACCCCCCCAGGCGCCGGGAGGGCTGGGAACGCCACTGTGGCAGTCCAAGGTAACAGTTTGCATGTTTGAATATTTCCCCACGTTAAACAAATTACTGCACACAGAGAACTAGCATGTCAGGGAGTAGAATAATCTACAACTCCCCCCCTCACCCAGTAACAAAGGCCTGGAATGACTTTAATGGATAGGAAGTCTCTGACTTCAGCCTTTATCAATTGGCCAAAAAAAGCATTACATATACACGAACAATAGATTGATCAGGCCTTGATCTTGTCTGCGTCACGACTGTGTAAACTGAGCAAAGTCAGATTTAAACAGGTATCCACGACTGTCACCTCTGGTATCCCTCAGCCTTACCATGAACCTTTATCAGCCTCACACAGTGGTAAGGGGAAAGTGGAAGGTTTCTCTTTTTCCTTTCTGTTTTGCATTGCGGCAGTCGAGCGGAGCGTAGATAGCCGTCCTCTAATTTACCTTTTGCTGATTTATCACCTCGCTAATGATACAATAGATTTTCCCATTAGTTTATTATTATTATTTATTATTGGTATTGGTGTTTTTCTGCAAGAAAATGAAAACAAAGTAGAGCATGGGCCTGGTTGCAGAGGGAAGGGATTATTTCCAAGAGTTAGGCAAGGCTGCACTGAATGGATAGTTTCCATGTTACCAGCATTCAATCACCAGCATTTGTCTTTTTGTATCCCAGAGCAATTGCATAACTCTAATATTGACCTTAACTCGAGCCCTTTGTTTCTCACCCTAACAGCCCAAAGCATTAAAAATGCGTGTTTACTTAATTTGTCCTGGCATGCAGTGTAATTACAAGCAGTTTGTTTTCTCTCTTGTAAAATATGGGCTAGAGAGGGAATAAAGTAATGTGGAAAATTAACATTGTGATGTACTGTATAGTGGAAGAACACTAAAAACACTTAGCAGTGTTAGCACTGGAGGTGCTATTTGTGTTGTGTGCAAGAGCCATAAAGCATTAAATGCCTCTTTCTCAACTATATTTGCATGATTTTCAACCGCAGTGAAATTAATCTGATCTGCCTTGAAGTGTGGAAGGGAAGGGAAGGGAAGAGAAAGGGAATGTGCGCACACACATGTGAAGAGGAATGCACACACACACATGCTCTCACACACAAACACACCCCTGCCCCATCTCCCTGCACATCGTCCTTTGGGGGTGGGTTCAAGGATTAAAAAAAAACTGGGTGGGGCTCAGTGGGAGAGCACATGCTTTGCATGCAGAAGGTTCAGTTACTGGCACCTTTAGTTACAAAGGTTCTCAGGTGCTGGGGAAAGACCTCTGCCCGAGCCTTTGCAGGATTGTGCCCATTTGGAATAGGTGATATTGGGCAAGAAGGACCAATGGTCTGCTTCATCTCCAAGCAAAGATCACACGATAATATAACAATGTCCTTTGTTCCAGCACGGACAGCACACATGGGGAAAGCGAGGTGTGGTTGATCAAGAACTGGAAATAAAGGCATGGAGTCCTGTTGCCTACATTGCCTTCTCTTTCCTGCTCTGCAATTGGCAGTGCAATTGACGGTAAGTGCTGCACGGTGCTACACGGTGGTGCAAAGTGGTCCCTCCCACTTGCTGTCAGAGCCATTCTGGCAGTGAAGGCAGCGTTATCTTTTCTGCTAGAATGACTGTAAGGCGAGTGGGAGGGGCCACTTTGCACTGCTGTGTCGCTCTGTGCAGCACATACTGTGCCGCCCCACCTCTAGCTATGGTACTATATACCACCTTTCTCTTTTTACAGACTCAAGTCGGTTTACATAGGCAGGCTAGTCATAAAACCCATGTTCCATGAGGGAACTCATAGAACCCTCAATTTCTCCAGATGTTTCCCTTTCAAAGTGCAGCCATCGCCCTGGCTGTGCTCTGCACTTCCGAGCTTTCACAGGCAGCTGCAATTCACACCTCTGTCAGTTCTCAAGATGTTATCCGTCTCTTGCCAGCTGACTCCTCCACATTCGACACTCTCTCACAGTGCCGCCAGCAGCTTCTGTTCACCCTTCCAAGGTGAAAACCCAGGCTGATCCTGTTTAGCTTCTTCAGGCGCAACCTCCAGACCACACCTCCTGCCCAATACAGAGAATTATTATGATTCTCTGGATTCTGATTCTGATATGATTTCAGGTTTGCATGACCAGCAACACCAGAGAATTGTGTTGCATGCCATTAAAGCATCCCATGTGTCATATTTAGCATACTCTCACTGACCATGATGTGTGATAAGAGGGTTATTCAAATAAACATAATATAAATAAATATAAACAACATATATAAATACTGTAATAAATAAATTCTATGCATGTTTACTCAGAAGTAAGTCCCATGTTCAGTGAGACACACTCCCAGATAAATAGGTGCATTTACCTATACACACTTTCTTGGCAGTAAACCCAGCTGAACTCAGTGGCACTTCCTTACATATAAACAGGCATTGCAGTGGGCTGTATGATCTTTAAACCATTTATTCTGGTCCTATCGAACTCAATGGGAATACTCTGGAGTTAGGTAAAGGTGACCCCTGACAATTAAGTCCAGTCATGTCCGACTCTAGGGTGTGGTGCTCATCCCCATTTCAAAGCCGAAGAGCCAGCGTTGTCCGAAGACGCCTCCGTGGTCATGTGGCCGGCATGACTCTCCTTGCCGCAGCGTGTAGCATGCAGCTGGAACACGGAGCGCTGTTTACCTTCCCGCAAGCGGTACCTATTTATCTACTCGCATTAACATGCTTTGGAACTGCTAGGTTGGCAGGAGCTGGAAGAGGGTTTCAACCAAAAGGACCACTATCCATGTTGAGGCTCTCTTTTTCCCTGCCTGAACCTGGAATGTTTAAGCAAGTGTCAGTATGGAATAATCGTTACGTTTACCAGATAATTCATTGTGTATTTGTATTAAATACAGAAGGATGAAGCTCTTAAAACAGCTGTAAAGATGAACAAGGCTTCTATGCCAAGGAGTTTATAATCTCAATGGGGAGGCAACAGAGGAAAGAGAAGGACAGGGAGGGAAGGCAAGGTAAACAAGCAACACAGAAAGGGGAGAGGCAAAGGCAACATTGAATGAACACGAGCATATGCCATTATATGGGTTTATGTGTCATTTAGGGATGGAGAAGTAAGGACTAAAGCAAAAGCTTTTATTGCAATACTGTGATGACCAGAGTCGTTTTCTGCTGAAAAGAACACCCTGCTCTGCACCCGGGTGAAATAATTTTATATCAGACTTGCTACAAATAAACTGTCCAGCCATTTCATGGGAATGACGTTCTACGGTTTTACCCTAGATGAGGAGCACATCACTTGAAATGCATAGTGGTTCATGTCTGGATAACACATTCTTTGCAGTACCTGCAGCTTTTGATTTGTCTCCAGTCATTTGTCGGTGTGTGTGTGTAACACTGTATTGCCCTGTTGTTTTGTGTAACCTTTTAAGAGCCCCGTTTCAATTAATATTTTTGTGAGCTTGAGCATTCTCTCTGACATTTGCTAAAGGTTTTGTGTTGGTGCTTTATTTCTTTTAGATCTCACTTCCTTTCCCTGTGCAGAATGGTTATTCTGTGATGCCACGTGACTTTGCTTTTGCAATAGCAAGACAGAATGAATATGAATGCAGAAGGGCAGCCTGTAAGAAAAAAAATACCAGCGAGTGCTCTCTCTCTCTCTCTCTCCTTCTCTGTTCTAGCTGGAGGTAGGAAAGTCATTAGATTAACCTCTCTTGACAGGTCAGGCTCAGCAAATATTCTTAAAAATAACTCTTACAGTAATTTATGACCTTTTGGGAGCATAATCAATAGTGCTAAGACGAGAGGCAGCCAGACTGCGCTTCCTGATAGGGGAAAGTTTCTTGTCTTTGTAATGTTTGCATTCTGTCTGGCAGTCAGCCTCATAGCATACAAGCAGTGATATCATAGCCCTTCTACTCCATCAGATTTGGAGACATACATTTTTATTGTCAATGTACTGTCTCCTCCGCTATTTCATACAGTATCTGATTCCACAACAAGCCGGTGTGCAAATGTGATTGCAAAGCAAGGAGAAGCTGCAGAGACCCATTTCTGCTGCGTCTATCGTCTCCCCTTGGAATCACTCAATACAGAGAAATTCTTACAGGCTGAAAGTGTGTCCGGAAACTGGCCTGCTTTTTTATTATAACATAAACTTGGAACAAAAAAGACGAGGCTGAAGTCCCAAACAAATAGCGCAATATACTACCTGGACAGTGATCCTTTCCTCAGATGTTCACAGCGGAGCCCTCGCAACAGCGCCTAGACCTGGCATTCCAAAGCCCCCTTTGACCAGAGGAAGAGGTCTTCTAGATGTGACCAAAAGTCCAGCATCCTGTTTCTCACAGTGGCCAATCAGATGCCTTCAGGAAAGCCACAAGCAAGTGACGAAGGTAACCCTGGTCCCTGACTCTCCAAAGTTCCCTTTTTCTCATACATAACGCACGGATGCTCCAGTCCCTAAGGCCCAGTTAAGGTTGTGATGTTTCTTCAGGTTCACTTTAGGCCCACCTTTCTCCAGCTTTTTTGCCTCTGCCACCCATTGTTTTCTCAGCTCCCTATTTTGAAGCCTATTTTACTACTAAATACGTGAAGCTGCCCCATACTGACTCAGACCAGTGGTCGGTCTAGCTCAGTAATGTCTGCGCTGGCTAGCAGTGGCTCTCCAGGGTTTCAGACGGGAATTTCCCATCCTTACCTGGAGATGCCAGGAATTGAATCTGTATGCCACTCAGTTTTCAGGCTTTAGCCAGCCCTACGTATGGCCAGCAGCTTCCCTGCCTGATCAGCAATGTTATGTCACCCTGCTGTTCCTACTAATAACAATATAAAGCCAGTGTGAGCTATTCCCACTATCTGCCTTTCCATTAATTCCATCCCTTTTTATCCCCTCTTGTCTGATACCTCATTTCATCCCCTCTTGTCTGCTCTACCTGCCTACCTCAGATTCCTATTTAATTTTATTTAATTTTATTTATTTATATATACCGCCTTTCTCATAGATTCAGGGCGCAATTCTGATGACGTGCCGGAAGCAGTCGCAAACATGCCGGAAAGCACGTTTGCGACTACTCAGGAGTAAGGGAGGATGGCGTAGAGGATGGCCTCCCCCACTCCGTCACCGGAACGCCCAGGCGGCCGCCGGAGGAGGTAGGTCAGGATCCGGCGGGCACGGTTTGGCGGGTGAGGGAGGGGGGCCATAAATCCCATTTTTTCAAATTGGGGTGGTTTTTTCTTTTTTTAAAATGTTATTCTATGAGAGAAACTCATAGAACCCTCCATTTCTCAAGATGTTTCCCTTCATAGTGCAGTTGTCATTCTGACCGTATGACTCTTGCCTTCCAAGCTTCCACAGGCAACTGCATATCAAGCCTCAGATAGGTTAACAAGTTGTTATCCATTTCTTGCCAGCTGATACCTGCACAATCTACATTCCTCTGCATTCCTTCACGAAGCTACGTTGGCTCAGACAATTCCATCAGCGGCATTCATTGCCCTTCCAAAGCGAGACCAGGGCTGACCCTGCTTAGCCTCTTCAGGCAAGGCAGCAGCTTAACGTCCATTCCAGGGGCGTAGCTGGAGCGCGGCGGGAAGGGCGGACCGCCTGGGGGCGACGCGCACAAAGGGTGACACGCGGTCACCCGCGCGCACCCGCACGTTGCCTCCTGCTCCAGGAGGAGGCCTCGGAGCGTCCGCCCTCGGCGGAGCTCCAAGGCCTTCTGAGGGAGGCCCGATGCGTGACGTCATATTTATAAGGTTTTCGCGCCTGCGCAGAACGTTTGAGGGCAAATTTGCCCTCAGAAAGTATTGCGCATGCGCGAAAACCTTATAATTATGACGTCACGCATCGGGCCTCCCTCAGAAGGCCTTGAAGCTCCGCCGAGGGCGGATGCTCTGAGGCCTCCTCCTGCCCAAGACAGCCGGCCGGCGAGGATGACTTCAGAGCCAGCAGCAGCGGAGGCTCCGCTGCTGCCAGCTCCAGAGACATCCTCGCCGGCCAGCTGTCGCGGTGGCACGGCGGTCATTAGGGCGGCGCGCGCCCTAGTGACTCCGCTGCTCCAGACCACACCTCCAATCCTATATATCACCCCATATATATTATTCCATGAGATGTTGGAATGTTTGTGAAAGTTCCATGTCAATACAGCAGCTCAAGCCCAACTCAGCCTAATAGTTTCCAGCCTAATAGTTTCCAGCCTAATAGTTTCCACTGCTCCATGTGTAGTAGTACCATATAGATTTGCTATTGTTTATTATGTTTGGTTTTTAAAAACTTGTGAGCACTCTTCAGTTTTTGGAAAAAGAATGAAAAAAATCTAAATAACATTATTTGAGATGTAACAGTATAGCTAAGTCAACTCAAGCTCCTCTTTGCAAATTAAAACTATATGTATAGGATTGGATTCAGGGATGGTGTCAGGTCAGATACTGGTCTAGTGTCCATGCCCATAAGAAGGCCCACCTGGATGGCGTTGACCCTTGATCTCTCATGCTGGTCTCTCATGCTGGTAGCTGTGGTATCAGGTTGGGGTACTAGGTGGGAGTTTCAGTGCAAAGCTTTACCCCCAGGGCTTCCAGCAGCCTGGAGCCAGCATTGACTGGATGCAAGACATCTGCCCAACTACATTTTCCAACATGCAACTGAGAGATACTATATGATAGAGGCTGAAGACTTAAAGGAGAAAGAAACGCGTAGTAGGACAAGACACAGGTACATTTATACAACCATAGCTGTTACATATATTGACTATACAGGTGGGCCCCCATATTCACTGATTCGCTATCCACGGTTTCAGTTATCCACGGATCGTGGGGACCCCCCAGGCTTTTACTTTTCCCCCAGTAAGCTTAGTTTCTTCCTTAAACAAACAGGAGAAGCAGCCTCTGGCTGCTTATTAAAGGCAAGTAGAACGAGACTAAGTTCTAGAGAGGCTCTGCAAGGTTAACAGAAACCTTGCAGAGCCTCTCTAGGACTTAGTCTTGTTCTACTTGCCCGCAATGGAGGCTGCTTCTCTGTTTGTTTTAAGGAAGAAACAAAGCTTGCTGAAAGAAAAATAAGAGCTGGGGGGGGCAAGCATGCCTGCCTGCAGGGGAGGCAGGTGGGGGGCCCCTCAGGAAACCGTGGAGGGGGTGTTCGCTCTTATCCACGGTTTCAAGTATCCACGGAGGGGCCTGGAACATATCCCCAGCGGATATGGGGGCCCACCTGTACATGTTGGCCACAGTTGTATGGTGCATAGAATCAGATACACTTTTACCTGATGGGAGGTTTCCTTGAGGTAAGGGGACAGCCCCAGCACGCACAATGGATCTACTTAGACCCACGCCAGTCATATGGCTGGCGCAAGTTCGCATGCACCCATGTTGGCGGATCTTGCCCGGGAAATGGGAAAGTATATGGCGCATGCCAGCGCCACCAATACTGACCCCTTCCTGGGCCCGATCCGACCCCTGCCCCCATTGTCACCCTACCCCTACCCCAATTTGTCCCCTCCCTGCCCTCCCTCAACCTCCTCTTACCCCTGCTCTGCTCAGCATGGAGCTCACCTGCTCCAGCAGGTGTTGCTCCTTCTACCGGTGCCAGGAGGAAGGCTTAGCCTTCCTGCTGGTGGGCCTGGAAGGCACACTGTTGCAATGTGCTTTATGGCACATTTGCAACAGTGTGCGCCAGCGGAGCGTGCACTCCACTGGACCATAGGATTGGGCCACTAGTTAAATAAACTTTAGCATGCCTAAACCTATACAGTACTGGATGTTTGCAAAAGGATGAATAGAAAAGAGGTTAGCTGTACAAGAATTTTATTTTCCATGAAACGAGTATTTTCTGTATTTTGATATATGCACGTTCACACTGCCAGTATATTATTTATGCTCATCAAAGTAAGCAAACATTAAAATTTCATTGCAGAGTTGCAAACTTTCTTCATTTCTTCCTCTGTTTTTCTACAATTGCACGTGCATCTCATAAAATGCTTTATTCACTAGCCATACAGGAACTTGAGGGATGTTATGTTTGCCAGTAGGGACTCTATACTTTGTAAAATATTGAATGGGCTTTCATTTTAGTAACAGGATAAAAATACATGTAATTGGAGTAGGCATACATTAATTAACTTTCATATTCTATTATCATAAATATTCTTTCTTCTTCTACAGTATCTTGCCAGATGTCCTACGATAAGTTTTGTTCCTCATTCACAATTAATAAAGTAAACTGGCTGTTTTCCAATTAAACAAACTTTCTTATAAGTTCTTAAGTAAAAAAAGTAATTAATTTAGGAATAAGATGTATCATCTATTTTAATGTGATGGGCAGCGCAATCCTGACTAAGGATCTGGCCGGCGGCTCAGGGCCACCCACCAGATCCTGCGCCTGGGTTGTCTGTCCGATGGCGGGCCGGAGGTCTACTTGAGGAAGGGAACATTCGTCCCCTTCCCCAGGTGTAAACCGGGGCTGGCACAATGGGCCTCCTCAGATTTCCACCAGCTAAATAACTGGCGGAAGTAAAGGAGGCCGTGTAATGGCCTAGCTGGCCCGGCGGGGACGGGGATATGGCGGGAGCAATCTCCTGCCTCCTCCTGGGCTGGCTAGACCAATGGCCCTTCTCCCTCACTCGCCAAACCACCCCTGCCGGATCCTGACCTACCTCCTCCAGCGGCTGCCCGGGCGTTCTGGCGACGGAGAGAAGGAAGTCGGCCTCTGTGCCAGCCTCCCTTGCTCCCAAGTAGTCGCAAACGTGCTTTCTGGCACGTTTGCGACTGCTTCCGGTGACAGAGCGCTTGCTCTGGCACCAGAAACTTAGTGTGGATTGCACCCTTATACTAGCTATTGGATTATATTTTCTTTTAATCCCCCTGCAAAATATTCTGGGTTGTTTTACGTGGAGATTTTCATGACTGGCTACGATTGCAATTGTGTTGGGAAGTATGGGTTCCATAGCCATGTATGCAATTCAATACGAAGAAATAAAATCCTTAAAACCGCAATTGTAGTCCGATGAGTTCTTTAAAGGCTTAAAATACTTAAAGTGCAACAAGAGTTAATACACACACAGACTCACACCAATGGGCAAGGGATCCTTATTTCTTAAGCCAACGTTTCACTCCTCGCGTGGAGCTTTCTCAAGGCATTCGCAGTTTGACAGCTGCTAGATGAAAAGGACATACGAGAAGCGCTAGAAGTTAAATACAGTCCTACCGTTCAAAAGCGCGGGAACCGCTAGTTCAAACAGAAGCACTGTCCTTCGAGTAACCAAGAGTCTTTCAGTACTTATTCTGTGCTGTATTTAAAATGGGCATCCAGATCTTTGCAAATAAACTGGCATGTGGGGTTGTGTGCTTTTGTTATAAAGTTGTTGCCCTGAACCAAAGTGATCGTTTGAGGGCACAATCCAAACCTACTTAGGCCACCGTTGTAACCAGCAGCCCAGTGAAAATGGGAGGCCCCAGAACAGAAAGGGGATTCAAATCCCCTCCAAAAGGGGAATTCAAAGGGGATTTGAATCCCCTTTCCATTCTGGGGCCTCCCGTTTTCGCTGGGCCGCTGGTTACAACGGTGGCTTAAGTAGGTTTGGATTGCGCCCTGAGTGTCTTTAGTATGAAAGCACCATCAGTTACAGTAACTTTGCACCAAAGAGATGACTGGATGTTTCTGCTTTCCTGCCTAACAGTTTGCTTGGCATAAAAGAACAGTTTATCCTCAAAGCATTTGCAGTTCATGGAGGGCAGAATAATAGCAGAACATATTTATATTATTACACTATCATGCCGTAAATGGGTAGAAGTGCTTCTGATATCTGGACGTTTTCAAAAACGTTATTTTCTTTCTCAAAGACCACAGTACAGATGAGAGGATAAACAACTGTAAATGAAAAGCAATAATACTTGCTACAGATATCTGAGCTCAAATGAAAGTAGTAATATCAAATGCAACTCAGTAAGAAAACCCAGAATACATCCTGTGGATGTAAACAGATCCAATTGATCAATCTTCTATGGTGCCGCCTGGTCTTACTGAGGCTGTGGTTCTAGCAAGGTCAACTATTAGATCCAAGGGCCTTGATCACAATTTGTGTAGAGTCATTTGCTTTCAGTGCAATATATCCAATGTGTATCTTACACCTTCAAGTCCTTTATGATGGATGGAATGGTTACAGGAACAAAAGAGCAACTCTGAAAGGGGCAAGAAAACATTTGAAGAAATCTTTGCAATCTCTGGTCAAGGATTTTACTGGTGTATGAGAAGTGTCATGAGTGATGTTTCAAGACACAACTGAGTGGAGCTCTTGAGTTGTACTATCTTCCCAAGCTGTCCAGGGCAGATTACTCAAACAGGCTGAAGAAGAGCTCGCTGTAAGCTATTTCAGGAGAGGTCTATGCCGGCTGAGGGCAGCAAGGTAAAATTAGGGCCCAACTAGATACAATGACCACAGGCCTGTTGCAGAATCAAGTCTACCACCAAACACCTACAAAGAAGCAAGGTGGAAGCGATGCAGGGTTAAAATAGTCTGAACCACGGGTGGCCAATCTTCCACCATTAGGGCTTCTGCGTTCTTAAGAGTTGTGTAGAAGACAGAATCTTGGCAGCTGCAAGTGCTGATGGTGCTGCTAAAGCAGCTGCACCTGCTGAAATGCCCTCAACTATACGACCATTAAAGGGTCAGGAGCATCCACCCCAGTCTAAACAGACCTGTGTTTTAAGTGTGGCATAAGTGCCTTGAACACACAGCTGCAATTAGTGCAGAATGCAGCGGCCTGGGTGGTCACTGGAGCTAGGCGGTTTGACTCTGTTGAACCGCTGCTTCAGCGGCTGCACTGGCTGCCCATTCGTTTCCAGGCCCAATTCAAGGTGCTGGTAGTGACCTTTAAAGCCCTTCACAGTTCAGGTCTAGGATATCTGAGAGACCGCCTTCTTCCATACATTCCGGCCCGCTCTCTTAGGTCATCTGAGGGGGCTCTCCTGCGAGTGCCACCTCTAGCGCAAGTTAGGGGAGGGGCAACACATGGGCGAGCCTTCTCTGCTGTGGCACCAAAACTGTGGAACTCCCTGCCAGGGGATCTGAGAACTACCCCCTCCCTCATGACTTTTCGGCGAGGGCTAAAAAGTTTTTCTTTCGTCTAGCGTTTGGGTGATGGGCTGTGGTCTTCCTCCTGTGTCTCAAGATGCTATGCCATGCTGCTTACCTGCTCCATACTTCCCCCCCCAGTGGATTTTATTGTTTTTAAAATTGTTTATGTACAGTTATGTATTGTTTAAACTTTTTAATGTATTTTTTAAGTTATGTATTTTAACTTCTGTTGTAAACCGCCTTGGGCATTTGCCTTGGCATAGGAAAAGGCGGGATATATATATATATATATATATGAATAAATAAATAAATAAATAAATAACTAAATAGTCCCGACAGACAAGTATCTCAGAGTGAAGTGAATGTGTGTTCAAATCACTTCTGCCACACTTCAGGATGTCTGCCTGTTCACACCCCAGCAGTAGCAGGTTGAATCAGGGTGAACCAGAAGGAAGCATCACTGAGCAAAATCAGCTCAAAAGTGACTTGGGTGGAAATGAGTGAGCATGAGGAAGATGCAGCCTCCTCCCATCCATCAGGACAGGTGACCCAGCTCTGTACTACCATGTCCAGTCATATACTCCAAAATAAAGTACACTTTTATTTCTTTATTATTAGTTTTATATGGTTGCCATATGGTTTTAAAAATCTGTACGTAACTGTGCAGTATTACTTTATTTTTGAGCAGCCTCGAGGACCATGGTGGACTGAAAGGTGGGCGATGATAGATAAGATACGTAAAGTGTATTCTGTTCAAGTGTTTTAGGTGTAGCAGTAGAGATTGTGGCTTCTGCAGCCATCACTCAAGTAGGATCTATTACTATATGAGTGGAAGAGGAAGTGCTATCCCTGGCATGACTACACCTTATAGTGGTTCTCTAGACCCATGTGGACCTTGGGATGCTACAGTATGCATGGGAAGAATGGGAGGGAATCCTGTCCCCTCTCTGCCCCTGTTAGAACAGCCCTTGCAGAAAGGGCAGGTGGTAATCGCATGCACATCAGTACTACCAGCACCAATGGCTGATTATGCCCTGATACTGGAATCTTATTCATTTTTCATTTCATTTCATAAACCTTTATTGGCATAACAGACAAACACAAAAGATACATCAAGTACAGAACCAAACACACCACACAGTGTAAGGCAGAACCATCTCCCCATTTCCCCTATACAAAGTCATCAAGAAGTACAGTTCCGTCGGTCAGCCATTGACTTTAAGAAAATGACCTCCTTAGATAAGAACTCAATATCGGTGACCATAAGAAGATAACATAACCTGCTTTGATCAGTCGATTTGCCCATTCCTCCCAGTATTGGCCCTAGATAGAGTGAGCGGAAATCATCATATAAGGGGCAAGATAGTACCACGTGTGACAAAGTTTGAATCCTTTTAGGGTCACTCTGGCAACATCTGTCAGAGTATGGTATACCTGAAAACCTGCCCGAAACAACAGCAGAGAACATCACATTGCACCTAGCCAATGAATAGACCCTGTTTTTTTTCATTCCTATGAAATGTTTTTTTCTTAAACAGTAGCTCACGGAACTTGTTGATTAGGGAATCAGTACAACATGTTCTATGTTGCCCTGAACACATTATTTTGAGTTATCTTTATTGGTCTATAAAGGAAGCAGGTCAACTCGTGATCCTTCCTTAGGGGATTTTTAAACAGATGCAGCCTGAATATAGGAGGAAATCAAACTTCTGTGTGCCCAGTGCACACACAACATTGTGGTTTCCATACCTATGAATTGTTTTACCTGTGCCTCTTTCCTCTGTGAATAGTTCCAGCTCCCTTTAATAAAAGGACAACAAACCCCCCTGTTGCCCTAAACAGAATTTTTCGTCACATAAGAAAATTAAACAGGAATATTTGCAAAGGGATTATAGGTTTTATGCCAATTAAATAAAATGGATTGTTGTAGTAATTACACCTAGCATGGTAATAGAAAAGGCAAGGATATTTCATGTATGGGATAAGTGATAACAATTCTGCCATTTTTGCCCTCTGGATAAGAAGTGTAAAATATGGACACCTTTATTTTGAATGTTAGTATTTGAATGAAACATTGGAGATGACCTTTCCATGTGACACTATCATATAAGACACATTTTTCAAGTTAACCCTTTTGTAAAATATACATGGTTAAAAATGTGAAACATGTTTAAAAAATAAAAATATTAGACTGTAGATGTTTTTATCTTTTAACTTATAAAACCAAACTAGCAAAACTGGTGAAAAAAAGGAAATAGTTTTGGTTTGTTTTATTTATTTATTTATTTTAAAAATTTATACCCCGCCTTATCCAATGCCATAGCAACTGCCCAAGGCAGCTTACAACAATCAAAGATAAAATGTACATATAATATAAAACAATACATAAAATGAGTTAAAAACAATAAAATCCTCTAGTGGGGTGGACAATATAGAGCAGAGAAGCAGCTGAGCAAAACATCATAAGAGAGACCCAGAAGTCAGACATCAACCCATCACCCAAACGCTAGACGAAACAGAAACATTTTGAGCCCTCGCTGAAAGGACATGTTCTTAATTCCCCTGGCAGGGAATTCCACAATTGTGGTGCCACAACAGAGAAGGCTCACCCATGTACCACCATTCCTCTAACTTGAGATAGAGGTGGCACTCGCAGGAAAGCCCTCTCAGATTACCTAAGAGGGCGGGTCGGAATGTATGGGAGAAGGCGGTCCCTCAGATATCCTGGACCCAAACCGTGAACATGAAAACATTTTCACTCATATAGCCATGATGTTAGTTTGAAATCTGAAGCCTAAGGGCATCGCTCAGAAATCAACAACATTATAAGAGATTTCACAGGTTTCAGTTCAGTTTTTGCATCTTTTAAGATGAAAAATGTCTTCCCCTCTACTTTTGAATAGATTGACACTTCTTAGTATTGTGATAATTATGGTATACGAACTGTCATGACCATTTTGTTGTTGTTGTTGTTGTTGTTGTACAGAGTCAGACTTATAAACGGTGCTTCTTAGGAATAAAAGAAAACGATCACATAGGAGTATCCACATTCACAGAGGTCTGCCTATGTAGACGAGGCAAAAACAAAAAAACCTACCTTCCCAAAGGACCATGGACAGTTCCACTGCTGGAGTGGAAAACTGGGAGCATTATTTTTAGCCACTGGAGAAAAAGAACTTTTCTTAAAGAACTTTAGCAACAATCCTCTTATTAGAAAAGAAACACGTACAGCCAGGTTCATGTGATTTTAAACATGTGCAATCCATTGTAGTAGCATGAGCTAATTTAACAAATTTCATTTCATAATCTGTGTATCTTGTTTCATATTTCCATGTATTCTGGTACTTGTTGGGTACTGCCTCAACACCCCCCCTCCCTGCCCATATCTCCTCCCTGCCCCTCCCCTCTCAATTCCTCCAACCCCCTGTCCCCTGCCCCCCAGGGCTTCTCTGGAGGCTGCTGGCATGCGGCCACTCGCCACTTGCAGTACTGGCCCAGCTGCGCAGAATGGTGGGTTGCACTTTGCAGCTGCCATAACGCACACTGTGCTGCTGGAACGTGCGTTCCAGTGGTGCAGCAGCCCAATAGGATTGGGCTGTTAGTCTACATATCTCCTCTGTATTCCTTTTTTAGTAAACTGTTAGGGCTCTTACACTATGCTTAGCTTTTTGTCCTGTCCCCCCACCATTTTTTCATTTGCATAATACGCAACCTGATGACAAGTTATAAATAACAGTTGCTATTCGCAACTACGTGTCATTTTGGTTGGTCCTAATAAAACTATTACCAGACAGTAATAGCTTTTAGATTATTTCTAATTGACCAGCCCAGCTACTGACAATTTTTATGTGAATTGTGTTATTGTGTTCATCAGAGGCCTAAGACACAGATTTTGATTGTAAATGTTCTGCAATGAAAGAAAAACTATCAACAGGCATACTGCATTCCAGAGTAAGCAAATTTACATCATGAGAGGTTCATGAGAGGATCGGGCTGGGGAGTGAGCTGGGCTGGGGACAGTTCAGGGGAGGATCTCGGCAGCAGCCATGCATTGGGATCCTATCCCCCCTTCCTGGCCTGGACCCGCCCCAGAAGTCTCCTCAGACTAACGCCAGCAAAAGAGCTGGCATAGGTCTGACAAGGCCCATTGGAGACCAGGCTGCCTACAGAGAAGTAAGTAACAAAGTTGTTTACTTACTTCTCTTGGGCTGTCTGGGTCCCCCCTCCCAAGCCCACAGCATGCAGTACATACTCCGTTGGAGGTGCTGCACGGTTTGGGCTGCTGGGAGGTAGGGTTGGGCTCTTAGGCAGCAATCCTACACACACACTTACCTGGGAGTAGACAAGACTTCTGAGTAAACATGTATAGGATTGCACTGTCAAAGACATAAACCAGCTGTTACGTTTTAAAGTAAAATTAGAATTCCCTCATCCAGTTGCAGTTGCTGCAAGCACTGGTGTTTGATAGTGATTGTGTGTTCAAGTAATGTACATTGGAAATAAAAAGTATGCCTTTTCAATGCTACCACAGTATTCCTGTTTGGGTTATCTGTCTCTGTTTTGTCTATGAAATTGTTGGCCCTTATAATCTTTAAGAAAGCCCTTCTTTCCTTTGCAACGAATGTCTCCCACTGTTTGTTGACTCCCAGTTTGTAATTCTATATACGTGGGCTAAAAACTGTGAGTTTACTTCAGAGATAAAGTAAGCAGATGTTACCACTGTCTGCCCATAGTGGAAAAAAACCTTTCTGTGAGGGGCACTGCTTACAGATGTTCATAGCCCACAGAAAGATTTCTAAGTTGATGAAGGGAAAAGAAAATACACGTGCATAAAGCTGAAGAAGAGAGAAGGTTGTGGCATGCAGTACAAATAGCTATAAATACACAGTGACACACCGTGTTTATGGTGGCTTCCTTTTACAGAAAGGATATTATTTACTTCCTACCTATTCACAGCCCTCCCTGAAATGTTAGCATAGTAGGCAACTTTTGCTTAGTCCAATAAGAGAACATTCCATTTGGATGAGAAGACATAAGGCCCTGGTTTGTCAAATTATATTCGGGAGACCCTGCTCCTCAAACACTCTCTCATCTACTCGTCTACCTTTACTCACATAGATGTACAGAGGGAGTCAACTGCCTCTTCCACTCATGCTATATTCCTTCACATAAGATTTGCTGCTTTAACAATGATGTACATTGTGCTTTTTCAGCCAGGAAAGGCAATTGGTAGTTTTCCAATGACTAGCAGTCAGGCCATGGGAGCTCACAACATCAGTTCCTATAGAAACCAGCACCAGCCTGAAAGGACTGTTGGGATCCAATGGTTCCCAAACTAAGAGGCCTGGTTCCTAGGGGAGCCACAGAAAGCAGCCAGAGGAACCACAGAGTGCCACAGAATCATCTCAGTGCAATGTCAATTGGCAGGCATCACATAATGTAATGGGGTCGCCAATGGCCAATGGTCGCCAATGGTCAAGGGAGCCGCAGATCAAAAAAGTTTGGGAAACACTGCCCCTCACTCACTTTATCTGAGGGAAGGCAAAAGAAGGGGTGCCCAGGCCAGGCTGTTCATAACACCAGCTCCTATATCAGTGGTCTGAAAGAGCTGATGTAGCAACTCTCCCCCCACACCACCTTCCCAGTAGCGATTTAAGATCCATCAGTCTTGAGGAAAAGGCAAAAGGTAGCCCAGACCAAGGGACCAGCAGTGGCCTGAGATGATGACTTTCTGTACTGTCAAGCATGGTGTTCTTCTAGGTAGGCGATCTCAGTTGGGAACTGGAGGTTCTGTTTCTATCTGGATTGCCAATTCCAGAAGTTGGTGCTAGGGGATTACGGAGCAGTTCTGTAGTGTTTAAGCCACAGTGTCTTACAGGGTTCCATCTTGTCCTCATGCTTTTTAATATCTACATGAAATTGATGAGTGAGCTGTATTAGGGATTTGGAATGAGATATCATCAGTAGGCTTATAATACCCAGTTCTACTTCTCTGTTTCTTCAGAGTAATCAGGTGAGTCAGTGGAAGTGCTGAACTGGTGTCTTCCATCAGTATTGGACTAGAGAGGGCCAGTAAATGAAAATTTCATCCTGACAACAATACAGAGGTCCTATCAGAGGGACGTTTGTTTGCCCAGGGAGATGGGGTTTGACCTGTTCTGGGTGATGTTGCACTCTTCCTAAAGGATCAGTGCTCACAGTGAGAGTACTCATCAATCTAGCATTGTCATTGAAGGTCCAGCTGGCATCAGTTTTGAGGAGGGCTTTTAAGCAGTTGCGACTGATATATCAACTGTGATTGCTCCTGGGCAGAGACAGCCTGGCCATGGTAATCCATACTCTGGTGAACTCTGGGTTAGATTACTGTAATGTGTTGTACATGAGATTGCCTTTGAAGACTGTTCGGAAATTGCAGCTACTACAAAATATACATGCAAGACTGGGCAATGGGATCATATCTTGCCAGTGCTTAAAGAGTTCCGCTGGTTCCTGGTCCATTTCTGAGCACAGTTCAAAGTACTGCTGCTTACTTACCTATCTGGCTCAGGACCAGACACTTGAAGGAATGCTGCCTGTGCCTGTTCACCACATTTGCCACCATAGGCTCTTTTCTGCATGCCCCAGCATCGGAGGTGAGGTGGGTAGTGATGGATGAAAGGGTCTCATCAGATGTGACATCATGATTATGGAACTCTGCCCACTGTGAAGCTCGCCTGGTGCCAAGCTTAATGTCTTTTCACCACCAGATGATGACTTTTTTTTATTCATCCAAACTCTTTACATTGGTTGAGTCTTGATATGTTTATGTTCCACTGTTTATGTTCCACTGTTTTAAATTTGCATGCTGATTGTTTTAAGGTTTTTATTTGTTTTTATTGAAGGGTAGTCAATACAATAAATGAACAAATATATACATAGTACCGTAGCCAGAAGAGGTGTGGTGCTGTACGTAGTGCAAGATGCTGCAACACAGGTATAAGCGCCCCCCCCACTTACGGTCGGAGCCATTCTGGGGAGCGATGGCAACATGCAGCATGCTCCCCGCAGTGCAGCATCTCGCCCTGAATGGCTCCAACGGTGAGTGGAAGGGTCTGCTTACATGCGTGTTCCAGCAACTTGAGCTACTTGCAGCACCGCACCCCCTCTGGCTATGCCAGTGTACATGTAAATTCCCCCCACTGGAAATACCAGTTGCTGGGGGGGGGAGGCTATTTGGTTCAGGAAAACGCTGTGAGAAAGGTTTAACCCCCTCTCTCGCAGCATCACTAGATCATAGCCATGATCTCTCGCAGCCATGATCCAGATCATATCTGCCCAGCTGCATTTACCATTTTAAAAAAATTGTGGAAGATCCATTTGTAGATCTGCCACTGTCGTGAATAGTTTGGCCTTCAGTTTATTACATTTGTTCCACCTTAGAAAACTGATAGTATGAGTTACAGCTTTTAAATCACTGCAAAACTCATTTTTATTAAAAGTATTAAGCCGCAAATCAAATGATATTCAGACTGACTCCTACAAGAACAGAAAGCAGGCATGTTCTGAGTATACGTCCCTCAATCCTATCTTCCTGAAGCCCTGTAGCACATATGGCTCTCCACCAGAATGTCTCACTGCTCTGGACGACACTCTATCTTCACAAGAGATTACATAGTAATCACAAAATACACTCATAGGACATCTTGACAAAACAAACATACTTTCTCCAGGCATGAAGCATTGCAAAGTAGTTGGGGAACCCTCTGATAAAGGAACATGCACACTGCATATTTTCTAGCTGACCACATCACAATGTGTACCAAGTATATCTGGTTTCCGTCAAAGCTTAGAAAACAACAGGCAAGAAGGTCATCAGAGTCTGCGGTGCGCTAGATGGAAATAAACTGGGGAAAGTTAGATGTTGGCCATATTTCCTTGCCTTTTTATGCAACAAGGGAATAAAGCAAGAAAGATATCGGTGAAGGCCAAGGATTTAATTCCCTTTTGGGCAGCACAGTCTTCCTTTGTGCCCCTTAAGCGACCATTCAAATAATTGAATACTTAGGTTACTGATTGTGGTGTGGAGAAGATAGGACAATGCTTTGGTATAAGGCAGTGGTTCCCAAACTGGGAGGCGTGGCTCCCAGGGGATCCATGGAAACCAGACAGGGGAGCCGCAGAGTGCCATGGAATCCTCTTGGAAAACAGTGCAATGCCAATTGGCAGGCATCAACATAATGGAATGGGGAGCCGTGGCCAATGGTTGCCGATGGAACACGCGCTCCGCTGATGCAAAGTTAGTGAGGATTGTGCTGTTAAGTTATAGTAGGGAATGTGAGCTAGGGTGTGGTATCAAATGCTTCATGGAAAAGGTGGGTTTAAAGAAGGGATCTGAAACAAGGGAGGGAGAGAATTGTCCACGAAGCAGTTCCAAGCATAAGGGGCAACAATATCTATCTATCTATCTATCTATCTATCTATCTATCTATCTATCTATCTATCTATCTATCTATCTATCTATCTATCTATCTATCTATCTATCTATCTATCTATCAGGGTATCTGAAAGATTATATTTCTCCAGCATGAGCTTCCCATAAGATCTTCCTCAGAGGATCTGAGGGTGCTTCCTGTGCTGAATATGCAGAAAAATCTTTCATGCAGTGTGGAACCCTCGATGCTCAGGGCATTTATCACCCTGGATTAAGCAGACGAGGAACACGCATAGACAGACAGACAGACAGACAGACAGACAGACAGACAGACAAAAACCAAGAAATGACTTGTGAGAGTCCTTCTATAGTTCCAAAAAGCAACAGGCAAAGCTGCCATCAGAAGTAGTGAAATAGAATTGAAACCTTGCGCGTTTCCTTCGCTGCCTGGATTGGTTCCGACGGCGAGTGGGCAGGGCCACCATGGAACGGAGCAGTTATCGCTGTGCAAGACCTACCATTCTGCCCCACCTCTAGCAACGGCAGTGATAGAAAACATGAGTCTTGAGAAGCTCAGGAAAAACCCACACTTTGAAGACTGGCACTTAACAGCTGTGAAAGTTACATTGGAAGCACAAGCTCTTACTGTGGAATGTTTTACAAGGAGCATGCACTATAAGTAGCTACATAAGCTGAAGAGGAAAATCATTGGGTTGGGTTTTCCTGAGTATCACTCCTGAGTTCTGCCCTCCACTGACACCTGTAATTATAGCGTGCATTTTGCTATTGGAATTTCAGGTGTCATTGACAAAACTCAAAGCCATGAATAGGCCATTCCTGCCACCTGCTCTGCACTGTTATTATTTCATAGCCATTATTTTATTACATTACTTCAGTTGAACATGCAGGGCAGACTAAAATAAATATGCTCCATTGCAGAGTGTCATTTAATGCTTGATCTGGAGTGGTGTGAGAAGTACACTTGAGGAATATTAAGCAGTCAGAGAAAGCCTGTATAATATAACTTAGCCAACCTGAAACAGAAGCCGTGGTGTAAAAGGATAATGGTGAATATGCGCTGGATTATGCTATGTACAGACGTTGCTCTGTCTATAGCATATATTTCTATATTCCTTCATTAAACCTTTTTTTTCTTTTTTTGGTCCATTCCATTCCAAGGACTTGGAGCTGGTAATAGAGCTGAAGAACATCAGCCAAATGTATGACAGATGAAAAACTTTATGAAAACTCCTCAGGCCTGATTTAACCATGCTGTCATGGCACAAAGAACATTCACCCTGGTGCTCTGGGAGACCATGTTTAAAAGATGACTCTTCGGTATGTTGGATTATCAGCTGGTAAAGCTTGCATGCCAATGCCCTGCTAGAAATGGCACTCGCATGTCACATGGAACGCCTACACGGGTAAGTGCTGTGTCGGTGTTGGCATTGCATTGAAATTGGACCATGCTGAGGCCATCACCCATAATCTAGTAATAACAGAAGAGGCTAAGGGCACTAGGTCAACATGTTTTGCATGGAGAAGATCCCAGATCCCATCTCTGGCATCTCCAGGCAGGGCTGGGAACCTTGGAAAGCCTAAAAGCTTGGAAAGCTGCTGCTAGTCAGTGCTGACAATATGGTCTGTGTAGATTGGCCAATAGCCTGGCACAGTAGAAGTAGCTGCATAGATGCCCATACTGAATGGTTGTCCACTTGGCCCTGCAGCCCTTGTCCCTTTTGGCTGTTCCCTGGCCTGCTGCAGGGCTGGACTCAGTTCCATGGCCTGATTAAAGCCTGCAGGACCAGCATAAAGGCAGGTAAGGCTTGGGGGGGGCAGAAAAAGAGAGAGACCACATGGAAGAGGTGGAAAGGCTGTTGTGAGTCCCAGGAGAGGGAGGAAGTGTATCTGAGTCCATAGGAAAAAAAGGAACAGTTAGACTCTGGGCAGTCATGTATGGGGGGGGTACTGTATATGTATGGACTGGGGTATTGGAAGAGACTCAGACCCAAGAACCAAAGCAAATGCATGCAGGAAGCTTGGCCAGTCCAAAAGATAAGACCATTATCCTTATATCTGAACAAATATTGGCAAATGTCCACCATTCACATCTTGCCTAGGAAGATGACTATTCATACTCTTTTGGCACAGCCAATGTGAAAAACAACTAACACCAATGGTAATAATAGAAGTTTCTCCATATGAACATTCATGTGTAAAGCACTGTGTCAGCAGCTCCCATTGCAATTACTTGTAGGGAATGCTGGTGAGTGATTGCTTTCCAAAATGTGGGTCACTCTTGCCTCTCAGAAAACACCACCTTCGACCCGAGAGTCCTTGTCCCTAATCCCAGAAAGGTGGAGCCTGCTTATTCAGTACAGAAGGAAAACACTCTGCATGTGCTCAGAGGAACTCTCAATGTGGTGTCATGGAAAGAGTGCTGGACTTGGACCACAGAGATCTGTGTTCAACACTCTGCTTAGCCATGTAATTTATGGGAAAACTTGCGTAGTCACATCCCAGTTTAGCCCACCTCTCAGGTTTGCTGTGAGGCTAAAATGGGAATATCCCATATATTTCCCCGAATGTCTTAGAGATAAGGTGAGATAATGTAATAAATAAGAAAACAAAAAATTGCTCATATCCTGGCACTGAAACAGGTTTGGGGGCTAAGGAAACAGGTTTGAGGGCTAAGACTTGGTAAATGGTAAATGCTAGCTCAAATTAAGCATTTGTTCGGGACAGTGCTTAAAAATAAATAATTCTTAGCCCCTTGACTCTTGCATCCCATTGACTCTACGAGAAAGAGTTCATATTACTATTCTCCTGAAGAACGCATCACCCCCTCAGTTCCTAACGTGGGCCCAATTATGCTGTTATGGATTGAGTTGTAACTCACAGTGTTCTATCATTTCATGTTTCTGGCATCATTAGGTGGAAAGGCTAACAGAGCAATTCATTTCTGCAATAAACCTAATAAAGACATTTTTGATGAAAAACTTACTGGGCATGCACAATAACATGTTTTTTAAGATGAAATAACCCTGCTCTTTTGAATTCCTTTTCCTAGCCAAAGCATAACAGGGGTTAGTGCACAGTATAGACTAATTGCCTACATAATTTCATTTTATGAAACAAAGGGCTTTAAAAATTATAGGGTTATATAAAAGCATCTGAAGCCACTAAGTCAGTTTTGGTTTTTCTTTCTACACAAAAGAAACAGTGGTTTATACATGGTGTGAACTGTAAAAAAAATAAAAAAATGGAGAAAATATGCTAGAATGTTCCAACTGGATACTAAACTTGTATTTCTATGCTGTATTTCTCTAATCTGATGTATACCTAGTGATATTCATGTTATACATGTAGACAGATTTGTGTAATTGACATTTTCATTGCTTGTTGCCAGAACTCTCTGCCAAGCGCCTTATATTAGTCTAGCTTCTTGGATTATCAAGTTCAGTTAGCCCTGTTTATCCTCTGCTGGGTTTCTCTGGCAAGAAGATGTGGAAATTGTATTTTAAATCTTGGAGCCCTTAGATTCAAATCTTGTCTCCACCACAGACTCATTATTTAGCCTTGAGTAAGTCTCTCTCTCTCTCTCTCTCTCTCTCTCTCTCTCTCTCTCTCTCTCTCTCTCTCAACCTGAGTTCTCCACCTGAGTTACATGGAAAAGCAACTTATCTCATTGGAGATACAAGCACTAGAGTTGGCATAACTGAGGTCAGAACGTTCAAAATAGCACTCGTTTATTGGACTGTCAAAACGGCACTCGCTCATTGAGGTCTCTCTTCCTCTTCTCTCGTAATGTAGAGCAATACTCACTTGCTCATGTTGTGATGTCATGATCATCGTGTTGTGATGTTGTGATGTCATATTGTGTGTTTCCTTGTCCCCACCCCACATCATTAGTTGTTGCTAGTGAGGATAAATAAGTACACAATATGGAGACCTTGCTATATAGGTAAGTGCAATTGGGGTGTCAATTTCTGCAGCATCCCCACGACTCTTCTGGTATCAGTTGCACGAGTGGTGATCGGTACCGTAAGTCAAGAGAGTCTCTTAAAAATAGAACTTGGATCTGACTCCCCCCCCCCAGATTGGGACCAAAACAGAGGGGTATGGTTAAACCTCCTATCCCTGTTGCATTCCTAATCCACAAAGGGCCCAATCCATATGCTGTGCTTAACGTAACCTCTAGTTTGGCACTAACTCTCTTACTCAGTTCTGCCTACCATTGCTACAATGGGAAGTCATTCAGAGAGAAAGGATAAAGCAGCAGGGGACACAGAAACAGTGTTACCTGCTTCATAGGCTATAATATTTGCAGCAAAAAGTAGGTCAAAATAACATCCCAAGTTTTGTTCCCCCACCCCTGTTTCGTTCTCCCACTTGTCTCCATGCCTTTTATGCCATGACCACCTTTGATGGCTCAAACCACGTCCTTTGTCATGAGCTAATCCAACCTCACCTGACTTGCTCCTCGTCTGTTATGTCATTCTCCCCTACCCATCCCTCACAATAAATCCCTGCCCTCTTTTCTTCCTCCTTGTAGCCCTGTGCAGACACTACTGCATCCAGGGTGATGGACACAGTGGCTGGGGAACGAGAGCACTTTGGCAAGTCCCGTGCTCATTGCCAGTGTTCTGAAGTGCCGCCCACCACATTTACAGCATTTGTCAGTCTGAAGCAGCAAATACTGTGCGCAGGGAGTGATCCTCCCTGAGATTGGGGACAGTAATCATAGGAAGAATCTCTCCCTGCATACAGCACTTGTTGGTTCAGACAAACACTGAAACTGTGGTGGATGGATGGTGGGGCTTAGGAGTGCAGAGACAGTGGCAGCTCTTCCCAGCATGCTCCAGGATGGCCTGTAAGCATGGAGCATCTCCATGCTTACTGTAACATCTGCAAAGGGCTGGGGTTGGTCACCTAACACAGACTGCAGGGATGAGCTCTTGGACACTAACTAGGGCAGTACTGGCACAATGTGAAAGTATCACAGTAGTGGTCATAGTTGCAGAACCTCTGGGCTAGCAGGCTTCACAATATGGAGACAGCTGTGTCTTGGCCTCTCCTTTACTTGCCCCAATAAAAGGTGTTAGTAACAAAAGTCACTGACGATATATCACCCATATTCCAGCAAACCGGAGCATTTCCTTGGCACTAAAGATGCAGGGGACAAGAAGGACCACAAAGGCCAAGATATGGCTTCAAGATCTCAGCCAGTTCACTGCTGCATTTCAGATAGGAACGAAATAGATTTATTGCACATATTTGTCTGGCACGTTAGGAGTCTCCTTCTTAATTAAAAGTGCAGTCATTGCTTGATAGCATCATAGAGCTGGGACAAAGCAAAACGATATTATCCACTCTTATCCAGGCTGTCTGGTACACACAGTGGATTAAGCAGGGCCATGTGGGGAGGGGGGCAGGGGGAGAAGGGGATTTTGAAAAATTGTAGTACAGAAGATGGTATGTGATCTCCACTGATTACATCTTATCAGTTTACGCTATCAGCTCGTCTTTTTTTTCTCTTGAAAAGTATACCACACCAGAAGAGTAACTTTCTTTCCACAGTATTTATGTTAAATTGTTGTTTTTTTAAAAAAAAACCTATTCAAAATCAAAACTACGCTCTGGAAAATTCCTGTTGTCTATGAAGGGAGAACCAGAGCTCAGTTGTACCGGGTATGCAGAAGGTCCCAGGCTTCATTCCCTGCATCTTCAGGTAAGGCTGAGAAGAGTCGTAACTGAAAGCCAATTTGGAAATGACGTGGAGGGGTGGTGTCCTACCTTTAATACCAAAAGAAGCACACAGGGTGGGGAGCAAAACCCACCTCTGCCTGATCTTGCCACACTCCACTGCTTTTAAGTGGTTTCCCCCTGACACTCAAAGTGAACCAAATGGGGAGTAAATGGCTTGGGGCAGCCCACTATGGCAAGGTAACTTTGGGCGCAATCCAAACCTACTTAGGCCGCCGTTGTAACCAGTGGCCCAGCGAAAATGGGAGGCCCCAGAACGGAAAGGGGATTCAAATCCCCTCCAAAAGGGGAATTCAAAGGGGATTTGAATCCCCTTTCCGTTCTGGGGCCTCCCGTTTTCGCTGGGCCGCTGGTTACAACGGCGGCCTAAGTAGGTTTCGATTGCACCCATAAGAACATAGACGGGCCCTTGGCCTGATCCAGCAGGGCACTTTTTATCTAGTCCAACTTGCTGTATCTCACAGTCGCCCACCAGATGCTTCATCGAGCATTCAAAACATCAAGATACCCATATGCTGTTGTCACTTCTTTGCATCTGGCATTTAGAGATAAGCTACCTCTAAAACCCAGAGGTTGCATATACTGGCATCATGGCTTGTAACCCGTGATGGACTTTTCTTCCATAAATTTGTCCAATCCCCCTTCAAAGGGGTAGGTAAGGTGGGGGAGGGGGAGGATGCACTATCCTTCCCACCACATCCCTTGCAGTATAAAAAATAGACGTCCACCTTCATTTTATAGCTGAATGGGGCAACGCATATACAGTACAGTATTTCACAAACCCCCTCATGGATCATTGCCTTGTCGTGGCGAAGGGGCTTGCGTAACTCAATGAAGCCATGAGCTATGCCGTGCAGGGACACCCAAGACGGACAGGTCGTAGCAGAGAGTTCTGACTAAAAGTGATCCACTGGAGAAGGAAATGGCAACCCACTCCAGTAACCTTGCCAAGAAAATCCCATGAACAGTACCAAAAGGCTAAAAGATATGACGCCGGAAGATGAGCCCCTCAGGTCGGAAGGTGTCCAATATGCTACTGAGGAAGAGCGGAGGACTATTCCAAGTAGACCCAGAAAGAGTGAAGCGGCTGGGCCAAAGCCAATAGGACGTCCAGCTGTGGATGTGTCTGAGGTTGAAAGGAAAATCCAATGCTGCAAGGAGCAATACTGCTTAGGAACATGGAATGTGAGGTCTATGAACCAAGGCAAGCTGGATGTGGTCAAAAATGAGATGATAAGATTGAACATTGACATCTTGGGAATCAGCGAACTAAAATGGACGAGCATGGGCGAATTTAAGTCAGGTGACCATCATATCTACTACTGTGGGCATGAATCCCTTAGAAGAAATGGAGTAGCCCTCATAGTCAATAAAAGAGTGGGAAAGGCAGTACTGGGGTGCAACCTAAAAAACGACAGAATGATTTCAGTTCGAATCCAAGGCAAACCATTCAACATTACAGTAATCCAAGTGTATGCCCCAACCACTGATGCCGAAGAAGATGAAGTTGACCGGTTCTATGAAGACCTACAACACCTTCTAGAACTAGCACCCAAAAAAGATGTCCTTTACATCATAGGAGACTGGAATGCTAAAGTCGGAAATCAAGAAATAAACGGAACAACAGGCAAGTTTGGCCTTGGAGCGCAAAATGAAGCAGGGCAAAGGCTAACGGAGTTCTGTCAAGAGAACACGCTGGTCATAGCAAACACTCTTTTCCAACAACACAAGAGGCGACTCTACACATGGACATCACCAGATGGTCAATACCGAAACCAGATAGATTATGTGCTTTGCAGCCAAAGATGGAGAAGCTCTATACAATCAGTAAAAACAAGACCTGGAGCTGACTGTGGCTCAGATCATGAGCTTCTTATTGCAAAATTCAGGCTTAAACTGAAGAATGTAGGGAACACCGCTAGACCAGTCAGATATGACCTAAACCATATCCCTTATGAGTATACAGTGGAGGTGAAGAATAGATTTAGGGCATTAGACCTGGTAGACAGAGTGCCTGAAGAACTATGGACGGAAGTTCGTAACATTGTACAGGAGGCAGCAACTAAAACCATCCCAAAGAAAAAGAAATGCAAGAAAGCAAAGTGGCTGTCAGATGAGGCTTTACAAATAGCTGTGGAAAGAAGGAATGCAAAAAGCAAGGGTGAAAGGGAAAGATATAAACAACTGAATGCAGAGTTCCAGAGAATAGCAAGGAGAGATAAGAAGGCCTTCTTAAATGAACAATGCAAGGAAATCGAGGAAAACAACAGAATGGGGAGGACTAGAGATCTCTTCAAGAAAATTGGAGATATCAAGGGAACGTTTTGTGCAAAGATGGGCATGATAAAGGACAAAAAAGGCAAGGACCTAACAGAAGCAGACGAGATTAAGAAGAGATGGCAAGAATACACAGAAGAACTATACAAGAAAGATCTTAATGTTCCTGATGACCACACTGGTGTGGTCACTGACCCAGAGCCGGACATCCTAGAGAGTGAAGTCAAGTGGGCCTTAGGTAGCATTACTAACAACAAAGCTAGTGGAGATGATAATATCCCAGCTGAGCTACTTAAAATCCTAAATGATGATGCTGTGAAAGTGCTGCACTCAATATGCCAACAAATTTGGAAAACTCAGCAGTGGCCAAAGGATTGGAAAAGGTCAGTTTACGTTCCAATTCCAAAGAAGGGCAGTGCCAAAGAGTGTTCAAACTACCGTACAATTGCACTCATTTCACATGCCAGCAAGGTTATGCTCAAAATCCTACAAGCTAGGCTTCAGCAGTACGTGGACCGAGAACTACCGGACGTACAAGCTGGGTTTCGAAGAGGCAGAGGAACTAGAGATCAAATTGCCAACATGCGGTGGATCATGGAGAAAGCACGAGAGTTCCAAAAAAACACCTACTTCTGCTTCATTGACTACGCAAAAGCCTTTGATTGTGTGGATCACAACAAACTGTGGCAAATTCTTAAAGAGATGGGGGTACCAGACCACCTTACCTGTCTCCTGAGAAACCTGTATGCGGGTCAAGAAGCAACAGTTCGGACCGGCCATGGAACAACCGACTGGTTCAAAATTGGGAAGGGAGTACGGCAAGGCTGTATATTGTCACCCTGCTTATTTAACTTATATGCAGAGTACATTATGAGAAATGCAGGGCTGAATGAATCACAAGCCGGAATCAAGATTGCCGGGAGAAATATCAACAACCTCAGATATGCAGACGATACCACCCTAATGGCAGAAAGTGAAGAAGAACTAAAGAGCCTCTTGATGAGAGTGAAAGAGGAGAGTGCAAAAGTTGGCTTGAAACTCAACATTAATAAAACTAAGATCATGGCATCTGGTCCCATCAATTCTTGGCAAATAGAAGGGGCAGAAATGGAAGCAGTAACAGATTTTACTTTTCTGGGTTCCAAGATCACTGCAGACGGAGACAGCAGCCATGAAATTAAAAGACGCTTACTCCTTGGAAGGAAAGCTATGGCAAACTTAGACAGCATAATAAAAAGCAGAGATATCACCATGCCAACAAAAGTTCGTATAGTCAGGGCGATGGTGTTCCCAGTAGCAATGTATGGTTGCGAGAGTTGGACCATAAGGAAGGCTGAGCGCCGAAGAATAGATGCTTTTGAACTGTGGTGCTGGAGAAGACTCCTGAGAGTCCCTTGGACTGCTAGGAGATCAAATCAGTCAATTCTAAATGAAATCAAGCCTGACTGTTCCCTGGAAGGACAGGTACTAAGGCTGAAACTCAAATATTTTGGCCACCTAATGCGAAGAGAGGACTCTCTGGAGAAGACTCTGATGATGGGAAAGATTGAAGGCAAAAGGAGAAGGGGAAGGCCAAGGATGAGATGGTTAGACAGCATCACCGATGCAACAAACATGAAAATGAGCGAACTCAGGAAGATAGTGGAGGACAGGAAGGCCTGGCGGGATATGGTTCATGGGATCACGAAGGGTCGGACACGACTTAACGACTGAACAACAACAACAACATTTCACAAACACGTGGCTAGTTGGGCTTCATTTGTACTTTTCCTTAGCAACTTGCTCAGCATGTGGTCTTCCTAAGTGGATTAAGAGAAGCACCTTCTAACTCAGCGGTGGGGAACCTCCAGCCCGCGGGCCGTTTCCGGACCCCGAGGCGATCCGGCTCGCACGAGACCAGACCGGACAGCTGCCGGCGCTGCCGGCTCCGCGTGCCTCCTCCTTCTAAAGCGGTGTTCGTGTACATGTGCAGAACGCCGCTGAGGCCGAGAGATTGCCTTCTCGGCCTTAGCGGTGTTCTGCGCATGTACACGAACGCTGCTTTAGAAGGAGGAGGCACACGGGGCCGCCGCTGCTGGCGGTGGCGACCGGGAACCTGAAGGTAAGGAGAGTGATGGGAGGCGCGCGATGGGGGTTACCCATCTGACCGTAATGACACTGACCGTAATGGGACTTACCGTACTTCTGAGCAGACATACATAGGCCTGGACTGTCAGATCTATGAAATGGTTATTCAGAGAGGCACTCAGAAAGGGCTCCATGTCTGAGGCAGCTTCACACATTACATGGCAAACACCATTGTTGCGTGTATACTGGATGTGACATGGGTTCTTTCAGTGTAAAATGTGGATGTCATAATACAACTGAGTACAGTACAACTGAATGGTATATATATATTTTAAGCTTGCTCTGTCATATGTTGTTAGGGCTGCACTGCATGCCGGTTAATCTGTTTACTTATGCAATGGTGGAAATGTGACCTGGCTATTGTGGTGATTAACAGAGTCAAATATCCTCATATTAACTAGTGAGCTGGGCAATCAGGCTGGATTATTGTTACATTCAATTTAAATTACAGCGGCATGACAGGTCCTGAGGTATTTAGTAACGGATTTCACAGCCCAGATATGCTTCATGTGTAATGAATAAACTCTGGAGAGCAACAAAAAAGAAGAGAGAGAGAGAGAGAGAGAGAGAGAGAGAGAGAGAGAGAGAGAGAGAGAGAGAGAGAGAGAATTAAAAAGGTACTTTATGATTATTGTGAAAAATTTATGGAGTGTAGCTGGCATAGAATTCTATAAAATGAACTGGCTCCAACCAGCCCAATAACAAAGACTTTTTCTGCCTGCTGCTTATGAATTATTATGGCTGACTTCTCTGTTTACTTATTAGCCTTGGACTCTTTGCATAGCAAAACTGTGATCCAACACAGAGAACTTTCTTAATTGAAAATACCCCTAGTAGGTAAAAAGGGGGATGGAAAAAAAAGTCTTGTGAAGAAAAAAAGAATTGAAGTGGGTCACTTAGCTCTGTGACATTGAGAGGGGGGGTTGTGCTGAGCTTGAATATTGTTCAGAATTCACAGCCAGATGAGAGAGCCAGTTGCTTTCAGACTGTGCTTCTCATTCACATACATATAATTTAAATATTTAGCCATCGGTGTGGTGCTGCGGCAAGCTAGCCCAACAGAGCCACAGTACATCAATCCCAGTTTTGCCTATGGCTTGCTGAGTGCTGACTGTGACCTCTTTTATACTTTCTGGCAGAGTCATACAGCAGTTAAGCTATTGGTCTTTACATTTCCTAAAAATGGGGAACAGCCATGATTGCCCCTTCTCCATTCCAGAAGCCTTGGGTGCAACCTGAGATCGTGTCTAGCACCTAGTGAGGTTAATCAATCAACAACATGAGTCTGCTTCACTTCTCTTGTACTCTTCTCTTGTACTCCAAATTAAGACTGTTATAATGGTCCAGTGTTATCTGGGTCTTATGCTGTGTAAAGCTGGGCATGCTGGTGCTACAGCATAGGGGCGGTAGACATCCAGGTTTGAAGACATCCAGTGGCAGTCATCCAGGTTTGAAAAGTACACAGACAGTCACGTTCCCCTTCCATCTTCTGAGGAGTTTTTTTTTTCCACCCCTCAAATCTTTTAAAAATTTAACACTTGTTTGCAATGCCTTTTTTCACCTTGGCTTAAAGGTATTGTGTTTTATAGAGAAATCACCATGTTGCTCACTGTGGAACCTTTCACACTTAATGAGGGTTAGTGTTGCAATCAATGGACCATTTATTTCCCAAGGAATTCCTCAAGTAACTGATGTTTTGGGTTTTAAGATGTTTACCTTTAGGCCTACCCTGCCGTGTGCCTCCTGACCTCTGGCCAGAGTTGCAGTGGTCCATCTACAATAAGCCGGGATGAGAAGATGGAGCAAACGTTTCTCTGTCCGTAGGAAGCTACGCCCTGCTCAGACTGTGTTTTATGCAGGTAATGATAAGAATGGGAGACTTTGTTGGCTCACTCTTCTTAGGCAATTTCTGCTTTGGAATTTTTAAAAATATCCTCCCTCCTCCTAACTGTCACATGAGCTGAAGTGGGATGATATAGGGCAACATTGGCTCCTCTGTGTTCTCCTTCCAATCAATAGCTTCCAAAGACTCTGCAGAAGTCAGCTGACCAGAGAGTCATTGCTGTGTAGGAGGTGCAGACAGAGTGCCAAATAGCAGCTGCCTATTGAAAATCCTAATGATTTTAGCTAGAGAATGGATCCCCAGGTCCCTTAATTCTGCCGACTCCTCTTTTAGAAAATAGCAATAAATAAATCTTTTCCTTTCCTTCCATTCAAACGTATCTTTAGGGCTTTTCTGCCTCCTCGTGACATAAAATGATATGGCTTCACTAAGCGGAAAAAAAGAAAAAGAAATGACAAATCCGAGAGCAGTTTGCATTTATCTGTTCTCCTACGACTTTCACATCCAAACCTCAGCCCATCAAGCTGGTAAGCTAGTGGCCCCCAAATGAGCCTAGATATTAAGGCCCTCTCTATATCAGGAAAATTCTGTGCTATGCTTATGGTATATTCTGGATGATGGCATGTAGGGTAGCACAAGATATAGGTACTCCAACAACCCTTTGTATGCATGCAGCCTGTTTAAAAAGATACACCGAGGTGGGTGTGCATCCTCTCTCTTTTAAAAGTCTTCCTTAATGAATGGCAGAGATCTTATAAAAGGAAGATATGTAAACAGAACATAACTGGGCACTTACTCAAAATGGTTGAAGATGGAGACTGTGACTCAGTCAATTCATCTATTCTAGTCGCAAAGATTGCATAAAGATACCCAGCTAAGAGAAATGATGAAAGCCACTTTTCAATGAAAACATAACCTTTTCCTGCTAGCCCCAAATCCCATTCCCTCCCAGCATAAATCAGTATCAAGTGCATGCATTTAAAGGGCAGGCCTGCAACTGGGAACCTGATGCTTCTCTCCCCCTTGCACTGTAAAAGATGTGGCCACATGGAGGGGAAGAAGGAGCAGTTTTACAGCAGATTCAGAAGGATGGCATTTTGACATCCTGGGAGCCACTGCCTCGGTTTTAAATGACTGTATATCAAAAGAGAAGTGGTTTCACTGCTACTGAAGTTTGTCTCTGTGTGTGAATGAATGCAGAGCCAAAGCAGTCCGTGGTTGTGGCAATCCAAGCTTACATGCTCAGAGGCACTGCATTTCAACAGTGGAGTTTGCAAATATTGTATATGGTATTTGGAAAGAGCCGGAGTCACTGCAAACATCTGAGAAGGTGACACTAAAGCCTTTAAAGGGCTTCTTGTCTTCACAAGGGTATTTCTTATCATGAATATAGTAAAACCGTTCTTTGGATGTCAGCAGTCTGGGATGACTGTTGGCTGGAGCCTGACTTTGAGGTTTGCCTTGGTTTGGATGAGATCCAATCTATTCTATGGGAAAAAATACACATAGAGTTCCTTAATTAATCCGGATGTTTTGCTCATTATACCTTGAACTTCCTCAGAGGACAGAAACAAACTAGCTTGCTCAGAGTAAAATGAGCGTGATGTCAAATATAAGCCAAGGGAAGAGAAATGAATCACACAGAATTGTATTCTCTTAAATGAGGAAAACAGCACATACCCACAAATTAAATAATACACAACACAGGCCTTGGGGTGTGTGTGTCAACATTTCTATGTTTTGGCATTGTCTGAATGGAATTTGCTTTGGGCCCATTTCCTAGGCAAGTGGGATGCAAATGTGGCAGTTTCAGGTAGAATTGCAGTCTTCCTCAATGCATGTTATAGAATCATCTTGTAAACTCTGATGCTAGGAAAGTACAGGCTGACGGCACTATAGACAGCTACCTGATCTCTTTGTAGATTTTTCCCAAGTACTGATACTTCCTGTTGCAGGAGAAATGAGGCAATGGAATATAGGTTTTTGCCCAAGGTTTCTAGACCAAAGGGAGGCAAATTTAAGCTTCTGGTCTGCCTTCATGCTGTTAAGGTTTTCCCCATAATCCTCAATCAGAAGTGCAGGAAAAGCAACTTCTAAGTGAACAGGGAAGAATGCCATGCAGAATAAAATTGGTCCATGCTGGGTCCAGTGAGCTGTGAACCCTCATGAGCTGAAATAATCTGCACGTTTGGACCTCAGGGACCAGAATTACTGGGACAGTGTTTGTGCATCCAGCCCACAAGACTTTGATGAATCCTTAATCTGAGACGTATCTGCAATGCCTCTGAATATGTAAGTCTGGATGGCCACAGCCACGGACTGCTTTGGCTCTGCATTCACACACAAACAAACTTCAGTAGCAGTGAAACCATTTCTCTTTTGATATACAGTCATTGAAACCTACTTGCTAAATGAACAAGGATTTGAACCCAGATCTCCAGTTCTGAGTCCAATACTGTTGGTCACGGTGATGTCCATTCTGTAGTGGTCATGGTGCTGGTCATAAAGGTGCAAGTCAAAGCAGACTTGGGACTATTAGGCTCTGGGACTGCATTATACTGAGTCACACCATTGGTCCAGCATATTGGTGCAGCACAGTCCACTTGGACTGGTGGCAAATCTCCAAGATCTCAGGCAGCAGTCATATGAACATATGAAGCTGCCTGATACTGAGTCAGTCTATCTCTTCCTTGCTACATGAGATCCTTTTTATCAGTGATGCCAAAAATTGAGCCAGCTACCTTCTACATGCAAATATGTGCATCCCATTGAGCCACAGCAATGTAGAAGGAGGAGGATGGTATTTCTGCCTTTATGGCCTGTTGTGATGATTCAGCTCTCCTTGCTCCCTTGTTTTTGCTCCTCATGATTTCCCCTTAAGGAAAGCTTCAGCATAAAGTTCAGTAGGAAAGGACCAGCACTTTGAAATCAGCGATATTGCAGGAAGACTGCATGGTCAAGTCAAGCAGACAGGTTATTTTGGGCATTCCTTGCCTTCTTTGTCTGGTTTCCCCAAGAACAATATGTCCTAGCCAGCCTACCTGCTGGGACGGGCATGCATCAGCCAATTGGGCATCCAAACCCATCTGGGTCAGGTCAGAAAAGCAGGTAGGAATGCCCAGGCTGTTGTACGAAATCCACTAGAATGGGCCACTGATGTCCTTGAACCTAGATCAAGCCTAAGGATGCTTGTGTGTGATCCACCTTGGCTTCTTCAGAGTATGTATCTGTGTGTGGTTGAGTTCTCACCTGCCTCCCTGGAGATCAGAGAGGGGTGATAGACTTCTCAAGTTAATACTGGAATAAAAACAGTTAGGAAACAGTTTGTTTTAGACACATTATGGAATCATTTGGCTTTTAAGTTTGCTGTAATTGCCTGTTTGTATTTTTGCTAAGGTCTGTTCCTGGGCACTGCACAATGCCCAAGCCATTTTCAAGCCTTTTTGCTTTTGTCATCCCTCTTGTCATTATCCAGCCTCCCCCCCCCCCCAGCAGTATTTTTAATAAACTTGTTTTATGTTTTAACTTGTTACCAATTTGTGATTGGTTGAGCTCAGGCAGAGCCTTGCCCCAGTTCTCCTCAACCTTTGGTTGCATGCTATTGGTTATGTTTGGGTGAGGGGATTCTCCACATAACAGGGAAGGAGACTTCAAGTGATGGTCTCTCTTAGTTTGGCTTTGCCCTTGTGGTGGCAGTAAAGTCTACAGTCCCTGGCATGGGACAGACTAGAGGAAAGAAGGGAGGTGCTGGCTTCAGGGCTCCCACCCCAGCCTCTACATTTATCAGGGATGTAGACCCAGTCTCTGACTCCAAGTCTCGAGTCAAGTCCCAAGTCTTTGAGTCCAAGTCTCAAGTCAAGTCCCAAGTATTTGCCCCCAAGTCCCGAGTCTTAGGTTGCGAGTCCCTATCTATTTAATGGGGGAAATGGGCTTAAACCTGAATAAAATTGGACTTGTTGTAAAAGGCTCCAAGTCTCAAGTCAAGTCTTTTGAGTCTTTTACAGTCACTGAGTCAAGTCCGAGTCAAGTCATTGATGCAACTTGAGTCCATCTCGAGTGAGTCAATAGACTCAAGTCTACATCATTGACATTTATACTGTATATGAGAGAGGCTAAGTAAGTGCATGTCTGTGCATGGGGGTAGAGGTGTTTGTTTTTGTTGAATACGAGAGGATTACAGCCTAAGTCTTACTGAACACAATGGGCTTACTTCTGAGTAAAATAAATACCATTTTCAAACACCTCTAGTGTGTGTGTGTGTGGGGGGTCACAAATATCTGGATCCAGGGAACTTTTCTCAGTTTCTTTTGTCGCATTTAAAGATGGGAAACCATTTTCCAATTCTGGGAGAAATGTTTCAAAAAACATTTTTTTCCCAGTGTTGGCATTTTATATAAACTTATTTATATAAAATATTTATCTTTTTCAAATTGGTATTGTGTCTGGCACATAATCAAGTTTGGGTGAGTTATCCTTCATACAAGTGTCATACAAAGAAAGAGTGGCAAGCTGCAGACTTTCCCCACCCTTTCTACCTTTTCATGGCATGCATAAGGTTGAAATGCAAATTGGAACCTGTGCTAATTGTTGTAAGAGCAGAATCAGGGGGTTGTTGCAATTCCAGACAAGCCATCATGGAGTCTCATGGCATAAAGCTTGTGTATGCATTTTTGAGTCTTATCAAGAGGCAATCTCCTCTCACAAAACCCCAAATGCTCCCCCACCTTCATAAAGGTAAAGGTGACCCCTGACAATTAAGTCCAGTCGTGTTGGACTCTAGGGTGTGGTGCTCATCTCCATTTCAAAGCCGAAGAGCCAGCGTTGTCCGAAGATGCCTCCATGGTCATGTGGCCGGCATGACTCTCCTTGCCGCAGCGCGTAGCATGCGGCTGGAACACGGAGTGCTGTTTACCTTCCCGCAAGCGGTACCTATTTATCTACTCGCATTAACATGCTTTGGAACTGCTAGGTTGGCAGGAGCTGGCCAAGCAACGAGAGCTTACCCTGTCGCGGATTTGAACTGCCGACCTTTCGATCGACAGCTCATGGTTCAGCGGTTTAACCCACTGCGCCACCCGCTGGCGCACCTTCATAGCTGCGTGTAATATCTTTCTTCTTTTCTCTGTTCGCCTCTTCAGGCCGTGTGTCTCTGCTCTCTTCTACCATTTTCTCTGAAGCAGTATGTTTACCTCACTATGTTACTGCTTGACATGACTCTTTAAGTGGACACAGATCTAGTCAAAGGGGTTTGCCAGCCCAAATGACAATATGAAGTATGCCTTTCATTGAAAGAAAAGCTGCTTCATTTTCAACGCAAGAGCGACCACCTTAGGAAATCTCCCTTCCACAGTGATGAGCATTCCTTGAAGATGCTTTGTCTTTTTTCCTCCCTCAAAGTAATATTTAACATAGCTACAAGCAATTTGTTGTTTAAAAGAACTGATTAGCACAGTTGTTGTCCATCACAGTATGCGACATTCCCGGTGTTAAAAACATTAGCCGAGTGCTATCCTATAACCATTAAATTACCTTTGGTTTCCTTCAATCAGATGGCTTTTTAAAAAACACACACAGCCTGATTAACAAAGTTCTGTTTACCCATATGGGATAAGGTGACTGACCAGATGTTCTGATTTTAAAAGATCAGTTGGTGTCCCAGTGATTTCCGCTGGGACATTGAATTGTCCCAGATTTTCCTGCTGAGTGCTTGAGCAGTACAAAAGTTGCTTGCAAGGTAAAACCCCTTCAGCCACTCAGGCATTTGGAAAAAGGGGATTAAAAGAGAATCCGCTTCTGGGAGTGGAGAGGGGGGAGGAAGGCCTGAAGATTCCTCCAGTGTGGTTTGGATTAATGCATGAATTATTATAAATGACTGATGTAATGACACCAATTGTGGGGGTGAGGGAGCACAGAAGGGGATGCAGTGAGAAGTTTAATAAGAGTGTACAGTTTTTCTTTGGCTTAGAGATGTCAATTGAGGCTGTATGCAATGCATAATTGTGAAAGATTCCAAATTTATTTTTCCTCCACACTAATGTGTGTTTGTATATGTAGATAAGGAGAGAGAGAGAGAGAGAGAGAGAGAGAGAGAGAGAGAGAGAGAGAGAGAGAGAGAGAGAGAGAGAGAGAGAGAGAGAGGAAATCCTCTTTGTCTTGGGCAGAGCATCACAGAGATCTCTTCTGTTGTAATGTAAAACTGCCCGGGTGGCTAGCATGACCATATGCTGCGAATGTGAGCACTCTGCTTGTCTAGATGTAAATTCTTCCCTTTATCAGGATAAAAGAATATCTGTTTAATATGGAATGAAGGCAGTTTGGCAGGAGTTGCACTCCTTCAGGTAAGCCAGAATGAGCAGTAACATTGATTAAACCAAGCCCCCTATTCTGCACCTGTCATGTCTGCCTCCTGTGGCACAAAGGCCCCCACTTGTTTATTTACCTGTAGAGCTGTTATAATATTTTGGTTTCTGAAGAGATTTGGATGCTGCCACCTGCCATACCTTTTGGCATTTCCTCCCACAACAAAGCACTCTGAGGCTCAAGTGCTCACAAGCTCATTGTTCTGCTCCACAGCATGGGGAAAAGAAGATGAATCAAGAAGCACGGGATCCAAACAGAAATTATTATTGATTTAATCACATAATCAGCAGCAAACACTTCAGGCTAAGATAGCAAATCCATAACAGCCTGCCCACATAACCACCCTTACAAATTTGCCAGCAAACCACGGCACACACTTAGCAAACAAGGAGAGCAAGGGTCACCTTCACTTGGCGGCAAAATATTGACATCCCTAAAGCTTAAATATGTTTTGAGTTAAGTGTTATCAATCAGTGATAAGAGTAGAATGTCTGTTAAACATAACTACATTGGCAGGAGGATTATAGAATGCTTTCTTGCCATAATCTAGAAGCATCTTTCAGACAAAACTCTGCTTGAAATCAATTGTGCACAAGGAGCTGCCTGCTGAGACCTATTCAGTGTCATACAAAAGAAGAGAGAGTCTCCCTGTGATCTTTAACCATAACCGGTTATCTAATGAGACCAGGGCTTTAATTTCTTTTCACATCAAACATAGAATCAATGCTCTGGATTCAACAATGTGTGTAAACAGGCTGTGAAGCCATCTCTTCAGTTGGGAGCCAATTTAGCCTTCCAAGCCCCCTGGCATACTTATTTCAATGAATCCCCCTTTTAGTTCCAGGTAGCTGCACCCATCAGGTTATTCCTGGCTTCTTCCTAGCGGATGGCAGGGCTAACTCATGTGCTGAGGACTCTCCCAGCATCCTATTATGGAGTTAATTCACACTTCACATCAATGCTCCTTTAATAAACAGTTCACAAAAGGCTAGCAGGCATTTCAAATAAATGCTTCATGGGGTTGGAAAGGATCTGACCATAATAGCCAGTATGACCCCCTTCACTGAGGCTAGATATTTCATACCTAACAATTCTCACAGGTTAGCCCCACACTCTTTATATTACCGTGTGGGTAGGAGGAGTTCACTGGGAGGATCACATCCAGAAAAACGTGGTCCAAAAATTCAGGTAGAAAGGAAACCTGTTCACACAGGGTGCTTGGTTGATGTGGGGCCTGTATCTTAAGCACAACCCACTGCATCTGGGCCAGCTGTAAAAAAAAAAAAAGGTGTGCATGTGAATCAGAAATGCACACACACTGTGTGTGTGTGTGTGTGTGTGTGTGTGTTTGTGTCTGTGTGTGTACACCACCCACTTCACATGGGACTGAGGACATAGATCAGTGCCTGCTGCCCTACCACATATACAAGATTACTCTTTGGTGAGTGTGTGAAGCACCAGCTTTAGAATGCTCTCTGTCCAGAGGTCCCTCACCAAAGGCTCCTGAGAAAACTCCACAGTCAGGGAATAAGAGGGCAGGTCCTCTTATGGATTAGGAACTGATCGAAGACCAGAAAACGGTGAGTGGGCGTCAATGGGGAATTTTCACAATGGAGGTAGGTGAAAAGCGGTGTGCTGATGATGCAAAGAAGTAACACTGCTGATGCATTTTGACATAATACTGATGACATTCACACATTGCACCAATGATGCAGTCATAACACCAATGATGCACTGATGTAACAATGATGGTGCACTGACATGAGGATGCTTCTCCATTGGTGAGAGGCTTTGTTGGAGTTTCCATGGATGCTGAGGGCATTGAGTTGTACCAGCATTACTGGGAGAGCTGCACTGGCATGGTGTTGCCTGGATGAGCTTAGGTCGGATATGACTGACATCCAGAGGTGTAACGTACCTCCATGGTGCCCAGGGCAGTGACGTCACGATGTACATCATGATGTATGTCGTGACGTCACTTCAGGTTATCTCCAGAAGTGAGAGAACCTGGAAGGCGCTGGTGGTGGCATTCTCTCAAAGCAGAGAGAGAGAGAGAGAGAGAGAGAGAGAGAGAGAGAGAGAGAGAGAGAGAGGCCCCAGTTTCGCAATCCAGTCGCAGCCCACCTCCTCACAACCTCTTCCACAGTTGCACTCGCAAAGCTGAGGCCACTCTCTGCTCAGAGTGGAGAGGGAGAGTGGCCATGACTTTGCAATTGGGTTGCGGCTGCCCCCTCCTTGGGGCATGCCCCGAGGAGGAGATTATGAGGAGAAGGAGGCCACGGTGGAGCCTGAGGGGCTCAGGATGCAGCGGAGCTGGGGCAGGCTCTGCTGTATCCAGCGTCTCCTGGAGGTCTCTTCGAGGGAAGGGGATAATTGTCCCCTTCCCTTGTGTTGAGACCCAGCAGCCCCTATGGGGCTACTTGGAGGCACACCAGCTAAATGGCTGGCACAAATCGAAGCAGCCCCCCCCCCCGGGTTGGGCTTTCAAGTCCAGGACGGTGGATAGGATTTGGCAGAGGCCTCCTCCACCGGGCCTGCCCCTCCCAGACCTAATCTGCCCTCCTCCCTTGCCCCAAAACACCCCCTCCCCACCCGCATTCCAACCTCCCTCTGCCTCCCCTCTGCCAGGCGCAGAGTTCACCTGCTCCTTCGCCGGCAGAGGTCTGCTGGTACTGGCCCCCATGCCAATGGGACTGGCCTCCATGCCATTGCAATGTGCTTTATAGCGCTTGCGACAGCGCGGGGCCTCTTTTTGCTGGTGGAGGCCAGCATAGGATTGGGCTGTTACTGTGTCAGGGTGGCTGGACCTCTGAATAGGAGTGCTCCTCAGTGCTGCAGATATACAGCAACATTTTCCTGTAGTCTCACTTCTAGAATGGATTATCAAAGAAAACTCTTGCCATTTTGTGACTTTTAACCAACTAAAAGGTTGCAGTGAGCTGCTGACGTCTTGTCTCAGGACTTGTGATAATTCAAAGAAAGCCTTTAGGGATTCATAGTAAAACTCTAGAATAAGAATCAAGAGTCCTGGATGGAATAAAGAGGATCCGAGTTGTTAAATCTGAGTATTAGCTTGCCTTAACAACAAGAGGGAAAAGCGATGTTATCCTGAGCCATAGAGATATAATTTAAGGCATCCTATTTTTTTCCACTGATAAGCTCTTTCCCTGATCTTTCTATTCTGTATCTGATTTGCCTCCAAACTCCAGAATAAAGAAAATCTGATGACATTAAGGGACCGAAAGAGCAGTTAAAACACTGGAAAGGAAGTTAAGGAGTGTGCATGGGTGGGGGTGGGGTGGGGCATCTTAAAGCAGTGGATTCCTAAATCCAGACCAGCAGCCCACATTATTTACATTTGAAAACCCTACAAAGTGCAAAGGAAATGCACACACCTGTAGCACACACAAATGCACACACAAAGTGCAAAGGAAATGCACACACCTTCCATGAGTGTCATTTTTCAGAATGGAGATAATATTGGATATGGATATTGGATTATAGTAATAACACTGTATTATATTATAGAGTGCTTCTCTATATTCAGTTTAATTAAAAAATCTTTTCTATTGATCCTATAATTAACAGTAACAACCATAAAGGCAATTACAAAAGAATATAGACATAAATCAGATAGATACTGTATAAACAAATTAACTTAATTTAACATGCCTGGAGAAATCATTATGCACAGATATCTAAGACTTTTAACTGGAATAAGAATTTTATAAAATCGCCACAGTCTTAATTATCTGCCAAATCATCAAAGTGATTCCCCCATGTAAACTCCAGTGACATGATCAGTATTTGCACCAGCTAAGAATTGTGTGGACTATGGGCTAATAAATAGTATACATTTGAGTATAAGTTGTTTCCCTTTAAGTTCCGTTTCTGTCAGTTGGTTTTCAGTGCCATCCCAACAGCCAAGCTGTCTTGACCTAGATAATGACTTAGGAAATAAGACGAAACGTCGGTTCCTGTAAACATCGGACTTCTCCGCACTCATTGTTTTGCTGCTTGTTATGAGTGGTGCTTTTTGAAGATCTTATACGTGTGTGCCTGGAGTTCTTTGTATTTTATATTTAATTACATGGCTACTTCACCCATAAAACTTGTGTCTTGTATTCTAGTAGCTGGCCATGAAAGCTTTCGTTCTATGATAAATAGTATACACTTTATTTATTGTAGATAGAGATGCTCTTGTAACATCTTCATAACATTATATTTTGTCACGTAGCCTCATTGCAAGGAGCCGCATAACTGCAACAGCACAACATTTGTTTTCTAGGTAAATTAGCATCCTACATTTAGGGAAAGTAGAACCCCACACTTGCACAAAATGTTGGTAACTTGTCTTCAAATGAAATGCTTTACAATGGTACAAGTAGGGCCATCCCTTATGGTTATGGATCTTTGTTTCTATGGTCCATTGTTTCTGTGCTCCATAGTAATGGGTTGTGTGGAGGTGGTGAAACGCTGAGCTGGGATGGGTTCCACTACCAGTACTGAGAAGCCAGTTGTATTTTTCCCTTAGGATTGGTCTTGGGACTGGTGCTTTTCAACTTGTTCATAAAAGACATGGAGTTGGGGATAAGCAGTGAGGTGGCCAAGTTTGCGGATGACACTAAACTTTTCCGGGTGGTGAAGACCAGCAGGGATTGTGAAGAGCTCCAGAAGGATCTCTCCAAGCTGGGAGAATGAGCAGCAAAATGGCAGATGGGCTTCAATGTAAGTAAGTGTAAAGTGATGCACATTGGGGCAAGAAATCAAAACTTCACATACACGCTCATGGGTTCCGAGCTGTCTGTGACGGATCAGGAGAGAGATCTTGGGGTGCTGGTGGACAGGTCGATGAAAGTGTCGACCCAGTGTGCGGCGGCTGTGAAGAAGGCCAATTCCATGCTTGGGATCATTAAAAAAGGGATTGAGAAACGGCCAATATTATTATGCCGTTGTACAAATCGATGGTAAGGCCACATCTGGAGTATTGCGTCCAGTTCTGGTCACCACACCTCAAAAAGGATATAGTTGAATTGGAAAAGGTGCAGAAAAGAGCGACCAGAATGATTCGTGGGCTGAAGCACCTCCCTTATGAGGAAAGGCTACAGCGTTTGGGGCTTTTCAGTCTAGAAAAAAGGCGGCTGAGGGGGGACATGATTGAGACGTATAAAATTATGCATGGGATGGAGAGAGTGGATAGAGGGAAATTCTTCTCCCTGTCACACAACACCAGAACCAGGGGACATGCACTAAAATTGAGTGGAGGGAGAGTTAGAACGGACAAAAGAAAATATTTCTTTACCCAGTGTGTAATTCATCTGTGGAACTCCTTGCCACAGGATGTGGTGATGGCACCTGGCCTAGATGCCTTTAAAAGGGGTTTGGACAGATTCATGGAGGAAAAGACCATCACAGGTTACAAGCCATAAGCAACCTCCTGGTTTTAGAAGTGGGTTTTCTCTGTGCCAGGTGCAGGGGAGTGGCAGCAGGAAACAGGTTATCTTGTTAGCCGTGTACTCCCTGAGGCATCTGGTGGGGCCACTGTGAGATACGGGAAGCTGGACTAGATGGGCCTTTGGCCTGATCCAGCCGGGCTCTTCTTATGTTCTTATGTTAGAGCAAAGTAAGTCTCTCCTGCTGGGTCCTATGAACTGCTGTGTTCCCACAGTGGCTCTCAGATCAGTCTATCAAGTGACAGTGAAACTGGGTGTTTATTGGTAAAATACGTGAGTAATGGACACAAGAAAGCCAATGCCCAAACACGATGAGTGGGTCTTCCTGATAAGAGCATATTTGTTTCTAGGGTGATCAAACCATTTCCTCAATCTTTTAGAAAAGAGTTATCTATCATTTGAATTCTGTTGTCCTCCTTCAGATGCACCCTCCTCCTCCTCCTCCTCCTCCTCACTGCCCCCTTTGGGGATGGCTTCCTCCCACTGCCAGCGACAGGCAGACACCTGTCAGGCCGTTTCTACCCTTTTCATCTGTGCTGTCACTTGTTAGGTTGTCAGGTTGATTGATTCTCCCTCCCACTTGCTACACTGTTTTGAACCTGAAACCATAAGGTCTACAGCCTGTTCTCTTTGCTCACAGAGACGCATGTCCTCTTCTTGTCTCCTCATGTCTTTGTCAGCTTTCATGGTGGATCTTTGACATATGTGCCTTCTTTGTACCGACTGACCATCAGCACAAAGAGTGGGGCAAGCCGCCCCTGAATGTAGCATGATTGAAAGGGCGCAAAGCTAGGGTTGCTATATCTCCTGACCCAGTTCAGATTAATCCTGGTGAGCACCATTGGGGAGCTCTCCATTTCTCTTACAACTTTCTGCTGTCCCTACAACACTATTCTAAGAATAGTGGCTTTGTTTATAAAAAGCACTTCTCTGTGAGATGCTCACACAACACGATCTACTCACAGGTTTCACATTCCTGCACAGGAGTGTTCTCTCTGTAGGAAGTTTGATGCATGTACAGAGGCACTCAATCTCACCTATGAGCAGAGGCGTTGCTATGGTAGGGGCGGTACCGTAAGTTTCACACCGTGCTAATCCCCATTTACTCCCCAGTGCGAGGTGGCCCCGCCCCTTCACCATTGGAGCCATTCAGTGTGGCGAAGGCAATGGGCAGGAGACTCCCTGCCCGTTGCCTTCGCCACACTGAATGGCTCCGATGGCGAGGGGGCGGGCGGGGCCACTTTGTACCGGGGAGTAAACGGGGATTAGCACAGTGCGCAACTTAAGGTACTGCTCTCACCGTAGCGACGCCTCTGCCTGTGAGACGGAGACCTTCAGTCTCTGTCTCTGCTGTGCTATGCTAATAATGCAAAGCAAAACATCAACAGATTTTTAAAAACATCCTCACCCTCCCTGCAAAATAATAGATTAAGGAGATTTTTTTTATCAATATATCGTTACAGTCTTCAGCACATTCTTTAATTTCTTAAAATGTAAAGTAGGCTGAGAGAAAATTAGAATCTATTGTTGGTTAGTGTAAAGGGGTCAGTATTTAATTTTTGATCTATACTTGGTCTATGGATTTTAGAAAGGCATATTAAAATTTATTAAATGTGATCTGTATTCCTTTCTTTTAAATGGCTGATGAGACCACTGGGATTGTCATTATCAATTTTTTCAGCAATGCTCCAACAGTCTTCACACAACAACCTTTGACAGTACATAAATAAAGAGAAATGAATACAATTAAGAGGTTTAAAAGTAACACTACGAAAGTGAAAAGGTGCATTTTTCTTAAGTCTTCCTTTGATTTTGAATACAGGTTGGTTACACGTTATCCAGACATCCAAAATCCAGACTATTTTGACATTTTTGGAGCTATGACTTTTTGTAAAAAAAAACTTTTTCCAGCACCTGACTGGCATAGCGCAGGAACATAAGAACATAAGAAGAGCCCTGCTGGATCAGGCCAAAGGCCCATCTAGTCCAACTTCCTGTATCTCACAGTGGCCCCACCAGATGCCTCAGGGAGCACACAAGACAACAAGATACCTGTATCCTGTTGCCACTCCCTTGCATCTGGCATTAAGAGATAGCCTATTACTAAAACCAGGAGGTTACTTATTCCCATCATGGCTTGTAACCTGTGATGGACTTTTCCTCCATAAATCTGTTCAATCCCCTTTTAAAGGCATCTAGGCCAGGTGCCATCACCACATCCTGTGGCAAGGAGTACTACAAACTCTTTGCATGCTGGGGCACAAAATATTGTATAAAAGTACCTTTAGGCTATGTGTATAAGGTGTATATGAGACATAAGTGAATTTCATGTTTAGACTTGGGTCCCATCTCCAAGATATCTCATTATATTTATGCAAATACGGTATTCCAAAATCCAGACAATCCGAAATCGAAACATTTTCCCATCCAAAGCAGTCCGGATAAGAGATACTCAACCTGTACTTTATTGAAAATATTGCTTTGCATGTTTTTCATGGCCTGCTTGTGACTTGGCCACCATCATTTTGCTTATTGGTTATGTTTATTGGTCACACTTTCGTTATGTTACCAGTAAGTAATTCCATTATCTATTGGCAACTCCCACACATCACAAAAGTGTCCTTTCATTGTGCCATACTGGGGCTCCTATAGAAGATTTTGTTATATGAACATTCAAAGTTAATTGGTGGTGGATTGTAGCTGAACATTACAATGCTACGCCTTGTCCTCAGACTTCCAAGCCAACAATTCATACACTCCCATCCTCAAATTATTCTCAAAACCCTTGCCAGGTCAAACAGCCCTTCCACAAATATCCCACCTAGCCTTGTGATTTATTTTGGTACCGAGGGAGCGCACAAACCTTGTGGCACATTCCCACATATATCTAGTTTTGATTTAGACTTCACCCTCAGGTTAGGTCCAACATTAAATAGTCAGGTTTTGTTTTCCCCAAAATATTTTAATATTTCAACTCCGTCATCCAATTTATGTCAGTTTTTCTCTAGAAATTAAAATACGGATTGATCAACATAATCAAGAACATTTAAATGTGCTTATTTAATACAGTGGAGGTGGCCCCATTATATAATCATTGATTATCTATGTCTTCCATTTGTCCAGATCTGCTGTCCATCCTCCCCCCAAATTTCTTATCAGTATAAGCCTATGGAAATACCAGGTTTGTTTATCTGAACTTCTGATTATCCCACTGTTTTGTTTGCCCTGTTCCAAATTTTGTGGATAAATGAGGTCTGCTACTCTATGTGCTAAATAGGCAAACAGAACTTTTCCTTATATTGGAATGCAATATGACATCATGAAACACTGTTTGCCAAAGAGCAGAGGCATGAGACTTCCAGGCAGAGTATGAAGGTAAATCTGCCTTGAATTATTTTCTTTTGGATTTAAAAAGCAGATTGTGCTTAAAATATCTGTTGAACTAATTTGATTTCTTTTGTAAAAATGTGTCTCACCCTGAAATTGTCAGTGATATGATAAAGCTAATTAAGACATGCATGGTGTTAACAGTTTCATTAGAGGAGATAATATTGCAGAAGAAAAATAAGAAATCATTATGATGAATGCCTCAACATTACATTACATGTTAATGAAGTGTAAATGATCTAATTATTTTTGAAAGAATACAGATTCGATTAAACTGTCGGAATTAAATTGGAAAGGACAGCCTATTGTACTTTTTATGTACAGACAAGTTAGCGTTAATTAGGCACAATCTACAGGAACAAATGAGGCACAGCCCTCAGTGAACAATCATGTATCCATTGCTCAAGGCAGGTTTCATAAAGAAATATATTAGGGAAAAATTGTAAGTCAATTAAATACAGTGCTTTAGCAGTGGGAGGGAAAATGAGCAAGATCTAGGTTCCCTCCCCCAACATTTTGAGTGCCATGCAATCAGGACGATAGTTATGCTCCATCACTAATTTCATAAATACTAATTTTGCTGATGAGGCACTGTGGTTCTTATGCCTTAAATGACTTTCCAGGAGGCATTTAATGACTTCTGAACAGATGATATTTCGAGCACTTAAACTCTGATCCAAATTAAGATTAGAAAGTACAGGGGGAAAAATGCTAGTGGGTGGTTAGTTATGACCATTGATCTCTGGAGTGGGATATTGCTCTTTCTCAGATGCTACATGTGGCTACGTGAATTATAGAAAGAATAGTACAGTCCCAATGTATGCAAATATAATTGGGTTGATATTAGGATGGTTCAACAGTTATGCAGGCAAAGTAACAAAACATGATATATGGCTCTTACTGATGAGTTCTGTGAACTTATCTCTGTTTCTTCCTTTGTTTTTAAACAGTGAAATGGCACACATTACCATAGCTATCTCTTCCAAAGAAAGGCACCCATCCCCTTTCAAGATCCCTCCCTCAAGATGAACTGAATATTTTCATTTCTTCTGGGACAAAGAAAAAAAAAAAAGGTTGAGACATAAATTGAAATACTGGGTGGGTAAGTCTTTTCATGCCAAGCCATTTCCCCTTTCTCAAAACCATTAAACCCCACAGCTCTTCCTGGGCCACCAGATTCACCTGTCCTCCTTTGTCTGCTATTTGTTAAAGATTCCCTACCTTATCTGCTTTTACTGCAACTTTATCAGCAGTTAGCTAAGTGAGGGGTTGTAGGGATTATCTAAATTGTCTCTTAAAAATGGAGAGGGATGCCAGTTAAATCACAGTATGAAAATTTAATATGTAGCTATCACACTTTTCATTTGCAGTGTGAGGTTTCCATTAATAAAGCGCCTTACCAGACCCATTAATAACAGTGATAGGCTGGCCACTGACATCTCCAGTGGAACCCTCTTCACATCTCAACTATAAAATAGGATATTTAACAGTGGCTTTTAGTGCAATAACTATTATTCTTGTGTTCTCTCTGAGAGCTCAGCGTACAATCAATGTCATGTATTACATATGAACTTATTCAAAATATCAGCCACTCATTGCTTTTCAGATTCCAGATATTATGCTCAGAAGGTGAACACAGCCTAACAAAAAAGTGCTGGTGCTTTCGAAGTTAGACCTATTCTTGGGTATATTTAGGGCGCTGATTCAAAAAATGGCAATGGCATCGGCTTCCTCATGAGGGAGCTGCTTGTATCAGCATATGAGGTGGCTATGCCTCATATGCCTCGAAAACTAGAGCTGATAATGCAAAACCGATGCCATTTTTTGAATCAGCACCCCAAATATACCCAAGAATAGGTCTAACTTTTAAGGCTCCAAAATTTTGTTGGATTATGTAATATTTTCCTAATATCGGTGTGAAATCATCCATGCAGATCTCTTCCAAAACAAATCCAGGGAGAACTCGAAAATCAAATTGACTACTACTTCTTTTGACTGATAGAGGAACCAAGGACAGAAGTCTCCCGTGTGTCACATTGAAATGAATGCTGCACAAAAGCATGGAAAGCAATAGCCCTTTCCCGGGGATGAAGCAAGTGTGCTGAACGACTGAAGGATTTAACGCTGTACAGGCAATTCTAGCCAACCTTGCCTGCCAGCTGTGAATGCCAAGTTGCCAGAACAGTAAGATGGTCATAGTGCTATAATGACATGATGCGTTCAGGTGTCTAATTGTTATCTATGAGATGCTACAGCTTTTCAGGATGTGTTGTCTTGAATTACAGTCCAGGAGAAATATTGTCCTGTCACTCAGCTTGTGACTATTCTAAATGATAAAAAATAGTTCCTACTTCCCCAGCACAAATTCTCGCTACAGTGAATTTGGACATTGCAATCATTTTGTTGCTGTTTCTTTCATGAGCACACAGTCCTGACCTCCCATCCTCATAGTCCATTTTTAGGTTGATATTAGTGTGGCCATCTTTTTATTTTTCCAGGCCCCTTTCTCCTTTGCTTTTAATAAGCAACCTGATGATAGAAGAAAAGGTAGCAGATGACATGTCCCTCACTGTTTATCTCCACATTCCAGAAATAGCTTCACCTGCTGCACTTCCATGTATCAGTCAGGCTGCTGTTAAAGGTACAGGAGCTAGATCAGGGGAAAAAGTGGCAACACAAACTTACATGAGGACCTATGGATACATAGAAAGAATAGTATCCGGAAGTGGCAGTACTAGAAAATCATCAGTCCCCATTCTGATTCCACTGGCTTTCAGCTAAACTTTCCTGGGAGTATTTCATCCATTGTGGTCTCTTTGACTCTTTGGTTGTGCCAAAGTCAGGAGGCCCTCTAAGGCTTACCAGATCCATACTGGAACAAGCTTGTTTTGTCCTTGTAAGGTCCACAATAGCCCATTGAACACAGTGGGTCTTGCTTCTGAGTAGACATGCCTAGGATTGTGCTCTAAGGGTTTAACAAGCTACCCCTGCCCACATTCCTTCTCCTGAAGGTCTAGCACTCTGTCCCGGTATGGATCTGGTAAGCCTACAGGCCCCATATAAATGTTAGAAGGTCTTGCTTCTTGATGGTAAATAACTAAATCATCAACCCCATGGCCCTGCCATAGAAGTCTGCTAAAGGCTGTTTTGGCTGTCAATATATCACATTTTATTTAGTGGCCAAATTCAGTTACAGGTGCAGTTCCAATTACAGACCTTGGGAAAAACATCAATATCTGCAGCCAATATTGGGCCTATTTTTGGGGCTTTAAAATCATGACGGGCCTCTTATTGAAAGACGTGCCAGCAGTTTATGTACTTACGCTGTTATACATATTGGCCTGTCATTTTGTTGGCTTCCTAGTATATGATCTTATTAGTCCATCATTTTTATTGGCACATTAACACAAAGTATAATGAGGTTAATTGATTCAATGGAGAGCAGCTTAAACAGGTTATACAATTTAGTGCTTAGACCTTAGTAGGTTTCCTATCTTGCTCATATATCAAAAATCAAAGCCTTATACTGTACTCAGTCCAACAGTTATTCATTGGATTAGCAAGAGAACAAAGCTGAGAAATGTATAAAACAAATATTTCTGATTGAGTACACTATCATATTATGTCCTAGCATGAAGTTAAATAATAGTTCAGAGCAACTGAGGAAATGAATAAGATACAAGCTTTTTAAAAAGATATATACATGGTTATGTAGTTGTTGACTTGAGATTATACATTTAGCAGATTTTTTTCTTTTCCCTTCTCCTGCATATTTTTTTTCTTTCCCTTCCCCTGCATATCTTTCTTCCCTAGAGATATCCACAAATTAGTTCATCCTCTTTTCACTTCAACCCATTTTATACCCCAATTTGGCAAAAAGCAGTCAGGTTTTCCTGGGCCCTTGGCTCAAATGTGCAATTTCAGAAGCTTTAATGACAAATGCATAAAGAGGTCAAAGTAGTTGACCAGTTTTTTGGAATGCTGGGAAACTGCCTCCGAATTAAGGGAACCGTTTGAGATAGCTTCAAGGGGTCCCCTTTGAAGCTCCTTGCAAACTGACAAGGAAACATGTTTGTAATCCATCTGCACAACATAATCTTTATTTGTTCAGAAGCTGCTAATCCAGTTAATCTAGACAACCCTAATAAGTGATCAGAGAATGATTCACATAATCATTTTGTTGTGGTGAAGCCTCAACAAGCTGCTATTTTTACATATGCAGCTGTGAAAAGCTCTTGGGGAGAAGGCAATGAATCTTTGTATATCCATACAGTAAGATGATGAGAATGCAAAATAGTTTTCATTTCTGAGAATTTCCTAGATATTATGGAAAGGAACCTGATACATTCTTGCACAAACAGAAGCCACTTCCAGGTATTTTTGCTCATTCTGTAGCCCTCTGTGCTCCATATCATCCTGTTCTGGATGGCCCCTATCCTTGGGTAGGGTTACCATATTTTCCCGATTCAAAACTGGGATCCCCCCTGATTAATTAATTAATTAACTTCATGCTTCATGCATAATTAACTTCATGCTTCAAAGCGTCCACTCGCCGCCCGAAGAGCGCCCAAATTATTTATTTATTTATGGCCATGAAAATTACCATTTTGCCGCTGCTGTCACTTGCCTGTCCCACTGCCGCCATTGTTGTCGTAGTAACTGCCGCCATTGCCGCCGCGGCCCCCCTGCTGCCACTCTGGAGCCTGGCTGGCTGCATCCGGGCCGGCCAGAACTCCTGCCTGCTCAAAAGCCCGCTCAGTAGTACTGCCTCATGTGCCCTCACGAGATTTGTGTGCTGCCATCTTGGATCTTGCAAGATTTCGCAAGATCCAAGATGGCGCCTCCGGAAAAAAGGTCCCGGTTTTTCCAGGGTGAATGGTAAGCCTATTCTTGGAGCAGATTTTTGAGGGACACAGGTGGCTAAAATGTTGAGGAAGGGCAGGGAAATTGGTTTATGTGAACTTCCTTCCACTTGCATTCCTTAGGCCCAACAATTGCATTATGATTTCATTCATTCATTCATTCATTCATTCATTCAGTGTTTCTCAAGTGAATATTTTCTGAATTCATCATTATGGGGTATTTATCCATCACTGGGACTCATGAAGTCTCAAAATGGAGCTGTTTGAGAATCCAGGGCTGTGTTCGTTTTTCAGCTTCTAGCGCTAGGAGCGCTGGAGCGCTGGTTTTTTTCCCCTCCTTCCAGCACGCTCGGGTCACCTTTTTTTTCTCTTTCCAGCCCACTCACCACACTAGAAGTTTCAACTGCGAGCTTGAAGCTAGAAAAGATAGCGGCCTCATGGACCAATAGGAAGGCTGCTTGGCTACAAAGGAGCTTGGGAGATGTAGTGTGAGGGACGAGGAGCAACAGCAGCCATTTTGATTTTCGGTCATTTTCGTTCTTTTTAGGAGCCCCAGTAGCAGCAATATTCAAGCATGCTAGGAACGTCACTTCCTGCTATTTTGGAGTTGAAAAACAAATGCAGCCCAGTTACTATCAGGGTATCTGTGTGTTGAATCAGATAAAATGTTGCAACATACTTAGGACATGTGAGCTCAAGAGTCCTCTTCAGATAAAAGGAAAGAAGAAGGTGCAACATTTTTCCTTGAGATTAGCATGCAAAGAGGAGACCTCTGGATTGGCACAGAGGGGCAAGGATCTTGATGGGGCGCCCGGAGCAAGGGCAGGGCCTAAGTGACGTGACGACGAGGGTGCACCCTGTGTAGCCAATAAGAGGGCGGAGGGAGGCAGCTGCGCGCACAGAGCGGCTCCAAACACGCCCCCCCCCACCGGTTTTGTTAGCATTTTGGAGCCGTTCAGGCTCCAGGGAGGGCGGGCGGGCGGGTGGGCCGAAAAGAAGACGACCAAAGTGGATCACAGAAAGGAAGACAAGGTGGCGGGCGAGAGACACGGCGGGTGCGGGCTGTGCGCCCCCACGTGCCCCGCGCCCGGAGCAGCTCCGCGTGCTCCACCCTAGTTGCGCCGCTGGATTGGCAAGACCTTGTGTAAATACAAGGAGGTCTAGATGCTGTAAGGTCATCAAAGAAAAACCTCCTGCCTGTCCCAGCCCCAGGGACTCCAGGTTGGAAAAATACACTTCATTTTTCCTTGATACAATTTATTTGGTGAATTATCATAAATCTACTTTACATTTCTTTTTTCAACAAGCAGATACAACAAATTCCCACGTTAAATGGCAAAATATACTTGACTACAAAAGTGCAGTTTAGTGAATTGGTACATATGCTATTTCATGGCATGGTATGCTATCTATAAACCTAGAAGCAGATCTGAACATGAAACACCCCCCACTGCTGCTTCCATGTTTATTGTGGGGAAACCTGACCATTTAAACATGTGCGTGCCATTCACAATTTCAGTAACATGTACATCGTGTGCCATTTCAGCTTGGGTAATTGATGCAGTTGAGTTCAAAAGCAAAGCGGTTTTGCTGTTTCCTTACACAAACAGGTTTTCCCTTTTGAAAATTGACTGATGGGATCTTGCTTAATAAACTGGGCCCTGTTATACATTTGGTGAAAACCCTGAACATACTGACTGCCTCCTGAAAAGATGTCATCAATGCAAAGCAGATTTATTCTTAACTACATCACTTTTCATACTAGGATTTGATAACCACGATGCTAGCAGGTTAATCATATTGATGAAGTATCCAGAAAGCCTGTGTTTAACAATCGCTTACCCTGTGGAAAAGTAACCTGATTGACTGGGAACCTTTTCACCTTTTGTGGCAAGGGAATAACTGCTGGCTTGGCCCTGTGTTCAAACATAGACTGGCATGTAACCCAAGGGCAGTATTACCACTGAAGGATTGATCGGAATTAACAAGAGAGAAATTGCAGGGAGACTCCCAAATGCCAAGTGAATTCAGGTTGTGCAATCTGAGCAAATTATTTCCTTTATTCCTTGTGCAGGATTAAATGTCTTCTTTTAACTAGGTGCTGTTCCTGTGGGGATATTGCAGCTTTCCAGAATTCAAACTGCAATATTTTGTCTATAGAAAAACCCAGTCTTCCCAACACTAGCACAGCCATTACTGTTGTGAATACCTTGCTGAATGTGGTAGCACAAGTGCCATAGGTACTTATTCGATAGTGTGGCTGACTTGGACCATAGTTCATCCCCTCTTGTGGAGGGATAGGGCATGGTGACTTTTAGCATAGAGGATGTAGCCCTCAGTGAATGGGCTGAGTGACAAGTAAGAGGGAGGGATGGGGGGGGGATTGGCTAGTTCAGCTTATTTCCCTTCCTTCTTGTCAGTCAAAGCACCTGAAGGGTATGCTCCTTCCCTGGGCATGTTCAGCAACCAGTTATTTGCCTGAACGTTACTCATACTAGCAGTAGGAGTAGCTGTGCAAGGGGGCAGTGCAAGGCATGAATGCATCCAGAGAAGGTGCATATACTAGGCACCACTCTTACATGACAAGAGAAGAGGGGTCAGGGAGGAGGGGAATATCAGCTGAACAATCCCTTTCCTCTCCACTCCATTCAGCCTTGCTCTGCCAGCTTCATACCCTTTGGGCTCTGCATTCTACATGTGGCAGGAATGCATTATAGCCATAATTAGTGACATAAACCTTTCCCTATCCCCCCCCCCCCACAAGTCTTTCTTGCCTGTTTAGATACCTGTGAATGGCAGCAGGCTTTTGAACATACATCTCTGGCTAGCTGAGGAACTGTATGTACAAATGGATCCCGTGCGACTTTCCCTAGGGTGAAAACTCTGTCTGGCTGCCAGGACAGTGGATACATAGTTTCTGTCAAGCTGTGATTGCAACAATCACTTGCAATGTTGGGATGGCCAAGTTGAGCACTGGCTGGGGGAGGACCCGTGCCATCAAAAGGTCCCCATGACTGGGCTGACCCTTGAACCCTCAGTACTAGTAGAACGTCCCAACGTGCCATCAGGGGGCAGACAGAGCTCCACCCCAAGGCTCCAGCCCCCTGGTGCTGCTGGCACTGTTTGCATGGGAGGGGAAAGGGATGGGCATAAAGGGATGGGAGGGTATAACTGTCTTGACTTGCCTTGACTCTCAAACAAGTGGTTGGGGCTATGCATGTGCTGCTATGCCCATGGCACTGGCTCCCATGTGGGAGGTTTTCAGCTGGGAGCTGTGTACAGCTGGATCTTGCACACAGGCTGCTGAACCCCCATTGAAATCATTGGGACATGCTTTGATTTCAAGGGGATTGAAGCAGCCCGCCTGTAGGATTGCAACCTCTGAATTTAATCCCCCCCCCCCAGATAATTAGCGTGACAGTTTTGAGAAAATAACACAGACTGTGGTATATTACACACCATCAACGCAGGGAATTGGAACCGTCTTATTTGCACCAAAGATATGATGTATAATGGAGTGACACAGTGTTGTGAAGAATGTGGCCCATTACAAAGATTTTCTTTTTGTTGATCTAGGGGAGGAAGATGCCATCCATCTTCAAGGGGCTGTTGTAATGACTACTTCACAGACAGCATGCTCATTTAATTAGGAGACCTGCTGACATGCCTGTTTCTGAGTTTCCACTACAACTTCCAAAGGAAACGGTGGGCTCCCAATATCTAAATAAAATAAGATTCGCAAGCAGGCTCCCAGAAAGTGGACTTCCTATGTACCTGTGAAACTCCCAGAAAATGCATTTCTCAGGGAAAACATTTCCTGATGGCTCTTTTATCTGAGATGTCACTACAATAAAATAATTTTCCAAGACCGCAGTTGGCTAAAATACAGGGCTGATGACAGAAGCCAATAATTCAATGTAAGATATTGATGGCCACGCAGGCCGCTTTCCATTTTGAAAAGCAGTATCATTCTGTGAGGTGCACAAGCAGCCCATCTATCATCCCAAACACATTAGGGAACCCTGCTATGTCACCGAATCTCTTTTTGATGTGCTATCGCAGTGGCTGGCTCTATGGCAAATGACTGTATTTAGGGCATTGCCTAACTAAAGCAGCTGCTGTAGCTGAGGTGGAGAAAAAGGGACCCAGTAACTCAGGAGTTCAACATCTTCTGAATTCCTGCTCATTTCCAGCCTAGTGTTTCCCAAGCCACCAGAAGAGTACTGCATAACTAGGGACACACACACACACACACCTGACACACATACCCCCCCACACACACACTGTTACCAGCAGTGTTTTTAAAAACATGTAAAACAGGAGGGTTCAAAAACGGGACCTAACTAAATTTACACACATATTATTCTAGACAGGGGAAATCTATATATAGAATTCACACAATATGGAACCCTATGCAAAGACTGTTAGGAGCAGGGGAGGATGAACTTCTTAGAAGGGGAAGGGGCAGAGTGAGAAGTGGGAGACAAGGGGGAGGATGGAGATTAGATGGGTTTCCAGAGGAATCTGGAGGAAGGAAATTAAGGTTTTCGGGTTCAGTGAAGGAAGGAGAGAGAGAGAGAAAGTTGGGGAGAAAAGGCCGTGGCTGGAGAGTGATTCTCTATAGCCTGAACCTGAACAAGCCTGAACCTGTAGCCTGAACAAGGGGTCAGCCTTTAGACAGGCTGTGAAAGCACATCACCCTCTTGAGATAGGGGGAGCCACGCACCAAATAAACCCACCCACCAAATGAAACACTCTTAGCCGATACCTCAAGCTTCTGAAAGGAGATTTTCCAGCTTGTGGAGTTTGTGGTGGTTTGATCAAGGGAGTTTGTTTGGGAAGGAGGCTCAAGGCTGATCTTAGGTCTCCACTAAAAATAGTGGAAAAAAGACTAAAATCATACACACCACCCACAGCACTCACAAACAGAGAAGTAACAAACACTTACCGGCGGTAAGTGTGTCGTCAATGTGACTAACATGAGACAAGACAAGGAGAGAGAGGGGAACATTTGTGAGTCTCTGGTGAGGACCAAGGTTGCTGTTCATTTTTCTGTGAAGCTTGAGACATTGTGTTGCAGGGACTGTGGTGGCAAGAGAGACGAGCCGAGCAGAACTCTGTGAGTAAAAGCATCTCTCACCGATGGAAAAGAGGTCATGAAGCAAGCCCTTGCAATGCAGTTAGGCAAGAGCCTTCATGAAAGGGAGAAACAGGGCAAGGGAACCACACTGCTTTCCTGGAGGGAAGGGGCATGTTGAAAGGTGGTCCACAAAAATTAGCTCACCAGCCTGTGCTGGCTTAACAGCTTCAGTTGCATTCAGGAAGAGAAGGACTGGCATGGAAAAGGGGGAGAAGGGTGTTACCAATCCTGGGTGCTGCCTGGCTTGGTGGTCCTTGGATGGTGGTTGGAATGGGGGTGACTTAACACAGCACCAGCGGGTTAAATGTTCCACAGACCAATGACAAGGCAGTATAGCGGGAAAGAACATGAACAAAAATAAGAACCCAAGGTTCTAGTGCTCAGGGTTTTTATAGATTTTCCCCCATAGAATCCTATGGGACCGTAGGTAGGGTGAACTAATCAAGGAACCCTCTTTCGCTGGTTGAGGACCCCTGCTGGGTTCTGCCTTTGTCTCCACACCTTGTTGAAGGTGTGGTGGCTGGTTTGGAGGGCCTTAGCTCAGAAAGGAACCCTCTTGATTGGACTCCAAAGTACAAAGAGGTTCCAATGGAGCTTCCCAGACACCCCAATGGGAGCAGGCTGATTGGACTCCAATCAAGTGGAATCAGGGATCCCTCTTTTGTTTTGCTAAACTTTTTCCCAAAGTTGGAAGCTCTTAGGCGGTAGCTACCGTAACAAAGGTACAAAATCTGCTGTTCTAGCAGAATTTGGAGTCAGTAAGTTCCCTTTGAATTTGGGAGTTGTGAAAACTATTTGAATTAAAGGAGTAAACAAGTCTCTGTTTGACTTTAGAGCATGCATGGCTCAGTTTGATCAATTAAGGAAGGAGGGATGATTGCCTGGTTCACTCAAAAGTGTCGCCTTCCTGGCCTGTGGATCTGAGGCTTCTTGCCAACTGTCCAGCAAATAGTCACATTACTGGTCTGGCCCATGCTTTCCCCGGCAGGCGCTCAGCACCAAGTGTAGCTGCGTGTCTCCTGCACACCTTGAAATAAAGGAGATAAAAAATTGACTGTGTAACAACACACAGACACAGACTGTTTACCTCTTTACTGAAAGTATGGTTTTCGTGATGGATTTTGAACAATTTATATTCACTGTAATGAAATCTGGATAATCTAGATGGCAAGGCTTCCTTCTTACAAAACAGTTTAACTTGATTCATGCTTATAATATTCGGTATAACAAAGCAATCTGAGGTTTGCAGATTATCTCAAGTATTGAAGTATTGAAGGTAGCCCAATGAATTTACAAGAAGGGGAAACTGCTCCCATTGGGGTGTCTGGGAAGCTCCATTGGAACCTCTTTGTACTTTGGATACCAAACCAGTGTCCAAAGCAGAGTCATACTGGGTCTGAGAATATCGTTGCTATGCCGAAATCTCACATTCCTTGCCATTTAAAGACCTGATGTCTGAAACTCCCGTAGGCACCTTCAGTACATCTTCAAGTTTTTTTTTTTAAAAATATATCTCTATGAGATCTCAAAATTTGATTTCGAAAAGAACAGAAAAGTAGTCCAAAGACGTCAGGATGCCAAGTTTTGTGCCAGATATCCAATGGTATATTTGGTCAGTGATGCTATGAACAAAAGCCTTAGAAGGCTGGGAAAATGGGGTAGGGAGAAAAGAGCAGGCAGTTAGCCAATATAGTAGTTAATCTGGCCATGGCTGAGCCTGTTGACTGTTCATTGGGAGGGGCTTTTAAGAGCAAGAGATCAGTTCCTACACAGCAGTGAGAAACAGGCTGACAGACTTGCGAGAGCCCTTCGTGCTTGCTTAGACTCCGCTGTTTGCTATTGTGTGGTGAAGATTGCCTGTCTGCACATGTTGTGTGCTCAGTGTGCGTGTTGAGTACACACAGAAAACAGGTAGTATTGGTGTTGTCCAGTCTCCACGCTGGAATGGCATACCAGTTCCTTATTTAAAAAAAGGGGAGGAGCAACTATTCCCAAATAGCCCTTCACCTGTTCTCTAGCTTCCAAGCTTTTCACTTTTGCTGTCTGTGATGTTAAGATCACGTAGCCACAGGTCTCTGTGTAAACGTTTCTCAGGTGCTGTATTATTATAACGGTTTTCTGACTGACAAATCAGCTTGAGTGATAATATTATGATAGATGAAACATGATACGAAGCGATAATGATAGCTTGCAAAAAGATTTCAGAGTAACACAGTCAGAATGTGGAGTTTTCCACTCGACAATACGGAGGGGGAATGAATGTTGAGTATCATGAAAATGCCATAAAATGTCAAAACGGTTTAAAACCAGCACTTAATAAAAGTGTAATGACTGAAAAACACAAATACAGGGTGAGCCATAATGGTCTCCGGGATTTTAGTATACCACTACTTCGTAACGGAAAGGCCTAGGGTAACATAGTTAATGGTAATGGAAAGAGAAATGTTCAAAGTTGTTTACAGACCTTACAAATGTAGGATGTTTCCACCCTTCGTGACACGGCAAATGTCTATCCTGTAATCCAGTTCGGCCCACACTCACACCAGTGTTGCCTGGTTCACCTGAATGATAGTCGTGTTAATGCGTAATCGGATTCCTAACTGATGGGAACTCCCCCTACTGGCCAATTAAGTACTGCTGTGCGCATACAAATTTTGGAGACTTTCTCTTCTATCATCATGCGCCGTGTTTCCATATCCCTTACTGTTACGATGTCATGGCTCACCGAAATCCTGGAGACCATTATGACTCACCCTGTATGAATAGACAAAAGATGTTTTCTAGCTTCCACACTCTGCTTTTGTCTTAAGTGCTTTAAACAAGGGGAGACTAATGTCAGGCACTGTGAGCACTGGCGTCACTACAGGGGGGGCGGAGCTGTAAGTTCTTCCGTGATCGGAGCCTCCGTTACACGGAAGAATGAAGTGCCCCGCCCCCACGCCTTCCGACCCAGTCAAAGCAGTGAAAACAACGCGCATTCACCGCTTTGACTGGGTCGGAAGGCATGGGGGCGGGGCGCTTCGTTCTTCCGTGTAACGGAGGCTCCGATCACGGAAGAACTTACAGCTCCGCCCCCCCCCCCCCGTAGTGATGCCAGTGACTGTGAGCAGGGTTTTTTCCCCATATTGCAACCCCATAAAATTCTTCTCATAGATACCAGTGTGAAGGGGGATAAGGCAGTGGTTCTCAAACGTTTTAGCACCGGGACCCACTTTTTAAAATTACACTCTATTGAGACCCACCTAGCTTTACGAGATGCTCAAACATTTATCTGCCACAGCAAACTCAAAGGGGCACTGCAGTGTCATGGGATAGTTTAAAGGCACTGTGGAATATTTAAATGGAAACACAGTGAGGAGCAGCATGAAAAATTTACAATTGGCCGAGGGGCGCCATGTAAAGAGAAAGTTTGGGAACCACTGTCATATATGAAGAATAATTGTATTCATTCTGATAGTGAGGATCGTTCATGTCCTGAAGAAAAACTGCATGCTTATAACTTGTATAATTGGGTGTTGTTGTTTTTAAACAGTATATACTACTATATTATCCTTGTTGCACCCACCATATTGAATGTAGCTACTAACAGCCAAATCCTATCTGCGGGATAAAATGGTGGACTGCAAGGTCCACCAGCATATCCCACAGCCTGCCCTTGTGGTTGCCTCTCTGATGGCCTGCGAGCATGGCCACCGGTGCAAAGGTCGGGAGGTTGTGTGCCAGCAGTGGCACCCTGCAGACTGGCTATCAACGCAGGTATGTTGGCTGTGGGGTGGACTGGAATGGGGATCTGGATTGGGCCGGGCTGGGGGTGGATTGGGGGCAGGACAGGGGTAGATCTCAGTGGTAGTGATGTCTGCCAGATCTGATGCTCCTGTTCTGGATCTGACACATCCCCATCTCCCTAACAGCTGGCGTAAAGAGCTGGTGTAGATCTGAGTAGGCCCATAGGGGACCATGGAGTGGCAGAGGAGGTAAGTAAAATTTTTGCTACTTTCCCAGCTGGTCCCCAGCCAGCCCGCAGAATGCAGCGGATGCTATGTCAGTGTCCCTGCACCATACAGGTCAACACTGGATAGGATTGGGCCATAAACCACATATCATGGTCTGCCATGTATGTGATATTCTTGTGCAGTCCTAGGAAGGCAGCAAAAACTGGAGGTTAATAATAGCATTGGTGATCTGCTATATGTGACTGAATGGGCTGCATAGTGGGTCACACGTTCTCTTAGGCTTGAATGACCATCAGTTACCATCTAGATAGTGGCCTGTTGCATGAGGAGAAGCAAGAGTGCACTGCTCTTATCATGCCCACCCAGCATGTTGCCTCCTTCCTGTTAGAAGTGTAAAAGTCCAGAGTCTGGATGAAACGTTGGGACTGATATTGACATTTTATGTGGATCCTTTCCTCGTAATTGTTTGATATTAATTTTTTTTTACATGATCTTTTAACCCATAAATCTCTACCTTTTTACAATTTGTAAAATACCTGTTAGAAGAAAAACTGCAACCGGAAGCGACTTCCGTAAGTAGCAACTTCCGGTTGTGCGCATGACCGAAATTTGCTTCCAGTCGTGCATTACCAGAGTTCGCTTCCGGTCACAGTTTTTTCTTCTAACAGGCATTTTACACTATTGCAATGTGGCGCCGGAAGGAAGGAGCAGGCGGTGGGCCCACACAGCTCTTCAATAAGGTACAGTGGCGCCGCCCCCACCCCCAATGGGTTCCCTACCTCCATGGATGGCCGTGGATTGTCAAATCCACGGATGGCAAATCCGCGGATAAGGAGGGCCCTCTGTATTTGGAGACAGGCTTCTTAGTAGACTCGTACCCACAAACCACATTGGTGTTACTAGAAACTGTGCAGTGGCTGTATATTCTTTCCATGATTATCTAACATGTATTAGTGTTCTCATGGGCACTGAACATCATTTATATAAAAACATGGGCCAGTTTTTACATTTGTACTCAACTGCAATTTCCCTATGAAAGACACATCAAAAAAAAGTGTTAACTCATCTCTCAGGAATCAATATTTATGCTCAGTCACCCTTGAGGTGAAACTGATAAAATCGAGAAGAATTTTGCCCTTTTGCTTCAATGATGACCATCGTCATCAAGTGATCATAGCTTCACTCAGCAAAAGCACTTATCGGGGCCCCAAACAGCTTGAAAATGAAAGTTTTGTAAAGTCATTAAAAACTAACATCTCCAGAATTGCTTTTGTTGAGTCCACAAATTCAAAGAAAGAAAGAAAACCAGTGAGTTACGAGTAGAAAAATTAACCCTGGGAAAATCTGGAAAAAGCCAAAGATTATACGAGACATTTATCCTCAAGCTGATTTTTTTGTACAATCCTGTGTTGTGCTCAAAACAAAAATCTGAGAATACTTCTTAAAGCAGAAAACAAAGCTCTGCTCCAGCCATACATCTGTGAGTTTTGAAACAAAGGTTTGTTTGTGTGCCTCAATCACTCTTTGCCCATGAAAGCAGACACTTACTTGAAAAACTTTTCAGGGAAACACTCTAAACCAACATCCTGGTATAAATTTGCAAAATGCAATACAGGCCTGATTGTCTTTGGAGTGGATGCAGGCCGCATACGAATAGCTCTTTCTGAAACGTAATGTTCTTTGCATGGCTCAGTGGCTAATGTACAATAAATCAACAAAAGAGTGCTTCAATAAAGCTATTGGGCAGCAGCAGCAAGGCCACTGTTATTTTATCTTTTTACAGTATTTAATTGGAAGGAGGGTTTCTTTCCCCTGAAACTTTAGCCAGCTTTCAAATTACTAGAGTCTGTATAAGAAGAGATTGATAAGATGATTTTTTTTCCAGGATTTTTTTTTCCTTACAAGTGAGCAAGTTTTTGCAGAGGGAGAATAAAGTTACAAGTGTCTAAGCATTCTGCTGAGGGAGAATGAAATTAGATGCTGAATGGAGCGGATAGGGAAGGCTGGGAAAATGCAAAGTTGGCAATCATACCAGGTCAGTGTAGAGCTCCCACTGTCCTTCTTACTGCACCAGGTGTCCGCTGCATTCAAATGATACTATTATTCATAGACTGAAGCAGAGTATTAAAACTCCCCCCTAAAAATAATTTGCAACTGAATAAAGATATAATCCTGGAAATATAACTCTCCATTAAGGGTCCCCATTAGCAAGACAAGAGCTCCATTGTAAAAGAGTTATGTATATTTATCAAGTTTAAAAAAACACACACGCACGCACACACACACACACACACACACACACACACACACACACACACCCCTCCCAAAATCTTCTCTTCGTGCGTACATGTTAATAGAAAACTTTTATAACCCTGGTTCCAGAACTAGTTATGCATAAAATGTAAAGCATCTATTATTTCTTGGTAAACTATTTAACATTAGACAGAGAATTGCTCATGCTTGAACTAACGGGAGATTGGGTATGGAGGTCTCTGCTAACTAACAGGTGTTGCAATGGTGTGTGTGTGTGTGTGTGTGTGTGTGTGTGTGTGTGTGTGTGTAAAATAGCCTGGTTTTCCTGTCCTTTGTAGAATAAAAACCTTATTTTGTTTGCAAATGAGAAATGATGTATGGTAAGGACAATGGAGTCAGATTAAAATATGGGTTATTTAGGGGGTATTTCTGTTGCTTTTTGATTTTTGCCCATGCCACATATCCATACACTGTCCCCATTAAATGGCATAGGGCTGCCCCATACATCTATATTCGGCATATGACAGCTGGAACATTGTGTCCGCATGTGTGTGAATAGGCCATCTCAGATCAAACACCACAGATGGAACTTCCATAGCACTCCCAATGCAATGTGTTTGTTTACACATGGAGTAAATATGTGTGTAAACTAACACTCTGGAATTAGTTTACACATTCAACTGAAAGGAATCAAATGTGGAGTAATCACATGATGGGAGCATGTAATTGTGTGAACCAGCTTTCTGTTTCCAGAGTGGGTATGCATCTGGTATGCATCTGGATAACATGACTTATCATGACAAACTAATGTCTTAACCATGTCAATGGAAACTGAGATGAGAGCTAAGTCTTATGAAAGAGACACTTTATTATAACCTATTACTTTCAAAGAGAGAAGGTGCATTTCTGCTTTGGCTACATTCTTGTGCTGTAGCCTTAATGTGCATTAAGTGAACATTAAGTGCTGAGAGTGAACCAGAAGTAATACAGTTATAGACCTGTACATATGTACATGTGCTAAAACAAATATGTATACTTCTGGAATTTTAAAAAGCCAAACTTTCCAGTTTGACTAGAAGATGTAATAATTGAGTTTACACTTGGATAGTTTTTCAGAAGTGGACGTTGCAAAGCCAGTAGCTCACTTCACTCAACTCATAATTTTGCCTAGTTTCCTGTTGTAGTTTGTATTATGTTTTTGTATTGTTTGTGTTGGTTAATTGACTGTGTTTTTAATTGACACTGCAAGCTGCCTTGAATCCCCCAAAGGGAGAAAGGCAAGATTTTTATTATTATTATTATTATTATTATTATTATTATTATTATTATTATTATTATTATTATTAGTGTTGCTGTTGCTAATTACAACATTAATATGGTACTGCACTTGTCGGATACCAGTTGGCAAGCTGATTTGCTCACATGGACTGTTTCTGAAAATTCCAGTTTCTTAGCAAACAATGCTGTAAGAACGTTCATAGTTCAGCTTCTGTGAGAGAAAATGTGTAAGTTTGGCTGGGATTAAAACTGGATATAGACCCTGTGGACAGGCAGATGTAGCTTTGTGAGTGGGATTGAGGACGAAGGAGCAGGCAGTAGGGAACCTAAACCTTAGTTAAGAGCTAAAAGAAAGTTAGCTGAAGAAAGGGCAGACAATAGGCAGTGAATTGAGAAACAGGAATCTGGGGATAATAGAAAAGGGCTTGAAGAAAATAGCAGAGAAGACTAGGAACTGAACAGGAGGTGGGGGGGGACAACATTTCAGAACTTCTCCTATATAGCAGGAGCAGTAACATCAGCTGGAGTGCTCAGGTGCTGCATTTGAAACTTCTTTCAAAGAACATTAGCTAAGAAAATAATCAGGCTCAGCAGGAAGCAAACTGAGAAATTTGCCTAGGGACATATACCATTGTTCCGGAGGGCTACCTGAGAGACTGCATGTACTGTATCTCATGTTACATTAGGGCTACAACAATCCTATGTAAATTTAAGGAAGTAAAGGCCCAACCCTATTTGGACACCATGCCAATGTTGCATGTATGCCACCATGACGTCCATCATATCCTAAGCCTGTCCTAGCATTGCCACACTGATGGCAAAGCAACAAAGTAACACCCCCAGCATCAATGGAAACACTGAGACAGCCTGTTATCCACAGAGCAGTGTACTGACGGCAACGTGTTATCGCCATAACATTGGCATGTCATTCATGTGACATCACCATGAAGTCAGCATGTCATCTGTGTGACATCCGTGTGCCACTGCAAAGAAGTTGGCACGGCATTATTATTAAGAATATTTATAGACTGCTTTTCAACAGGAGTAGTTCACAAAGCAGTTTACATAGTAAAATCATCCATGTGAAATCCGTGTGTCATAGGTGAAATGCCCAAGGAGCCAACCGCTGCATCCAATCAGCCAACACTGGCAGCCAGAGAAGAGCCACCAGGATGAACTGAGCAGGGGGTGGGGGCAGGTGCAGGGCCAATTAGCAGCCAATGCTGGGAGGACATCCCCCTGTCAACCACTAAGAATGAATAATACAGCCAGAGGCACTACCTTAACCATGGGGAGATGCCCCAAGGACCAGACGCGCGTGCGCGCGCGCACACACACACACACACAAAGACACACACACACAAAAACACACACAAAGACACACACACACACACACACACAAAAACACACACAAAAACACACACACACACACACCACAAGGGTGTCACAGCACCTCTCCTATCCCACAGGAGTTACAGCAAAAGGGCAAAAGCAAACAACTGCTAGGGACCCCTGTACCAAGGGTTCAAGTCCTCTCTATAACACATGTATCCAAGGAATAACGTTTGAGCAGAGCAGAGTACCTGTAGAAGACAGGTCACCTGGAAGAGGGCAGCCATGTAAAACCAACCATGCCCCCTTGCCACTGCCCACTATACCATGGCAGCAGAGAACATGAGGCTCACGATCACTGAGGACTGTTTTCCCCACCCCACCCTTGGAGCCCAAGAAGTCACGGAGTGGGAATGCTGCAGCCCCTGAGAACAGAGAGGCTCCTTCACCCTGCAGAGTTCCACCTTGAGGCCAGCTGTGGTCAAGAATAACTAGGGTGAGTAGAAGAGGTCAGCTAAGAAAGAGACAACAAGGGTGATCCAACCAAAGGTTTTATCGGCGACTGAGCAGTATCTGAAAGATAAACTCACAGTTGGGGCTGCCAGCCATCTCCTCCCAGCAGGACTGTTGTGCCATTGCAAGGTATCCAACAGGCAGCCAAGTCACAGGTGCCTGTCAGCAGAGTTCCCTTTAAGCTGTGTGGCTGTGCATCTCCAAACCAAGCTCCAGGCAGTACGGAGCTCAGCAATGGGCAACCCAGATGTTCAGCGATGACGTGCGATGCCATCCAGGGATGGCGTTGTGACTCAGTGGCAATGCTGCGTAGGAGAAAAAGGGTTTGTGTTATCGGCATGGACCCCTTAGAAGGAATATAACCTGTGAGGTCTGGCTGCGCCAGTTGGTTCACGGTCTGCCAGGGAGTTTGCAAAGCCACAGGTGTCTGACTCAAACAGGTAGGTCAGCAACCTTACTGAGTAGCATCTGGAGTCATACTGGTCGCTTCAGGCAGGCTGTAGACTTTCCTTGGGATCTGCATGGTGTCTTCACCTGCTAGAACACAGAGAAAGGTCAGGGGCACCGAGGGGGGGGGAAACCGTGGAAAATGAAAACCACAGTTATGGGGACAGTGGATATGGGAGTTCTACTGTACTTGTAAAAATCTCATGGAAAAATGGATTTATGTTCAGCCTGCCTATGTAAACCACCTTGAGTACTGAGAAAGGCGGTACATAAATATCGTCATAAAAAAGAGAAGAAAAAAAGAAACAAACGCTGTAAGAAGGAGTGTGAGAATAAAGAAGCCACTTGGTGGTGACCAGGTCTTCCCTACTTTAGCCTCCTTACCAGGAACAAGATACATGGGTAAAATTAGTGGGTTAAACCGCTGAACCATGAGCTGTCGATCGAAAGGTCAGCAGTTCGAATCCGTGATGGGGTGAGCTCTCGTTGCGTGGCCAGCTCCTGCCAACCTAGCAGTTCCAAAGCATGTTAATGTGAGTAGATAAATAGGTTCCGCTTGCGGGAAGGTAAACAGGGCTTCGTGTTCCAGCCGCATGCTACGCGCTGCGGCAAGGAGAGTCATGCCAGCCACATGACCACGGAGGCGTCTTCGGACAACGCTGGCTCTTCAGCTTTGAAATGGGGATGAGCACCACACCCTAGAGTCAGACATGACTGGACTTAATTGTCAGGGGTCACCTTTACCTTTAGCTTACAAAAGGACAACCATTTTCTGAATCAACCCCACATAGAAATACGTTCTCAGCCCTCGGATAGGCTAGTCTGTTTATTGGTTTGTGTTGTCATGTAACTTATGTAAGCATATTTTCATAGGTTGACATATTTCTTATATGTGTATACGAAAGCTGTATATAAGTACTGTTAGAAAGCATTCTGTTAATTCTAAGAACAATAACAGAAGCATGTCGGTAAAAGTATATAAACAGAAATTGTTGATCTGTAATCACATTAGTATTAAATTATTATTTTTTTGCTTAGTTCTAAGCAAATCAGTACAGAGTTGAGAGATTACAGATCAAGACATTAGTTTGATGTTTGAGGAAGATTGATTGATGTACATCAATAAGCCAGAGTGCTGCAAGTCAAATACATGTTTACCTTAGGCAATGTACGTATGGATTGCAGGGCTGGAGGTAAATATGTTCAACGTGGACCCAAATATTTACAAAACTGTTTACATTTTTGGATTTTACATCTGCATGAAAAAGAAGAACATACACAAGCTCTAATACATTGTTTGTTTGAGCAACTTATGAAACTTACTAAGGTGTTGTTTGAATGCAAAGATATGTGAATTTAACCATGTCCAGAATTACCTGAATGGACACATCTACCTCCAGCGGGGTAACCTGTTGTATCAGCAAAAACAACAAAGAATCTTGTAACACCTTAAAAACTAAAACTTTTGTGGAATGTCTGTTATTTGTTTTCAAGTTTATATGCTGCAGGGACTCAGGGTAGTGTACATGGCTTCTCCGCCTCCTACTGTCTTCACAATAACCCTATGAGGTAGGCTAGGCTGAGAGATAGTGACTGGCCCAAGGGCATACAGTAAGTTTCAAGGCTAAGCATTAGATTCTGGGTTAAAATAAATAGTAAATGAAATAAATTAATTTGGGGCAAGCCCAGTTGCATTCCCATTATTACAGTTCTAGTGTATTAGATAAGATTGCACCAACATGGCTAGCTCTGCATGGCGACTGAATGATCTTTAGGCTGCTGTGTTGGTATGTATTCTCCAGACTGCCCTGTTCTTTGCTTCCTCCTGACTATTTCAGTGCTAAGTAATACACAGCGCAATCCGACTTAACTGAATTCTCTTTAAATTCCCCTTTTGGAGGGGATTTGAATCCCTTTTCCGTTTTGGGGCCTTCCGTTCTCGCTGCGCCGCTGGTTAAACCGGCACAAAAGTTAAGTCGGATTGCGCTGACAGTAGTTTGTATCCCACAGTTATGCTCTGTCTGGTGGTGATGGTGGTGACTGTTTCTGCTGCAATAATATTGGCACACCAGGCAGTACTCTTTACATTATATAAATTCAGGAAGGGTCAACTGGTGGCTGTTGGACAGAATCCAGTCCGCAAAATCACTTTGTCCATGTTTGGTTCTACTGATGAGATGTTGACTTGGTGTAACAATGTAGGACCCGTATGAAAATTGGGATTGCATTCACTGGCCCCACTAGGGGTGGCATCAGGTCAGGTTGGGCACTGGCTGAGGGCCAATGTGATTTGAGGGCCCACCTGGCTGGGCTGACCTCTAAACCCTCAGTACCAATGGTAGTGGTAATACAAAATATACCACAAGAGGTGAACACAGGGAGCCAGTGCAGGGCTTTGACCCAAGGGCCCCAGCAGCTTGGCAACAGCACTGGCCCTTGCCCCCACCCCTGCCACATGTTCAGCATATCTTCTGAAAGACCCTATGTGTGTTCAAATTATTCATGTGCAAGCTTTGTCCATGTAATTGAGCACTCTGGAAAAGGAAGGCCCGGTCCTCACATGCCCAGAGCTCACACACATCCAGTTTGTATATGTACAGTCAGACCTCACCATCCACGGAGGATCCGTTCTGGAAACCCCCATGGATTTGGGGGCTTCCCCTTTTAACAGAGTTTTAGTGTGGACCCTGGTATCTGCGAATACCAGGGTCCACACTAAAACCCTGTTAAAAGGGGAAGCCCCAAAATCACCATTTTTATCTTTAAATAGCCAAATCACGCCATTTTCAAGCCATTTTTAGTGTGGACCTTGCGGATCTGGGATCCGCAGTGAGTAAAATCCATGGATCTGAAACCCATGGATAGAAAGGGTCCACTGTAAAACAAACATAAGGGATAGGGATGATGACCAGCAGGCACCCTCCTTCTCCCCGCTTTATGCATATTCATTCTTTTTATCATATCTGAAAATCATGTACATGGCTCAATGGTTCATAAGTTTGGCCTTTAGGGATATCAGCCACTCCCTTACATGGTTTAAATTTTGATTGTATTGCTGTTATTTTGATTGTAGATATTGAGGTTAGTTTGCATGCTGCTATGTGGAACTTGTGGAAAAGTGCCATATAAATGTTGTAAATAAAATGTGTAAAATGTGCTGAAACTGGAAACCTCACAGGCCTAAAACAACGTTGTGCAGGAGACTGTTAGAGAAGCAGAGGACTGTCGCAACGTTGTGGGTGAACAGGTCTTTCCCTCCCCCCGCTGGTCCACCCCCTCATAGTGATATTTTCAATTATATTTAATTGTGATTAGTATGGAAAAGGTTCGGTGGTGCCTTGAGCTGCTCCTTTAATTCTTCCTGTGCATTTGTATTTATTAAAAACATTACACAGCAGGAGCTACAATTTCACAGGCTGCCATCCTCTAGACCGCTACAGATGAAATACAAAGGACGCCGCACAGATGCCATACCAGTGCACATCACGTAATCAGAGAGCTGTGTGTTTCTAGTTTATATGTCTATGAAAGACATCCAAATGTGCCTTTTCGAAAAAGTCCTAGCGTTGTCTGAAGCAAGCAAACAAATAACACCTCTCTCCAACAATATAATACACGTCCCCTAGGTAATAGCCTGGTTCAAGATAACCTGGCAAGGCAGTCTTGGCTTTATACATACTGCCAGTTCGACATCAGACAGAGGGATTGGTTCTTTCTGTGTGTGACGACCTCCTCTTATGTACAATAGAAGTTATGGATTCAGAAAGGACGTTTTCTCAGGAGAATCACAGCGGTGTGCATTGTTTATAGGACTGGGCTGAAACGAGAAGTACTTTTCACAAACATTTCCCTTGCAAAGAGTACCTCCTGTTTTAGTGGTTATGGGGATGGGGCTTGAAAGTGAGCAAAAATGTTTATGGGGGGCAGGGTCAGTCCAGGTCATTGTGCTGCCTTAGGCAAAGGACAAAATGGCACCCGCCCCAGTGGGCTTTACTACTGGGTGGTAAACTCATGTGCTGGATGAACATGAGTAGGATTGGGCAGCATACCATGTTTGTGACCGCCTGCTCGAATTCCGCATTTTATTCCTACATTTATTTAGAGTAAGGACAATGCATTGCTTCATTTGCCCTGAGTAACATTGTCACATGGCCAAATCTGATATGCTACATTGTGTTGTGATATCATCACATGATCACTGATTGGCTAGGATCACTTGGGGAACCTGCAAGCCTGGAGGGGAAAAAAGTGCTGAAGCAGCGGTCAAGAGGCGACAGAAGAACTGTGAACTGCTTGAAGATCAGTTGATCAGATGGTATGGTATAAAACTTCTAAACAAATAAAAAAGACATATGAACCTACGTTTTTAAAAGCGGTAGCCTGAGTTGCTGGTTTAAAGCTTTAAGCTGCATGCACAGCAGGACCTGACAAAAGCAGGTATTTTGTTGCATGGGGTTTTGCGCAGTGTTCTTGAGTACAGAGTAGCAAAGGGAGCTAGAGTCATGTAGTGGTTCAAATCTCACCTCTTCCACGACCGCACTAGGTGCCCCCCCTGCTCAAGCCCTGGTGGTGCATTGGGTGCTACCACTGCCACCAGCACTGAGGGTTCAGGCATCAGCCTGACGGAGTGACCTCTCTGATGGTCCTGGGTCCCTGGCCAGTGCCCAACCTGACCAATCTCTGATGCTGATAGTTCTGTCCCATTTTTACAGATCTGCAACCAGCATGCAGCTCCGTCGCAGAGCTGGTTGCAGAATGGCCACCCAGAGAGGCGTGATTGGCTAGGTAAGCCCAGGCCCCGTCCCCACCTCCTGAGGCCACCAATGAGGAAAGGCTGTCACTCTCACGTTATGGAGAGGCCAGCCAAAAATGAGCCTCGCGCGAGAGCCGGCAAGGTTCGGGATGACGTGTGAAGTGCTTTGAATCCTCTGAAGTGCTATGAATTAGTTGATTTCCAAGTCCTGAAATTTTCTTGTTCTGCCATGTGAACTAGTAAGGAATTGAACTCAGTGTAAAGATCAGGATAGCTGGTTTGCAGTATCAGATGTACAAAATCAGCACATCTATGCCTCACCAGTATGCCCAGGCATATGTGCTTTCAGGTGTGCTGTTCCACTTCCAGCCAAGGACTGAATGAACTGCTGGATCACCCACTGTGCTATCCTGACTGCACAGCTAGGATGTTGCTAGATAAACACCAAGGTTTCCGAGTGTGGTATGACAGTATAGCAAGCAACCTTTAAATAAGCCAGTTGACTGCTTTCCTTTTTTACTACCTAAAGTCTTGATAAAGTAGATTAAAAATGCTGAAAAAGATTAGCCTGGAAATTCTTCACTGCCTGCTAACTGAATTCGTAGAGGCTGGGCTTGACACTCTGTTGCCATTCAAAGTGTTTTTTAATAATCAGTCTCAGTCCACAGACAGAAATCTATAACCTTGCAATGAGATTGCTATTCAGGCCGTAGATAGTTATAAAATCTATTCCCTCTAGTTACTTGCTGTATAAAAACTTCCCTCGCATATTGATCACTGGCAGGGACATTTCAAAGTAGAAGATGAGGCAAGTGGCGAAGGCTGAGAGGAGCGCTTGGTTACAGCCGGCGCTCCACTTGTGCACTGGACATCGGGCAGATGCGAGGATAAAACTGTCAAGTGTGAAAACACAAAGAGAAATATTGCTATTTTCTATTATTCACATTCTTCCCATGAGCTGTTTGCTCAGTTGCCATGGCACAGGCGGTGAGATTTCATAATTTTCCCCCTGCCTGCCATGTGCTCATGCAACAATGCGAGTTTAATCAGGCTAGACAGTTGGTTGGGTTTTGTCCATGTGAGTGGACTAAAACTTTTCTCACCAGCTAAACCCACAAAGTATTTAAAAGCCATAAATAATCAGTAACTTCTATGACTTGCACCTGCTTGCTTTATTTGAGCAGGGATACAGAAAGGCTCATATCGGGCACCAAGTTCCCAGCATCAATCACTCTGGTTTACTTCTGAAATCAGAATAGATTTTGAGCTTTGAAACTATCCACTGCAGTAGACACTCAATATTGGACTTATTATTTTGGTCCTGTCTGACATGGAGATGCTATTGCTGTCAATGCTACGGTTCTAATCCATCAATACAATCTTTCAGAGTCCTTTCCTTTCCCTTTAATAAATACCCCTATTAAGAAAAATGGCACATGTATTCAGTGGCAAGTACATTTTAAGTGACTGTTAATCTTAACACATGAAGTATTCTTGTAACCATATCCCAAACAGAGAAAAGATGGGAAGTACTTGGGGGCAGGGCTAGGGAGAAATCAGGAAATAATAGAAAGAATCCTAGCCATGGTTTATGTGCTCCAGATCTGTGCCAGCTTGAAAATACAAGAAAATACAACTACATTTTACATTGGTAGCTCTTACCCAGTGTATCCCCAGCCTGTTTTACGGAAGCTGAACAATACAATTAAAGAGATAAATAATAGCAGAGGGAGAGACAAATTAACAGGTACGTGCAAGGGAGAAAAGATATATTTGCAGTTGAGATTTTGAACTAAAGCTTAATAGGGACAATGGCGTGTTTAGTTTTTAACGCTTTTCTAAATAAGATTTGCTGTGTCTTTTGGGAGACCCATCAGAGTTAAATGAGGTAAGTAGATGCAATTCAGTTTTCGTTTACTGAAGTTTAGCATGCAGCCATGATTTAGGTATACAATTCAAACTAATTCTGTATATTTGCAGAACATTGTATGCAGTCATATACGTATACATACACATACACACACACGTGTGTGTGTGTGTGTGTCTATTAATACTGTATGTATGTATATATGGAATTTATACATACGTGTTAAACCGCTGAACCATGAGCTGTCGATCGAAAGGTCGGCAGTTCGAATCCGCGACGGGGTGAGACCTCGTTGCTTGGCCAGCTCCTGCCAACCTAGCAGTTCCAAAGCATGTTAATGTGAGTAGATAAATAGGTACCGCTTGCGGGAAGGTAAACAGCGCTCCGTGTTCCAGCCGCATGCTACGCGCTGCGGGCAAGGAGAGTCATGCCGGCCACATGACCACGGAGGCGTCTTCGGACAACGCTGGCTCTTCGGCTTTGAAATGGGGATGAGCACCACACCCTAGAGTCGGACACGACTGGACTTAATTGTCAGGGGTCACCTTTACCTTTACCTAATATATGTGCAAGACAGACAGACCAATTCACAGGTGAGGGACCTAGCATGAGCCTTGCAGATTTGGGGGAGTGGAGTTTGCGTTACTCTTGTTCTGCATCATTGAGCATGATGCTTCTTTCTAAACAGCACATGGAATGCTGGCTTGAGATCACGTTTTTGTATACTGTATAAGGTAACTCAAGTTTCTGAACTTTCAGAAGAGCATTGGAATAGAACGTTTGGGTCTGTTGTGTCACAGAGAGGCTGCTCTGTGCCTGTGGGAAAGAGGAGGTCTGGTTTAAACAGGACTTTGGAATTACTGAGTAGTGTTACAGGAATGATTGCACTCACAACTGGTCTAAGGCAAAGACAACATTAAATGGAGTCATTGTACATGGAAATAAGCTCCTGTTGGAGACTCAAAGGAAAAAAGCAACCACATGTCATCAGACATATTGTGTACCAACCAACACCCTATCTAATAGCCATTTTAAATTGTAATTATTTTTGGAGCCCTTCCGTCTCTCTGATTTTGGTTTTGGGCTTATTTTTGTACTTTGGAAAATGTACTTTGGTGGGGTGGGGGAGGGAGGAGCTGATTTTGGGAAGTGTGACTACATGATGTCTTGACCATAGATCAATGCTGAATTGAAAGTGATGTTATGAGTAACTCAGCAGAAACATCTAGGAATCAGCTTAGATCAATACCAGAAGGGATGCAAATGTAGATTATTCAGAAAGAATTACATCACAGATCCAAATCCACACAGCCAAACCCACACATCCAAATCTACTGGTGGTGACCTCTGTGCCGAAATGGGCTTCTGAATGTAGATTGCTGTGTCTGCATTTGTGTGTACGGGGAACACACCCATATCCAGCAAAATCAGGCACCTTCACTCTAACATACTATGGTTTTTATTCCTGAAATTGTATCTGTATTAACTACTTTACAGCTTTTCCTCATGGAATCAGAATCAGCCCATATTTTATGCATGTATTTATTATTTTACAACTGAAATCAAGGGTACTTAAATGTGCTTCAGTTTGGCAGGTTTGTGCCCATAGTAATGGGGTACAATTCATCTCCATTCCAGTCAAGAAGTGTAGACATATTTACACTATCCAACTTTGGTGCAAGTGAAACAAGCAGTACAATAGGTTTGTAGAGTCTCACCCTCACTCTGCCCTTACATAACATAACCCCCATTGCAATTTAAAAATGCAACTTCTTAGTAAATTATTAGTTATCAGATCTCAACATTATACTGCCCTAGACTACTCTACATCTGTTTACAGTGGGGGTGGCCAAACTTCCACCAGTAGGGCCTCTGCGTTCTTAAGAGTTGTGTAGAAGACAGAATCTTGGCAGCTGCAGTTGCTGATGGTGCTGCTAAAGCAGCTGCAACAACTGCTGAAATGCCCTCACCTATACAACCATTAAAGGGCCAGGAGCATTCATGCTGAAAGGTTGGCCACCCTTGGTTTACAGTATGGCACTGTATTTCTTATCAATGGCGTCGCCACGCCCCCCCCCCCACTGGTTGGTGCGCCCCCCCCAATGCCCCCCAATAAACCTGTCAAAAATTTTAGGTTTCGGTTTCGTTTTTTTCGTTTTTTTCTCATTTTTTTACTGGTTTCCGGGGTTTTTTTAGTGTTAACGGGGCATCTGTGTGTGTGTGTGTGTGTGTGTGTGTGTGTGTGTGTGTGTGTGTGTGTGTGTGTGTATGCTTTTCCCCCACTTAGCTTGAATATGGGAAGCTTCCAGCGACGATCTTCTGCCTGCGCCGGGCACATCTTCTGCTTGCGCCCGGCACAAACTCCGTAAAGCGCCCAGCAGCGCTTTCCACAGTTTGCGCAGGTGCAGAACGTCGATTGGAAACTTGGTTGTTCTGCGCATGCGCGAACTGTGGAAGACTTGCACATGCGCAGAACAACGAAGTTTCCAATCGACGTTCTGCGCCTGCACAAACTGTGGAAAGCGCTGCTGGGAGCTTTATGGAGTTTGCGCCGGGCGCAAGCAGAAGATGTGCCCGGCGCAGGCAGAAGATCGTCACTGGAAGCTTCCCATATTCAAACTAAGTGGGGGAAAAGCACACACACACACACACACACACACACACACACACACGCACGCACACACACACACACATGCCCCGTTACCACTTAAAACCCCCAGAAAACAGTAAAAAAACCCAGCAAAAAATGAAAAAAAAACCCGATACCTAAGGAGTCCCGCCCACCCCTGGGGCCCTGCGCCCTACACCCGGGGGCCCACCGACCTCCCGCCCCACATCTGTTTCTTATATTCTAATCTAGGTGGCTTTTAAGAAGTGGTTTTTTTTGAATTGGCAAAGGCAAGGAAAATAATCTGGTCATCCAAATCCAGTGGCAGTGACCTCTGTGCAGAAACGAGCTTCTGAATGTAGATTGCTGTGTGTGCATTTGTGTGTAGGGGGAACACACCCATAGCCAGCAAAGCCTACACTTTGAGAGTCTGAGCACCTGTTTGGGGGTGAATGGAAGAATGGTTTGAGGCACCCCTTTCCCCCCTACCCTTAACTAAGCAGTTATTGCTGTCAAATCCGACACAGCCAACTTTCTCTTTGGCAGGGGAGTTGCTCACACTGTGTACGCAACTCACTGCTGCGCACAAGGATCTCTGGATTGGGACCAGAAACTTTAATTGAGTGATCCCGCCGTGCTTTTCACAGTACTTAATATTCTTTTCCTCTGGCCACCCCTGTATGTTATTTAAATGTTTGATGGTGATTTCAATGAGCTGCAACAGACATACAATTCTTCCTCTTTAAATAGGTGCAAAGTGAGTTATTGTCACAAAGCATATTTGGGAGGGAGAGGAAAGGACATGAAATGAGAATCCTGCCTAATCTCTGTAATAAGGGCTTGTGAGGGTGCTAACATGGTCACCTGAATTATGCATGCCTATTGTGTTCAAATATCATAAATCGATGCATGAATACCCTCCAAATCATTTTCAGTTCATGAACATTTATATACAAAGCTCTTGAGCACTGCAAAGACAATTAGTCATATTTGTATGCTGGAATTAATTGAGAGTGAGATGCGGGAGGCAGAAAGAGAGAACAAAGAATGCTTTTTGTCAGTTCCTCCAACTGACAGGGATAATTAGATATATGAAATTGAAATTCCTCAGCAGGGGGTTTCTGTTGACAATGAATTTTCTTTTGATTCCATTCTGTTATTCTTTTATGCTGTCATCTGTGGCAATTTGTTATTCAGCTTGAAGCTTAAAAAAGCAAAGCATTCCACTTTTATGAGTAGATGATGTCAGTTTGTACACTGCTGGGAAATAGATATTAAATGTAATCTTTAAGCTAAAAAAAAAGAGTGAGAGAGAAAATAAAATCAGTTAAAGAGACAGTGTTCTGTTTACACAGCCCCTGGAGCAAAACTTTGCAAGTAAGTTAAAGAACTTTCTGGATAGGCTTTAATGTAGCTCAGCCTATTATTCACTTTGCAGACAGAATTTTTCTAGAGAAAAAAAAAGAATTAATGTCTGGGAGCACCTGCTCTGCAATGTTTTTTCAAAAAAGATTGAGGGTTTCTCCACCATATGGCGGGTTTCGCAATGTGGGGAGGGGTCCATGTGAATCTTGGTTGTCTGAAGGTGATCAAGACAGAGCAGGCTCCATGGCCACCATGCTGTCAGGAAGCAAAGTTGACACGTGGTGGGATAGACTAGTGGCCACCTGTGATGGGCTTCTTCAAATGAGCCAGGTCTAGTTAATCTTGATAAGCAGGGATTGCAAAAGTAATTTTAGTTAGCGGTGAAAAAAGACACCATTTACAGCACTGGAATAGGATTTGCAGGTAAATTGCAGCCGGCCCTCAACATTACTTTCCATTGTCCCTCTTCCCTTTTTGGCATGGCTACACTACACATTTATAAATAGATAAAATGTATATATAATAAAATATATAAAATGTACATTATAGTGCACTAACCAATATGGTTTCTCTGAACCCCAGGTCATTCTGGCCCTTGCTGAAGCTAAGCAGATCTAACAGCCGGATCCTGCATAACTTTAGAGTGGCGGAGCGAGCATTCCGCCAGTCGTAAAGCATGTTCGCGATGACACTTGGACCCTCCTCCTGCTGCTCAGGTCACCCTGGGTGTGCTCTTCTAGCTGCCAGTGTTGGGGCTGATTGGATGCTGATGCAGTGATTGGCTCCTTGGACATCACACCAATGACACATGGATGTCACATGAATGATGTGCTGACTTCTTAGTGATGACACACAGATGTCTCATGGATGACCCACTGACTTCACGGCAATGACAAGCGTTTTCTCACAGTGATGATGCTGTCAAGATATCGCTCCATGGATAACAGGCTGTGTTGGTGTTTCTACGGATGCTCAGGGTGTTACTGGGAAGGGCTGTGCCAGCATTGCTTTTCCAGGACAGACTTGGCACTATGACTGGGCCCTTGTTGCACCAGTGTCGGCATGACAATGTCAGGACAGGCTTAGGATTCGTCAGACGCCATGCCAACATCTGAATAGGACTGAGCTGTTAAACTAGTTGAAGGCCAGAATCCAAAGAGCTACTTTATGGACTCCACTGTCATATCACAAACTGCTTTTGGAAATCACAACAGTTTCAAAAGAGAATGGTATGAGGTTTGGCTGCTAAAGAAACAAATCTAAAGCACTCTTGCAGGTCTGGCCCATCCATGAGGCCAACTGAAGTGGTCACCTCAGGCAGCAGATTAGCGGAGGAGCACTCATCTCTGTCCACCTATTTGCCTCCACTGCTTCTCCTTCTCCTTCTGAAGAGTCTGGTGTAGTGGGGAGAGCTGCTGCCTTCAAAGCCCGAAGACCGGTGAACTTGATAAGTTCGAGACACGCCATCGACAAAAAGCTGTGAAAGCCTCCAGGAGGAGAGATAAGAGCCTCCAGCTGCGTCGGTCGAGTGTGGGAGGTGCCAGCCAGCAGAGAAAAAAAAAGTCAGACTGTAAAAGGATACCACCTGGAAAGTAGCTGTTCATGAGAGATTGGACATTTATATATATTGTAAAAAACCCCAAGGGGGGTTAGGACAGCCTGCCCATGTACACCGCCTTGGATTAAAGTCGGAGGAGAAATCCAATGACCAAGGAAGGCGGTATATAAATACTGTATATTATTATTATTATTATTATTATTATTATTATTATTATTATTATTATTATTATTATTCCATTCTGTGGATTGGAAGAGGACATGTGGAGGGGAGGAGAGTGTTGAGTTAGGACATTGGAGACTGGGAGGAGGAAAGGCTGGCACATCGTGGGGTAAGGGGGGCAGCAATTGGCATGCTGCATTAGGAGGGCTTGGGCTGGCCCTGTGTCCTCAGGTGTGTGGAAATAGTCACACAGTCCTTTGGATCCATCCAGCAAGTCTATAGTATACATATGACTTTAGAGACAATTGCTGTAGTTATTGATGCAGCCCCTTTTTAACATCGTGCTTTTTAAAAAAATACTGTCTCCATAACTGCTTGCCCAATATTTAATGAAGTTGTTTTTGCATGAATCCTCTATCATCAAGGAAGGGATGCAGCGGTTATTTGTGATCTTCTTTTCCATACCCAAAGGTAACAACTGGTAAGTTGATGTGCAGAGTGTGTCATCATGCTATCAAGTACAGCAAGAAGATAGAGAGATCGCATTAAAAAGTTCAAAAAGCAGTGAGTACCCAATGGCTCAAAATAATAATAATAAAAAGAATACTATTCATATAGTAATTTTAGTAAAATAATATGATCCAGTTATACATTAAACTAAGTGGTTCTTATGACTTACGATTGTTATTTTGGATTTAATAAGGAAACTCTTGTTAACTTTTCAAATGCTTCTAAGCCCTGGCAAAGGCATTCCTAGGTTCATTGCGGTAAATAAATAAATAATTCAGTAAATCCACCCATCCATCCATTCTTGGGTGAGCCATTGATTTCATTCATTTTATCTTGAAACGTTGTGTTTTTGAGCAACTTGGTTCTTATTTGCATTGGACTCACAAGTTGTTCTCTTACAGCCCAATCCCATGCTGGCCTCCGCCAGTGGTATTGGGCTATGCGGTGTCACAAACATGCCATGAAGCATGTTGCAATGGTGTGGAGACCAGGGTGGGGAGGAGGGCAGATCAGGCCCGGGAGGGGAGGGGAGCGGGTTCAGCGGAGGAGGCCTCTGCAAAATCCTATCCCCCATCCCAGGCTTGAAAGCCAGACATGGGGCTGCTTGGAACTGCGCTGGCCATTTAGCTGGTGCTCCTCCGGGTAGCCCCATAGGGGCTGCTGGGGATCGACATGGGGGAAGGGGACGATCATCCCCTTCCCTCAAGGAGACCTCCAGCCCTGTCACCGCTGCATCCGAGCGTGGGGCTTTGGATAGAATTGGTCTGTTAAACTGTTACACATTGTACATGTGTAGTGAGATGCAGCTATTCATTGTTCTTCCCCTTCTCCAAGTCTGTTGAACCTGGTGCTGATATCATCACCGACATGCTTGTGGAAACCTCTGCAGCAGCAGAAACTATCCACTGACTGGAATATGCCCATGGGAATAAAAAGGAAAGGCTGGATGGCTCCTGTACATCTAATATCCCGAGCACCGCGGCTGTGCTGCCAGCTGTATTATTCAGTATGTGTGTGTTTGGTCTCTTGCAAACATTTGCAAAAAAACAACAACCCAATTAGAAAAGATGCCAAACAGAAGTTTGTTTGCTTGGGTGCGCTGATCACATCATTTACAAAAATCAGTGAGAGTTGCATTGAGTGTAAAGGGATAACGTTAAAGAACTTCTGTGTGTGCACCTCCAAAGCAGCCGGCTTGAGTGCCTGGGCTGCTGAATGGGGACAGCACATGTGCAGTGTCCCATGTAATAGTCCAAAACCCCTTTTGGGGGTAAAATGGCACTTGATTTGTAATGCAGTTGAAGATTATCCGCTGGAGAAATTTAAAAAATCAAACCAGGAAATTATGAACGTTGATACACATTTCTCCTCCACAGGTACTACGTTGATACCTCAAGTCATTTCGTTATAAGTCATTTAATTTTAAAGTTTTTGAGGGGAGAAAAAAAACCCAGTTCCCAGCCAGGGCCACTGTCTGCATGGAATTTGAACGTTCTCCCCAGAGGCGTAACTAGCCCTCCTGGCGCCTTGTGCTAGGAGGGCGGTCGGGCGCCCAATAGCGATTTGGGGGGGTGCCCGGTGCAAGAATTTACTTCCGCATACAAACATGGCAGGCGGCGGTGCACCAAGATCCTCCTGAGTATGTTGACACAGAGCAAACAAGTCCGCAGTATTTAGCCGGCGGGGGAAGCGAGGCTCAGGAGGGAAGGGCTGAAGCAAGAAGGGAAAGAGACGGAAGGGGAAACAGGGAGGGGGCTCGGCTCTCTGCTTAACCCAGTCAGTGGGTAAACGGCGGAGGGGTGCCAGGCTGACTGCTGGGGCCACCGCGTTCCTGCATTTCACACAAAGAGATGAGATAATAGGTGAGATAATAGGCCGATTCAGTATTCATGGATTCAGTCTCTGCCCTCCAGGAGATCTCCGCAGCCGGGCGCTTATCTTGATGAAACTGACGGACGATCGCCGCCTGTGTTCTTCTCCACCCTGGAGCAAGTGCTCAACGTGCTCCACCCAATCTCCGCCTCTGGTTCTCCCCATGTCTGCGTGGGTTTTCTCTGGCCTGGAAATCTCACATTTATTTCAGTGTTTAATATTAGAAGTGCTTTGGGTCTTTATTTAGAAGTTTGGTGATGTTTTTGTGACCAGAAACATGCCGTAAACTCTTGTTTATATGTATATCAATTAGCCTACAGTAAAACTGGTTTCATTATAAGTCGTTTCGCAGCTGCAGTTTCCAAGAACCTATCAACAACTTTAAGTGAGGACTTGCTGTACTGGAAATTGACAGTAATGTTGGTTTCCAGTTTTCAAAATTCTATCATATTAAGCCATGCCATATTAACACAAGGAGCAGATAACTTCTGCGAATGCAGGATTGTAACTTGTTCATATGCAACATATTTTGTTCATATTTTGTATGAAGGCTACCATCACTTGTCTGAGACTTATGACACAAATGGTTCAATAATTATATTTCCCCTGTTCTTGTAGCTATGTTTGTAGGTTAAATCTACAAGTTTTGTTCAATTAAGCTGTGATTTAACAAATCTATATCTTTCTTTTGCATCTCTCTTTCCATCTATTGAGTAGAATGACCACACTATTCCAAATAAAGGTAGAAAAAAGCACCATGATATAACTGCATTCTTGTAAAATGCTAGGAGACTGCTTTATATATCTATTAATCCAAACCAAAAACTGTTGTACCTTGGAAAACACGAGTATGTTGGATACTCATTTCTAGGTTTCACAATTCTGCTACGCATTGGTCTGCGTGCTCTCAGATATCACAAAGTCCCCTTGCGCAGTTGGACTGCTCCATTCATTCCTACTGTTTCCTCCTGTGATATGAATATGGAGGGCTTAGTAGCACCTAGAGAAGATCACTGGACTTCGCCAATAATCATAATTATGATTGTGTGTTTTGATACTTACAGTATACACACACAGAGAGCAGTTTTCAACAAGGATGTCCTCAAAATGTTTTACATATGAAAGGCATAAGAAAATAGTTCCCAGTCAAAATTTCTTTGAATATTTATAACAAGGACAGGCAGTCACTGGCAGAAGTAGAGGAGGATGTGTAACAGCCTAGCCAGCCCGGTGAGGATGGGGATATGGCGGACGCCATCCCCCTCCCCCTCCCGGGCGAGCTAAGTCAATGGCCCCCCTCCCTCGCCCGCCGGACCGCCCATGCAGCCGCCTGCGGGAGCTTTTATCTTCTGCCGGCAGCTGCATCCTTGTCCAGAGATGAAGTGAGGCAGTGTAGTGGAAATCGCGGAAGATTGGCGAGGAGTTAGTGGTGTTAGCAGTGGTCCCCTGTTTTGAAAGGTCTGGGAAGGAAGGGGTTAAAGGATTGCCTGTTTGACAGGACTGGACAGCAAGGGGTTAACACCCAGGAGGACTGCGTGGGTGGAAGCACACCTGCAAGCAATTGGGCATGGCCCACAGGTGTTGCTACTAATTGGGATGAAGCTGGGACTTTGAGTGCAGTGGGTGTGGCTCGCAGCTGCACTCAATTAGCATTGATTGGGACTTTCACAGCTGTGGGCAATAATGAGGGCATTGATTGTAAGCCAACAGCTGTAGCCAGTAAAGAGTTGATGGGAACTAACAGTATAAAAGCATCAGCAGTAGGAGCAGGAAGGAGCCTCGCCAGCTTGCCACAGGGACATGCTGCCAGATTGCCGAGCAACGGCGACGACTCTGCTCCAGACGGGGATACTCTGCCAGACTGACTGCTCACCTGGATGGACTACCCACCTGGATTGGCAGTATTGGAGGACGCTCTGCCCGACTGGAAGGTTGGAGAGACCAGGATTGATTGGACTTTGTGCTACAAGACTCTTTGCTGGACAGGAGAAAGGCAACAAGGAGATTCTACCGCTGTGAAGTAAGGAGCTGGACTTTTCTACAGAGATGGACTCTTGTTAGCTAAGTAGAATCTTATCTGCCCAGGATGGGCTAATGGACATTGTTTATTGCTGGGAAAGTAATAAATCTTGAAGTTTTATTGCCTTGAAGTTGCCTTGAAGTTCAGTGTTTTCTTTTGGCACACAATTGCAATTTAAAGGGGAAAGGAGCTAACTTTGCAGTGGACTATTGGAGTTAATTAAATGGAATACTAGTTTGCTCCCCAGGAGTAAAGTTTGGGGTGCAACAATCGGGACACAACATTTTGGTTTCAAGAGCTGGTGTAACTAAGCCCACTTAAAACAAATTGATTTTTTGGAGTGGGGTAACAGATTCTTGAGTTAAAACAGGCAGGCCTTGCGCCGGCCTCCCTTACTCTGAAGTAGTCGCAAACTTGCTTTACGGCACATTCGCGACACATTAGAACAGTGGAGCAGGCACTCTGCTATTCTAAAGTTACAGAGGATTGCACCCTACATATTTTTATTCCCATGTTGCCACTGAAGCTGAGAGGGAGTAGCTGGCCTAAGCCCACCTAGTGAGAATTCTTGGCAGAGGTAAGATTGAAACCTGGGAAGTCCACATTACACTACCTCTCAAAATAGAGCTTGCCAAGGTTTTCTTTTCTTGCAAGTACAGGTGGGCCCTCATATCTGCTGGGGATATGTTCCAGGCCCCGACACCCCCTCTATGGTTTCCTGAGGGCCCCCCCACCCTGCCTCTCCTGCATACAGGCATGCTTGTCCCGCCAGCTCCTATTTTTCTTTCAGCAAGCTTTGTTTCTTCCTTAAAACAAACAGAGAAGCAGCCTCCATTGCAGGCAAGTAGAACAAGACTAAGTCCTACAGAGGCTCTGCAAGGTTTCTGTTAACCTTGCAGGGCCTCTCTAGTACTTAGTCTCGTTCTATTTGCCTGTAATAAGCAGCCAGAGGCTGCTTCTCCTGTTTCTTTAAGGAAGAAACGAAGCTTACTGGGAAAAAAGTAAAAGCCTGGGGGGTCCCCACGATCCGTGGATAACTGAAACCGTGGATAGCGAATCAGTGGATATGGGGGCCCACCTGCACTTTTCCAAGTACCCCTTTCACAGGTGTCACTTTTGCGAGCTCCACAGCAGCTGTGCCCAGGGGTGGAGCTTCACTCTACACCATTTGTCCCCAAACTCTGTCTCTGTTGTAGGTTCAGTCATCTGTACAGCCACATCTTCCCAACTAGTGCACCACTACCCCAGCTATTAACTTCCAGTAGGGTTGGGCCAGATAGGGCAGTGCTGTGCAGTCACTATGGGAGTGGGGGCAAATACCGTCAGTCATACTGTGAAGTACCACTGCTTTTGAAATAGTGCCCATACGTTCCATCCAAATCTTCTGCCTGCCACCCACCTGTCACAGAGGTTTGATTTTTTTTTCTGTCTCTGATGTCCTTGGCTCCTGGAGGTCAGGTTCAAATCCCAGCCCAGTCTTGATTGGAGTGTGAGTGGAATATTGAGGAGAGTGCAGTACTGAGTCTTGTGTGTGTATCTAAGATTTAAAAACGTAAATTATTGGGCAAGTTGCCATTCTGTAACTGGCTTTGCCTCTCCAAGCCACTATTTTGCTCTGGAAGCTTCTAAGACTCTGGCAAAAAAAAAAAAAAAACTCCATAAAGTCTTCCCATGTATAGGATTTATGATCCATGTTATAAACCTCAAACTGTTCACTGTGGACTAGCCTCATTGAAAATAATAGAATCCTTATTTTCTATGCTTTTTCATGTCCAGAATGTACTACAGTCTTGTTTCTCTTCATGAAAAGGGTGTGACTTGGGTCAGCAACATTCTCATTTTACACATAGAAAACTGGTTTTGATTTGATGCATGGTTTTGGTTTGCCCAATGGCACCAAATGTGCCACAGCTAAGAAGTGATTTGAAATTAGGCCCAAATGGTCTGAATCTGGAGCCGTAATTTCTGTGTTACACTTGACAAGCTCCTTTGGAGTAAGCAAGTTAAAGATTCCAGCCCACAGTGAAATGCTATGCTTGAGGTTTAGCAATAAAAGAATGAGATTTGGGGTGCTTGGAAGACTAAACCCTAGTTCATATGTTCACTGGGGGGGGGGCTGCACTGCAGTTTGACTTGGGATGGAGCAGCATTGAGAGCCCCTCCACAACACAGATAACCTCTTGTGTGAGTCAGGACCTCCCTGTGAATGGCAGATTGAAAGCTACATTGGTTAGAATGTGGTTAAAGACACGTTGGCCTAAAGCAATGGGGCCAAGACACTGCCCAATGCACTCTAGAACAGGGGTTCCCAACCCCATCCTGGCCATGTACCACCTCCAGCGCCATTCTCCTTCTGAGTACCACCAGAAGTGACTGGTGATGACATCATTGCCAGTTACTTTCAGGTTTTCAGGGGCCAGAAAACACAGTGAGGAGGCTCTGGGCAAGTGAGAGGGTCCTTCTCAGTGTCCCCAAGAAGCTCAGCCAAAGGCAGGAGCCTCTTGGGAGCAAAAATGCACCACCAAAAGCTCTGCATTGGAGCGGGATTCCAGTGGTCCAGCGGTCCGAGTACCACCAGCAGTTGGCCAAAGTACCACTGGTGATAGTAGTACCACAGGTTGGGGACTCCTGCTCTAGAACTCTTACACAATTATGTACCTCATTCATTTCAGTGGTGGGGGATTATTTTTGCACATGCAGAGGGGTGTGTAAGAAGAGCCCCTTCATTGAAATTGCTGGGTCAGGTCAGCTGTGTGAGTCCCACTTAAGCACCTACAAGGACTGGAATGTTCCAATGGCAGAACTGCCTTGTGCTGGCTCATTGGCACAGAGCGAGAGCCATACGCACAGATGCACCACAGCAGAAAATGTAGCTGAATAAGCAATGCAGTGTATTAGCTGTAACCAAGAGATAGCATTTCCTTCCACGAATGCAAACATTTTATATATTAGTATCATATAGTACTTTTTAAGAGCTTACCAACATTTTAGAAATAGAAAATATGCAAACATTTGTAACCCGAGGCTAGCATTAACTTGCACAATGATCATTTATATTTTATGAGAGCGTTTTTTTAATTCACCTGCATTTTGATGGAATTCATTAAAAAAGCCATATTGATATCAAAGCAGTTGAACTGTCACAAAATTCATAATCTTAACTGAACTCCCCCCCCTCATTAGTGTGTTATAATCTTCAATCTGTATACATTCATGGCATTTTCAAGGTGGAAGATAAGGTGGTTATAAAATTAAGTATAATCGCTTCATCTAATGTTCTTAAAATATTATATATTCATTTACTGTGTAATTGCTGTAATTTGATTGGTTTGTAATTTGTGCCATTCTTGATTTTTATATCAAACTTTGAAAAAAGAAGAAGGGGAGACTGGTGTGGGGCTTTGTTTAGGGGTCTCCATTTTGTGTGTTCTGTTTCATGTCCTTTGCCACTGTAAGATCATATAAAGTGCTTTCCAAGGGGCAGAGTCCTCCTGGAATTGATGATTCAACCAGGGATACAAAGAATTGTTAACCCAGACTTCTTATCCTGAGGGCTGAATTAACCATTATGCTAAGTACTCTACAAAGAAGGGCCCCAGCCTCCCAGCAGCCCTTGCTCTGGTCTGATTGTCTCTAGATTCTAGACAGTTCTGCACATAAAAATCGCCTCTCTTACTCCCTGAATGTCTTTATGGAAGAGCTACATGGTTGGGAGACATCATTCCAGTAACGTCGCTGAAGGTGGGGCGGAACGCTAAGTTCCGCACCGCCCTGAATCTCCATTACTCACCGGCTCGAGGTGGCCCCGCCCTCTTGCCTTTGGAGCCATTCAGTGGGGCAAAGGCAACGCGCAGGAGGCAACACCCCACTGAATGGCTCTGAAGGCAAGGGGGCGGGGCCGCCTCGTGCCGGTGGGTAACGGAGGTTCAGGGCAGTGCAGAACTTAGCGTTCCACCCCATCTTCAGCAATGCTACTGCATCATTCCTTCCCATACCTATCTATCACCTGGCCCAAACATAGCACTTTCCATGCCACTATAGTCATGTGCATTGCAGAGGGGGCCAAAAACTTTCCAAACCACATAAACATCTGAGCATCACAATTTGTGCACAGCCTTTACAGGTGCATTAAATATTCTTTTTACATTCATAAATTAATACTAAAATTGTATATATTATATCACAGCTAATTACTACTAGAATTTGCTTATTAGCTGTTGGAGCTTATTAGCTCTACCTCTACTTCCAGAGGGGTAGCTCCATGTCCAAGGGATTTTGGACCACCATGGGGTTTGGAACGGGGGATGCAGCAAGGCTCAGAACTACAATGACAAAATCAAAGTTCCAACTACGAAATCAGGGCATTTCTAATGTCTGCCCAAGGTTACTTCACCAGGGCTCTGGTGCAGTCCTTTGGTCCTTGCTCACTTCTGAACCCTGAAGTAGTCTTGCCCTGGTTACATGGATGCTCTGCTGGTGTTCCCCACCAGAGGGTAAGTCTGCCTAGAGTAGTGGATAGCCCATGACATTTGCTGGCATGAGAGAATGGCCCCAAGTTGGGAGCTATGCTGATCCCAAGCAATGTGGGTAGTAAAGTGGATAATCAGTTTCTTGCTTGTTTTTAGTGAGTGGGAAGCAGATCAATGTGACTCGCATCTGCAGTGGGGCTGGAGTGAGGTGGTGGCAGATTTGGGGCGAAGTGCACCCTGCTCCTCATCCCCCCACCCCTATGCAAGCCGCCTCATGGTTCAGTCTGCCTTGTCCACTTCCCAGGTGAGGCCTGAAGAGCATGGGTAGAGGGGAAAGGAGGAGAAGCCTCCACAGCCTGGCCCTAATTTCTGCTAGGTGGTCACAGGCACCCAAAAGAGGACAACACTGGACTGATCTCATGCCATTGTAGCCTCTCTTTTCTCGCTGTCTTTGGCTTGTGTTTGTGTGTCCTGATTGTCGCCAGACGTTTGGTGAGGCAAGACCTCCAAGTGAACAACTTGCTACAAGAAGAGCCAGAGGAGGAATGAGGTCTTAAATATTCCAGGTTCAGACTACCCCTTCCATTCTCTGCTTGATGGAGTGATCTTAAAGAAGCAGGCCAGGCCCAAAGATCCTTAGCATCATGCCATGTAATTATCTGGGCAAATAAACGCATGCTGAATCCTGGATCACGACACCAAGTACTGTTGTCACTGACAGCACAATCCTGACCAAGGATCCGGCTGGCAGCCCAGGGCCACCTGCTGGATTCTGAGCCCAGGGTGCCTGTCGGTCGGTGAGCTGGAGGTCTACACGGGGAAGGGGACGCTCGTCTATTGGCCTATTGGCCTCCTTGGATTTCCGCCAGCTAAATAGCTGGTGGAAGTAGAGGAGGCTGTGTAATGGCGTAGCTGGTCTGGCGGGGATGGGGATATGGCGGGAGCCATCCCTTGCCCCTCCCGGGCCGGCTAGGCCAATGGCCCCACTCCCTCGCCCATCGAATCGCCCATGCGGCTGCCGGCAGGAGAGCTTACCTTCCTCCGGCGGCCGCTTGCTGGTCTTGCGCTGGCCTCCCTTACCCTAAAGTAGTCACAAAAGTGCTTTATGGCATGTTTGTAACACTTTAGAATGGCAGAGTGCGCGCTCCACCATTCTAAAGTTCCCCAGGATTGTGCCCTGAGACATGTATTTCCAGGCTTGGAAATATGAATCTCGGGCTTGTAATACTTGCCCTACATACAAGGTGAACATTATGAACTATGAACACAGATCCAAGCCAAAGATTAAATCTCTTAACCCCCCTCCCACTTAGGCAGACTCAACCACTCCTGTTGACCCATCCCCCTTACATTCCTCTTTTCTCAAATCCTTCCTCCTTCCCCATCCCATTTACTGGGATGTTGCTCTGCTGGTGGTGGCAAGCCATAGTAACTAGGGAGAATGATGGGATGGAGATCTCACTTCTGCCCTCCAGCACTTGGTGTGATCCTCTGCAGCGTTCCAGGCACAAACAACCCGTGGAAATGTAGTTTTCCCAAGGGCTACTGCCATGTTAGTAGCTCATAAAAACTACATTTTCCCAAGGCTAGCAGGGATTTGGTGCACTATGTAGCAGCACACCAGACAACAGAAAAGTGAGAGGGCAAAGATACCTCTGTTGCCTCTCTCTGCTTTTGGGAATAAATGGAAATCAAGCTGAATGGGGCCCATTCTGTTCAGATTCCATGAGTTCGAAAATGAACATGATCCTGGATGTGTGGGTATGGATAGGTTTGCTTTAGGAATCCCTGCATTCATCTCCCAGTTGTTTAAAGTTTTCTTTAATGAATAAAATTATAGTGTTTTTGCTGCTGCCTGTGTGCAGCTGTCTCCTGGTGGGTGCCATCTTGTGTACCCATAAGTGCTCCAGGACACATCATTGTCCTGAGATACTGTGGGTACAAAATGGTTGCCAAAATGGCAGTCACCATTCTGGAAGCATTTTTTTAAAAACATACTGTGAACCGAAGCAGTTATGGATATTCCCGATGGCATCCATCAGGAGATGAGCCAACTTTTTGGAAACTTTGTAGTGAAGCAATCTTATGACTACTTCATTGCATGTTGAATTCTACCTGAATCTACTCAAATCATATTTTAAACAATAATTCCATTATATGAATGAATTTATTCTTTGTGTGGGGATGATCACACCCCATGCATCCTGGTAGCTCATTCACCATGGCAACGACACAACAAATTTGTGGCAGTGAGAACTGGAAGTTTTACAGGACGTCAGACCAGAGGGAACGAGCATGCACAGCCGTGCAATTTACGCATAAGTTTAGCTGAAGTGAGTCCAAAAAGGATTGCCTGATGACTCTCTTCAGACCAAAGGGAGGGCTAGGGAGGAGAAGGAACCAGGTGTTGGATAAACCCACTTCCCTCCAAATTTCACTGCTGGATGGCCTCAGCATGTGACTTGTCCCTGATACATGTAGGCATGTGTGGTGTGCTTTCTTAAAAAGCAGTACTTTCTGTTTGGGTAGATGTCTTATCTGCTCATGTTCCTGATAACATTGGTTTTTCTGTGTGTGCATTGGTTTTTCTGTGTGTTTCCAGAAAAATCTGATGGCACATTGGACCAGGCCATTAGATGCTTGAAGAAGAAGAAAAAAAAGGGGGGCATGAGCACTCATGGGGTGTCTGTGAATCCTAAGGGAAAGAGGAAAGCTGATGATGGTAGGATTAGGATTTCACTGGGATGATAAGACAACTCCTGGCTCCACAAGCCTTATCTCTTGTTCTATGCGTCTGCTCTGAACACATCACTCACCAGAAAGGAGGTTTCCATTTAGGAACACGAACACACACACACACACACACACACACACACACACACACACACACACACACACACATACTGGATACACCTTTGCATTCTCAGCCATTGTCTATCGTCTCTATGAAATTTCACCATTATGGCCCCCAACGTTTTGATTTTAGGTGGTATCCTTCATGAAACAAGCTTCAATCCTATACACACTTACCTAGGAGTCAGTCCCATTGAATTAAAGAGGGCTTACTTTTGAGTAGACAAGGCTTGTGCTGACAGGATCATATGCGCAGGAGCAAAGAACACAACCGAAACTGGTGTTCCTTTGCATCTGCATATCACTCTGACTAAATCATTGTCCTCTTCTCCCCCCTCCCCTGCTGCGCCCCTTTCCGATGACAGCAGGTCACTCGAAAGGTTAAAGCAAATGTTAATATTAGAGTGACCTGCTATCTCTGTATCACCCCTTTCGCCAAGCAGGCAGTGTTATGTTTTTAATTCCCTAATGTGTGATCCAGCAGTCCGTATCATCTTACAGGGATTGAATAGAGAAAGCGAAAGGCAGACTGTGTGGTCACTGTTTTCAATATCCCCCCTGCTAGCCATTACATCATCCAGCTACTCTCTAAGAGGATTTTCAGCAGGCTTGGCTTCATTATTAAAATAGTAATTAATTTTTTCCTCTTCACAAAACCAGAGGACCTTCAGATAGAGGCCTTGGGAGTGCGAGGGCAGTTTTCTTTTGAAAGTGGCCTTTCTGAAAGCTATAATCTGCTCTCCAACTTTACAGTACACATGTTCCCCAGTAAATGTGATTAAAGAGAGACGCATATTAAAAAAAAATCCTTTGCAGAAAATTAATTCAGTTTCCAGGATTAAAAAAAAAAAGTTTGATAAAGTTGTGCAATGCTCCAATGACAACACATAATAGAAGTGCAAAGTTTTATCCTCTTGAAGGATAAATGAGCGGCCAGAAAGGTCTGGTAGTTCCCAGAGAAAAAACATCTGCTACAGCTAATTCACTTTAGCTTTTGATTGTAAAATTCATTAGCCATATCAGGCAGCTGTAGTTTCAAACATGTTGCTAGGAAGTACAGTTTTAAAGAGTGTGATGCCATTTGTTCTCCTCAGCGGTGGGAAGGTAGGATGCCTGCCCAGTGAAACTCAGTCAGCCTCCCGCTGAACTGGGGTGTCTAGTCTGCAGGACAGGGTGATGCCGGGAAACACAATGGCGCCTTCAGCTCTCTCAGAACATAGCAAACTTTTGTGATGAACTGGTCCCCCCCCCTTTTTTTTTGCTTTTGGTCACCTAAGAAGCCTTGTGTAACAAGCCTCAGCATTTTACCTCTAGAGTACAGCTTTAACGTTGTGTCGTAATAGTTGCACAAAGAGACAAAAGTTAATAAGCAGTGGGAGAAAATCATGATTTTTTTATTTTTTTTGGTATTGATTTGATTGTTTTCGGGCTAGCTATTCTGCAAAAATAGGTTTTAGCCAGCAAAGGGGGGGGGGAGAAAGCAAAAAAAAAAAAGTCAGCAATCTGTGAATGTTATGATTGAAAATAGGTTTTAGCCAGCAAAGGGGGGGGGGCGGGAGAAAGCAAAAAAAAAAAAGTCAGCAATCTGTGAATGTTATGATTGAAACTCGAAAGCAGACTGCGGGCGGCCGGGCGCTCCAGGCTGTTTTTGAGTCCGAGAGCGTCGTCATCGAGAGACGACGCGCACATGCCCCGTGTCAGAGCTGCGGTCCGAGTTGGCCACTACTCGCTGCGGGGGGAGGAGGGAGAGAAGATCAGCCCCATAGAAGCCGCAGAGTGAGTCCGTGCCGCACACGTTGCATCATCGGGTGTTGCGTGGGGGGAATCGGGGAGAAGGAGGAGGGGAAGCAGCTCCCCGTTCCGGCTGAGAGTTGGAGAGTTGAGACCTCGCTCCTCTGCCCATAGCTGAAACTGCCCTTACGTTGGCGCCCCCGGAACCAGCGCGCCCACTTGGCGCCTGGGGCCCTGGGCCATAGTGCCCCCATGATACGACGCTACTGACTGGCTGATATGAATCTGGATGCTCCACAGCATCCCCCTGACAGTGGTGAGAAGAGAAATTGCAGCCAGACCACCCAGTAAGAATCAGGTGACCTATCTGCTCTGGAACTGACCCCAGCCCATCTTTGACCATATTATCTGCCTCTGGCCCTTCAGAACGTCATCTTCCTACTTTGGAACCTGACCCCCAGTTTGTTTGACCACACTGTCCAATTCAGACCCTGCTGGGCTCTGATAATCCCATAGATCGAAGAGGAGGGCAGGCTCCTCTAGTCTTCATGACACTTATCCTTAGCAGAAGCAGAAGCATTTCTGGAGCTGAGGAGTTTCCCCATTGAGTTCTGATCATTGAGAGCTGGCGTAACATAGTGGCTAAAGCTACAATCCTGAACACACTTACCTGGGAATAAGCCCCATTGAACTCAGTGGGGTGTACTTCAGAGTAAACATGCATAAGATTGCACTGGAAGAAACTGAATTGTGGCACAGTTCAAATTCTGTCTCTGCCATGAATTGACTAGGAAGGTGTCAGGCAAGCCACTTTGTCTCAGCCCCCCCCCCCTCCATCTACAATATGAGAATAATAATAGTTATCTCACAAAGTTGTTGTAAGGATAATATCAAGATATCTGTGTAGAATGCTGTGTACACTCAAAAAACACAATATGAATGTTAAGGCTGACCTCCACCACACGAATTCCAGTACATCCCGGGCGCATGCGGACTGCGGAGAGTGCGGAGCTGTGTGGCTTCCATTTTATCTGATTGCATCGGAACGCGGGAGAACCACACTCTCCCGAGTTCCATTGCGATCGGCTGTGAACCATGCTAATAATTTGAGAGGTTGGGACGTAGAGCTAATTGTTTGACCAATGGGATGAGAGGGGTTTTTTAGCCGATCACCGTTGAGATTTATTAGAAGGCGGGACAATCAGGAGGGACTATTTGCATTGAAGAAACTCGTAGAGCCCAGGGCAGCGTTTTGGGTGGGGCGTCCTCTTCCCAACACTCACACGCCTCCCAATGCAAGCGCAACACAACGGGTAGGTGTAGATCAGCCTTTAAGTATTATTATCATTGGCTTTAGTGGAACTGTGCTTTGTGCCTTACAATTGTTTATGATTATCACATGGAACACAAAACATGGTGAGTTGATAGCAAACCTTCCAAATGGACAAATAGGACTTAAAAATATTCAATTCACTTTTAAATCTCCATGTTTTTGTAACCCTACTGCAGATATACAGCAAATGCTTGAGCAGTATACAAATACTTTTCAGTGTCATTCCCTGACTCCTCAAAACACTTTTCAGTGTCATTCCCTGACTCCTCAAAACACGTGAAATGTATTTAATATGATAAACAGCCCAATCCTATCCCCTGCCACTCCATAGCATGCAGCTGTGCCAACAGAGCACACACTGCATGCTATGGTGGGGGTGGGGGGTGGGGTAACCTCATAAAGGAGGAGTAAAAAAAACTACTCCTTTATAGGCGTTTTGGGTCGCCAATGGGTCTCCTCAGACCCACGCCAGTTATGTAGTTGGCATAAGTCTGAGTAGAGGAGGAAGATCCTGGTTGCAAGTTGCTGCCACCGGAATCCACCCCCTCCAGCCCCCGAACTGCCCCCTTCCCCACCCTGAATCTTCCCTAAACCTCCCTGGTGTGACCTGGTGGGCCATTGGCACACACAGGGAGCCACCAGCCATTTCACAGCTCCTTTGTGCTCAGTGGCGGCATGTCCTTTACATCAGTGGAACACGAGTTCAGCTGTCTTAGCTGTATGATTGGATTGAGCCAAAATCATCAAACATCTTAGTAAACCGACCAGCACAGGTCAGTCTTTGTGGCTATAAAAACGTGAACACTTTTCAAGCTGAAAATGTCTCAGACTCTTTTTCTAGTTACATTATATTGAGATAGTATCTAGAATGAAGAAGACAAGAGACTTCCTTCTTGTGAGAAGAAGGCCATCCAGGTGCAAGACTTTTGCCACTCCCACAAGCCTACCAGGCTCTTTGTCTTCTTCTGCATTTGCTTGGTTTAAAATTTTATTTTGGTCAGGCAAGAACCATTCCCCTTAAGATTGGAGCTGCATTCAGCCTTGCAGGTGGCTCGTAGGACCAGTGGCCCCTTCTGCTTGGACTCTACTTCTGTTGCCATTTCAAGTTCCCTGAAACCATGTTAGTGTCTCTTTTTCCATAGTCCTGGCTTGTGTAGCATTAATTGGCAATTCTTCCTGGACTCCTGGGATAATTACTGTCTTTGACCTTGACCCCTAGCTATGTAGTCACTACTTTGTGTTTGTGAATTAGGTTGTGCTCCCATTCAGTGCCTGTTCAAACTTGCTGAACTTCTGACCTCTGCCACCCCTGCCTATTTCCAAGTCCGAACACTAGAGTCTTTCTGCAGCTATCTAGACTTCTTTGCATTAATTCCACTACACATACAAACCTTTATGGTCCAGCTCCAATGTGTGTTCCCTCAGAACCTTGAGCAACTGTGAGCTTGAGTAACTCATAGCCCAATTCTATGGGTGTTCTGCATCAGCGGATCTTGTGATCTGCTGAGCCAAAAGACCCAGCAATGGAGGAAATGTTGTGCCGCTGTCATGCATGACAAAGTTGCTGGTGGAAGTGCCTGACTTAGCTGGATGCTCCGCCAGAGCTGGTAGGTTGGTGGAGGGGACTAGCTACGGACAGGGTGGGGGAGGATCAGGGTATTTCACAGGAGAAACTGGGGGGGGGCATGTTGGGGAGGGAGAGGGCAGATCTGGCAGCACTTGCACATGCCAGATCCTATCCCCATAACTCTGGCCCAGAACGCCCCCTGGTTCACCTCGGACATACTCCAGCTCTATAGCTGCCGTGGGTTAAAGAGGATCCATAGGTACCCAGAAGACCTGCTCCAGGGTCTATGAGAGGGGGGTTAAGGGGGTATAATTGTTCCCAGGTCCAGGAACCAAATTAACATGAAGGGAAGGGGCCCAAAAGAAACTTTGTACCCGCTGGTAAAATTCCTCTGAGTGGCCCTGGCCTGCTCTCAGACAAGTAAAAATGTTTTTTACTTACCTCTTGCCTTTTGGTCACCACCCCATAGCAGGCAACACAGCCTCTGTTGGCGTGGTTGCTTGCTACGCCACGGCAGGGGATAGGATTGGGCTGCTAGGATTCTCCCCACAACGTTTATTGAGAGCAGCTGCCAAATCTCTCTTCCTTCAAGAATTTTTCCACTGTAGCTGACAGCATATGAGCTTCTAACCAGTAAAGTCCAGTCCAGTCTGTCTGATGAGCCATTTTTCTACTCACTGCTGTATTGCCCACTGAATGGTATTGTCTGGGGCTTGAACCAGGAACCTCAGCAGTCTGAAAGTTGGAATGTGTGTTTCCTCCTATGTGTGTTTATTCCAAACTCCTATGTGTGTTTATTCCAATCCTTTCAGGCACAGAATGTAACAGGAGTGTGAGATTGAGTAACAGGAACGTGAGTCTGTGAGATTGGCAGATAGTATGATGTCTTTGGATTGGTCAGGCCTCATATAAATGTGAGGAGGCTGTCCTTCCTTGGCTTAGTCAACAGAGCAATAGTGTTACCATGTGGTACTTCAGTTGCTCCAGTGGAAGCCACTGAACTTTGAGACTCTGAATTTAAGGACACCCTCTCCAGATGAAGATTTGGTTAAAGTTACCTGTGGCCCTGGAATAGCCTGATTCACACCCTGTATATCTACATAAATCCTGTGTCTCACTGAGACTGGCAAGGAAGGAGATATAATCAGTTTCAGACACCATATTTTGCTTAGTCACCTCTAAAACAAGTCCACAACACCAACAGTATGGTCCATTGGTTCCTTTTCAGTGGGTGCATTTTGGGAGCTTGAGAAGAGATTCTTTTTGAATGGCCCATCCAGGTTTAACTATAAAGTTCAGTGTTTGTATGCAGCTGTGTAAATCCTGGGCTAACCAGAGCCATTCAGGATTTACACTACCGTTATGGAAAGCAGAATCTGGTCCCAGGGATATCATTTTACCCTAGGGAAAGAAAGAAGGTATAAAGGAAGGATTTATCAAAACAATAAACCCTAGTCAGGAATAGCCCTAATCAGAATGTCAAAAATTAGAAGGGACATATCCCCAAGGACCCTTGTTAAATTCTCTCCCTATGAAACAAATACTTATCAAATCTTGCTGTTTTCCTGGGAGTCACACTGTGTAATTCTGTGAACAGAAGCCTCCTGCTAAGAAAAAAATAAGAGGGAAACACGAATCATGGCACATATCCTTTTAAATTGTCATTCAAAAACATATTTGCAAATTGCACTGTATATGAACGTAACGATTACAAAGATCATCCTGGAGCTTTGTCTCCCTGCCTCTCATTGACAGGCACAGCATTGTCCTGCGCTATCCACTGGATAAAATAGTAGCAGGGACAAGAGACCAGCTTAATGTTACTTGTTGAGAGCAAACAGAATTTCTCTCCACACATTCCCCCCCCCGCCACGCACACTTCTGACTGCTTTAAATCTCCTGTGATTTTTAAAAAGAAGCACTTCTCTTTAAGCATGATAAAGAGTCTGTATTATTTACTGTGGAACTTTCCACTATTGAAATAATGATTGCTAATATAATTGAGCGAGAACATTCTGTTTCCTAGTAGACTGAGGTTCTGTGCAACCTTGCACATTTAAACAAAATGATTACCAACAATCACCTACTTGAAATTCCTCCAAGGGCTTTTGCGCACAGCGTATGAGCACATGGGAACAAAGACAAAATACACATTTTGTTCTATTTTAGTAGTTCTGCTTAAGTTTTCATCCAGGAAGCAGCAGAACTGGGAACAATCATTTTGTTCTGTTTTTCTGAGTTTGATTAAATAAATTAATTGTCCTGAGATGGGGAACTTGGGATTTACTTGCACAACACAGAATAAGAGTTGCATGCAGGATGGAATAACTAGGGGGGGGGGGGAATCAGTCACATGACATGAGATCATAGGCAATGATGGACCTGTACTTAAAAAGTGGTATCATTGATTTCACACAGGATAAAATGAAATGTTGTCATTTGCAGACGGTTTCTTCTGCACATGAGCATGTCTGGATCCCAAGTACGACAATGATCCACAAGATCACAGAGAACAGCTGGAAAATTTTCCCCTGCAATCATGGAAATGGTGACGCCTGGTTCACATATTGTATTTATTTATTTATATTTTCAAACCCACCCCCCCACGTTGTACTCAAAGGCCCTTCAAGGCAGCAAGAAAACAGCACATTTTCAATAAAAAGATAAAACATGAGACAGCAAGAATAAACATGAGATAATAAAACAGAACAAGCCAGATAGACCCAGCATTAGTTTACCACACCATCTAAGAACAGCAGCTGAAATATCTGCCCAATGTGAAAACATCAGCTTGCTAAAAATGCCCAAATGCATAGCAGGAAAGAAATATTTTCACTAATTTTGGAAAGGCTTCAATAAACCAAGTCTGGTAGGCCTTACTTGGGAGGATGTCCTTCTAGAGGGGAGTCCTTTCAGATAATGATTGTTTGAATAAGTGGGTACCATTGGATTGCCAGTATTGCTTATAGGTAGAGAAAAATATACTGTGTGGGCCAGCAACATTGTCTCTCCATAGAGAATATTTAGGGGTGGTGGTGGTTACCACGTGTGCTCACATTACTTTGTAAGTGTGGAGTCTCTTCACGCTTATAGAACGTCTGAAAAAAGGCTATTCTCTTTTGACGGGTTTCATGGGGATTTATCTATACCAGACTTGATATAGTGACTCAGAGATGAACATATACATGTAAAAAGTATAGGTTGATAGAGTGATGATGTCCCGTACAATCAGGAACGGCATAGTTGGTAATTCAGTGCATAAGATAAGGACTCATCATTAGCTATAAAATATAATGGAACAATACCCAGTGAAATTGTACCCTAATCAAAATGCTTCTTTGGGCTCTGAAATATTTGAAACGTTGAATTCTGTCATTTTATACTCAAGGCGGTTCAGCAAGAACGCCATCATGTAGCCGATGGGCTTGAACATTGATAGGTAGACATGAGGGAAACCAGTGTTTTTCATACTCAGTTCTTGAATTGTAAAATGGGGATAATAATGACCCACCTTCCAAGGATGAATCTGATAAGGGCAGTATAGCACTCCAAACACTCAACGTGCTATATAAATGAATAATAATGATAAGACCTAGCATTCAAGCAGCTCCAGTTAATTTCAAATGAGCTACTCTAATGCTTCTGATTTAATTACATGGTTAAGTGCTTTGTTGGAATATGCTACAATGCTCTGCACTTTGCAGCCCTGCTCAAGAAAACAGCCAGGGATGCTTTTAATTTTCACTTCTTTTGGACCTGGTTTAGAAAAATCCATTACATAAATGATGAGGTTCACCCCAAGTCATCAGGAACTTAAGCACATTCTAAAGGTGCATCAGTATTTAAGAGAGAAAAAAATAATTCACATGTCATTTTTTGACTTAAATTTTGACTGGTGACTCTTTTGGCTTTTTGTGTGTGTGTGTGTGTGTGTTTTAATAGTGGGATATTTTTCTCCCTTAGGCCTGGCAGACGTAACCTTAATTTCATTGCATCCTTTTTTCCCCCCTACATGTGGCGTATGCTGTTTAGCTCTTTGGTTCTCCCATAAGTAGCTAATATTCATTCTCTCACAGGTACAGGAGGCTAATAGTTCAATCACTAGGGGGAAAAAAAGATGAAAGGGCAGGAAATGGCTGTCATGGCCCCAAAGGAAATATTTGGAAGAAAAGGAGCACAACAGCAAATAAAGTGCTAATTAATGTCCAATTTCAGCACTGATATACGGACCACAGCAGTAGGCAAAACCAAGCCTTCTGTTCCAGTTACTGCTCAAATGCTTTTATTCTCAGTTCTATGCAAGAATGCTTCTGTGCTTTCTAAATCTTCCAACTCACTCTTGAATCTGAGTTCTTTGTTCTGTATTCTTTTCATCCCAAGGCCATTTTAACAAAAAAACAAAACAAAACCCATTTTTTAAAAAAGTTCTTTAAATTTTTCTAATTTTTGCTAGGCCAGGTTTTTGCTAAAAAATAATTAATTTGCTTGTGGAATTCTGGTTCTTTTTCCCTTGGAAGGGACTGTTTGATGGTGGCGGGGAAACAGTAAAATGACTATGGGAAGTGAAGGGAAAAAACATAGCCACTGTTCAAATCATGCGAAAATTCTAACGGGGTATTACGATAGCACACATTTCAAGTTACAGCCCAAATCAGAAACTGGGGGGGGGGGGACCCCACAACCCCGCAGCAGCATTAAAAGTTCTAATTCACTGGCTTTGTCCTGGAAAGGGCATTGAGAGTAAATCTTCTATTGAAGAACACAATAGTGAGAGCAACCCTGTTTTTATGTACCATAGTAATTGGTACATGTAACTGACTAAATGTGTTGTTCAGAGAAGAAAATGAAAGTTGAAATTCACAAAGGAATGTCATGATGATCAATTATTTCTGGTGTTTAGTATCTGAGAATCACATCTTAAGGTAAAATGTTATTTGCTGATGACTGAATGCCAGAAATAATAATCTGACATTAAGCTTTTGTGATTCTGACCAAATGAAAGCATAAAAAGGTGCAGTCAAGAGTGTGCTTGTTACACGAACGCAGAGCTCTTAGAAAGTAAATGACTGAAATATTACTCATTATTACCCGGTAATCATAAGGAGTGCATAACAGTGATTACACACACAAAAGCCACTGTATTGAAGTAACACTAAATATATGGCTGCAACCAACATCAGTCAGGAAATTGAGATCAAATTTGAAACTTTTTATTCCCCCCCCTTTTTAATATTACACCTAGTACAGTATTGCTGGGCTATATGTCCCTCAGGCCACATTGCAAGCTGAACATCTGACAACATAACTGGGGGAGTGAAGTGTGGGGGGGAAGGGACAACACTTTTAAAGTATGCATTTTCCAAAGTCGTACCTTCTCAGTTGTCATCATGACAGAAGACAAGATGCACCTTCAGAAATAATTTTATTATATGGTTTAAAATGTTGGTTGAATTTGTCGAAATGCCAGCAATGGCTCCCAAACTCCAAATTGAATTAGGCTCATTACCTCACATTGCTCACCGCTCAATGCCCTTGATTACACAAGAGAAATGTCTCGTATCATGTTGGCCACTAAGCAGGCCTAGCTTTCTTCCTCATAACTCCCACAAGAAAATTGAACCATGTAATCAATTCACATGACAGCTGGCGTGTCCTAGTGTGTACCCATGTGCCTTTCATTAGCGCCCAGATTATTATGGAAATATGTCCCACAGAGTATGTTCCTTGCTATTTCACATGAGCATTCATCATTGTGATTGACGGCACATGAATGAGCTCAGGTCTTCTATCTCGTTGAGTTCTGAGGGTCAGAATGGTGGTATTGGTTTAAGGCTACTCTCATGAAATACCTGTTCCATTCCACCATGTTTTATCACCTGTAGATCAGCACCAAAGTTATTGACAGCCCAATCCTGTCTAGGACTGCCGCAGCATGCAAAAGCACACTGTGCTGGATCCTATCCAGGATTGGGCCAGCACCAGCGCAGGCAGAGGCCTCCTCAGGGTAAAAGAACATATGTCCCTTTACCCCGAGTAGCTGCTCAGCCACCCCAATTAGTCTCCTCAGATGTGCACCGGCAAAATGGCCGACGCAAATCCGGGTGGCCCGTGTAATGCCGGCCAGACTCAGGATGGGGGATAGGATTTGGTGGAGCGTGCCAACGACGACTTACCTCATTGGTGTGGCACAGGGTTGGAGGGAGTAGCACTGGCCTTGCCGCTGGCACAGCTAACTCCCAGGGTGTTGAAAACATGCCTTACGACACGTTTACAACACCTTGGAGCAGTGCAGCGGCAGGTGCACCACTCCAATGTTAGACTGGATTGCGCTGTGATTGAATCTTAGAAACATGAATGTGTGGAAGGGATCAAGGTAACCATCAGGTGTCCTAATAGTGTATTTTAAAATGTGCAACTATGTTGAAAGTGATGCCACTTTCCAATTGGATGAAACTGTAAAAGTTTGTCCAGTGCAATTTGTAGAGTTCAGTGGCTTTTAGCTAAGTCACACTGTCTCAGATGGGCAGCCTAATCCTGTTTAATAAGATGCACCAGCCTGCCTAAATGGCTGGCTGCTGCATCCTATGCAGGATGTGGCGCACGCCGGTGGAGCTGGGGCTCACCTTGGGGGAAAGGGACATTCATCTCTTTCCCCTGGTGTTGGCCCCGGCAGCCCCAATGGGCCTCCTCCGATGCGCACCAGCTATTTAGCTAGGTTAGTTAGGATTGGGCTGTTCATGGATGGGCTAGCTGTGGGTTTGGACCCCAAAGAGTCTTATATTCTTAAGAAACCAACTGTGTTCTGTTGCAGCTGAGAGCAGTTGTTTCATGACAATCTATGTGACAGGACCATGCAACAAAGGAATATAGGGAGATGTTTTCAATGTCCTTCTCTTACTGTGCAATCCTATACATGTTTGGAAGTAAGTCTTATTGAATTCAATGGGAACTATTCCCAGAAAAGTGTGTATAGGATTACAGCCTGGCTCACCAGAACCTAGCTTCTGTAGAACTCAACTGTAGTGACTAGGGTTCAGCCAGTACTTTCTTTTGATACAGTCCTTCATCTTTAATATTTCTTTATCTTTAACATTCCACATATAACACTTCTGAAGCTATCAGGCCTGGCCCCTTTTCAAATTGGATAAGAGACCACTCCCAGAAACCCGGCATTCTAGGAGCCCAATCCTTCCCCCTGCCATACAAAAAGGTACACGCTTTACTGAATATTGTGGTGGTGGTGGGTTACCTGAAGGCAAACGGTTGCATAAGTCATCAAACTGCCTATGAGTCTCTTCAGACATATGCTACCCATTTTGGTGGTGTATGTCCAGGGAGGGGAAAGGGGCAGGGAGGAGATAAGATCTGGCATGCATGACTACCTTATCTTCAAAAGAGGAGATAAGATCTGGCATGCATGAATACCACCAGATCCACCCCCTCGCTCCCCCAACAACCCCTGAATTCCTCCCCTGGAACACCCCATTCCTCCCCCTCCCCACTCACAGCCTTCCCCTTCTGCTGACTTACCAGTGCTGGGGGATCCAGGAAGTCCGTTGCCATGTGGCCAGCACCACTTACCATTACTGTCAGTGGCCTGGTAGTGAGCTATAGTGTGTTGCATTTTGTGATGCCATAAGTCGAGCTGCACTGCCAAAATGCGTGTTCCAGCAGCGCAGTCCGATGATAGGATTGGACTATAGATCACACAAAATGGATGCCTTAGAAGGCCATTCTTCACCACTTATGTATTTAACAAGGTATGATCAGTATGACACCTCTGAAAAGTAGATGAAGGCTTTCCACTTTTCAAGAACAAATACAGTTCTGAAAAAGAACCTTGTGAAACTGTCTCCATTTGAAGAATGTGTTTAGACCAGAAGTGGCATTTCAAGGGAGGAATATAAAAGGCCAATAAAATCAATTTCCTGGTGTCAAACATTTTGATGGAACAAAAGCTAAAAGCAGGCAAGAGATGAAGTTTGCCCCATACTACTGAACGTGCATCATACTGTTATGATGGCCGTTCTTCTGACAGGAATTCCCATAAGCAGGATAAACAGGGGCATTTGAAGCTTAAAGTGGCTGATTAAAGATCCCGCTCCAGTGTATGGTTCTTCTATCGTACAATACAACTGGCGAGCTAGAGAGATAAACATATCACCATCGATAGAGAGCCACCGCTGAAAAACACACATTTTCTCTGAAAGCAGATTACACACAGTGCCTATGCTTGAAAAAGACTAATCTGGAGCAAAAACACTCTGCGTTTATATGATAAAAATATGCTGAGTAGAGAATGCAGGACACAACCCACTGGGAACGTCTCCATTGTACGTTTTGTCTTGCATGCTTGTTTTGTATGTTTGGGAAGGGTTTTTTTTATTAAAAAAAATATGGGAGAGCATTAAAACATTTGTTTTACTCCCCACCACAACACTCTGGTGTGTTGACAAGCAATCAAGTCAGTCTACTGATCATCTGTTTCAGCTAGTCTTGACGGACTCATTCTGTATTTCTCTTTCCCTGTTGCTTCTTGTTCTAAAATTCCCTTTTCAGTCTTTGCCTGAATTCTTCTCAAGCTTTGAGAATAATGAACTTCGCACAATCCTCCAGATGAGGTAGAATCCTTTACATCAATATTATTCCCATCACATTGGCCCATATAATTCAGAGTGTGGTTTATCATAATTGATTGATGAATTGATGGGTGGATTGATTTATATCCTACCTTTCAATCCCCAAGGCAGCTTACAATAACAATACAAAACAACCCAGGAGCCTCTTAGTTCTCTGGCCAATGGCAGAGGCCAAGTATGCCTCCATTCACTTCTCCAGTCCCCAGGCAACACCATGAGCTGTGTAACCAAACTGTGTAACTCCACCGGAAGTGCATGTAGGACAAGTAATAAATGAGTACAGCAGTCCTAAAGATACACATAGGTGAGGCAGATACAGCAGCATCCTATCCAGGGGAAGCAGGGAGAGTTGACCCTACATGCCACTTGCAATCCTGTTCTCAGAGTTCACCACCAAATGTAAATTGATGTCTGGGGTGGCTGAAATGACTTAGGGCTTCTGTAGCTGATTCACTGCCCAATCTTATCCCCGATGCAGCCACACTGACAAACCATGCACTTCATCCAATGGTGGTGGTGATGGGTGTGTGTGTGTGATCAGACAGCCAGCAGGAGGTAAGTAAAAATATTTTTTTACTTATGCCCTGGTAGGCTGTCTGACCATCTCTGGGTCTCCTTGGACATACATCAGCCATTTTGCTGGTATATGTCTGAGGAGAGAAAAGGAGCAGGGCAGCTTGAGAAAGAGGGGTAAGATCTGGTGCATGCCAGTACCACTGAGATCCACTCCCTCCCTCCTCCTCTCTGCCTCCTGCCCTTCCCTGATCCTCCCCCTTCCCTCCCCATCCATGACACACCTCCACCACCAACTTACCAGTGCCAACAGAGGCCTCTGCAACCGCACCTCTGCCTGTTTGCGATAGCAGCCCAGAAACATGCAAGAGCAGCCCAGTTTTCACTCCACTGGAAAGCACCCTGCGCTGCTGGAATGCAAGTTCTGGAAGCACAGGGCGACCACAGGATTGGGACCTAAGGCTGCAATGCTAAGCCCCTTTACTAAAGAGTTAATGCCATAGAACAGGGGTTCTGAAAGTGCTGAGTCGTGACCCACCACGCCAGGTGGGAGCTGGTGCTGCCCCTTTAAGAGCATCACACCTGGGATCGCGCCACCCGGGGACAAAAGGGGTACTTTTAGATGTACCAGGGGTTATGCCGCCCTCCGGAGGGTGCAGGGGGGCCATGGTCCCACAACACGCATCCTCAAGCCTCCAAATGGCTCCTGGAGATGATTAAAGCCCACTTCCGGTTTTCAGGGGAACCAGGAAGTAAACTGGAAGTGGGCTTTAATTGCCTCCAGGAGCCATTCTTTGGGAGGCCCACTGGAGGGGCATGGCCCCCCTGCACCCTCCAGATGGTGGCACGATCCCCAGTAATCCCCTTTTATCCCCGGTGGTGGCGCAATCCCAGGATCACAGCCGCTGCCATCGCCCCACCCCCACAAGCACTTAGCCATGGAGAGGTCGCAACAGGAAATCAGACATGCTCTTGGCTGAATCTGCTTTGGATTTATTGGACAATGGGTACAACAACAGAAAAAGGCGCGGCCTCCTGACCTTTCTGCCAGGCAACTTCACTCTTTCTCATGATAGCCTTGAAGCCAAGGGCCAGGTGGAGGCACTCCACCTCAGGAATAGTCTGGGATAAGGCCTTCAGGGGTATCCAAGAGCCCATGACACCTGCTGGCACATAATCTCTCCCAGGTCTGTGGCAGGGCAAGGCTGGCTACACTTTCAGGTCTGCCCTCTGGCCCACCCCAAGGTAGGAGACGGCTGAGGTGAGGAGCTTCCTCTGGCACTGGCATCCCCTGGCCACTGTGCCTTTGCCTCTTCTCTCTGGTAGGTCCCTCTTAGTTTAGACCTGGTCCCTCCCAGTAGGCTGCCTCTGCATTCCAGGTCCTCCAATCCTCCTTGCCTTGTCCAGCATCCCTTAGTCCCTTCTATTCATCTTTCTCTTCCATCCTCCTGACCAGCTTTGCAATGTCTTCCATCTTCCTTTTTGTTTGACCGACCTTCCTCCTCACCCTTCACTCCCTTTCTGACTCCCTCCAGACTGAGGCTCAGCTTTAAAGCTGCCTGGCCTTGCCTTCTCCCTCTCAGCTGAATGCCATCAGCTGTTTTTACCCATGGCTGGGAGTGTCCCACACTATAGAGGGAAAGGATACATGGGGGGGGGGGAGAGACAATGGAGAAGATAAAGATGAGCTGGGGGTGAGGGAAGAGTCAAATGGGGGGGCAGAGTGTGCATGCAAATGTAAGTGGTCCCAGAACTGGTTTGTGCCCCAGAGTCCAGTGAATCCTAGCATCAGCCCTGGTGTGTTCACTGGCGTCACTACAGGGGGGGCGGAGCTGTAAGTTCTTCCGTGATTGGAGCCTCCGTTACACGGAAGAACGAAGCGCCCCACCCCCGCACCTTCCGACCCAGTCAAAGCGGTGAATGCGCGTTGTTTTCACCGCTTTGAATGGGTCGGAGGGGGCGGGGCGCTTCGTTCTTCCGTGTAACGGAGGCTTCGATCACGGAAGAACTTACAGCTCCGCCCCCCCCTGTAGTGACGCCAGTGGGTGTGTTATGCTTTATCTGGCATTTATAAGAATGTCTACTGTCTATTGTACTGACTCATGAATCCAGAGCAATGCAATGGTCATGATCCTGAAATGGTGAAAAGGTGACGACAACTCATCCTAAGCACTTATTGGCCAGCATACAGAGTCTTGCAGTTTGGCTGTTATTATTATTACAAGCTAAAATCTTTTGTCTTCAATGTCTGCTTGCTGGTTCTTGGACTCGGCTGGGATAAAGAATAACAATCCCAATGAGTAATTAATAATAAAGAGATAATGAATAAAATAAAAGGTTTAAAGTAAGTAATTTATACAGTTGGCTCTTTATTCCATCGATTCGGAACCCGCGGATTTGACTAACTGTGGGTTCTGAACCCATGGAAGGAAAGGCACTTCCATTTTTTCCCGAGAAATCGGAAGTGCCCTTTAGTTAGAAGCTTCCGAGAGGCCTTCTGAGATACGCAGAAGTCATGTGCAAAAAAACTTGGTTTTTTGGAATTGCCCCCCACAGGTTTCATTACCCGGTCCCGAGGATTTTGTTGTCCGCAGGGAATCCTGGAATGGATCCCCGCAGATAACAAGGACCAACTGTACTTCATGATGCAAGTTCAAGGGGATTAAAAAGCTCCCCAGACCAGTCAACTAAATATTAATTTTGTTAAGGCCTTGTTCACATATACATGTACATAGGTTGATATCTCTACATACTGTATGATTACTACGTACTTGAATTCAGTTCTCCTATTTGGTGTTCCACATGCAATAGCCTGTGGTAATATGTGGGGCTTCCAACTATCTTGATGACTCAGCTGAAATGTGATGAGTCTTGATGACTCAGCTGAAATGTGAACTGACTGCACTGAAAAGCATTGTGTTTGCAGGCACATTAGAAGTTATGAAGTTCTGTCTGTGATGGCCTATTCACACATACCAGTCATCATTTGATATTATAGGCATGAAGTGATTTACATGTTTATGTGAACTGACCCTTTAATCGAGTTGCAGCAAGAGAAATATCTCCTTAGTGTCTATCTGATGTTTGATCTATAGTTGCAAAGCATATTTCCAGAGACAATTCGTGACTGAATTAATGTCACAAAGACACGTTAACCATACCAGCCATTTTGTTATCTCCAAGTTTATGGTGGAAGATTTATCCTGTTTTATCTGTGTGAGCTTAATCATCCCCCTGGCCTGTTTCTCTCACCATGAAAATAAACTCCGTCATTCAGTTTGATTTTTATTTTTCATATCACTTTTACAATAGCACTGAAAAGCATTGTGTTGGCAGGCACATTAGAAGTTACCGTTTGTGTCCTAGCTTCTAGAAAGACTCTGCTTGTGATTTTGTCTTCTGTTAGTGACAATTGACAACGAAAACATACCTGTACGTTTAGAGCCGGCCATAGGAGTTGCAGGGCCCAATTGGAACCATTTTTTGTGGGGCTCCAGGTTCATAGCCAAGGTCTGTAGAATCTTAAAGAAATAAATAAAATTTATTATAGACTTTATATCTCTAGGCAGAATGGAAAACCATCAAAATGTGCGCTTAAAAAGTGCATGTGAGTTAATGGTGCAAATGGATCTAAGCACATTTTAACATGTGTTGTCGCATGTATTTGACAAAACTAGAGTAGATTACCCTAGCGTGGGGCCCCCTCGGACACGGGGCCCAATTGGGAGCAATTGGTCCAATTGGCTTAAAGACGGCCCTGCATACTTTAGATTGCACTTTGATGGGTAAATGGGACACTGAGAGTGTTCGAAGTAGCTTAAATCTTCCATAGCAAAGTGAACAGGCAACAATGGAAAAGCACAGTTGCCAAGTAAACCGTAAAGACTGGGATGGGAGCTCTTATTAGCTGTCATTCATGTTTGGAAGATGGAAATGAAAAGGATTTTAACTCAAGGAGGTAAACCAAACGTTACGTTTGAATCTTTCATTGTTCTCTACCACTTGCTTAATGCTAATTGGGATGGTTTATGTTATATTTGGGGTTGCTAGTTTAGCTTGTTTTCATAATCTGCCAGTGCTTGGACAAATGAGGAGGAATAATATTATAGTATTTATTCAAAGACAATATGCCATCATTGTTGGCCTGGGGGGAAGCCATGCTATGTTTATCTTCATGGATTTAGTCAGCTGGGAGATTAATAAGAGTCTAACTTGAACAAGCAAACATTTGCTTTCTTTTCCACCAATGAAGTTATTTCACGTTGCATGGCTGAAGACATAAATCTTTCTCTAGTGGCAAACAAACGGCTTCAGATACATGGCACCAGCTCGGCTTCACAGGACATCAGCAGCATGCCTGTGACCTTGAATGCCCAAGAAAATAACCACAATACCACTTCAAACAAGAAACGGCAGCCCTCTTTTCGTACATCAGTGACAAACAATAAATAGCTGTAATTCCTTCTGTGACTTGGCCTCAGAATCAACATCAGCTGTAAAAATGGCAATCCTGGTAATCTCCTGTTCATTGATAGGATTGGAGCAGCCAATTATTGTTGTGGAAACACAGAAACGGAGTCTAGGAACGGTGAATTTTGCATTTAATGAAGAGCACATTTGGAGAAGGAGAGGGAATCCTCAGCGCCACGCTAGCAAATCTCTCAGATTCTATTTGGATTTGGTCTTTGACAGATATTTCTTCTCATCACCTCCATATTAACCTGCTTGATTTGATGTCTTGATTATTGCACTATAGCAGTGGTTCCCAGCCGGGAACAATGGGTCACTACTACCTTAAAGGGAGTGGCGACCCATGGTGACAGCGACAGCACTTCCGGGATTGCACCGCTACTGCCGCCGCTGGGGGAACAAAGGTTTTTTAGCCCTACCTGGGGGTCTTGCTGGGTCTCCAGGGGGTGCAGGGAGCCTGTGGACCCCTCTGCAGGCCTCCCCACACCTCAAAACGGCTCCAGATCGCAATCATGGCCAACTTCCGGTTTTGTCCGAAAACCAGAAGTTGGTCGTGATTGCGATCTGGAGCCGTTTTGAGGTGCAAGGAGGCCTGTGGAGTGTTCCACAGGCTGCCCGCACCCCTTAGAGGTCCGGCAAGACCTCCTGGTAGGGCAAAAAACCCTTTGTTTCCCCAGTGGCGGCACAATCCCGGAAGTAGCCACCCCCCATAGCCACCCCCTGCAAATACGTATGTGTGTGGGGGTTTTTTTTTTTTTTTTTTGGAAACCTCTGCACTATAGGATAGACCTTGCTTATAGAAGGAGAGAAGTGATGGTGGTATGGAAACTAACAGTGTATGGTGTAATTCAGTGTTTCTCAAACAGTGCGTCGGGACCCACTTGGTGGGTTGCACCGATTTCTGGTGGGTCCCAGGTGATAGAAAGATCAGATAAATAATTGCCACAAACCCTGAGACTATTCAAAAATCAGATAGCTGATTTTGCTTGAGGCTTGAGGCTATTCATTAGGGCTGCCTCATTATGAGAAATGGATTGAGGTTTTTTGCAAATAAATAAATAACATATTACTTGTAAATAAATAAATAAATAAATTTCTTTCTGGATCACCTTTTTTAAAAAAGTCTCATAAAGCTAGGTGGGTCCCAATGGAGTGTCATTTTAAAAAGTGGGTCCTGGTTCTAAAAAGTTTGAGAACCACTGGTGTAATTTATCAAAGAAATTCTGGCAATGTTCTCTTGCATTGTATAGACTGACAATTTTAGCTTGCTATGTGCAGCATACCTGACTGTTCCCTGGAAGGACAGATACTAAGGCTGAAACTCAAATATTTTGGCCACCTAATGCGAAGAGAGGACTCTCTGGAGAAGACTCTGATGCTGGGAAAAATTGAAGGCAAAAGGAGAAGGGGAAGGCAAAGGATGAGATGGTTAGACAGCATCACCGATGCAACGAACATGAAAATGAGCAAACTCAGGAAGATAGTGGAGGACAGGAAGGCCTGGCGGGATATGGTTCATGGGATCACGAAGGGTTGGACATGACTTAACAACTGAACAACAACATGTGCAGCATAGGGACCCTTGCCCACTTAATTCAAATAATTGAAGGGGATAGGATATCAGTGGCATTGCTGCTGCTGATACTGTCCCCTTCCTGCCCTTGATCCACCTGTCTCCTCCCCATTCCTCCCCTCCCGTTCCGCCCACCCACCGCCACTGTTGGACTTACCTTCCACCAGTTGTGGCAGTATTCCTAAAATGGCCACCAGGGGTGTGCACAGTGTGCCACAGAAAGTCATTTTACAACAGCGGAACTGTGTGCTCCATTAAACATGTACTGTAAGTAATAGTAAGTAGGGATTTGCAACCATGTCTCTCAAGCCCTACACTCTAATCACTATGATTCACCAGCTTCAGAGAGTGTGGAAAGAGAGTAAAGCTAGTCAGCCTTTCTTCAAGACAAATTGTGTGGGACAACAACACCTAGCATTTTCCTCTATAATTTCCAAAATGTTTACATTTGAAATTGTTTGCTAACAATTGGCTAAAGGCAGATATCTAGGGACTCAGTCCATTGGAAAATTCTCTTGAGCAAGTTCCACTGAAATGAATGAGTGTTGAGAGCAAGAACTGTGTATTGGCAAAGGGTGCCCGTTTTATTTATGGGCTCTCTACTGCTTTAAGTGTGAAAAGGGCTTCACAAGCCTTGATTCTGTCAATCAAGTTCTTTCTGACCTTCCTGTATCTAAACTTTAGACAGACATTCCTTGGTAACCAGATCTTCTTGCTTCTTGTGGTCACTCATCTGCCAAAATGCTTTTTATTTAGGAACTAAGTGGGGTTCTTTTATGCTGACAGTGATTTTTATGCACAAAATGCATGCAAATTTCCCACATCTTCCTTTTACAAAACCATGCACAACCTCTCTGGTTTCAGCAGAAAACTCAGGCGTATACAGGATATAGTCAAGAGATAGAGTTAATGAGAGGTATTCCTGGTAATTTAAAGAGAGCACTTTGCTTCTACTTTGTTTTGAGAAGGAAGTGAAAGGCAATCACATCAATATACCTTTGCTTGTTCTATTGGTTTTTTTTAAAGGCATTAAGATGTTTCAAAAAGGGACACAATAAGAAATTGTGCCTCTTCAAAGACTTTTGTGTTCCAGATCTGTTTAGCATAAAATGAAGACAGATAGTATGTTAGAATTACCTTACTGGTTAAGACCAAAGTCCATTGTTGGGGAAAGTCCCATTGGGCTTTGGTGCTGGGAAAAGACAAATAGAATTTAGCCTACTGGTCATCTGATCATGATGAAGAGCTCAGACTATTTCAGTCTCAGGAGAGGAGGGAAGGCAGTTGTGTGGATGTTTGCACTCTTGTATGCAAGAGTTGTATGCACTCTTGGTCCAGTCACTGTATTGCATTTCAAGACAAGCCTCCTAGATGAGAGTGAAAAGAGAGGGGAGGAGAGAGGAACTCCTTAGAAGGAGAAGGGGCAGAGCAAAGAGGGAGAAAATGTGGGGGGGGGCAAAGGTACAGCAGTAGGTGAGTTGGGCTTCCCAGAGGAACCCAGGAGAAGAAATGGGAAGGGTTTGGGGTGCAGGAAGTGAAGAAAGAGAAAGGGTCAGTGGGATTCGGAGGGAGGAAGGGAATGGGGTTCAGGATGCCCTCTGTAGTCAGCCAGGGAGCCTTGATGGGTTCTGCCCATGTCCTGCCACCCAGTTGAGGGTGAGCAGTAGCTGTTTGGACATCCATGGGATTATTTCCTAATTTGAGCTTCATCATGAGGTTATAGCGGACAATTGGAAATATGAAACTTTACCTTTGTCTTCCAAAAGGTTCCCCCCCCCCCCCGAACTCAGGAGGAGTCCAGGGAAGTGGCTAGGATCATCATAAACCATTGCATATGCTGGTCGTGCAAGATTTAGAGCTGGAAAGCTTCATCTCCATTTTGGGGGCATGAAAACTACATTAACAAGCAGAAAACAAACTCTATACTGTACAAAACTGGAGCACTGAATTCCAAAGATAAATTGAAGAGCAGGGGTGTTATTAATACATGGTTTAAATGCAAAATGAGAAATGTGTCCTTCCTGGCCTGTGGAATAGTCATGATACTGGTCTGGTCTTTTGCTCTCCAGGCAGATGCTTAGGGCCAAGTACACGTGTTTAAATGTGTATCTCCTGCATTAATCTTGCATTAGGAAGGGGAAAAAACCAGAAATCAAATATTGAACATGGAACAGTGCTCACAGACATTCCACTTAATAATCTGTCCAAGATCTTTCCAGGTATTGACATCAAACTGATTGGTCTTTAGTTTTCCAGATCCTCCTTTTTTGCTTTTTCAAAACAGGAGCAACATTTGCTCGTCTACAGTCCTCTGGCCCCTCATCTGTTTTCCATGAGTTCTCAAAGATTACAGACAGCAGCTCTGAGATCACATTCACAAGGTTGTTCAGTACCCTCAGGTGTAGTCCATTGGGACCTGGAGATTAAGGGCTCAGTCCAGCCTAACTCAGGCACAGTTGAGGCCCAATTGTGGCCCAATTGTGGCCCAAACTAGGACCGAGTTAGGCTGCAACTGTGCCTGAGTTAGGCTGGAGGCAACAGCATTGGGCCAGGATCGCGGCAAAACTTACCGCAGAGGCAGGCAGGCTCCTGTGGGGAGCTGTCAGTCTTGTGGAAGCGAAGAGCCCCCTCCTCAGCCCGTCTGCGTGCACCTACCACAGCTGCTGCAGCGGTTGCAGCAGATGGGCAGCCACAGGCGGGCCTGCAGGCACTGCGCGTTTGACAGTCAGCTGAAGGGCAGAGGTTGTGCCAGTGCCAGCTGCCCCAGGGCGCCCTGGGCATCAGCCACCTGCCGCAGGGGGGAGTGCGACTGCCCTCCCTCCTGCAGACTGCGATGCCACCCCCAAACCACGGTGAGGCTGCACGTGGGAGTCATGGGGGGGGGTGAGCGGGGGAGAGAAGGGAAGGAGGGGGTGGGAACGGCACGCACAAGGGGGGGTCTCATGAGGTCTGGAACCGCCTCCGCCAGGACATGCCCGTGCGCTGCCTGAAGCCCTGGGCCTCAAGGGCCGTGGCAATGCCCACAAAGAAGGCATCCCAGCATGCCTTCTGCTCCATGCCCCGGCCAAGACCGAGAGATGCCGTGGGCTTGTCTGCTGCGAGCGGGAAGGGCTCACGCAGCTCATCACACCCCCAGATGGGGCAACGTCGGCACCTTGCGGCAGGCGCTCTGGCGGCATGGGGGGTGCCAGCGTCCATCATCAGGGAGTGGGAGGGGAGGCAGGCACACTGACAGGGGGTGCTGGGGAGGGGCACGGGTGGGTCAGAAACAGACAGACAACACGGCTGGTGGGAGAGGGATACAGGGAGAGGGGTCTGCAGAGACCGATAGGGGCACAGGGGGCACTTCGCAGATGGAGGCAATGCAGGAACGGGCGCCTCTCATGCAGACGGACCGAGGGCGGACACGGACGCCGTTGATGGGCGGAAACGGACGCCGGTGACGGGCGGACAGAGGGCGTAAACGGACGCCGGTGACGGGCGGACACGGACGCCGGTGATGGGCGGACCGAGGGTGGGTGAGAGCCCCGGTTGCTGAAAGGGCTCTTCACGGACGTGGCGGACGTGCGCCACAGTGCCCGTCAGTGTTTGCCTGCCTGACAGGCCCCCCAACTCCCCCCTCCCCTCTGGTCCCAGAGGGTCCGGCAGCCCCCCTGCTGTGTTCTCCCAGGGATGGCTGTGGCGGAACCTGGCTGGGATTCATGCAGAGGCTTGTGTACTGGGGCCTGCCTGTGTGGGTGTGTGGGGCAGTGCTTGTGCAACATTGGGGACATGTGTTTCCAGGGGCATCTTTATTGTTCTGGAACAGTGGCAGAGATGGCCGGGCGTGGCTGCCAGGGGTAGGCACAGCAGTCTCTAGGACCACAGCAGCAGCATCAGGCGAGCCCCATGGACCTGGAGATGCGGGCTCTTCCCCTGTGGAACCACGGCCTGCTCCATAGAAAGGGGAGGGACAGCAAGTAGGCAGCCAGGGTGGTGGGGCAGCAGCAGCAGCTGAGGTGGGTTGCAGGGCAGGCTCCCAGACCTCTCTGGCAGCATCAAGGCAGGTGACCGTGGGGCAACCAGACTGCAGGCCCAGGGGTGCTCCCCGGACGGTTTGTGGTAGTGGGCATTCCTGGGGGGACGAACAACATGGGGGTGTTCCATGGCAGCTGCTGCGTGGTAGCAATCGCCATTGAAGAGGAGCCAGTGTGCCAGTTGCAAAGGTCTGCAGGGAGAGAAATCAAACACAGCTGAGTGGTGTGAGACACATAGCCTGGTCTGCGCTCCTTCCCTGGGTGTACGGTGAGCATGATCCTGTAAGGGAAAGGGGTCAAAGAGAGAGACAACAACACAACTTGGGGGTCACAACCATGGCAATCCTAGCAATACTGACCTGTCGGTAGACCCTGTGGAGAAAAGAGGGGGGGAACAGCTGGTGTCTACATATGGGTTACAGTTCCACACTCATGGCATTGTGTGCTCACATTAATACAGGCAGCTATGAGACAAGACATTGGTATAGAGGCATATCATGGCAGGCATTGCAGGCAGCTATGAGACAAGACATTGGTATAGAGGCATATCATGGCAGGCTATGCAGGCAGCTATGAGACAACACATTGGTATAGAGGCATATCATGGCAGGCTATGCAGGCAGCTATGAGACAAGACATTGGTATAGAGGCATGTATCCTACCTATATTTCTCTATGCAAAGAGGCAGACGTCAGACCACATGTCAGCACAAACCCTGCACTTACCTGCTGGTGTTGTTGCCTGTATGGGGGGGGGGGAGAGGGGCTGGGAGAAAGACATGGGTTAGCAAACACTTGCATGGAGACAGCTGCCCAGGCACAGCAGTAAACAGTTTGGCCACAGGCAGAACAGCCCTCTCTGCCCTAGAGGGGGGCAGAGAGGAGAGAGGAGAAGAGAGAAGTGGGGTGTTAGAAAAGTTTTCAAAGTCCCACTTTGTGGCTGCTGGGGGACAGAACCCCACGCCACGTGCTCAGAGAGAGAGAGAGAGAGTGGAGGGCTGGGGCTGGGCTTTTGTGGGAAAGAGGCTGGGTGGGGCTGGGTGCTGATAGGGTAACTATTTGGGTCCATGTCCAGAGTTAGGCCACACCTGTTCGGTCCTAACTCAGGCCCAACTCGGGCCCAGGGTGTTAGAACTTTTCAGGAGAGGGCTGGTGTGGGTAAGGTAAAATGGCTCCTATGGGTCTCCTCACATTTGGGTCCACCCTTTTTGCTGGCCCAAATTTTGGGCCTGAGTTGGGCTCGAGGGGGCGTGTCAGTGGCTCTCCAGTGTCTGGAACCGGACCAAAATTCGTAACCGCCCCCGTCACACCCCCGACACGCCCCCAACACACCCACTTTTAGGCTGCAATTGTGCCTGAATTGTGCAATTGTGCCTGAATTGTACCGCAGTTGCCTTGGGCTGGACCGGGCTGCAATTCAGTCACAATTGCAGCCCAACTCAGGCACAATTCAGGCACAACTCGGGCCTAAAGCACTTGGGCTGCAATTGTGCCTGAATTGTACCGCAGTTGCCTTGGGCTGGACCGGGCTGTTAATTTCATAGTAACTAGATGTTCCCTTATATACAGTTGTCTCTTTACCGACCTTGAGCAGTGATTTGTCCCCTTCTTCATTAGTTCAACTATTGCCAGGTTGGGCCACCTTTCCCTTGTGGGAGAAGACAGATACAAAATAAGTATGGAGCAGCTCTGCTTTCTCTCCATCATCTCTTACCATTTCACCACCTTGGGGACCATAATGGTCAACTTATACCTATACGAAGTGCTCAGGTGCCATGGAAAATTACATTTCCCAGAATCCCTAAGATGCTGAGGTAGCCTAAGATGCTACCGCTTCAGCACTCCAGATGTCAGTGAGGAAAGAAGTGTCCTGTGAGATATCCATGTGACTCCCATACTTCGTTATCTGCACTGGTTACCAGTACATTTCTGCAGAAGTGGTGACTGGAAGGGGGCAGTGGGCCCCTGGGCGGCACGCAGGGGGGACAAAGTGGCCAGTGGGGGGCGTCAAATGTGCCATTTTGGTGGTACGAAGAGCGGGCAGTAGCGGCGGAGACAGTGATGGTTTTCGCCCTCCCACCTGCCCTGTGGCTCTAAGGGATGTTTAGCGGAGGTGGTGATGTCACTTGTGGCAGTGACGTCACCGGGGGTGCGTAGCGACGCCTCTGCATTTCTGGGCTCAGTTCAAGGTGTTGGTCTTTACCCTTAATGATATGGGACTTGGAAATTTGAAGGACTGTTTCCCCTTACATGAATCTTCCTGCTCTCTCCATACATCATCAGAAACCTTGCTTCTTTCCCTGCCGTCTGAGGTGGAAACCTTTCCACGTCTTCTGAAATAGTCACAGGATAGGGCATTCTCAGTTGAAGCCCCAGTTTGTGGAACTCTATACTCCTAGAGACCCATTTATCTCCCTTTCTGTTGAGTTTTGGGCATCTGGTAAAAATCTTTCTCTTTCATCAAGCATTTCAGTTGAGTTAGTTATTCTCCCCTGTTGAGATGTTTTGTCTCTTTGTACTCTTTCAAGTAGTTTTTTTTGTAGTTGTTTTTATTTACTGTTTGTTAGTTTTACTGGTCAGTTGTGTGAGCTGACTTGGGGGCTGAAAGGTGGGAAATAAATGCAGATAGATAGATAGATAGATAGATAGATAGATAGATAGATAGATAGATAGATAGATAGATAGATAGATAGATAGATAACATGTTTTGCTTTCTTAACATTGCTCCACCTTCTGGCATTGATTTGGCTAAGACCCATTCACTCATATCTCTTATGTCTTGGAGCAGAGCTGGGGCTTTGCCAGGGACGTCTCACAAGCAAGGGATGTGGATGGATCATATCTCAGAATAGCACCTGTTCCATAACAGTTATGATTCTGAAATATTTCATTCAAATTATGCCCTATTTTGCATTGGCCTTCACCAGGTCCTTTTTCTTAATCAACTCGCTTCATCGTGGATGGATTTTATTATTTGTACAACAATGAGGGAGTTAGTGTGCAACAATCTGTGCATGCAGTGTTCCTCCTATGCAGCACTCAATGTATAGCTTGAAGCTCCAAATTATGGAAGTACTTGGACAACAAGTTTTATGGTGTGGTTTTGTAAATGTTTTTGTTTTATTAAAAGCTTTTTTCTTACTGCTCCTTGCATCCTATATAAAAATGTCACTGGAAGAACATTTTCTTTGTGGTCTCATAAAAGAGTTGCAGTTTTTGAAATAAAGCTAAAAACTAAAATGCTTGTCAAGCTGGGGGTGTACTGTACTTCCTTCATGGAAACTGGCTGTCTCAGTACCATTACATTAGCATGACATTTCTCTTAGGGTACTGACAAAATGACACTAGTACCCAAAGTCACCAGCTTCTACAGCTGCAGAACCATGACTCAATTCAGAGTCCAAAAATGCTTCACATGGAACACCTCTGTGGATGCAGCAGCATGAAGGAATTCACATCTGACCCTGCACAACCTGCTGACAAGTGGAGTGTCCAAGTCATGATTCATTTGAATATAACAGTATACCGGTATATTTTTTTACCCATCATACTCACATGAATTGCTGCCAGGAAGTGGCATCTGCCAACGTGGTTGTGCTGGATTGGACATTACTTCCTCCTTATAGTTTCCCTATCTGGAGAGAGACACTTCTCCTCGAGGGTTTGGTGTATCTCAACTGGCGTTAGGCTTTGTGTTCTCCTGTGTCATGAAAGAAAACATTCCACGTAGATTTTTATCTCTTCATTTTCACAACTTAATCGTGCGAAATGGATGCGCGGCACAACATGTCAATTTCTTGTGGAAGAAGAATCAGATTTCTGAGAGTGACTAATTTAATATTTTCCAAAATTATTTGAAGGTGCAAAAACTGGTCATCGTTTGTTTAAGCAAATATCTCATTGAACTTGAAAAGTAGACTTCATGAGTGAAGGAAATGTAATCTAACCCCAAACTAAAGGAAAGTATATCTCCTCATCCTAAAGGCCTATAAATTTGGAGGTGGACGGCAGTCTTGAGTAAAGAATACCGACATTTTAAGTGAAACATTTGCTGGCAAAGTGGCCGTTGAAAGTGGTTATTGAACATCTTGCCAGAGAGCAAATTGTGGACTAGAGGTCTTTCTTATATTTTGTAGCAAAGCCAACTTCCATTGATACCACCGTCTTGTCAGCCCCTTTCTGCAGCCATTTGTAAAAAGGCTTGTGATGTGAGATTGACGACTTAAATACTTCATCAATCAATGCTTTAGCCAATGTGTTATTCAGTGATTGGTGGAAAATTCAAGTAATCCATCTTACCCCATCACCCTGTTCTCTTTTCTTTTCAGGTATTTTCAATTTTTCCCCCCCTCTTTATTTGTTCTCTTTCGCTACAGTCTGAGGGAGCCAGCTGAGTTTGGAGGCAACAGCCTCGAGCTGCTTTTAAAAATGGTGGTAAGAACTATCAGCCATGAAATATTACTGAATTAACTGCACTTTTAATTATTCTAGAGCTGATCCTTGGTGCATTCAAAAGAAGAGTGCAAGAAAAGAAAGTCATTGGCACTATTGCTTGAAAGTACACATTATAGGAGACATATTTGAAAAAACTGAAATGCATTGAAGTTCAGTGCTTATTCTTAATAACATCTTTAGGCTGCAATCCTATGCACACTTTCCTGGGAGTAAGTGTCATTGAACATAATGTGACTTCCTTCTGAGTAGACATGCATAGGATTGTGCTGTTAGGGCTCAGTCCAGCCCAACTCAGGCACAGTTGAGGCCCAATTGTGGCACAATTGGGGCCCAAAATAGGACCGAGTTAGGCTGCAACTGTGCCTGAGTTAGGCAGGAGGCAAGAGCAGTGGGCCAGGATCGAGGCAAAACTTACCGCAGAGGCAGGCAGGCCCCTGTGGGGAGCTGTCAGTCTTGTGGAAGCGAAGAGCCCCCTCCTCAGCCCGTCTGCGTGCACCTACCACAGCTGCTGCAGCGGTCGCAGCAGATGGGCAGCCACAGGTGGGCCTGCAGGCACTGGGCGTGCGACAGTCAGCTGAAGGGCAGAGGTTGTGCCAGTGCCAGCTGCCCCAGGGCACCCTGGGCATTAGCCACCTGCCGCAGGGGGGAGTGCCACTGCCCTCCCTCCTGCAGACTGCGATGCCACCCCCAAGCCACGTTGAGGCTGCACGTGGGAGTCATGGGGGGGTGAGCGGGGGAGAGAAGGGAAGGAGGGGGTGGGAACGGCACGCACAAGGGGGGTCTCATGAGGTCTGGAACCGCCTCCACCATGACATGCCCGTGCGCTGCCTGAAGCCCTGGGCCACCAGGGCCGTGGCTATGCCCACAAAGAAGGCATCCCGGTATGCCTTCTGATCCGTGCCCTGGCCAAGACCGAGAGATGCCTTGGGCTTGTCTGCTGTGAGCGGGAAGGGCTCACGCAGCTCATCACTCCCCAGATGGGGCAACGTAGGCGCCTTGCGGCAGGCGCTCTGGCGGGGTGGGGGGTGCCAGCGTCCATCATCAGGGAGTGGGAGGGGAGGCAGGCACACAGGCAGGCGGACAGGGGGTGCTGGGGAGGGACATGGGTGGGTCAGAAACAGACAGACAACAAGGCTGGTGGGAGAGGGATACAGGGAGAGGGGTCTGCAGAGACCAATAGGGACACAGGGGTCACTTCGCAGATGGAGGCAATGCAGGAACGGGCGCCTCTCATGCAGACGGACCGAGGGCGGAAACGGACGCTGTTGACGGGCGGACTGAGGGCGGAAACGGACGCCGTTGACGGGCGGACTGAGGGCGGAAACGGACACCGTTGATGGGCGGACACGGACGCCGTTGATGGGCGGACCGAGGGTGGGTGAGAGCCCCGGTTGCTGAAAGGGCTCTTCACGGACGTGGCGGACGTGCGCCATGTCGCCTGTCACTGTTTGCCTGCCTGAGAGGCCCCCCAACTCCCCTCTGAGCCCTGAGGATCTGGCAGCGCCCCTGCTGTGTTCTCCCTGGGCTGGCTGTGGCAGGCCCTGGCTGGGATTCATGCAGGGCCTTGTGTGCTGGGCGCTGTCTCTGTGTGTGTGGGGGGCAGTGCTTGTGTAACATTGGGGTCATGGTGTTCAAGGGGCCTTTGCCCAAGGGGCATCTTTATTATTCTGGAACATTGGCAGGGATGGCCAGGCGAGGCTGCAAGGGGTAGGCACAGCAGCCACTCAGAATGTAGCAGCAGCAGCTGAGGAGGGTTGCAGGGCAGGCTCCCAGACCTCTGGCAGCATCGAGGCAGACGACCATGGGGCAACCAGACTGCGGGCCCAGGGGTGCTCCCCGGACGGTTGGTGGTAGTGGGCATTCCTGGGGGGATGAACAACTTGGGGGTGTTCCATGGCAGCTGCTGTGTGGTGGCAATCACCATTGAAGGAATGCCAGTGTGCCGGTTGCAAAGGCCTGCAGGGAGAGTAATCACACACAGCCGAGTGGTGTGAGACACAGAGCCTGGTCTGCGCTGCTTCCCTGGGTGTAAGGTGAGCATGATCCTGTAAGGGAAAGGGGTCAAAGAGAGAGACAACAACACAACTTGGGGGTCACAACCATGGCAATCCTAGCAATACTGACCTGTCAGTAGACCCTGTGGAGAAAAGAGGGGGGGAACAGCTGGTGTCTACATATGGGTTACAGTTCCACACCCATGGCATTGTGTGCTCACATTAATACAGGCAGCTATGAGACAAGACATTGGTACAGAGACATTTCATGACAGGCATTGCAGGCAGCTATGAGACATGACATTGGTAAAGAGGCATATCATGGCAGGCTATGCAGGCAGCTATGAGACAAGACATTGGTAAAGAGGCATATCATGGCAGGCATTGCAGGCAGCTATGAGACATGACATTGGTAAAGAGGCATATCATGGCAGGCATTGCAGGCAGCTATGAGACATGACATTGGTAAAGAGGCATATCATGGCAGGCATTGCAGGCAGCTATGAGACATGACATTGGTAAAGAGGCATATCATGGCAGGCATTGCAGGCAGACATTGGTAAAGAGGCATATCATGGCAGGCATTGCAGGCAGACATTGGTAAAGAGGCATATCATGGCAGGCATTGCAGGCAGCTATGAGACATGACATTGGTAAAGAGGCATATCATGGCAGGCATTGCAGGCAGACATTGGTAAAGAGGCATATCATGGCAGGCATTGCAGGCAGACATTGGTAAAGAGGCATATCATGGCAGGCATTGCAGGCAGCTATGAGACATGACATTGGTAAAGAGGCATATCATGGCAGGCATTGCAGGCAGACATTGGTAAAGAGGCATATCATGGCAGGCATTGCAGGCAGACATTGGTAAAGAGGCATATCATGGCAGGCATTGCAGGCAGACATGAGACAAGACATTGGTAAAGAGGCATATCATGGCAGGCTATGCAGGCAGCTATGAGACATGACATTGGTATAGAGGCATGTATCCTACCTATATTTCTCTATGCTAAGAGGCAGAAGTCAGACCACATGTCAGCACAAACCCTGCTCTTACCTGCACTTACCTGCTGGTGTTGTTGCCTGTGGGGGGGGGGGAGAGGGGCTGGGAGAAAGACATGGGTTAGCAAACACTTGCATGGAGACAGCTGCCCAGGCACAGCAGTAAACAGTTTGGCCACAGGCAGAACAGCCCTCTCTGCCCTAGAGGGGGCAGAGAGGAGAGAGGTGAAGAGAAGAGAGAAGAGGGGTGTTAGAAAAGTTTTCAAAGTCCCACTTTGTGGCTGCTGGGGGACAGAACCCCACGCCACGTGCTCAGAGAGAGAAAGAGAGAGAGTGAGTGGAGGGCTGGGGCTGGGCTTTTGTGGGAAAGAGGCTGGGTGGGGCTGGGTGCTGATAGGGTAACTATTTGGGTCCGTGTCCAGAGTTAGGTCACAACTGTTCGGTCCTAACTCAGGCCCAACTCGGGCCCAGGGTGTTAGAACTTTTCAGGAAAGGGCTGGTGTGGGTAAGGTAAAATGGCTCCTATGGGTCTCCTCACATTTGGGTCCACCCTTTTTGCTGGCCCAAATTTTGGGCCTGAGTTGGGCTCGAGGGGGGCGTGTCAGGTGCTCTCCAGCGTCTGGAACCGGACCAAATTTCGTAACCGCCCCCGTCACACCCCCGACACGCCCCCGACACGCCCACTTTTAGGCTGCAATTGTGCCTGAATTGTGCAGTTGTGCCTGAATTGTGCCTGAACCCAATTCAGTCACAATTGCAGCCCAACTCAGGCACAATTCAGGCACAACTCGGGCCTAAAGCACTTGGGCTGCAATTGTGCCTGAATTGTACCGCAGTTGCCTTGGGCTGGACCGGGCTGTTAGTCTTCTAGACTTCTAGACTTCCTCCATGCAACTCCATACAAGCATGCAAAATTGGTGCCCCCCCCTGCACATTTATCATCATAATGGTCTTGTGATAGCTGATTGCAGTTGGTCCAAAGTCACAAACAGGGCAATCCTCTGCATGTCTTCCCCAAAGTGAATTCCATTGAGTTTCATGGAATTCATTCCCAGGTTCCCATGCATTTATAGAACTGCTGTTAAAGTAAGCTTCATGGCTTTCTGGCTTCAATGAACGAATTAATGGGGATTTCCCCAGGCTTAGTTCACCACTTGCTCCATTATACCTCCATACATGGAGGGCTACCTTTCCATATACTTATGCCATCATTGCCTCCATATACTTATGTGCCATATATTCTTCTCTGCTGTCACATTTGCCCCAGATAAGCAATTCTACTTTATTTAAAACTCAAATATGGGGTACATTATAAAAATGGTACATATTGATTCAAAACTTGCATAAGCTTTGTTAAAGGTAGGTTTCTTTTGATGGAGAAGTTGAGTGGTTTTGCACAGAGTATAAACAGCCCCAATAGAAGTTTGTACTCATAGACTATTTTCATTGTCCTATCTAACTCTCCCCCCCCACAGCTGCGCGCACACTGCATCCTGGAGGTCTCCTCTAGATAACAGAACATTTGTTTCCTTGCTCAGGGGTAAAGCCCTCACTGCCCCACTGGGTCTACTTGGACCTGCACCAGTGATTTTGCTGGCACAAATCTGAGTGGACCTGGGAAGGCAGAGCAAAGCCAAGAAGGGGGATAGGATATTGGTGGCACTGCTGCCGCTGATACCTTGACACCCCCACCCCAGTCTCTACCCTGTTCCTCCCACACCTCGTTCCACCCATCCCTTGCCTGCTTCCTGTGCCAACTTACCAATGGTGGTAGCCCAGCTGTGGGGAATGACATGTTGCCTTTCACAACAGCTGTAAACCACGCTGCACCACCAGAAGACAAATTCTGCTGGCACAGCAGATCCATAGGATTGTGCCCCAAATGCATATTTTTTGAGTCAGCTCTCTGATTTCCTCAGAGATCGGGTATACGGGTTCAGAAGCCATGTACAATTTATTGAAGAAGAAATAAAAGCTTTAAAATGCACCGAATGGTTCAAAAATTCTTTAAAAGTATACAATTTAAAGGTATCAAACCAATAGGCACAAAAACTTTTAAACCCTTGCTGACGTTTCCTCCCTCCCACGGGACATTATCAAAGCGAAAGCAGCACCACTGGGCTACTAGATGACACTGACCACATAGAACAAAGTAGACGTTTAACAGAAGTTTAACAGAAAAGAATGGAAGTGTCAATCACCACATTAACCGGTCGTGTGCCGAGAAGCTGGAAAATGCAGTGCTCTCTTTAAGATCGGATGCCAGATCTTGTTAATAAAAGAAAGTTCTTGCTGCCTGTTAATTATAAAATGTTGATTTCTCTGGGAGATAGCAACAGCCTCCAGGTTTCGCAGTTGTTTGAACTTTGCTTCATTGAATAAAATGCAGGTCTGATCAAAGGAAATCTTGTGTCCGGTTTCTATTACGTGCAACGCAACCGCTGACTTCTCCCCTTGTGCCAATATCGAGGCTCTTTCATGTTCCTGGATTCTAATACTGATGGGTCTTCTGGCATTTCCCACATAGCTTTTTCCACAATCTGCACAAGGTATTTCATAAATACCAGGCTTCGACAGGGGAGGTCTTGCATCCTTTGGGTTGCGCAGCATCTGCTCAATTTTAATTGTAGGTGAAAATAAAGTTTTGATGTTGTAATGACTGCACACCTGGGCTATCTTATCCATTGTACCTTGTATGAAAGGGAGAAATAGCCATCGATGGTCCTGGGTATCCGGATTTTCCAAAATGTTGTTATCCACAATATGATTTCTCTTTTTCAATTGTTTATTCAAATTTTTATCAATTGTTTAGTGCTTTTTGTTCAAATAATTCCATAAACAAATTGGCAACCACCGGACTGAGTGGGTTGCCCATCGCCACCCCTTCTTTTTGCTCTCTAAAAACACTGTTCCAGGTAAAGTAGGTAGAAGTCAAGCAATGACGGAATAGGGGTACTAGATCCTGGGGTATAGTTAGATCACTGATCAAATTCATTACTTCTAATAGAGGCACCCTGGTAAACAAAGATACTACATCAAAACTTACTAGTATAGACTTTGAAGTCAATCTTGCAATACTCAATAATTCAATGAAATGGTAAGTATTCTTGACATGGTGAAAGGTGTTACCTATGTAAGGAAACAATATTTTGGCCAGATGGTGCGATAAGGCATGTGTTGGAGACCCTATGTTCCTAACAATAGGGCGAAGAGGGGGAGAAGAGGGGCACCCTTCTTATGTATTTTAGGCAGCCCATGAAGTCTAGGAGGTAATGGTGTGGACTTAATTAATCTCTTATTTCTGTTATTGCTTAATTTTTTTCTAATAAAATATTCCTCTTGAAAATTTTTGTACCATACTGATGGCGCAATCCTGTTGATCTTGGAGGCCTGCACTGAGACCTCAGTGCCGGCCTTGGGTGTCGCAAATATGCCGTAAAGCACATTCACAATACCTAGTAGTAAGCAGCGCCAGTGGGAAGGCCTGCATTATATCCCACGCCAGAGCCGGTAAGTTGAGCACTGGGTGGCACAGGGGTTGGTGAAGGTGGGGCATAACAGGGTGGGGGCTGGGTGGACAGTACCCAGGAGTGGGGCGGGATAGGTCTGTGCCACTGGCATGCACCAAATGGCATGCACCCAGGCCTGGACAAATGTCCCCTTACCCCAAGGAGACCTTTGGCCTGCCCCAGCCCTGCACAGGGTGCAGCGTGGGTCCCGTGGCCCTGCTGCATGGCCTACGCAGAGGATTAGGCTGCCCATCTCAGTACTAAACCTGTTCCATACCATAATGTTTAGACTGCCCAGATGTTTTATTTTTGATGGATGTACCATTATTTTTCAGCTTTAACATGAGAATGGCTTAACAAAAGTTCTGTTTGCTATACCTAGTCTATGCAAAGAATAATCATAATGGAATTTTTTAAACCCTACCATGAGTTTTACCCAGCAGCATGCCGCAAAGTTTATAACTAACAAAATAAGCATTCAAACAGGAATTAATTTACTTAGCAGTGGAATCGTATCAACTAGCTGAATTTAAGTATCAAATTCATTGATTTGGGAATAAAGTGCAGCTGGTGTTACATTGTCCTGATTTCTGAATTGCTGAACCTCTGCGTCCTCCTTTTCCCAAAAAATTCAGGACAAATATAATCATCAGCTTTGGGCCCCAAATCCCTTGTATGAAATGGCTGTCAGAAAGTTATTTCCCCCCAACCTTGCTAATTTGTAAAATAACCAGTTTCTATTACCTTCATAGCCTGGGAAAACATGCTCTTTGTTAGGGCATGTTATGCATTCCTCTTATCTTCGAAGTCATTCTGTGGACTCATTTTGCCCAGTATAATAAATGGATAGTATAAACAGTAGGCTAACTGATTGCCATCTACACAAAATTGTAACAAGAATGTGAGTGACATAAGCAGCCATTCAGTGTAAGTGGAGCACATTATGTATGAAAACATGGTGTCTCTGTGCAAATGAAATGGATGTCAGGATCATATTATTCTCTTTTTAATCATTCTGGGTTTTCTTTTAACATAAAATGTTGTGTATCTGCATAAAAATAGACTGCAACCAAGCAAATGCCTATGTGCACTTAAGTGCTGTTGATTTTAGACTTAAGAATACATGATGTTATGCTGCAGTGGAGACATTGTTCACCCATGAAAACACGTGTTTTTCATCGTCGGAATTATGTATGGATTAGAAGTACGTGCAAAATGCTTTAAACGAGAGTTGCAAAAGGGTATTGATAGGCTGAGAATAAAATGAAGAATGACAACTGGAATAGGAGGAGGAGTCTTTGTTCAGACAGTGGTTCTCGTTTTGTCTTCTTACCAAGGCTGTGACTATTGAACATTCTTTGGGGAGAAAACTGTGTAGTCTATCACCTGCCCGGAGGAGGAAAGTCAAAAGCCCAGCTTCTGCCGTGTATGTGTGTTCAGGAATGAGCTGTTTGTTGGTGAATCTGTCCCTTCATTAGAAGGTAGATAAACTGCAGAGAGGAAACACAGTCATCATTTCTAGCTTTCTGAAAATGATGGGGAGGTTTTAATTATTAAAATGCAATTATTTCCATTATTGATGAGTGTGATACTCAGGACAGCATCAATACCAACTGTCCAGGACACACACACACTGTTGGATCACAGGCCAGGCTGGCTGCAATAGAGTATTGATGCCAGTTGTTTGTTTCACTTCTAATTCACATAATGGATGAGGACTTAAATACAATCCATGGCAAATTAGTACCTAGGAGATTGCATTTATTTATTTATTTAACGTATTTGGTTTGGTGTGGTTGCAACACACATACAAAAAAAAAAAAAAGGGCAACACCAGTTATGTGCTGCGCTGTATGAAGGCAATTAAAAAGCCCAGTCGATGCAAAATGCAAGAGCTGACTTGCCTGATATAGTTGATCTTGGCAGAAATAAATTTCCTTTCTGTATTCAAATTCAGATAGATTAAAAAAAAATTAAAATATGGGTTTGACTTAAAACTATATTTTTTAATTTATTTTAAGACTGTTCATTTTCTGAAAGGTGCACCTTGATAAACAAAACTTACAGCACAAACCTATGCATGTCTTCTCAGAAGTAAGTCCCATTAAATTCAGTGGGACTTATACCCAGAGAAGTGTGTATAGGATTTATCTTTATTCATTTTCCAGTCAAGCAGCATAGATACCTGACGTTCTGGGTAAAAAGTGCTTAGTGGTTGTAAATGCTTCACTTTGGGAAAGGGGAGCTGAGACATTATTCCTGATCTGGAAAATAGTGAGAAGAATTGAACTTCAGAAAGAACTCAGCTCTTCAATGATGGCAACTACAGGTGGGCCCCCATATCCACTGATTCGCTATCCACGGTTTCAGTTATCCACGGATTGTGGGGACCCCCCAGGCTTTTACTCTTTTCCCAGTAAGCTTCATTTCTTCCTTATTGCAGGCAAGTAGAACAAGACTAAGTCCTAGGGAGGCTCTGCAAGGTAGAAACCTTGCAGAGCCTCTCTAGGACTTAGTCTCATTCTACTTGCCAGCAATGGAGGCTGCTTCTCTGTTTGTTTTAATAATAAGAGCTGGGGGGGGGGCAAGAATGCCTGCCTGCAGGGGAGGCAGGGTCGGGGGGCCCTCAGGAAACCATGGAGGGGGTGTTTGCTCTTATCCACGGTTTCAAATATCCACAGAGGGGCCTGGAACATATCCCCAGCGGATATGGGGGCCAACCTGTATTTGATGGGATCTCACTTGGGCGTACAAAATATAAGGCACCCAATATTTCTGGTCATTTTTTTAAAAAAAAAAATCTTCAAAATGCTGTTGCTAATGGCTATTACATTTAGAGCTGAAAAACAGTAGCCCCATTTGTTGTATCTGTTGCTGGGTCAAACCATCTCAGATGGTAATTGGAGGATCAAATGTTTGAATAGTCTCCTACATACAGATATACAACATTATAATACCAGAGAGAAAGTTTTATTTGTGTAGAAGAGTATTTTAAGGAAACCATCCAGTTTGATCTCCTACCTATAACCCAGTGCTTCTCAATTATTTTCTGTCATGCCCCCCCTAGGAAGAAGAAAAAAATTTGCGCCCCCCGCGCGACTGTAAATATCTCCCGCATGGGGGGCCGGCCCCCCGGAGCCCTGCAATAAAACTGTCAAAAATCGAAACCTATTTTTGACAGTTTTATTGCCGTTTTTTTAAACTTCAAAAAAGAAGTTTTTTAAAAGGTTTTTTAGCACTAGCGCGGGGCTTGCAATAGTTAGTGTATGCTTTGTGCCACTTAACTAGATTGTAGAAGCCTCCAGCGACGATCTACTTCACCGACGATCTCTTCCGGGGAGCAGATCGTTCCTCTGCTCCCCGGCGCGAACTCTGTAACACGCCTAGGAGCGCTCTGCAGAGTTCACGCTGTGAATCACGCATGCGCAAGACGACGATTGGCAACATCGTCGTCTTGCGCATGCGTGAACTCTGCAAAGCGCTCCTAGGCGCGTTACAGAGTTCGCGCCGGGGAGCAGAGGAACGATCTGCTCCCCGGAAGAGATCGTCGGTGAAGTAGATCGTCGCTGGAGGCTCCTACAATCTAGTTAAGTGGCACAAAGCATACACTAACTATTGCAAGCCCCGCGCTAGTGCTAAAAAACCTTTTAAAAGCCGAAATAATACAAAAAAAAAAAAAAAAACCCGAAAACCCCCGAAAGTTTTTGCCAGTATTTGCCGAGGTCAAACAAGCCCCCCTTTATGGAGCCTCGTGCCCCCCCTGGGGGGGCGCCCCACTATTTGAGAAGCACTGCTATAACCTAATGCATTATTTATTGTAATTTATTTTCTGTATTTTTATCCCACCTTTCTCATCATCAGATTTCTCATCAGATTGATTCAAGGGGGCTTACATAGGCAGGCTATCTTTAGACCTGATAAGGTCTAAGATACAATATTGTTCTATTCCTATATAGAACCTTCCATGCTTGAGATGTTTTCCCTTCCGAGCGCAGCCCTCGTTCTAGCTTGTGCTTTGTACTTCCAAGCTTCACAGTCCACCGCAGTTCACCCTCGGACAGTTGTCTTAGATGTTCTCTCTCTAGCTGACTCCTCCGCATTCCACCCTCTCACGATGCCTTCTCAGTGTCTTTGCGAGGTTCGTCAGCAGCTTCCGTACTCATTCAGTACTCATCTTCAATGAATGAGCGGGAGGTGTGGTCTGGAGGTTGAGCTGTCGCTTTGCCTGAAAAAGCTAAGCAGGATCAGCTTGGGTCTCATCTTGGATGGGTGACTGGAAGGCCGCTGGCAGATCTCCATGGCAGCTGGCAAGAAACGGATAACATCCTGACAACCACTCTGAGGCATGATTTTCAACTGCCTGTGGAAGCTTGGAAGAGCTGTGCAGAGAGCTGCAGCCAGGACGACTGCACAGATCAACAGATCGACAGATCTGTGCCTCTCAAGAGCTGTGCAGCCAGGATGACTGTGAAGGGAAGTATTTGGAGAAATGGAGGGTTCTAAGAGTTTCTCTCATAGAATAGAACTTGTAAAAACCCCATTTGAAAAAATGGGGATTATGGTCAGCCTGCCTATGTAAACTGCCTTGAGTCTATAAGAAAGGTGGTATATAAATAGTGCAATAAATCAATCAATCAGGTCTGTCATTTTTCCTCTTTCACAAAATAAATATACTGTGAAGATGACAGCCTTGGGTGCCCAGGTGCAGTGGAACTGCAGTTATCTGAAACTGAAGGCTAGTTCACACAGTTCCAACTGTTTAGATATGCATGCATTGTGTGGTAGCGGGCTGGTGCACACACATACCCTCATGCCTGCGATGCACTGTGTGCATCAAGTATAATGGGCATATGTCTGTGCACTAAATTATAATGATCCACCTTAGAAAAGGGGTGGAAAGGCTGCAGTGTGTATTCTTAATGCACATATTACGTTATACATGTGGGTAGGGAGAGCATGCCTCAGGAAGCACTCAAGACATCACGATATCTGTATATTGTTGCCACTCCCTGGCCTGGAGGGGGCGGGCATACCAGGGGCTGAGATCCCTGGTATCCTGAGCTCCCTCCAGGCCCCAGGTACGCTGACATGGGCGGCTCGAAAGTACACAAACTCTGGAGCTCATGTACATTTGAGGAGGCCCATAGGGGCTCCTGCCGCTTACATGGGGGGAAGGGGACGATCGTCTCCTTCTCCAGAGTTGTTCCTGAGCTGTTTCTGGGCAGCCCGGGAACTCAATAGGATGTGGCGGCCGCCGCAGCCTACACAGGATTGGGCTGTTAGAAACCCAGTTGGGAATGTTATGCTTATATTATTATAGTTGAGGCTACTTAGATGAAAACTAAATGACTTTTGTACTGTATACAAAACAGTAGCAGAGAATGTTTTTGACCAAAAGCCTGATGTAGGCTGGTTTGGATCCAGACAGGAACTTTACCAAAATGCACAAAAGGCAGTTTTCTGTAGAAAACAACTAGTACAATAATGCATATTAAGGGTAATTAAAAGCTTTCATTAAAAATCTGACGTGCAAATCATTTTATATTAACAGCGAAACACATATTGACATCTTGAAAACAATGAATAAACAGAAAGCCAATGTACTCCCGCTTGCATTTGGGAGACTGATATATATACCATTGTCCAAAATCTGCTGTTGGCACAGGGAGAAATGAATGGACATTTTGCATATCTTAGGTTGCAATTCTATACACACTTCCCTGAGAGTAAGCCCTATTGAACACAATGGGACTTACTTCTGAGTAGACTTGCATAGGCTTGTGCTGTAAGTCAGGTCCCGGATTGGCCTAGCTAAGGAGGTGTCTGATTCAATTGTGAGACGTGTGCTCATTATCCTCATAGAAAATGTGTCAAAATGGCAATCAAATGGCAAATACTGTGGAAAGTCATTTCACAGAAATCTGGTGTAATGTCCACACACATCCATCACTGCCATTTGGACCTTTGTTTGCCTTGTGTCAAAATGTCACTTCAAAATGGCACATGCCATTTTGTCATGTGATTACTGAAGAGCACATAACACAAAACTGGCTCCAGATTGAAGTTTTCTCTCTGTATGTCTATATTAGACTCTGAACCCTGTGACAACCCAATTCAATCCTCCAGGTAGCTGTTGCGGTGCAAGCAAATGTCCTAGGCGAGACAGGCAGGGCAGAGGTATCAGGTTCTCCCAGTTGCTTCTTCAGACAACTCTAATGCCTCTTGCTACACCTTTTTTCTTTCTGCACCTGGCTCCAATCAGGGCCTCTGAGAGGGGGGTTAAGGGGGTAATTTGTACCCGGGCCCAGGGCAAAAAATGGGTCAAAAAGGGGGACTCAGGAGCCAAACTCATATGTAGGGAAGGGCCCCAAAAGAAACTTTGTACCCCCTGATAAAATTCCTCTGAGTGGCCCTGGCTCCAATACTGGGATGCTAGTCTGGGTTTGGCACAAGTTGCTGCAGAAAACATGAAACCCCTCCTCACACGCACACCCTGCCCCCCCCCCCCCCGGCATGAGCCCTCTCATACACACATGAAAGTTACATCACTGATGGAACTGTGCTGTGCACATAAGATCATTGAGAATCAATTTTTTCACTTCTATGCACTGGACTTAAAAACAAAACAATGGTTAAGAATTAGCAATACTGATAGTTCCTAACCAAGTTCCTCTTTGTACTGTTTTTTTTTAAACCAGGGTACATTAACTGCAGCCAGCATTGCTGCTAATTTTAACAGTTACATTTACAGTTTTAAGCAGTTTTTTATGATAAGTAGCTGCAATAAGGGGATGGGATTACTCTTTAAATAACTCTTTAGAGTCTAAAGCATTCTTCTTTCTCCTAAGTCAACACATTTCTATTATACCTTACTGCTAACCAATATTTTTTTAAAAGATCTATTAGGCAGGGAGAATGTAACAATGTTTAGACCCTGTTCTGTAGGCTGCTTCATTTGTATATTGAAATATTATTTTATAAAACTTTACTTAGCATTAACAAGAAAAAAGTAATACCCAATTACATTTACAGTGTAGGCCATTAAATTGATTTATAGCAGGTCAGTTAATTTACTGCATCTGACATTGCATTCAGCTGCCTGTAATTTAACTTTTATGGTAGAGGTTTCTATAGTCTGTTTCTTTCACTGAGTTTCCAGTTCTAAAATGTTTACAAATGTTGTATATTAAAGCTTATTACTGACTTTAAAAAAAAAAAAAGTTTATCAAGGATTTCTTTGAAACTCACCCAATGTCAGGTTATTTCGTTGCATTAACAACATGTTTGATTGTTTGATCTAGGGCCAGAGGAGCACACTGAAATCAGGGGGCGGAGACATGCTTGCCACAGTATGGGATTGGCTGCAAATCTGTACAAGTTCGGGCCACACATGATGCAATCTTAATAAATAGATGAGTATCAATTATATGAGAATGGGACATAATCAGATCTCTCAATCACTTTACATTACAAAATGTTTATCCAAACAAGGGAAATCAGTCTGTGTACATTTCTTTGGCATGTATCATTCTATAGGACATTCATAGGGCATAATTGTGACCGTATGGAAATCAGAACTTCCCATACCTGTGTATTGATGGGGGGTGGACCCTATGCTGTTAAAAGCCAACACCCCCAAAACAAACCGTCTATGTATTGTTTGGCCCAATGTGTTCAAAGTAAGCAGTGCCTGAATTATGGGAGATTAGCAAGGGGAGCTCTAAAATCCACAAGACTCACCCCGATTCCCCACAATTTAACCATATTATACCCTCCTGTAGCCATAGTAAAAAGGACTGGAGCACAAAGTAGGGGATTGGGCCCCCTGCTATGTCAGACAGTAAGTGTATTTAGGATTGCAACCAGAATCAAGTGCTTTAAACCCTTGAAGTACACTCTATAGATTGTTATAAATTATTATAATTCAGTTGTCATGGGCTTTATTACATGCATGAAACAGACAATGGAGATATTGCATATACTATGTACATGTGTATGTGTATGTGTGTGTGTGTGTAGGGTGGAGGGAGCTGGCATACATCCGAGGAGACCCATTGAGCCCCAGCCAGCCTGTCTACCCCAGGGGAAGGGGACCAATGTCCCCTTCCCCCAAGGTGCTCCCAGGCTGCTTAGGCGTGGCCTGGTAACTGCGCAGGATGCAGTAGTCAGTCCCTTTAGGTCGGCCGCCTGCCCATACTTGCAAAAAAAATGGCAATTGGCTATCACTATTTCAGGAAAAAATGTGTGCCATCAGATCCTCCTACTGTAACAGCCACATTTCTGGGGATTATTTGACTAAAAAATGGCCACTTTTCATGGTGATATCTTAGCCCTATCTATGAGGGGTATTTTTAAACTGCATTTAAGACAAAATGTCATACTTAACATTACTTGTGGCACTGACTGGGTACTATAGCCAATTATTACAATGAACAGGGAGAACTGTATATCCCCCCATTTTTCTTTAACCGTGGTCAGCAAAGATGTTTATGGTCTGTTTTGTTAGGATTTGTTTGTCTTTTCCCCCCATAAATGAAGGCTACGTTGCTAACAACACCAGAAAAAGAAAAAGAAAAGCTTAATGTTTTGTTTACCTTTATCTACCTGTGTGTAACGGTTCACCAGATGAGACAGGGGAAAAAAATAAACCTGCCTGGTCCCCCCCCCCCCATCTTCTTGGTTGGTGCTGCATACTATTATTTCGGTTTAACAATAGCTTCAAGTTAATAAAATCCAATTAAAGACCAGAGGAAGCAGATTGTAATGGTTCGCATACAATGTCTATTTGTGAATGATTAGCATAAAGGACATTAATGTGCAGGAAGGATTTCCAAAGAATGTGTCCTAGGTTGCTAATATACATAATGAACAATCAAACCTAACTCTTAGACATCTTGAAGGCTATTATCTCTTTTTAGATGGTTACTGCATAGCTTGTCCATTTTATGAGAACATTGGCTGCTGTCCCACAGAAAATCTAAAATAAAAATGAGGACTTTATTTGGAATATAGGTACTTCCCAAAGCCACCCTGACCCATTGAGCTAAGAAGGGTCATTACTGTTGATGATTTGGCAGCACTGAGCCTATTGTGTAGATATGGCTTGTAACATTAATCGTATATCTACTGTTATTAACTAGTGCAGCATTGCTGAAGTCTGTTGTACATGAACAAGTCTGGCTGCTTCATTGCCAAAAGCTTCCCTTATGCCTTCATAAGCCTCCCACTCCACAATGGGTCTCCTTGGACCTGCACCAGCTCTTTAGCTCTGTCTTTAGCTGGTGCAATTCCGAGTAGAGAAAGGGGGCAGGGAGGTTTGAAAAAGGGAGGATAGAATCCAACACATGCCAGTCCTCTCCCTTTCTGCCCCCTTTTGCCCCCTCCCTACCCTCACTGCTGCCTGACCTGCTCTAGTAGGTCCAGGGAGATCCACCGACAGTTGGGGAGCACTGCTGCCTCTTGCAGCAGCACTACCAAAACGGTCGCTGATGGACCGCTGTGCGCTCCCATTGGCAGCCATTTTACAACAGAGGAATTCTGTTCCACTGTCAGAAATGGCTGCACACAACAGCCGGATCCCAGATAGAATTGGGCTGTTCATTGGCCAATTCTAAGGACTTGGAAGTGCTGTCTTGCATTTGAGCTTCAGGTTACTAGTACTGTATCTGAATGGTCTTCCAAAATATGCAACGAAACTCTGATTTTGCATGTAGCATAGGGAAACCCTGGTTCCACATTTTCCAAACTCAGCCTCTATACAGAGAAGTGACCCTGATCATTAGAATGACATATTCCAAAATGCAGCATCATTTGGATCTAGAGATGCAAAGATGTCATTGGTGCGTTTGAACAATTTTGTGCGTTGAGGATGACACCTTAAAACTAGTAATACCTGTTGGTTGGCATACAATGAGGTAGATTTATGTGCATAGACAAAGAATGTACAAGATTAACATTTGACAGTTCAGTTTGTTTTTTAAACACATTTTAGGTAATCTAAACCTTTCTTTGCTCTTCTATTGCTGGAAGGCTTGAAATCAGAAATTGTGATAGCCATTGAATGACCTTGAGTTTAAACATTCAACAAGAATACTCTTTAGGTCACAGCATGAATGAAAACAAATAAAGCCATTGATATACTTCCTTCATCGTGGTGCATACAGCCTTCCCATTCTGTGGCTCTGTGGGTGTTTGCTGGTCTTTGGCAGTGGAAGACACTTCTTTGCATTCTCAGACTCAGTGGTTGTCACCTATAGTGAAGTGAATGGCTAATAAAGTGGGACAGCATTGAGGTCTTAACTAGTTTCTCCATCTTTGTTTATATCTAGGTCTTGCCGACTCGTTAGAGTCAAAAGCAAAACAGTGTGTAAAGAATAATTGCCTCATTTCAAACTGCTCCACATCAGAGAGGCACTAAATGCTCTGAAACCTTAATGACTGGAAACTCAAAACAATCTTTGCTGGCTTCTGGCCCCATTCTTTGGTTGTCTCGTCTTCTACCAAATTCACCTGCCTTTTGTATGGATAAGTAGATGCCATGAATTTTATGGACTTTCTTTAAAATTCATAATCACCCATTCATTTACAGATAGCCTTTTTTTGATCATGGTAGTGAAAAGTAGTGAAATCTTTGGCTACATCGTGATCTGAACATGAAATATGATAACTGTGCTGCTGTGGGTGCACCCTAAGGGTCAAGGTTACATCATCTGGACTTTTTGGCCAATATCTTTTGATGGCCTTATCCTCAGCTAACAATACAATCAAATCCCAACCAGAGATCTTCTGTTTGTGTCCTGCCCCAGCAAGCCTCTGTGGAACATAAGATCTTTTGTACAGGTTCAGTTCTGCCCTAATTGGTTTGAAAGGGCTCCATTACAGTTCTTTTAATTTTGTAAACTTCCAGCCTGAGGACGAGTACTTTGGAACTCAAATGGTCATACGCTGCATTATGTGAGAACATTAGTTGGTCCAGCAAAGTAGAGCCGGTCCATGCAAGAGGCCAACTAAAGAAGTCACCTCAGGCAACAGATTCTCACGACTCGCTGTTATAAGTGACCTGAAGATGGTGCAAATGTTGCGCATGGTGGAGCTGCCAGCGGAAATGCCCAGAGGATCTGTGCGTGCGCCAAAACTTTCTGGATGCTCTGCCGGTCAAGGTAAAATAATTTTTTATTTACCTCTCACTGACCATCTGATCCCTCCCCCCCATAGCATGCAGCACATTCTCCATTGGCACAGCTGCATGCTATGGACTGGCGGGGATAGGATTGGGCTGTAAGCCCATTCCATAGTATATATAATTCTTCTTGCTTAGCTGTAGAAGGAAAAGGGGAAAGATTAAAAATGGATTTGTCAGCTGTGGAAAAAACAGAGGCGGAAATGTTCATCTTTGGAGAGCTCTTGTTTGACTGATGTCTGTGTTTACAGGTGTAGGGAGGGGAGATATCTAAACAAGGACATTTCTACTACTTCTTAAGCTCTATTTTGTAAAAGCATTGGAAGCTCACCTATTTGGCTCACTGTGGGTATTTTGGTTTGAATTAACTTGCCATCTACTTATGGCCCCTAGAATTCTGATTGCCCACAGTCAGAAAAGGCCGGTGATGCCATCTTTGATTCAATAGGAGTTGAAGTGCTGGTGTGCTGTGAAGTGTTTGAAGCTTTACTATTTGATACATATCAGTGATGGGAAGAAAAATTATGTTGAAAATATCAAGCTGATGGATCAGATCTTTCAGTATTTGGATAGATATAGCCAAATAAGCAAAACCACTTGGAGTAACTCTTTTGTGTGTTTTGTCTTGGCAGTTCTGATTAGAAACAGCTCGGTAGGGGAGCATTACATATTTATAGGATATTGTGGTGGATAAGTTTAGTAACACTTCTGTGTTGTTGAATATCTTATTGTTGAGTTCATAGAATATTTGGATTATTGAAATGGCTTTAGATCACAGCTTGTCTCTTTTGTTACTGTCTTGTGGTTTGTGTAAGTTACAAAATCTTGATAGATAGATTGATAGTATGTGTAGTATGATGTTTTAATTCAGTGTTTCCCAAACCTTTTAGACCTGCGGCTCCCTTGACCATTGGCTTCCCATGACATTATGTTGATGACTGCCAATTGGCATCACCCTGTTTTCCAAGAGGATTCCATGGCACTTTGCGGCTCCCCTGTCTGGTTTCCGCGGCTCCCCTGGGAGCCACGCCTCCCAGTTTGGGAACCACTGTTTTAATTATTTATATGATGGATAATGGAATAATAACAAAAAGCTACAAATTTAAGAATGAATACACAACCTCAGAAAATCGAAGCTCCATGTGAGTGAAGGAAGTACAGAGCTCATCTTTCACCTCCGTGAAAACATTGGTGCTCCAAAAGCCCTGTTCAAGCCAGAGGCGAAACAAGGGTGGAGCGAAGGCAAGTAGTTCTGCAAGACTCCATTACACTGGAGTCAGCGGCCCCTCCCCCTTGCTGTTGGAGCCATTCTGGCAGCAAAGGCAACACGCAGGACACTCCCCTGTTGCTGCTGGAATGGCTCCAACAGCAAGGGGGAGGGGCCGCTGACTCCAGTGTAACGGAGTCTTGCAAAACTACTTGCCTTCGCTCCACCCTTGTTTCGCCTCTGGTTCAAGCCCTGTTTCATTGTCTGATCTCAGAACAGACTCCTAAGGCCAAAGTAGATGATGCTTCAATCCGGTGTGTGCAATTCTCCCAAGTCTTTTTCTTGACAAAAAGCAGCTGCAAGGTCCCTGATCATGGTCCTTTTGGGGGGAACATGGCATAGAGGCAAGGGGCTTCATCAGCAGAAAACTATCTCCCCAGGAACTACTGATAGCTGCAAATTGCAGCTTGGGGAGCAGGAATTTTCAGCAGGAAAACTGCATGGTAGAAAAAAGTTAACCTCTCCTCTCCCAGCCTCAATGGATTGGGGTCCCGCAGTTGCATTTTGTAAAGGAAAAGATGTGGGAAATCCCAAGCATGGTATTCAAGCACACCACTGAAGTTACATCTAGTTTGGCCCTTAGAAAGGAAAGTGAAGAGGCTGGAGTAAGTCTCACTGCACCAGTTTGTCCCCAGGAAATCTTTGAAACTTGCATTAAAAAAACCCAGATTTGCTGAAATGGTGCAAAGTACTTTTTGATAGTACCTTTCAGGCTTACTTAGTAGATTGACATCTCAATATTTATTTCTTGCCCCACCCCCCAAAATTTGCATGTGTAGCTATCACTGCAAAAAAACCACAACCCACTTATATTCATTATTTATGTTTAGGGTCCAGTTAGGGCACTACAACAGAAAGGAGGAGGGCACAGAGAAGGAATAAAAAAGGAATGTTTGCAATTATGAAAAACATGAGACTTCAGAATCGCTTCCAAAATATTACAAGTTGTCTTTCACATAGTCTTGTGACCAAATGTTGGATATTTTTTAAATTTTATTTTTGTTGCAGCCAATACGTTTTTCCTTTTTTTTAATAAATGCTAAAATATAGAATAGAATAGAAGAACCTTTATTGGCATAATCAGTAAACAACTATATAATTCAATCCCACAAATACCCCCCCCCATATATAGAATCACGGATATTCACTAACCCAATCTCACATAGAAAGGCAGCCGTTCTTTCCACTATATCAACCTCCTCTTTAGATAAAACAAATCGAACCTTATCCTGGTCCGACCAACCACTCATATCAGCCAGGATCGAACCTAAGTATAAAATAAATATAAAATCATCATTAATTTTGCCAGTTTTAGTACTGTGGGGCTACTTGGCTTGAGCTACTTTCTTATTGTCGTTTCAGACATACACCTGACCCATTGAACCCCAGAAAGCAGGTGCAGATATCATTGTGAGAGTAGGCCTGCAGGATCCTTGTTGTCCAAGACAGTGTGGCACACATTGGTTAACTGATGTTTAATGAACAAAACCACATTGGGTCATTTTGCCCTGGCTTTCAAAGACTAGATTCAGTAGCTTGCAATTCATGACATTCCTTTTCTTACTGCTCTCCAGCTCATTATAACCTAGTAACTTCTTTTTTTCCCTTCCTTCAAATTGGCTAGGAAGGCATGCAAGTTTTACAACCAAAACAATCAATTTCAAGCTGCCGAACCCAATCAGACTAGGCTGAGAGTGAACCTTTTAAATTGAGTGTGAAATTGTGAGATGCAGCTCCCCTTTTCCTTCTTTAGAAGGTGCAGGAGAAACCTTCACTTCCTCCTGTAGTAAGTAGGCATGGTTAATAGTTGTTCTGTTCCTGCAGACATTATGTGCTAACAAAACTATGCACGCCTGGTTCTGTAAGCAGGTTACCGGGGGGAGGGGGGAGTGGGGGGAAACAAAGCAAAGGCCATCTGGCTGTACTATTTTGTATGTATAATGTCCAGATACTGATGCTTAATGCACTTGTAAATGTAAGTTGTCTCTCTCCAAGGGTCTGATTTTAATTTGGGTAATATTCCCGTTAATAATAACATCTAATTACAACATCCATTAAAAGTTAGTAACATTAATTTAACAGGGGGAAAATCTAATAGAGTTCTTAGAGTGGTATTGGCATCTTTCCATTAAATTAATGTTACAAACTTTTAAAAGGATGTTTTAAATAGACATCGTTAGTGGTGGGAATATTAAAGAAATTAAATCAGGCCTTTAATATGAGGTGGAAGTCTATTTATGAATCCAAGCAAAGGTGTCTGCTGTGCTTTTCAACCCATTTAAAACATTCGACAGGAAGCTGAAGGCCGTGCAAATTTTGCAGCGTCGAACATTTCCTGCCAGTAAAAGTCTAACTAGCATTGCCGTTTTTGTGCAAATGGTGTCTTTTGCTCAGGTTAGGTTTTGAGTGATTCTAGTGACCGAATACACATGGAAACAGAAGGCTTCCTAGTGGGTAAAGATCAGAGGTGCAGGCGTCTCTCGGTCTTGGGTCTCCATCTGTAAAAGGGGAATTATATAGTGATCTATTGTCAGGCAGCAGCACTTTTGAGGTGGGCATGGACTCTGTTGCCGCTGGATCGGCCATTACCACCGCCAGTGCCATCAGCACAACCAGTAGCTTGGTTGTGGCTTGGCCAACACAGGGGGAGCAGTCAGCAGAGATTTGGCTGCATCCACATGATCCTGCCCAAGCAGTTCCTGCTCTGCTGCCTCCTCTGCCAAATCAATGGAGACACTAAAGACAGGGGTAGGAAGGAGGGGGAAGGAGACTAAGCAGGTTGGGCATGATGCGCTGAGGGACTCAAGTGCTGATCAGTGCCTATGATGACACAGGAGGAAGGATGTAAGACTGAGGGCTCTGGCTGAGGGCCCAGGAGCCAGATGCCCAGAGAAACTGTCCTCAGGAAGAGGAGGCTGAGTGCTATTTCACACTCTTCTGTCCATTACCTGCCTGAGGCTCTAAAGGGAAGGTGGGTGGGACATCTCCACTTCTTTTTCTGTGCTTCAGGAGAGCCCATTTGAAACTCCACGGCTTCCACCCTGCAGGGGTGACAGTTAAGCAATGTGGGTCTTCGGATCCTGTGGAGGGGGGTAGGGCTTGTTTCCCTACCACAAATGGGAGATTTCATGACCTGTTTGTAGGCTCACCCCTTGCCTGTAGCCCTTGGTTCAGGCTACAGAAAGCCACTCTCCAGCCAGTCTCTCACTGTGGTCTGAACCTTAGGAATTCTTCTTCCCCACTAATCTCCCCAACTTTCTCCCTCTCCTTCCCCACTGATATAGCCACACCTGCAGGGGGGCAGTTGCAGAATATGTGCCGCATCCTGCAGGGGGGCAGTCGTGGAAGTCTCCACAAGGTAAGGGTACTTTTATTCCCTTACCCCAGGGCAAGCTTCCTTTTTCCCAATGGATCTCCTCAGATCTGCTCCAGCTCTTTTGTTGGTGCAAATCTGAGAAGAGTAAGGGAGAGGGAAGGAGACAGGGAACAGGGTTAGGATCCAGTGCATACTGGTGCCACCGAGATCTGCTCCCCTCCAATTCTGCCCACTCCTAGCTCCCGCTGCCAGCTTACTTTCACTGCCAGAGGTAGCTGGCAGCGACAGCGGGCCTCTGGCACCTCCACCGTTTGCAGTAGCGGGCCCAAAATGGCCAGCAGTGGTGTGCACAGCGCACCGCTTTATGGTCATTTACAATGGCGGAACTCTGTTCCGCTGTTGTAAAGGACAGCCTAATCCTAGTTAGGATTGGGCAGTAAGTGGCTAGATATCAGCAATACATTATTTAATAGTAATGATTGTATCAGTTTTTATTGTATGTTACTAATCTTGAAAAGCGGTATATAAATACTGTTATTGATATTATTATTATTATTATTAATAATGTTTAGATAATAATAATAACGTTTAGATGTTGCCAATCCCAAAGTTTTAGACACAAAGGGTCCAATCCTATCCAACTTTCCAGTGCTGATGCAGCTGTGCTTATTGGGCGTGTGTTGCATCCTGTGGTGTTGGGCGGGGGGCATCACGGAGGCCTCCTCAAGGTAAGGGAATGTTTGTTCCCTTACTTCAGGGTTGCATTGCGGCTGCATTGGTGCTGGAAAGCTGGATTGGATTGGGCCCAAAGTATATTAAAGATCAAAATAAATAAAGATTTACATATGCATATGTGTGAAGCTGGTCTGAAGAATTTCACAAACTCCCAGCTACTTTCTTATCTCCTCTGACACATTTTTGAAATAGCAATGGAAAGGCATTTAGTTCTTCCCAAATAAGGATTGGTTCAATCAATATGGATAAGCTACCATTAATTAGTTTGATCTATGTTAATAACTTTATTTTGAAGGGATTGTGAGGGAGGATATTGGGGAGGGGGGAAGGGAAGCAGGAGAGAATGTGGAACATTTCCCTGATCTCCATAATATACATCCTGTGTGAGGCCCAACATCAGCAGTTCAGCACAAGAAAGTCAGATGGAGTCAGTTCACCATTATTTTCACAGGATGCACATGGCGTCAGTAGAACAAATAGCCCCAGAGCCTGCAACTAGCTAACCAAAATTTTGCACTAACACGCATTTTAGAAGCTCAATGCTGTTTCTTAAAAAAAGAGAATCTGCTTTCGGAGGGGAAATTTGGACAAGAAAGGTAGCAGGGAATATGAAAGGGATGGCGACATGCTCAACCTTTTCACAACCTGCAGCTTTTCCAGTTTAACGCCTCCCAATGCTGCTTTTCTTTTTTTAAAAAATGGTTGTGGTATACATGTTTGCATGCACTATATTAAATATACATTCTAACTGTACACAAAGAGATTTATCAAAGCAGATGAAGTCTAGGGAACTTACTTAATCGATTTAAAGCATGACTACAGGGGAAGTAAAAGCACAAAAACAAAACCACCTCAGGGGTCATTAAGAACTCTGACCTGGGAAAAAATTCAATCCTAACCCCAAGTTTTGGGTTTTGGGACCCGGGGTCTCCTCGGGGGAAGGGGATGTTTGTCCCCTTCCCCCGGTGTAGGGCTCCCTGACCCCAATGGGCCTCCTCGGATGTAACTTACTGCCTGCGGAGCGCATACTCTGCAGGCGTATGGTGCTGTAAACGTGCCATAAAGCCATCAAGAACCGACGTACATCCACGGCAGTGGGGAAAGGGCCGCCGAGCCCGGGAACGGGGATGCTGCAGCTGACATCCCTGCCTGGCTGCCCTCCCTCGCCGCCCGGCCCACCCCTACTCCCACCAGCGGAAACCTTACCTGCCACCAGCGACTGTGGGGTCGGTCTGCCGCGGAGTGAGGCCTGCTGACCTGCGCACTGGCGAACCCAAGGGTGACGAAAATTCACTTTATGGTGCATTTACAGAACCTTCTGCCTGCAGAGCATGCACTCCACAGGCGGTAAGTTACACTGGATTGAGCCTTGAGTTAGAGACGGAGTATAAATGTGAGTAATGCTATGTATGTACATGTGACTTTTGTACAGATAACTGGAAAGGCAGAACTGGAATGGTGGTATGGCATGTGGAAGGAGGAAGGGGAGGTAAGAAAGAGCATTCCAAGTTATGAACATGTCAGCATTCTGATTAATTGATATATCCAGGAATCTTATATCTAAAATTTGAACACCCTAGGATGCATTTAACAATAAAGTTCAGAGAGCTTAGTTACTTCATGTAGTGCTATCCAGGTATGTGGATCAAGTCTCTGACTCCAAGTCTTGAGTCAAGTCCCAAGTTTCTGGGTCCAAATCTCAAGTCAAGACCCAAGTCTTTACCCCCAAGTCTTTGGTTGCGAGTTGCGAGTCCCTATCTATTTAATGGGAAAAACAGGTTTAAATCTAAATAAAATTAAACTGATTGTAAAAGGCTCCAAGTCTCGAGTCGAGTCTTTTACAATCACCAAGTCAAGTCCGACTCAAGTCATTGACACGACTTGAGTCCGACTCAAGTCCGAGTCAACAGACTCAAGTCTACATCACTGGTGCCATCCTAAACATCTCTGCTCAGAAATAAGCCCCGCTGAGTTCAGTAGGACCTCCTTCCAGGTAGGTTTGCATAGATCTGCAGCCCTTGACATCAAAAAGTTTCCAGACTTTCCTTTTTATCTCAACAGCAAAGGCGGAAAATAGTCTCTCGCTTCTGTCACTTATTTGTAAGTCACGTCTCCATCTGAAAACATTTGACACATGCACCAAATGGGAGCAAGTCAGAGCTGCTGAAGGATTCTTTTGTGACTCAGGCGTTTTAAACAGTTTATGATATAATCACAGCAAGAGTGGGAAATATCCTGGTTAAAAAAATAGGAGGGAAATAAAGATGCTAAACACTGGAACAGAAAGTGAGCCTCCCCTATGAGCAAAGTAAATGATTTAGTGATGTTCTTTTTACGTTAAATGAGGCAGGAGATCACAAACTAAAAACCACTTAAATATGATTTTAAAATTAATTATGCTTCACCCCCATAATAGTGTTTAAATTGCATTTAAATTGGCTATCACGTATTGGCTTTGTTACATAGTAAATGTAGTTTTCTGTGGAATTCATGATGAACCGGGGCCGGTTTGTGAAAACAGTTTGCAGTTTGATCACTGAGTTCTGTACACTCTGAAAAGATTTGGCAACAGAATATCAAGGGGATAGTCTGACATCTACTCTAAGAGGAACATTAATTCTGGTGTTGGCATCAAAGTATACTTAATTATTTGCTGCATTTTTGCTTCAAGGTACTGAACAATCGTTATATTCAATTTATGTTTTACTAAATGAGCTTTTTTTAAAAAAAGAAAGCTGTATTTTTAATTGCATAGAAAATGGAATAACTGGACAACAAACTCCAATAAAAAGGCATTGCTAAAAGTCATTGACAGCGCAATCCTGTCAAAAAATCCTGCCGGAAAGCACGTTTGTGACTACTCAGGAGTAAGGGCGGCCAGCGCAGAATCCGGCTGCCCTCACTCCAGCGCCGGAATGCCCAGGTGGCCGCCAGATGAGGTAAGTCCGGGTCCGGCGGGCACAGGGGTGGTCAGGATGGTGATGGAGGGGGGCCATTGACCTAGCCACCCTAGGAGGGGGTGAGGGATGGCGCTCACTATATCCCTGTCCCCGTCGGGCTGACTAGGCCATTACATGACCTCCTCCTACTTCCGCCAGCTATTTAGCTGGCGGAAATCCAAGGAGACCCATCAGCTCGGCCCGGTGCATGCCGGGCAGTCTCGGGCTCAGGATCCGGTGGGCAGCCCTGGGCCGCCGGCCGGATCCTTACACAGGATTGCGCTGTGAGTGATGGAAGTACCGAAGACAACATAGAGGTTTTAAAAGTTCATAAATTTAAAATCTATGATAGAATAAGGGTCAAAATACATATTCAATCCCAGGGGTAGGTGATATTAGGCCCAGTGAAGTATCTACGGCTTCCATGTTCAGCTTCTCTAACAAAGAAACGTTGAGAAACAAATATTATGTACAGTATGAGTCTGCATAGATAGTCACAGCTAGGGGCTCTACATGTGAAGCTACAGGCTTTCAGGTTCTTATCCCTAGATGAATGGGGAATCGTGTATGCAAAAGATTCTACACCCATGATTCTTCAGCCGATCCACAATCGATGGTAAGTCAAGAGTACACAGCCCTTCAAAAATTCAAAATCCTGTTGTTTGGAAGTGGAGTGGGTGTGAGGAGCTGGATCCAGCTGACTGATGAAATTCAGCTTCTTTTTTTAAGGGCTGCATGCATGAACCTTCACTTCTGTAGATGTGGAGTTGGATCAAATCGACTGAGGTGACAGAACTATAGAGAAGCTGACTTATCTGGGAAATAACTGTCATGGAATGGTTTTTGTGTTTCCTTATTAAACTAAGAGCATCTGTGATACCTTTGAAAGCAAGTTTGGATGTCTAAACCCCAAAGAGAAACCTGAAATACTTTTATTTTTCATCTCTATCTGCACATTGCCCACAGATTATTCTTTTTTTTTAAAGTAATCTTTTCCTCCAGAGCTTTGTATGCAGGAAGTAACTCTTGAGTGTTAATTATGATTGATTTGCAATGCTCTGAGATGACTGTTTATATCTTCGAGTACCACCAATGTGCCCCCAATGACCTTTCTGAGACAATTAAAAAAATTCTCTCCAAGCTTTTAAGATGAAGGAAATTTATATGAAGCATTTTAGCAAAATTGCACGCATGCGCGCGCGCACGCACACACACATACATCTGGAACGAGTAAGAATTCAGATTTTCATATAAGGGGTGCATTTCCTAATGAAATGGAATTGTAATACCTTAGAACATGATCCAGCCATAATTAAGCTCTTTTAAGTCTCATTGATTTCAATGCATGTGCTTAACTGTCCCATTGAAATCAATAGGACTTAAGCATGCTTCACTTTGGTTGAATCATGTCCTTAATTTCTAGATATGAAGGAAATTATACAGATTTTGGAGATGTCTACCATAAGGCTAAATAAATTAAAATATACCACATTTCCAAAACCAAGATCAGAATAAGAACAGAATCATGTCGAGAACTTAATACTACAGTACTTCCAAATACCTGGGGGCCCTATGGACTAAATGCTATCTTTTTCATTTCATACAGTTCTGTTTCTAAAGTCTACTCAGTCAGCATGACTTATGCATGAAGTTTTATAGTGTTACATAAGAACATAATCAGGCCAAAAGTCTATCTAGTCCAGCATTCTGATTCCCACTGGGGAAATGTCTCTCGAAAGCCCACAAGTAGGAGGTGAAGGCATATTCATTTCTTGCAGTTGCTCCTTAGCAACTGATATTGAGAGGCACACTGCCTCCAAACCTGGAGGTAGGGTATAGCCGTCATGACTGGTAGCCAGCGACAGACTTGTCCTCCATGAATTTGTCGAATGCCCTTTTGAACTAAGTGGCCACCACCACATTTTGTGGTAGCAAATTCTACGCTGTAATTATGTGTCGTGTGACATGGTTTGGGGATGGTCTCAGTAGTGTCGCTCTAGGTGGGACGGAACGCTAAGTTCCGCACCACTTTGACCCTCCGTTTACTCTCCGGCACAAGGCACCCCGCCCCCTCATCGTCGGAGCCATTCAGTGGAGCGAAGGCAACGCGCAGGGAGTCTCCTGCGCTTTGCCTTCGTTCCACTGAATGGCTCCGATGAAGAGGGGGCGAAGCACCTCGTGTCGGAGAGTAAACGGAGGGTCAGAGTGGTGCGGAACTTAGCGTTCTGCCCCACCTAGAGCGACGCTACTGGGTGGTCTCCTCAGCTGCAGTTCAAGTCTCATATGTTTTTGAGAACTGGAATCTGAACCCACAGTGACCAATGTATTTCAGTCTATACAGGGTTGCAGATCTAGCACTCTGGCCCTAAACATTCGGCTTGCAATGTCACCTCAAAGACTGGTGTGACATTGTTACAGTTTCTGCTGCTGCAGCAGCAACAAATGCACTGATAATTGTTAAACGCTAGCACAGTGTTTGTTGAGACAGGGCTGTGAAATTACTCTCTCAAATGGCATGCCTGTATTTATCAACTCTTCTGGAATTTTACAAGAATTAGAGCAATTGTTTGAAATATGCTATTCTTTATCAGCAGCCCAAACATAGTATTAATATGACATGAAACATCATGGGTCTTTTTCAATATGCATCTAAATTCTTTCCTAAAAGTGTCATTTTCCTATAAAGATATTATTTACCTTCCAAAGCTTCACCACAAGAAGTGCTGTCAAAAAATGAACACACAACAATGACGTAGTGATTGATAATATGTATTTCTCAGTGTCTTAATAGAAGCTTAAAAAGATAGTCTTTGTTTTGTAAAGGGGTGCAGTCAAAATGCGAGATTTTATAAACAATAATTGATACGACTATAGACAAAGACACAGTGTTTTTGTTATTAATGATTTTGATAAAGAATTCAAGGGAATGGTTTAACAAACAGCATAATCTTTTTTTTTTCCTCCCAGTTTTCATTTTACTTATTTACTTAAAAAAATGTTTCAATAATACTTGAGAAACCTACAGGTAAAAGCTGGTCGATTAACTAGATGTGTCAAACAGGCTCAGTTATGATTTTCACCACAAGGAGATTTTAGACATGTTCCTTGTTGTGACAAACTAACACATGTGAGTTCAGCCTTCTGAACCCCATGTTCATCTTTCAAATTTCAAAGCTCAGGCCAAACTTCCTTTTGGGGTATCACTGACTGGCGCAAATAGAGACAGGATATTAGGTGATGTGAAATCGTTTCTGGGGTTGGAGTCAGAAGACATCCAGGTCATGTACCGTACTAGCTGATGGCCCACACCTATCAGAAGGCCCACCTGACCAGGCTGGTCCTGGCTGCCCAGTTCCAGTGGCAGTGGTAGTACCCCATGTGCCATTAGAGGAGTGCCATGAGGGCTCAATACGTGGCTGGCCCCCAGCAACCTGGCATTGATCATTCTGCGCAACCAGCTGCAAGGCTTTTAGGAAGGCTATGCAGATGGCTTTTGCCATGGCTTTTGGAAGAGGAGGTTGGTTCTAGCATGCAGAGCAATCAGCAGAAGACCCCTTTTCCTATGAGAAATGTCACCACTCAGCTAATTTGCTGCTATCAATAAACACACAGGAGCAGAGGCAGTTAATGTTTCAAAAACAAAAACGTTACTTACAATTGTTTTTCAAGCGTACATATCTTCTGAAATATCAGAGGCTTCTATAACGTAAGGAACAGAGAACCCTATAGCTGTACTTTTTGGGTAGAAGTAAAGTTGCTTTTCAGTAATGGCTGCCTGCCACTGAGGACAGAGCTCAGCAAACATGAATACTTCTCCTTCCATACTCAGGGAAGGAGAGGGAGGCAGGAACATTTGAGAGGAAGGAAATTGCTCAATGACCACACCTCCTACAGGCACCACACAGAGCAGGCAAAGGGGACTCAGGCAACCAGATAACACACTGCCCTCTATAGTACTGAAGGTGACATTGCACCCCGTGCACCACACACATTGCACATGGATTCTTAATGCAGGATCAGGCTGATAGGCAGGATCAGGCTGTTATTCATGTCTGATATCACTCCTCTCCACAAACCCTTTACTACAGCTGAATGGACCAGCTGGGCCTCATAGTCAGTTGCCTTTCCTGTCTGCTATTCTCAAAGATTGATCTCAGAGCTGCAACACTGCTCTGAATGAGCGAAGCTCTAGGTCTAGGAGAACATTTGATTGACCAGTAATAGCCATTTTATGCATTATGCGGAGGCAATCCCGGGTTTGCCACTGTACCTATTTGCCAGCTGTAGCCAATTATGGCTTCCTATCTGCATTAGATGCATGTTTGCAAACACATTTCTCATGTTTCCATTTTACATGTTAAGATGTTGGCCTGAATATTACAATGAGTGATGTGGTTCTTACGGCACAATCCACTCAAAGCCCCGTGCTGTGATCCAGCGGTGCCGGAGCAGGTCCTGCTGTATCCAGTGCAGGGCTAGAGGTCTCCTCGAGGTAAGGAGGAGATAGTATCCCCTTACCCCATGTCGAGCCCCAGCAGCCTCTATGGGGTTATGGCCAGTGCTACGCTTGCCATATTTTTCCAAACTTCAACCGGGACACTCCCCCCAATTAAATAATTAAATAATTTGAAAAATTAATTAAATAATTAATTTAAAAATAAAATACATAGAAAAATACAAGGGGGCACAAAGCGCCCCCTATTGCCGCACAAAGCCCGTCCGCATTTTTTAATTATTTATTTATTTAACCAACAAACTAAAGAAAGAAAGAAAGTAAGAAAGACTAATTTCTTTTGCTGCGCGAAGCGCATCCGCATTTTTATTTATTTATTTAACCAACGAACTAAATAAATAAATAATTAAAGAAAGAAGATGAATTTTAAAACACAAGGGGGGTGAAGCGCCCCCTTTTGCCGCATGAAGCACATCCTCATTTTTTAATGATTTAATTTTTTCACTTAAATAATTAATTAAATTTACTTACCCCATCATTGCCGTCGTGCTGCTCCTCGTCGTGCTGCTGATCTGGAGAGAGACTGCCCGGGCCCTGGGAGCCTCCTGGAGGCTCGCGCGGCCCAGACACTCTCGTTCGCCCGCTGTCTCCAAGCGGTGAGACAGCGAGCGATCCGGAGAGAGACTGCCCGAGCCACAGGAGCCTCCGGGAGGCTCGCGCGGCCCAGGCAGTCTCTCGTTCACTCGCTGTCTCGCCGGCTCCAAGCCAGTGAGAGAGCGGGCGAATGGCCTACTCACCCGCTCGCCGCCGCCATTACTAAAGCAACTTACCCCGGTGCCAGCATGTTGGCTCGCAAAATCTCGCGAGATCTAAGATGTCGGCGCCCAAATCTTGTGAGCCAACATGCTGGCGCCCGGGTAAGTTACTGGAATTTTCAAAATGGCTGCGGCACCAATCCGGGATCGTGGCATACCTCCCAGGATGCCGGGACCCAAGCCCAAAATCCGGGAGGGTCCCGGGCATTCCGGGACGTATGGCAAGCGTAGCCAGTGCAAATCCTAGCTAAATGGTCTGCGCAAAACTGAGTAGCTCTACGTTACACTTTCAAGCCCAGGAGGGGGGATAGGATTTGGTGGAGGCCTCCTCAGCTGAGCCCAGCCCCTTCCAGGCCTGATCCACCCTCCACTCCCTGCCCTGACATGCCCCCTCCCCACCCCATTCCACCCTCCCCCACCTCCCCACTGCCTGGTGCAGAGCTCACCTGCCCCAGCAGGTGCTGTTCCTGCGCTGGCAGAGGCCTGGCCTCTCCACCAGTGGACTGGCCTCCACACCTGCGCAATATGCTTTACGGCACGTTTATGGCAGCGAGGAGCCTAGTACTGCCGGCAGAGGCCGGCTAAAGACTGGGCTGCCCACTTGTACTTGTGAAGTTTTTTCTCTAGTACTACCATGCCAACAAAAGTTCATATAGTCAGGGCGATGGTGTTCCCAATAGCAATGTATGGTTGTGAGAGTTGGACCATAAGGAAGGCTGAGCACCGAAGAATAGATGCCTTCGAACTGTGGTGCTGGAGAAGACTCCTGAGAGTCCCTTGGACTGCTAGGAGATCAAATCAGTCAATCCTAAATGAAATCAACCCTGACTGTTCCCTGGAAGGACAGGTACTAAGGCTGAAACTCAAATATTTTGGCCACCTAATGCGAAGAAAGGACTCTCTGGAGAAGACTCTGATGCTGGGAAAGATTGAAGGTAAAAGGAGAAGGGGAAGGCAAAGGATGAGATGGTTAGACAGCATCACTGATGCAACAAACATGAAACTGAGCGAACTCAGGAAGATAGTGGAGGACAGGAAGGCCTGGCGGGATATGGTTCATGGGATCACGAAGGGTCGGACATGACTTAACGACTGAACAACAACAACAAAACCATATGGTAGTGGCAGAAGAAGTTTTTCACCAACACATGTGGATTTTTTTTTAAAAAAGGACCCTAAATCAAACACAATATAAAACGTCTATCCATAATAACTCTGAAAAGTCAAAAAAAGCTCCTACAAATATGCACAGGGGAAGCACCAATGTCCTCCATATTGTCTATAAATGCTAAGCCAACATGGGGATGATGTCATCTGTCCTAAATGCAATACGGCAGACACAACAGCATCTGGCACTTAAGCTGTGGTGAATCATCAAAACACTTAAGTATGTGCTAAACTCTAATTTACGATTAACATTTGACTTGAGTGGAAGTTCCCCAGGACTATATGAATATTAACTGAATAAGCCAGGAGCTTTGGTAGGTATGGGTTGTGACGTAGACTGTGATTTAGCATAGCCAAAAAGAGCAAAGTTGCAGAGAGAATGAGACTTTGTCACATGATGTGACTGAAAATTAGTACAGTGATAAAAATAGTCATACGTCTATAACTGCATAAAGAGGGATGAGGAAAAAGAATGCATACAATTGGTGCATGCAATTAACTTTTCATTTACAGAAACCTAATATGAAATACCGTATACGCTGAAGTTAAAAGCCAGAGTATGGGAATTGCAATACAATTGAATTATTGGGCCTGTTCTCATGACCATTTTGGCATGATAGCTGCTGAGTGTTCATGCAGCTGTGGTTGCCACATGCCAGAGGCAATCATGTGAAAGTTGTTACCATTCGCATCCCTTTGCACACATTAGCTTTTTGCATGCTGCCGTGAGAGTAGTTTGAACACTCACAGCTTCAATAATAGCTGTATATGGACATCAGTGCATGCATTAGCTACCACTTCAAACGTGATTTGGAAAACAGTACTGAAGGTGGCTGTAAATCATGTTCCAAAGCTGAGGTATGCAACAAAAAGATGCATTTCCAAAATAGCTTCAGCCTCAGTAGATCACAAATAGTATGGAACTGTCATGTATGGAATGTGTCATGTATGGAACTGCAGTTCATGCAAAGTTGGTTCCCTAATATTTGTCACGACACCATTACTCATATTAGGGAAACTGCCCTATGGGACACTTCTATGAGCTGCCGAGCAACTCAATTGATCTGACACTGGAATCCAGCCCCTACGTGCAAATAGTGCAGGAGCTGTCAGTGGTACATTTACAAGGTGGAACAGCGGTCATTGAATTCTCACTGAAGCAACAGGGTAAACCAATCCAAAATGAAGTATGTTGCTGCTGAAATAGAGATCTTGTTTGAAAAGGCAGGTGCTGTTTCCAGAATGTTCACAGTTAGAGACACGTGGCATCCATTTACATAATTTAACCTTCAGTTTACATGATATAACTTCATTTACATGATACCATAATTGTTTATAATGCAGATTTGGGGGTGACTGGTTTTTTGGGGGGTATTTGAGTAATAATATATATATGTCCCTCACTCCGCCAGGGGACCATCCCTGCACCCACTGGACCAGATAAGCCCTGCACCGGCCAGTGCAGAGGCGGAGGGAGGGCGGACCGGGCAGCAAGGGAGGGCAGCCATTGGCCGAAATGGGCGGGGAGAAGGTGGGGATATTGGCAGCGAGCTGGCATACATTTGAGTAGGTCCATTGGCCCTGAGCTTGCCGAAACCCGGGGAAGGGGATGAGCATCCCCTTCTTCCGAGGTGCTCCCGGGATGCCCCGGGGCAGCCCGAAATGGCAAAAGGATACCCTTTAGGCCAGCCAGGTATCCTTATACCGAATTGGGCTGCCCATCCCTGTGCAGTGATGCAGTGGCGCCAGCCCAGCTTCTGCTGTATCTCATGGGGGATGCCATAAAGCAGCTTCCCCTGGCACAACACGCGGTATGCCGCCACCCAGCAAGCATAGAATTGGGCCATAGATCTGTTGTTAGATTTCCACCTGTGTCCTGGGCAAATATTGTGCCTGTTTGATAACTCCTTGTGGATCTCCTCCACTCCTTCAGCCAATTCTCTAGCATTAGGTAATTGAAGGGCTTAGGTAATAATGAAGTATAACTATATACATTAAAAATCAAAACATCATGAAATAGGCATGATGTGTGATGCATCACCATCTAGGAAAGTTTAATATAAAGGTAATCTCTAGGGTGCAATGCAACTCAATGATTCTCGTTTCAGTAAAGAGTAACATGGTCCTTCACTTACACAACCAGCTTTTTAAATAAGTATTTTCCTTGCATAGTAAGGATATAAGTTTTTTAAATTCTTCCTTGAATGGTATGGAACATCTACCAAATGAATCTTTGTCCTGTTCCCTGCCAGTTTCCTGTGCAGATTGTAAATTGTGCCCAGTTATGTTACAGTGAAGAATGGTCATTTTTAGGAAAACTTCCCTTCTTTCCCCAGATTTTCCCCAGAGCCCTTGGTGAAAATTTCACCCCTTGGTGAAAATCCATTGAGAGACTCTTATAAAAAGCTTTTCCGCTATTCTTCTTCAGAAGAATATATATTTTACCCTCCCTAAGATGAAAAGCCAAAGGAGCTCAAGAACTAAGGAAAGTTGACCAGCAGGCCAGTGACAGCAGTCACTTAAGATTCTTTCAAAGATGCTCTCAAGCATAAATATTTAATCTCCTCCACTCCCCCCACCAGTGTGAATGGCCCCCCCCTTTTCAGGTATCAAAACAAAGTTATTGAAATGCATATAAATTTGATCTGTGGCCTCTTGGGGTCAAATATACACTGACCACCCTTCAGAGAGTTCAGGTGGTCATTTTCCACACACTAGCTCATCAATCAAAGCAATAAGCACCGGGACAAACGGGAAAAGACAGTGGTACAGATTGTTTAAAAGGCCCGGACAGCTGGTCCTCTTTGGGAGTCGTCTTTATAAGATTTCGGCTTTTGGCCTTCCATGTTAAAAAGGAATTAAATTCAATTGTTAGACACCGTAACATACCCATGTGTCTATTCACTTGAGCAGACAATACAGGCATACTGCATCCTATATGGCTAGCTCCTTCCCCCCCACTCTGACACTTAAGGTCACATCTCCTCAATTATAAAGGACCCTGAAAGATACCTAACATTTGTGGTTTTTCATTTCAGACCATTTTTCCCCCTGATCTTGATCTGTCAATAATTGATTTTTTTGTGTGTGGTAGAAAAGGACAAAGGGGATACGAAACACAGGAAGAGAATAGCTAAGATCAACATTACAAAGGGTGGTTTCCAAATACAGAAAAGGATTACAGAAGGGAAAGAAAGCATAAAAACTTAAATCCCCTTAGTTCCAAATGATGTATCTGTGTATAATATCAATATAATATATCCCAAACAAACCAAACAAACAAAGCATTTAGTGCTTAGCCAGTATTCTTGTATAACTTAGTTCATTACGTTCATACTTATTTGTCAAGTAATGGTGAGTGACTATGGTTAGCCTCACAGCAGAATAAGACAGTTTGGTTGGCAGCAAAAAAGAGTTAAATCATTCTGTCTCTCACCAAGACTACATGAAAAAACTGACAACCTCCTCCACTCCCAGTAAGTCATAATTAGAAATTAGTGTTAAATCAAACTGTTCACTACAGCTGTAAACTTTGGCAAAAGAAAAAAGCCCTCAAAAATCTGTCACTTGCTCAATAGTCTTCCTTTCGATTGAGAATGTAAACATGCTGGAAGTAAGAACAGAATTTTGGAGATGTATGAGACTCGCTCTTCTCGAGCTTTCGACTCTTTTCAAAGGGTTTTGAAATGCGTCAAACGTCTTAAAGCATATAAAAATGGAGTGCAAAAATGGAATGCTTTCGAATACTCTCAGGCCTAATTCATGGGGACTCAATGCTTCCATGTGGTCTCGTCCTATGCTGGTGTGATGATGTCTAGATGGAGGAACCACATGTAATGGGGGGGGGAATAATTATATGGCTCCTTCCCATGTCTGCATTGCCCTGGAAAGGAATATGTCATTTACCGACCTTCCTCTGCTTATACAGGACCAGATTGGCAAAGGGCTAGAACCTGGGGAAGCAAGTAATGCATGAGTCACTCTTCAAGGAACAAATACGGTTTAGTCCTTTCCCTATGCTACCCAGAGGTTTTTGCATCAAAGATATGCAGACTAAGCAGAAGCGTCACTAGGACACGCGTCACCCCAAAGCAGGGGGGTGCGCGTCACCCTAGTGACACTCTGACATTTTGAGGGGGGTGATTTTGAGGGGGGGCAACCCTTCCCCGGGTGCCCCCCCGCCCTGTGTCGCCCTCCGGACACTCCGAGGCCGGCCCGGGAGCTGGCCTCGGAGCGTCCGGCCAGGCCGGCGCTCCAGGGCCTTCTGAAAGAAGGCCCATCCACTGCGTCAATACGGGTATTTTTACAATTTTCGCGCATGTGCAGAGACCGTTTTGAGGGCAAGGGCCTGCCCTCAAAAGGCCCTGGAGATCCGGCGGGGACGGACGCTCCGAGGCCGGTTCCCGGGCCGGCCTCGGAGCGTCTGGAGGGTGACGCGCGTCACGGAGGTGACGTGCGCGGGGGTGCGCGCGTCACCCTGTGACGCATGTCACCCCCTGGCGGCCCGCCCCCCCGCCACGCTCCAGCGACGCCACTGATGACTAAGCCTATGCAAGATTACTCAGAAGCAAGTTTCATTGTAAGTGTTTGTAAGATTGTAGCCTTATGGCGCAATCCTATTGAAGGTCTAGGCCGGTGAAGCATGTGCTGCGCCGCCCTATTATGTCGTAAATGCACAGTAAAGCACATTGCGACACCCAGAGAGTAGCCGGTATCAGCGGGAAGGCCTGCGCCCTCCCGCCGGTGCCAGATCCAGGAGCTTCGTGCGCCGGAGCAGGTAAGGCCACTCCAAGCAGCGCAGGGGCTGGGGAAGGGTGGGGGGAGGGCAGGGGAGTGGTAAGATTAGGCCCGGAAGGGGGGAGGGATCAGTGATGCCACAGTGTGCCATATTCTATCCCCCCCTCCCAGGCCTTTTTCCCCGATACGGAGCTGCCCGTTTCTGCACCAGCTAAAGAGCTGGTAGAGAACCGAGTAGCCCCATTGTGGTGGCTGGGGATTTACCCAGGGTAAGGGGACAAAAGTCCTCTTACCCGGAGGAGATCTTCAGCCAGCTGCTGCCAGGGATAGGATTCAGTGTGGGCTGCGCCAGGGGTGGTGGTATTGGGCTGTTAATCTAAAATCATTAGCAGAATATTATGTATTGGCAAAAACTGTAATGTTTCAAGTTGACACCCAATTTTGAAAAACACACACTATTAAATGGACGAAATAGTTTGTAACTTTGTTATGGGATAAAAAGCCATGCTTAAAAGCTAAAATATTTTTATAGTTAAAAAACGTAGTAAAAACTCAGTTAAAAATAATAAAAACAGTGCTAAAATACATTTCATTTGTCTTTTCGTGAATAAAAGGTAAAAGAGTCTCCAGGCTGCACAGATGGTATATTTCTATCATTGCTGGCCATGAAAGTTGTCAATCCTATTAAATGGTCCTTTAGGACTCTTCTTTCTTAAAAAACAAACAAAAAAACTTTCCTCCTCTAAACATTACAGTGACTCTTATGGCTAAGAAAGTTCAGTACAAGTTCCCTGGCATAGCCACAGCGATGGAATGATGAATGGTATTGGACTGGTGGTCCATAATAAGACTTCTCTTAGGAAATCTCATTGCCTATTCTTATTCTACAGGTGTGGCCTGGTTGACCCTCCCCTGTGGCTTCATCATGTGTTACTCTGATAATTTTGGAATAAAGAAAACATGTAGGAATGACCTCATCAGTGACAGAGGCTGAACTGGGGAGGGGGGATGGCATTTGGTATGTTTTTTGCGGTCTGATCCTGCCCCCCCCCCATGCAGTTTCTCTGTTCCTACACTTTGGGAATAACGGCCAGGGGACCTGCAACCATGCTGCTCCTGTAAAATAAGAATCAGCACACAAAAGACGGGTTCTGTTCACAGAGTGAAGGCTGCTTCACACTTGATATTTAGCATATATGTATGCTGCATACTGGAAAAAAAAATGCTTTGAATGTAATCAAGATGTTTACAAAGCCATATCTCATACAGGTTCACTCACCACTCACGGGGAGCTGGGACTGACTGCATCTCACTGCTCCAAGGTTATTTTTTCCCATTTTCTTCTGAATATGAGTTGGCTTGCTTCCTTGAGCCATCTGGAACTACTGTACTGCTCTGCAGGCATCTTACTTACCATGACTTGATTGTGTCACAGTGTCATCTGGTTCGTGAGTTTTCTAACTTGTTAGGCTGGTAAGTCTTTGGAATCTTTAGAGTGCTGTGTGATTCTATGAGAGCAGAAAATGAATACATGGAGTCAGAAGGGCAAGTAGAATAAGGAGAACATATAAATGTTTTCCCCACCTTCCCACAAGATGGAACCTTTTCTGTAGATACAAGTTAACTTCCTTAGTGTTCATCACCACGGCACAGAGGACAATATTCATCCCTGAGCAAAGAGTCCCTACAGGCCCTTTTCAATTTAATTCTTTCCTCCTAAATTAAGACTTGTGATGGAGGTATATAGGCCTTTGCTTGGGGCTGAATTTCACCCAGTGAGAGCACATATCATTATGAAAGGAAGTGAGGCAAAGAGAGGCCCCCAAACAGCTCTTAAGTGCTTCTCCCCACCCCTAAATTGAAAGCATCTGGAAGAGCAAAGAACAATCAAGGAAATAATCCCTGTTTCAATAATCGCTGCTGCTCTAATTGCTTCTGTGCACCCCAAACACTGAGAACAAGGAAGGAGGAAGCCCAACAAAACTGGCACATAAACAAGAAAAGGGACAGTGCGCAGCTACAGAAGGGTAGGGTTGTATGGTTCGGTACAGAGTTGGAGGAGCTGGCTGCTGTTAGTCATTCAAAGTGCTTGGGACCTCTCTCATTGTTGTCCCCCAGCAACCGGTTTTCAGAATTTGCTGCTTCTGAATCTGGAAGTTCCACTGAAGTTCCAGGTACCCTTTCTGCCTCCAAAGGGGCCCTCAGGACGGTTGTCGTCGTACTCAAGCATGATACAATAAATCAACAATATAATCAAAAACAAGAATATACAAACAAACAAAATTATCCAAACAGCTGGTGCAATAATATGTTGCGAATTATGTATTTAAACACATGTTTTCCCGCAACGTATGGAATGCATTGACCTGTCTGCATCCTATAAAATCCAATCCACTGAGGACTGGGAAAAATCCAGAATCAAGTGTTCCATCGTGAATTATAATAAGGGAGGAATTTGGAAACATCCCAGCATTTAAACCAGTTTCCCAAGAATAGACAAGGGGTAGAAAAACTACTGGTAAAAGTTTGCCTCAGTGAGATCAGCTCGTATAGCTGTTGGCCACTGACGCTCTCACCGTGCTGCCATGAAGACTCTGTGTGATAAAGGACTTGTCTTCTCCATCTGCCAGAAATGGATCTTCAGCAACTGCATGGCTGCTGGGTAGCTTGCGGATTCCAAATCAAACACCTGTATGGCAGTTGTGTCCGTGTCGCTGCTGTGCCATTTGCAGAGCACGCCAAGTTGCCAGCTGCTTAACTTCAGGTGGCTTAGGGAGAAGCTGTTGAAAGAAGAGATGGTCCATAACACAATTAACCAGGTGCTGTAGACACAGAAACAGTTATGTTTCCTACGACATTTGCAACTTCAAAGAGACATAGCCGAAGAAAGACCCTGGCATTGTGTTCCCAGATTTCTGCAATATGCATGCATACTCTCTCTCTCTCTCTCTCTCTCTCTCTCTCTCTCTCTCTCTCTCTCTCTCTCTCTCTCTCTCTCTCTCTCTCTTTCCCCCAACCACCCACCCACTCCATGGCGCCTGAGGCAGTCTTCATAGGGTTCCCAAGAGGCTTTCCATCCAGGCACACTGACCACACACATACATGTTTAGCGTCAGCAAAGTTGTTGTATCATGTGCCTTCGGATCGTTTTCTGATGAAGTGTGAGATTTGTTGTTGTTAAATGTGGTTTAACTCTGTAGTTAAATGCAGAGTTTGCAAATGTCCTGTGTCTACAGACTGATTGGAACAACAAACACATTGTATCTTCTTGTCCAGGGGTTCTCAACTGCTGGTCTGCATACTACTAGTGGTACGTGGACCGCTGGTTGGTGGTACTCGAACCTCCGGCGGACAAGATGGTGGCTGCCATTGCAGGTGCACCATGCTGGAGCCCTGAAAATGGTGACTTGAGCTCTGGCAAGTCTGCAGAGCTCGAGCATGCAGGCTTCCAGCACTGAGAAGGGCCCTCCTACCTGCCCGCCCTTGCCCCCTTACTGCTTGATTTCTGGGCTCTGATGCAGCAAAAACCCAAAGTGGCGATGACGTCATCACCAAGTACTTCTGGTGGTACTCAGCATGGCAGCGGCCCAAGAGGTGGTACACTGCACCGAGGGGGTTGAGAACCCCTATTCTAGTCCATCTACACAACAAATTTATAAACTGGTTTGTAACTGGTTCGACCCTGTCATGGCAAGAATTACAATACTCTGCAAATCCTGATAACTTTTTGTTAGGGGCCTTTTAGTCCCTCTGTGAATTTGATTGTTGATTTATTGATAGCCATGACATGAACACACTTAGTTTAAATGTAGATGGTTGTTGTGCCCTGTTGATGCAGAACTTTGAAACTGGAGTGAGATGATGTGGAGCTAAATCCTCAAACGGTATGGACTATTTCCTCTAGAAAGTGTTAGCTTGGGCTTGCGTGCCTGTCCTACGTTAAGGTGGTTTTACAACACTTACTCTTCTGATTGTTGTTGACTTTCAGAGTAACAAAAGGCCACATTTGAAAATAGCATGAAGTGCAGTTCTGTATTGTATGTATCTTGCTATTTCAAATTGCATTGGTCCCCCAAATGGCTTTCTAGCGTTATATCTGACTCTGTCTTCATTCACAGTTTTGCTAGTGTGAACACTGTGTGAAAATTGCCACTTCCAGTATGTTTCCTTTGGCATTCCTTCCCTCCCATCTGCAAAAACACACTAAAATAGACTTAGCATTTGGGATTTCCCATTCATTCTTGCTCGAATAAAAGCCAGTCAAGTCCATGCAGCAGCCACCGGCACTGGTCTTGTTGGAGAGAGAGAGAGAGAGAGAGAGAGAGAGAGAGAGAGAGAGAGAGAGAGAGAGAGAGAGCACTACAGCTGTAAGGTGGCAGCAGCACTCCTATGAAATGGGTTTCACACACTGCTCAGTAACCAGTGGAGTGGCCATGTATGATTTAGCCTGTGTTAAGTCAAGAAAAGGAAAAGCCACGCCAGCCTTCACCTCTTACAAACCCTAAGTACCCCTTTTGACTGCCTCTGCTTTGCTGAAAATAACACATTTAGTCATTTGTCATAATTATAAGAAGCCCAATGACATGGAATTCAGGCCCGCCTTTTAATGCTGCCAAGACTGTTATAATACAGCCAGCAGGGGACTGCTGCTGTGAGCAAATCACAACTGTGGTGCCAGTTAAATTCCAGCCGAAAGGTCATACGTGACCTTTGTGAGCAGTTCATCGCAAATGATTGATCTGCCAGCAACAAAACTAATAATTACACAGCTCTTCATTTCCATTCATCTTGGTAACATGAAATTTATCCCAGTGTGAAGGATCCAGGCCATGTAGGAGTAAATTGGTGAACCATAAGCCTACTAAAACCCCACAGGTGCAGCTCCAATCTTGTTTTCTCCCCATGTTTATTTTGCTCGCCGTGGGTATTTCCTACAAATCTACCAAAATACGGAATTCATTTTGCATGTTTTGTCTTAAGCTTTCTCACTACCTTCTGGAAATTCACCTCATAATCCGGAAAGCTCTTCCTGCTCAGTGCTGTCGTTTCCTTGCGAATGCGTTTGTTGATATTTGTATCAAGACAAGGTAGGCATAAAATAGCTTTTAATTACAAGGAAGATGTGGGCCTAGGATTCAGGGTAACAATAGCCACAAACGTAAGTCAAATACCTCTCCTGTTTGCAGGAGAATATTTCTGATGTGTGTCCTTCCCACAGGACCCTTGATATTTGGAGGAAACCTCAATGAGAAAATATTTGCCCTGCCTTTGCATCAGTTATATAAGAGAATAAAACCGTTTCAATGAAATTGGAAATTAAACAGTCCAAAAGACAGATCAATGTGTGTTTTCAGGACACTGTTCCAAATCACTTGGGGCAGCTGTATATATACACCATAGAAAGCTTGCTGAAGCAACAAGGGAAAAAATGTTGACATGAATATATTCCCCATTTCTTTAACAAAAGGGACAGAGAAGTCAATCCTTAATGCCTTCACAAGCCCATGTCACAGCTTGCAAGGCATTTGTTCTGAAGATACTGAAAGTCTGAACATCTAAGAAAACATTTCGTAAACATTCTGCGTTCTGTCATAAAATGACTGAAGAAAGCCTATCTCTTTGTGGTAAGGACTCCCTTATACCACTATCCCATTTTACTTCCTTATGGGCCGTTGAGGACAATAACTGCCCTGGGTGGCAATCACTTCTCCTTGATGAAGGTTGATCACTGTGACTACATTTGTCCCAGCAGGGTCTGCTGGGGATCCCTCTAACGGTCAAGGTGTAATTCAAGGTGTGACTCTGACATTTGAAACTGCACACTATCCCTGGATGCGATCAAGAGATTGTCTCCTCTCCCGTGTGCCTACTGCAATATGCAGGGTTATTTGAGACACCACGTGAATCTGCTTGGGTTTCGCAATCATCCTAGCAGGCTCTTTGCTGGATTTCTCCTGCTTCGAACTGAGGTGGTGAGTGAGCAGGGAAAGTGCCTTTTCCATTGAGGTGCCTCAGTGGTGCAAGGAGGGCCCTCCCCAGGGTGGCTTGCCTGCTGCTGACTCTGAGATCCTTCTGGTGCCAGGCAAAGACCTATTTATTTGCCTGGAACAGTTACACTTACTTTTTTGAAATCTGTTTTATGCTAGAGTTTTATTTGTGCTGGAACTGTGGTTGCTGCTGCTGCTGTTTGTTTGTTTTTGTTTGTTGGTTTGTTTTAATAATGTGAGTCACTTTAGCCAAAGGCATTTTATTTACTTATTTAAAAAGATTTATATCCTGCCTCATTCTCAAAGAGACTCCAGGCTGCTAAAGCCATATTTTAACAGGCAATAAAGCATTACAAACAAGCAGTAAACAAGATAAAACAACATAAAAACAATTTTATTTGTATACTGCTTGTATACATTTCACCCAAAACAGTTCAAGACAAGTAAAATGACAACAATCAAGAATAGACGATTTATCAATGTCAACACTATATCGACATTAAAAAAATGAACTACATTCATATCAAAGCAACAATGTGATGTAATAATGTAATGACTATTAGATATATTAGAAGTAAATCTATACTAGCATGACACCTGTGCTTCGCTATGGGATGTAAGTACTTTAAATCCATTTTGACTGCCGATAGCGCCTGAACCCGGAAGTGATGTCATGAGATGTCATGTGACATCACTTCCGGGGTGCAGCAAGCTCCCGTGCCCCGGGCGGCACGGGAGCTTGTTACCCTCCTGCTGCCCTGTATTTATTTATTTTATTTATTTACAATATTTTTATCCCGCCTTTCTCCCCAAAGGGACCCAAGGCGGCTTACAACAAAACAGAAAATACAAAAAAATACATATAGATAATTACTTTTTAAAACAGTAAAAAACAATTAACAAAACTAATAAAAACATCTAAAAATTGATTTAAAAAGATTACATTTAAAATCATTACATATGACCCCCATGGATTTCTATGGCACTTTTTCCACATATATATACTTGGAGCACAATCCTGTGCAGGTTTACTAGAAAGTGTGCATTGGGTTGCAGCCTTATATTCACACGGTGAAATCAACCGTAACCTTCTGGTGCTGGAGCAAGCGCTCCGGCAGGCGTCGCAAAATGTGCCGTAAGGCACGTTTGCACCTCCTCTGGAGTAAGGGATCCCGGCACAAGGCCGGCTTCCTTCACTCCATCACCAGACTGAGGATGTAGCTGGTGGTGAAAGGTAAGTCCTCCGCCACCAGCCACATGGGTAGTCCAGCCGGAAAGGGAGGGGTCCCATTGGGCGAGCCAGCCCAGGGAGGGGAAGGCGATCGCGTCGACCATATCCCCATCCCCGCCGGGCTGGCTCGGCCGTTACACGGCCTCCTCCGACTTCCGCCAGCTATTTAGCTGAGGAGATTCGAGGAGGCCACTACGGCCGGCCCAGATTTACACTCGGGGAAGGAAACGAATGTCCCCTTCCCCAAGTAGACCTCCAGTCCACCGCATGGCATTCTGGACGTCGAAATCCTGTGTAAGGATCCATCACCGGATCCTAACACAGGATTTGGCTGACAGTCTCACACAGTTGCTGGGAATGTTTAATAAACGGTTACAGAAAGTGCTTCAAACAATAGTAAAAGCAGGTAAGAAATGATAGTATTGCAGTACTGGAACAATATAGAATAGCACAAATGAAGACTTTGGAACAGTCTTGCTAGATCTGTAAAAATGATTTTGTCTTTTTGAGGTTATTTCTTTTTTTATCCTTTCATTGCATCAATTTTATCTACACAGCAATCAAGCTGTCTTTTAATTCAGGAAAAAGAGCTGGTGCTCTTAAGTCATTGCTTAGTTGTGGAGGAACCTAACCCATAGCAGATGTTGCTTCCCTTAAGCACCATCCATAAGGTATTAAACCACCCACTTTATGTTGTAATAACATTAATAGTCTTAAAGAAACCAGGAGATTCAGAGTTAAACCCGACACTCTCCCCTTAAGTCTTCACATTGTGTTTAGGTACAGCATTGCAACACTGAATAATCAGGAGCCCTGAAAATAGATGGGGAGGGTGGAAGGGTGTTCATACCATATGTGCTATAATACCTAAGCACAGCAGGGTGAGATAAGGACAGTATTTTAGTCTTAACTCTGAATTTCCTGGGATTTTGTCAGTCTAAGGCAGATCCTTAATGTCTCTCAATAGATTGCAGTCTAGGTGTTTGGGACTTTACTGATTAAAAGAGGAAAATAACCATTGCTCATGAAAGAATGAAACTGGCTATCATAAATCAGCTACCTTGTAAGTACGAGGCAATTGGAGAAGCCAAGTGAAAAGTTTGAGAGCATATACCTTCGCCAGAAGTGAGGCAATGCCACAACCAAAACATTGATTTTTCAACTTTCAACAGCAATGGAGGAGCAATTGGTTTTCTCTGATGACTTGCTTGAAGTGATAACATTTTCTCTGTGTATTGAAGGCTGTTGAGGAGGGGCCAGAGTACAGGGCTGGAGTACCTGATTTGCATACACATGGTCTCAGATTGAATCCCTGGCATTTCCAGGTGGGACTGCAGAAGACTCCATCTGAAACCTTGAAGAGCCTCTGTTGGCTAGTGTAGACCAGGGGTTCTCAAAAGTGGTGGGTCACGACCCACCACACCAGGTGGGAGCTGGTGCTGCCCCATTGAGGAGCATTGTGATCTCCAATGGCGGCAGCAGCAATCCCCGGATTGCACAGCCGCCAGGGACAAAAGGGGTATTTTTAGACTTACTGGGGGTCACGCTGCCTTCTGAAGGGTGCAGGGGCCTGCAGCCCCCCCAGTTGAAAAGTTCTCCCCATGAGTAGGGGAGAACTTTGAGTGCTTGCAGGGGTGGGGTGATGGTGGCAGCAATAATCCCAGGATCGCGCCACTGCTGGGGACAAAAGGGGTATTTTTAAACTTACTGGGGGGTTATGCCGCCCTCCGGAGGTTGTGGGGCCTGAAAACTGGAAGTGGGCTTTAATCGCCTCCAGGAGCCTTTGGAGGCTTGGGGAGACCCTCTGGGAGACCGCGGGCCCCCCACACCCTCCGGAGAGTGGCACGACCCCCAATACTTTGAGAAACGCTGGTGTAGACAATGCTGAGCAAGATGGACCAAGAGTCTGACCAAGAGTCTCACAAGTGTTTGCTCCAAATAAAGCCTCATCAACCATCTGCAGCCGACAAATTCCTTGTGTGTGTGTGTGTGTGTGTGTGTGTGTGTGTGTGTGTGTGTGTGTGTGTGTGTGTGTGTGTGGAGTGAGGGAAATGAAGTTTCTGATCTGCACCCAATTCTCTTTGGTTTGCAAGAGTTCCCCCATTAATTTTAATAGCAGGAGGAGCTCGTTGTATGCATCCCTGGCATCTGTGGAGCTGTCTCTTTTGCTAAAGTAAACAGGGTAGTCTACCCTTGCTGGATGCTCACATGTGCACTGGAGTGTATGTGGAACTCATTGAGTGTACCTGAAAAACAGTTTCAAAATTTCACTAACCAAACCAAACCATAGTAGGATATTATGTACTGCACCATCACAGGCAAAGCAACAGGAACCCCACACACACACTTGCACCACCAAAACAACTTCCTCTATGGATAGAAGTTAGTGGAAGTCTATCTCAGGGATTCTACAGAGCTAAAGTCTGTAGTTCTGAGGCCTAGTCTGAGAGAGAGAGAGAGAGAGAGAGAGAGAGAGAGAGAGAGAGAGAGAGAGAGAGAGAGAGAGAGAGAGAGAGAGAGAGAGGATTTTTAGTCTCCCTCGAAGGTTGAGGGTTCAGACTTTTCAAGCAAATAACCAGAATCCACAACTCCATCACTTAGCAACTACCCAAGACCCTGTAAGGTCCTGCCAGAAAAGACAAAGAATCACCAAGGAAGGCTGGAATGCAAGTCTCTAGGCCAGAGCTCTATCCCTTTACATTCCTGCTAATTCTCAGCTAGGTGGGGGAGCTGGGGTACCCAGTCAACAAGCCCATTTTTCTATTTTGATACTCCGTTTGAGCTCAGACTGTTGCTGAAGCAACATTATCATGCCAGCTTGCGTGGGGAACTGTCCCAGGTCCTGCACAGCCTGACTCTCTCCCAGCTGCCTTATTTGGTACCCTTTCAACTCTTGTTGGTACCTTGATTTGCCAACTGTTGTTGGTAACCTTGTTTGGTACCCTTTCAACTCTTGGGAAACTCATGACCCAGGTGAGTCTTCTCTAGGCCCTTTCTCTTAGTGCCCTGAAGATTTACCTGCGGACAAGAATTGGAAAGATGGAACAATTTGGTGTATGTTGGGTGGGTCACATGGGCATGGGCATTGTAAGTGATGAAGTGGTGGGGGGGACACCCCATGGTTGCCTGTCACCTCCTCCACCTGGCAGCTGCCCCATCCTCTTCTTGAAGAGTGACCTAGAGGAAGACATAGCTTACCTTCCCCTTCACTGCTGCTATGAAGCAGGTGGCATAAAGATATAGAAAAATGCTGTAAGCGGCTCTGAGCCCATGAGAAAAATAGGGATTTAAATCTAACATATAAAGAGGTTTTTTCCTCAACCATCCCTGCCCCCCTCTTGCTTACCAAGTAATGTGTTAGATGTGTGTCTGCTGCACACCTTGAATGAAAGGAAATAGCAATAATATTGACCACGCAACACCAGTCACCAGTTTACCTCATTAGGAGCCCAATCCTATCCAACTTTCCAGTGTGCAGCCCTATCCACAATGCAGCCCTGAGGTAAGGGAACAAATGTTCCCTTGCCTTGAGGAGGCCTCCATCACTGCCCCTCCCCCCAATCGCAGGATGCAGCACACACCCCATTGGAACAGCTGCATCAGCGCTGGAAAGTTGGATAGAATTGGGCCCTTCATCTCAGGCAACCTGTTTACCTGGAGCAGAATGTTGCCACAGGTTGAAAGAAGAACACCCAAGCCTCCGGACAGTGCAAGGAGCCCGTGGCCTCTCCATACCTCAGAACGGCTCCTTGGAGCGATCGTGATCCACTTTCAGTTTTCAGAAGACGTTGCCACTGTCGCCTCTCCCCCCCACATGACTGGTGGGGCAGAGTTTGGGAATAGTTGCTCTAATTCTGAAGCACTTTGTACAACTTTTGGACACTAGGATATACCGTATTGTCCCGAGTATAAGACACACCTAATTATAAGACGCACCCTTAAAGTTTGTTGCTATTAAAAAAAATTAATTAAATCACTGGCATTAAATTTATGCCAGTGATATAACAAACAATGCAATCCTGTGTATGTCCACTCAGAAGCAAGTCCCACTGTTCTCAATGGAGCTTACTCTCAGGAAAGTGTGCACACGAGCCTCTGCAAAGATGTCAGCCGGCAGCGATAATCACTTCAATTAAGCTCCTGCTTTGAAGATAGCCTACCAAGACAATGCATCTCCTCTTAGCCCAGTCCCTTGCTGATTCTTCCAGCAATGTCCCAAGCCGTTCAAAGGCCCTTGCTGCACAGCTGAGCAGCAGCAGTTAGTATTTTGCCGCTCTTTCTCTGCTGAGCCTGGGGGAGGGGCGGCTGCAAACCCGAATTGCAACAGCCTGATTATAAGATGCACCCCTAGTTTAAAAACTTAAATTAGGGGGGAAGAGTGAGTCTTATACTCAGCCCAATACGGTATATCCCAAATAATTGTTAAATAAGGAGGAAGCCCGGCCACCTGCAGTGTAGTTTTGTACCAGATATGTCTGACTGGCTTTCCTCCTTTGCCACAGAGTCTGCTGTAATTTTCTCTCATTTTCAGTCCAAAAATGGAACCTCCTGCATCTTCCAAGGCAGATGTCAATTTCTGGGCATGCTAACTTGCTTTGTTCTAAGGGTCACAATGAAGACCTTCCATGGATTTCTTTAAAAATGAAAACAACAGTAAACCACCTTACAGAATTCCATGAGGAATTTTTTTGTGGTTGGAGATTTTGAACACAACCTTCCTGAACAATCCTCAGTGAAAATACAAGTCCACTTCTTGAGAGAAAAGCTTATTAAAAACTAGCAGATCTCAGTGGTTTTATTGCAGACCAATCAACCTGAACCTGTAAAGGAGTCTGACCTCACCCAGATTCATGGGTCTTCTATTTTTTACTTTACCTGCTGGTGATAGGAATTGATTTCAAAGGCTCTAAAATTAGCCCTGTACATCAAAGAATTGTTATAACATGTCTCAGTAACGTTGCAGTTTTACAGGTTTTTCTGTTCGGCGTGTGTTCTTTAATTGAAAAACTGTAACCCTCAAATCCAGAAATTGGTGACTGAGTTAGCTCTCCTATGGAGAGATCGCTAGAAAATTGACTTCCATGAGAGAGGTTGTTTCCAAGGGATGCAGGCAGAAATCGGAGGGTAGTTCTCATGAAGTTAGCAAGGTCATTTTTTTTTTTTTGAATGAGGCCTGGTGTCATTGTAAAGAGTTGATCGTATGAGAAAAGGTGACTTCATCATACATGCACTTTGGGGCGTTGGTGATTCTCCTTTCTCAAAGGTCCAGATGCACAGACAGAAGTATACCATGTCTAGTTTTAGAAAACTATTTCCAGATACTGTGGCCAGCAAAAAACCAGATCCTTAGCTGCTTCTTGCTGGCTCTGAAACTAAAGACGTTTTATTAGACAGATGTGCTACATGTTTCTACACATGCATGTCTCTACCCATGCCAAACATACAAAGCCCCAAATGGCTTGTGTAAAGGTAACTAAAGAATAGCTCTTACAAATACTATGCAATGGATGACATTCTGCAGTGTTTTGCAAAGGTGCTAGTTATAATTCCAAGAAGGAGCTTTGGACAGACTGTTCCTCCAAGTTAGGCAACACTAAGCCCACTGACATCAGTGGACCTCAATGCACCTAACTTTGCTTGGTACTGCAAAGCAGTTACTGTACACAGTGAAGCAGCCTAGTTGGTAAAAGGCAATGTCTAGAGTGTGGGGTGTTTTGTATAGCCATTTCCACAGCAGTGTTCTTTTCATAGTTAGCATGTAAGCCTCCAGAAAGAAGGTCCCTTTTTTTTTGCCTTGCTTTCTGTCTTTCGCACCTTTTAAGCCTGTTTTCCTCACCCTTCCACCCCTTCTGCTTTTAAGCTGCAAGAAACTGTGAGGTGGGAAAAAGAGTTTGCACTCATAAAGCTTTGATGGCACAGCCATCTGGCTTGGAACCCTCATAAAGGAAGCCCCATTGAGGTTAGGAAGGTCAGAGACTACACAGACCAGGGACCGAAGAGAGTCCAGTCCCTCTTCAGATTGGAGCCCGACTTCAAATGCAAGTTGTACTCAGTCTCCAGGGAGAAGCTGTTGATCAACATCACTTCTCTCTCTCTCTCTCTCTCTCTCTCTCTCTCTCTCTCTCTCTCTCTCTGGCATATGAAATCATACAGAAAATCTTGCCCACTCCTCACACCCAGCCCCTCCAATATTGCATTGTTTAAACTTCCCACCTTTCCTGGTGCTCAGTTCATTAATGAGTGACCTGGAGGCAGGGACCCCCCCCCCCCGCACCACCAAAACAACTTTTGTATAATGGATCCTTGCTGTTTAGAAAGACTATAAAAATAAACAGGTCTGGTTCAATTCTTGAGTGGAAAAAAAAAAAGCTGACATGCATGTGAGATTATTTGGTAAATTCCAGCCAGCTAGTAGACGTCGTAGTATAATTTGCAAATTGCTTGTTATTTCCCCCCCTAGAGATACAGTCAGGGCGATGGTGTTCCCAGTAGCAATGTATGGTTGCGAGAGTTGGACCATAAGGAAGGCTGAGCGCCGAAGAATAGATGCTTTCGAACTGTGGTGCTGGAGAAGACTCCTGAGAGTCCCTTGGACTGCTAGGAGATCAAATCAGTCAATCCTAAATGAAATCAACCCTGACTGTTCCCTGGAAGGACAGGTACTAAGGCTGAAACTCAAATATTTTGGCCACCTAATGCGAAGAGAGGACTCTCTGGAGAAGACTCTGATGCTGGGAAAAATTGAAGGCAAAAGGAGAAGGGGAAGGCAAAGGAGCTGGTTAGACAGCATCACCAATGCAACGAACATGAAACTGAGCGAACTCAGGAAGATAGTGGAGGATAGGAAGGCCTGGCGGGATATGGTTCATGGGATCACGAAGGGTCGGACACGACTTAACGACTGAACAACAACAAAGAGATACAGTATATTCCTATAGACCTGGGGTGGCCAAACTGCAGCTCCTGATCCACATGCGGCTCTTTGATGTAAATGTGCGGCTCTCGGAAATATGTTGACTGAGCTCCTTTTTGTATCACAATTAATGTAAAAGGTAAATAAGACATTTTCAAGCTTTATAATTATTTACCAGGTATAAATTGAGAGTCCACTGGATTAAAACACACATTTAATGTTCATGGTGAGTAAATATATTTAAGAATTTAAATGCTTCTTAAATATTGCGACTCGCAAACGTCTGAAGTTTATCCTATGTGGCTCTTACGTTAAGCAAGTTTGGCCACCCCTGCTATGGACGAATATTCTCCCTTATGTTTTCACATATTAGAACTGGTAACAGTTCTCTGCAATAGTAAAGTGTCCAGCAATGGGCGTCATTAGTCTTACAATGGTAACAAAGGAAGATGCGTCCTAAAAAGGTGTCATCCTTCATCGGAGAGGGCAGTGCTTGACACATTAGGGATCTGTATGCTCAATTAACCACCGGCAGGCTCATTTTTTCTGTTTTTCTCATCCGTTCCCCTCCTCCTCGGTCCATCTTCTTTTTGTCACAGAAACCTTCAGCATGTGCCACTGATAGCCCTGACTGCACGCAAACACTCAATTACCAGATGACGCGAAAGGTCTACATTTAATTTGGCCATTGCACATTTTGAATCAGTTTATGGTGACTCGTCATCAACTATTCTTATTTCTGTGGGCCCCTGTCAATATGCCCCAAACGTGGAGATCCCCAGATGTATCAGGAAGATCACAGATTCTAAATGCAAGCCCACAATTAACAGCTTCAGGAATGCAACTGTTAGTAGCAACCTAATGGGAAATGTTTGTGGTCAAGAGTGGAGCAGAAAAATAGAACAGAAATAGTAGCATATTCAAATGTCAAACTCCCCCCCTCTCTCTCATTGCCCCCTCCCTTCCAGTAACTATTAAAGTATTAATTGCATAGCAGGCCTGTTTAAGTGTGTCTGTTGTTGTTGTTCAGTCGTTAAGTCGTGTCCGACCCTTCGTGATCCCATGAACCATATCCCGCCAGGCCTTCCTGTCCTCCACTATCTTCCTGAGTTCGCTCATATTCATGTTTGTTGCATCGATGATGCTGTCTAACCATCTCATCCTTGGCCTTCCCCTTCTCCTTTTGCCTTCAATCTTTCCCAGCATCAGAGTCTTCTCCAGAGAGTCCTCTCTTCGCATTAGGTGGCCAAAATATTTGAGTTTCAGCCTTAGTACCTGTCCTTCCAGGGAACAGTCAGGCTTGATTTCATTTAGAATTGACTGATTTGATCTCCTAGCAGTCCAAGGGACTCTCAGGAGTCTTCTCCAGCACCACAGTTCAAAAGCATCTATTCTTCGGCGCTCAGCCTTCCTTATGGTCCAACTCTCGCAACCATACATTGCTACTGGGAACACCATCGCCCTGACTATACGAACTTTTGTTGGCATGGTGATATCTCTGCTTTTTATTATGCTGTCTAAGTTTGCCATAGCTTTCCTTCCAAGGAGTAAGCGTCTTTTAATTTCATGGCTGCTGTCTCCGTCTGCAGTGATCTTGGAGCCCAGAAAAGTAAAATCTGTTACTGCTTCCATTTCTGCCCCTTCTATTTGCCAGGAATTGATGGGCCCAGATGCCATGATCTTAGTTTTATTAATGTTGAGTTTCAAGCCAACTTTTGCACTCTCCTCTTTCACTCTCATCAAGAGGCTCTTTAGTTCTTCTTCACTTTCTGCCATTAGGGTGGTATCGTCTGCATATCTGAGGTTGTTGATATTTCTCCCGGCAATCTTGATTCCGGCTTGTGATTCATTCAGCCCTGCATTTCTCATAATGTACTCTGCATATAAGTTAAATAAGCAGGGTGACAATATACAGCCTTGCCGTACTCCCTTCCCAATTTTGAACCAATCAGTTGTTCCATGGCTGGTTCGAACTGTTGCTTCTTGACCCGCATACAGGTTTCTCAGGAGGCAGGTAAGGTGGTCTGGTACCCCCATCTCTTTAAGAATTTGCCACAGTTTGTTGTGATCCACACAATCAAAGGCTTTTGCGTAGTCAATGAAGCAGAAGTAGGTGTTTTTTTGGAACTCTCGTGCTTTCTCCATGATCCACCGCATGTTGGCAATTTGATCTCTAGTTCCTCTGCCTCTTCGAAACCCAGCTTGTACGTCCGGTAGTTCTCGGTCCACGTACTGCTGAAGCCTAGCTTGTAGGATTTTGAGCATAACCTTGCTAGCATGTGAAATGAGTGCAATTGTGCGGTAGTTTGAGCACTCTTTGGCACTGCCCTTCTTTGGAATTGGAACGTAAACTGACCTTTTCCAATCCTTTGGCCACTGCTGAGTTTTCCAAATTTGTTGGCATATTGAGTGCAGCACTTTCACAGCATCATCATTTAGGATTTTAAGTAGCTCAGCTGGGATATTATCATCTCCACTAGCTTTGTTGTTAGTAATGCTACCTAAGGCCCACTTGACTTCACTCTCTAGGATGTCCGGCTCTGGGTCAGTAACCACACCAGCGTGGTCATCAGGAACATTCAGATCTTTCTTGTATAGTTCTTCTGTGTATTCTTGCCATCTCTTCTTAATCTCTTCTGCTTCTGTTAGGTCCTTGCCTTTTTTGTCCTTAACTGCTGGCTTCTGTTTGGATGACCTGATTACTGGTAAATGTTACACAGTTTACTGTGGTGGAAACATCCAACAAGTCTCATCCACTGAGTGTCAAAGCTGAAGAGAAAGAATATTCTAAAAATTTATGAGTAGAGACAAAGTGAAAAGAAAATAAGGGGGTTGTTTAAATAAAATTTAATAAAGTGGAAGTTTGCAGTTTTCACACCAGCACTCATTCATTAACTAAATGCAGAAGGAAGAAAAAGTGACATGAAATACAACATTTAAAAAACGATAAATTAGATGCTGATCTCCTTGGATTTTCTCTTTTGTATTTTGATTTGCATATGTGCATGTAACTAGACTCAGTCCTGTACAAGACTGACAGCGCAATCCTATCTACTCTTCCGTAAAGCACGTTGTGATACCCAGAGAGTAGCTGGTGCCGGGTCCAATGGACTGCACTGCGGAGCGGGTAAGTACTGCTCCAAGGAAGACAGGGAGGGGGCATAATGGGGGGAAGGATAGGGGATGGGTGGATTGGGCTCGGGAGGGGGGTGGGATTGGTGGCGCCGCAGTGTGCCATATCCTATTCCCCTCCTGGGCCTTTTCCCCTGACATAGGGCTGCTCGGTTCTGCACCAGCTAAAGAGCTGGCAGAGAACCGAGTAGCCCCATTGCGGCAGCTAGGGGTTTACCCAAGGTAAGGGGATGACATCCCCTTATCCAGGCTGCTGCTGCCAGGGATAGGATTCAGCGTGGGAAATGCAGGCCAAGCTGCATGGCCTAGGACAGGGGAGGGGGTAGGATTAGGCTTCCCCACAATGATTCTTAATATGCTTTCCTGATATAAATCTCATTCATGTGAAGAGAACTTGTTTTCATGAAATGGGCACCTGAATCCTATTGGGCCCATGTGGCAGAGGATCCTGTGATCTGATGCTGTAAATGCTGCTGCTGCATGACAAAAGCCAGTGCCATCGTGCATTATTGGTCCTGGACACTGCGCCGGTGCAGGTAAGGTGGCGACAGGAGTGGTTCGAGGGTGGGAGGTGGTGGATCTCAGCGGCACTAGCACATGCCAGATCCTATCCCCATTTTCCCAGGTTGACATGCCCCCTGCCTCTCCTTGGCCTTACGCCAGCTAAATAGGTGGAATAGGTCCAAGGACACCCATTGACGACCAAGTGGTCTATAGTAATTTTTTTACTATAGTGGTAAGTAATTTTTTTTTACTTGCTTCTTCCAGGCCATCCAGCAGCTCTGCTGCATCCCATACGATGGTGGGCCATAGGGATGGGGTATAAGATTGTGATCTTAAGTGATTTTACCATGTACCACTCGAGGTGTGAGGCGATTCTAGGTTAGCCTCATTCTTGGTCTTTTAAAGGCTTCAGAGCAGTTCCCTTCCTGATTTGTATCCTAGCTTCAAACTTCTCCATTGCTGGGGCCATGAAGGTAGTCGCATTGGAACTACTGTATCTCACAAGAGGCAAGATGTTGCAGTCATTTTCAGTGGGGACAGTTTCAGCTGCAGTGTCTTTTGCCTCACGCATTCCACACGGGTGATCTGAGCTGTGTTGCCCCAGCTCTCTGGGCAAACCTGGACAGTTTTATTTGTAAGAAAGAGGCGCATGTGAGAAAGAGAAATTGCATGTAAAAATGACAGTAAACATAGGCACCTTTAGAGAGGAAGTTAGTGAAGGAACTTAGAGCGATGCTCATTTTCTATCTAACAAAAATGAAGCTCCATCCAAGTCTTGCTCTCGGTGGATCTTAGACTGGGCACTTGGCCTGGATACCATCCTTATGTTCTGAAAAAGGAAGGAATAACTATACGACCTGCAAGAAGTTTCTTGAACATCCTTAGGCCAGATCAAATCATGTAACAAGGTCCCAATAAAAACATCTAGGCCAGGCTTGCCATTGAGTTTGAGCAACAAGGGGACTGAACTTGCTGTTGTTCAGTATTGCTGATGCACATTCACCTTTGCTTTGTGTTGCCTGCTCCTACCCTGTCCCCTTGGCGTCCCCTCAGTTGACTTTGCAGCAGCTAAGTAAGACAGCAACTGCCACATATCCATGTATCACATCTGAACATAGTTTTCATATCCCAGAGTCGCAAAAGAATACACTTCTTCCTTTTAAAATTCACTCTGACAAGAGGCTCCATGGATTTAAGATCAGAGTGATATGAATCAAGAATTATTTAAGAATTTATACTGTGTTAACAATTTGATCTGTATTCAAAGTCCAGATTAGGAACTCACACTGTGCATTGCAAGCTAAACCTATGCACTTAACGGAAAATAAATGTAATCTCCTACCTCTTATTCTCTGCCACTTTACAGACGATCTGCTTATTCTGGATGTATTTTGGTAATTGGCTAGAAGATTTTGGAGAGAAACTATAAATCAGAATAAAACAAATACTGTAACTTCCTTTGGTGTTTTCTGTCTTCATTCGCCTTACAGGGTAGCCTACAGTTTGTGTACAGACTTCAAAGTTTTCTCAGTGACCAGTACATATGAAATCAGGAGTTTTATAAATTCTGTGTTATTATGTACTCTGTAACCGTATGTTTTTGGTCTGTAGAATGACCTTCCACTGGATGCGAGTACTTATTTAATGCACGTTTAGAGGATTAAGCCTCTGGTCTTTAAAATCCTGAATGGGCTTCCTTGTGCTATTTCAATGAGTTACTCAGGAGAGGTCAATTTATTCATTGTGGGTCAAATCAACACAGGGGCTACATTAGCTTCTGCTAACACAATCCCCCCCTTTTTTTAGTTAAAATCCACTCTCTGTAGGCAGGATGTAATGTCCACTGCCGGGGCAGACCAGCAAAGACTCAACATGGAAATGGCAAGCTACCCAAAGCCAAATGGATCAACACAGCTGATAAGAGTAAATTTTGTACAATTTTCACCTTCTTGGTGGCGGCACTGCAGTTGTGGAACTCCCTCTCCCAGAGGCCTGTCAGGTCCCCTCACGGAGTGTTTCTCACCATCTGACCAAAATGTTTGTGTTCAGGCAGGCATTTGCCTGCTGATGGTCTGTTCTTGCTTTGTTTTTATGAGTTTTATTTCTTTTAGAGTATAAATTGAACTGTTTGTGTGTTTGTGTTTGTTTTGTTTGTGTGTGTGTGTGTTGTGTGCACGCACTCGCCAACATACGCACACTACTTTGGGCATCTCAGTAGAAAGCAGCTAATTTGTCTGTAAACCGCTTTGTGAATTTTTTGTTGAAAAGCGGTATATTAATAATAATAATAATAATAATAATAATAATAATAATAATAATAAATTTAATAAATATCCCACAGACCTCTATCATAATTCTAATTTCTCTTTCTTGAGTGATAACTAATTTATAATAACCTTTTAGGAAGCTGCCTTCTACTGAGTCAGACCAGTGGTCTGCCTAGCTCAGTATCACCCTGTCTAGCAGTGGCTCCTCAGGGTCTCAGGCAGGGGTCTTGGCCTGAGTAAATTTTTTACTTACTCTCGTGTAAGCCCTGGGGCCACCTGTGGGTCTCCTTGGAAATACGCCACCTATTTTGGTGGTGTATGTCCGAGGAGGGAAAAGGGGCAGGGAGGCTTACAAAAGAAGGGATAAGAGGTTGGCTATTAACTAACTTTCTGCAGTGGTATTTTACGACTGGGAGTCCTTTTCATTCATGGAAGGAGAGGTGCACTTCAGGAAAGGGTTTTTATAAGAGTATGACTATCCTTCCATGAATGGCAAGAGCTTCTATTCAAAGGTCACAGTGCAAAAGGTGACCTTTAAACCAAATTCAACCAAATGTATATTATTATTTGTAACATTTCTATGTACTGTAGCTTTACTCTCACTGTACAGTGCAGAAGCCATTGAGTAGATCATATAGGCATTACTGATCCATATTTAACGCTGAATGACATTGAACATCGAACTGGTGCAAGATACACTAATTCTCATGTCACTGTCATACTGTGGATGGCTGATTGACTACACACTGAATTCATGCTACAAATTAGTCACACATTATGAAAAATGTCTGTAGCGATCTGTGGAAACATTTCAGAAACAGCCATTTCTTTTGAGATAATCATTTTTGAAGGATCAAATTCAGCGAGATGTAAACGCCTTTAATATTTGGGTTTTCTGACAATAGGTATAAGATTTTTGTGACCTTGCTTCTTGTCAGTTTGAAGTACAAAAAGTGATATTTTGCACTGTGAGTTTTTGAGGCTCAAATTGATTTATGTCAAAGAAAACACACTACTTAACTTTATGTGCTTCTGACAAGTCTCTGCTTCTGGTTAGAGACGTTAAGCTGTAATTTCCTCAGAAATGTGTGGCAGAAAACAGGACCTTAATTTTGATCATGCCACTTTGTTCATTAAAATGTGCAGAAAGCAAAATAACATTTTCTGTCTATGACCCTCTGCCTTCATTATCTGACCTTGACCAATCCCAAACTCCTTATTCTTGGAATTCCCTGGATTCTTCCCTAGCCCAGGGCTCGACAAATTTGCTTTGGATCTAGGAGCCTGACCCCCAAATTTAGGAACCAGGCAATTTTTTCAGCTTTCAGAGTTTTATGTTTTAACAATGGTCAAAAATACCTTCATGTACCAGTGAATGGTATAAATTAGATTTTACATATCAACAAGCACAGAGAAGAAACTTCATGGATGTTTATGAATTATAAAATAACACATTCTGATGGCAAATGTGCTATACACCTGTCTCCACTATTGCTTTGTATTTTCTTTCTCCCAGCTATTGCTGCACTCTTCATTTTTACAGTAGTCACTAATAAAAATCAACATCTGAACACACAGACTGATGGCCCAATCATATCCCCTACCATTTTCTGCCATGCAGCCGTGCTGATGGAACACATGCTGCATGCAATGGTGGTGCTGGTGGGGCAATCTGATGGCCAGTGAGAGGTACGTAAAATATACCTCCTGGTAGGTTGCCTAGCTGTCAGGTATTTTGTTGGCATATTTCTGAGGAGAAGAAGGGGGCAGGTCGAACTGGAAAAATGAGGATAGGATACTGGTGCTCGCTATCGCCGCCAAGGTCCAGCCCCTCCAGCCCCTGAACCACCCCTGCCCTCATGTTTCCCTGCCCTGAACCTTCCCAAACTGCCCGTGACTCGCCCCCGCCACCACCTTACTTCCTTTGGCACGGGCTGGGTCTGTCAGTGGTAGGTGGGTAGAACTGATGGCTGTTTGTGCCAGCGGCTCTGATGGACCTGATAGTGGCACACCATTTACAGTGCCACTGCAGCCTTTACAATGGCAGAACACAAGACCCACTGTCATAAAGGCCCCATCAGATTGGGCTGTAACACACCCACAAGACTATAAGGTGCCATTCATCACACATTCACTGTCCATGTGTTTACATGGATTTTCAAAACAGCACACAAGCCAATCACTGTGTTCCTAGCTTTGTGCCATGCGTAAATGAAATGACCGCCAACCACACACCATGATATACACGATCACAAATATTGTTAAACCAAGAGTTTGGCATTTGGGTTCACTGCCAGAGTTGAGCAGATGAGTGATCCAATTGCTACTGTTCACAAGTTGCTATCAAGGTAACTTGAACATTGAATAATTATTGTCAAATACTAGGCACCGTGACGAAATTTCTAGACACTATGGCAACCTGGTGCCTGGGATTTTTCAAGTCCTGTCCTAGTCCCCACCCTATCAGTGCAATGTAGCCATTTGTAAACAGCAACTCCATTCATATGAGTTTCATGTGAACCTATTTTAATTCTCTTTGCTCCCACGGACTTTTGAAATGTATGTCTTCCTGAAAAGCAATCTAAATCTCCAAGTACTGTATGTCAAACAAGCTTTGGCATGCGGTTTACAAGCTCGTTCACAATTTCAAAATCAGCTCCCTGCAATTTCTCCAGTTACCTGTGATGGTTGCCATATTCCTGTTCCCCATATCCAGACAGCCCAATTTGCATGCTATACAAATTATTTACAAACTATGCAAATCAAGTGCATCAATTGTTTCATTGTCTACCAGTTTCTTTGTGTTTGCTCCTGGCAACTGCCTCTTCGTTTTGGAAAGAATCAGAGGAAGCATCTTTTTATCTGACATTTAATTCATGCCAGGATTTGCTTATGTTTTCTTCTCAGGCAGCTGCAATGCTTGTTGGGGAGAGATGTATTAAACTGCTGTGTCCTATGGTCTCTGATTCTGTTCTTCTAGCAATATATTGCTTGCGCTACATATGCTCAAGTTAATGTGGTGCTAGAAGTTCCAAGTGGTCCAGTACAGCACTATTCCTAAGCACTCAAAACACATATATTATATATACTGTATATTTATATGTATTTATATGTATATAATATTTATATACCACAAAAGACGACAAGTCATTTGGCATGGCATAGCCACCGCTGCAAACAATGAGTGGCCAGAATTCATGCTGGCAGGTCTACATGCCAGCGGATCAGAAACGCCTGCTGGTGCTGGTAAGTTAGCACAGGGGGTTGGAGGGGAGGCAGGGAGGGGGCGGAATAGGGGGAGGAGGAATGGGGAAAATGGGATGGGTAGGAGGGAAGATCGGGGCCGGGAAAGGGATAGTATTGGCAGCAGCAGCGCACGCTGATATCCTAACCCCCTTCCTGGCCTTGATCCCCTGGCCCGAGTCCATGTGGACTTATACCAGCTATAGAGCTGGCGCAGGTCCAAGTAGACCCAGTGTTCTGGCACAGGCTTACACCAGGGCAAGGAAACAAATGTTTCCTTACCTTGAGGAGGCCTCCAGATGCCAAAACTCCCCCGCAGGATTCAGCTGGTGTCACGTTGGCGCAGCTGCATCGCAGTGCAGGGAATTGTGTAGGATTGGGTTGCCTGTGTCTTCAAAACTGGGAAATAACATTTTGTTTGGGAGTATGTTTCAGTGCTTTCTATTTGAGTGAAAAGAGTTAGGGTTTACAATTGTGTAAATGAGAAGAGTTTTTGATGACAGGGTTGTTTGGTTTCTATCGTGCTCTATATGTTTGGTTTTGTGCAAGCGCGTCGCTAGAGCGTGGCGCGGGGGTCGGACCGGCGGAGGGTGACGTGCGCCAGAGGGTGATGTGCGCACCCACGCTGGCGTCACCTCCGCTGCGTGTGTCACCCTCCGGAGGCTCCGACCGGGAGAAGGCCTCGGAGCGTCCACCCCGTCCAGCTGTCCAGGGCCTTCTGACGAGGCCCAATGCGGCGATATGTGATTTATTACGTTTTTCGCACATGCGCAGAACGTTTCTCATTGTGCGCATGCACGAAAACCGTAATAAAACACGTATCGCTGCATTGGGCCTTGTCATTAGGCCTCGGACAGCCGGCCGGCGCAGATGTGAGCCGGCAGTGGGGGGGGTTAGGTCCTTCGCACCGCCAAATTTTGAGGGGGGAACGGGGGTCATTAGGGTGGCGCGCGTGCCCCATTTTGGGGCGGCGTGTGCCCAGTGACACGCCTGGTTTTGTGAATGCTGTAATCATACTTGAACCTTGGGAAAGGGTGTGGCAAAAGTGTAAATTTAAAGTCTGGAGGAAAGTCAACAGATATCAACCTCCTTATTTCAGTTCACCAAGTATTTTCAGTCCTATAGCATTCTGAACTCACTGTCTCCTGTGTATGTACCACGGAAACAGGAGCAGCTGTTCATCTCTCTTCAGCAGGGCTCCTCCTTTTGTTTGGCCTTGACGACCACAAATCACATCATCACAATGTCTATTCTGGTCACACCAAAGCATGACAAAAAGGGAACACTCCACTCTGGTACTTTTATTTGAAACAGTACAAAAGAACATCAAACCTAGTGGTTTCTGATTGTTAGACTAGATTCCATTCGAATTTCCCTTTTACTGCCCAAGTGCCAGTCTATAATTCCATTTTCCTCATACCTGCCTAGGTAGCACATTGAAACAAAGCTCAAGCACGACCTACAGCATTTGGTTAATGTCATGGAATGGTTTCAAGAGAAAAGGGTCAAGAAGACAGCTGGCCATGGAGAGGTTAAAAAAGGGGGTGGGGCAGATCTTTCTCTATCATAATTGGCAGGAAAAGGACACTGATAGGCATGAATTGTCAAGATGGCTCCTCTGACCCTACAATTTAATTCAAATAAGCAATTAGCAAGTGTGCCACAATAGGAATTGATGTAAACTCTTCAGTAGACAAGCACTTTAAACCTTTCAAGGCTGTAGCTTACTAGCAGATTGCCACTTGGATGATAGTGGACTCGTTCCTCATTGCAAGTGTGAGGTGCCAGGGAGAAGGAAACGAGAAAACGCACAGTGACATTACAGTTTGGTGGCGTGAAAGACAAGCATGTATCTGCTTATGAAGGCATCTGCTTATGAAGCAAGTGATCGTATTAATAGAGTAACACATGATTTAGGGGTGATTTTTGTGTGTCTGAAGCAACAGCTAGTTTTCAGGACCACTAAGAAACACTTTTTTGCGTTGGACCTTTCCAGAATTAGATGACTCTAATCCAGTTTGCCTCTCTATTGATTTACACAGTGCACAGTAACTTCGCGCCAGTGGAGCATGTGCTCCGCAGGCGCAAAGTGTCATAAATGCGCCGTAAAGCATGTTTATGGCACCCGAAGAGTACGGGCTGCCGGCGCAGAGGCCAGCAGCCCACTCTCTGCCGCCACCCCCAGACCCGACACCCACCGGTGGAGGTATTGTGCTAGTCAGTGCAGGGGCAGGGGAGGGCAAGCCGGACGGCAAGGGAGGGGGCAATTGGGCAAACCGGGCCAGGAGGGGGCAGGGATATTGGCAGCGCAGTCTGCTGATATCCTGAGCCCATTCACGGCCTGGGTCACCTTTACCCCGCCGCTCCGGATGTATGCTGGCTCTAGAGCCAACGTACGTCCGAGGAGGCCCATTGGGGCCAGGCAGCCCTACACCCGGGGAAGGGGATGAACGTCCCCTTCTCCCAAGTAGTTCCTGGACCATGCCGATGTGACCCAGGAACAGCACTGGATATGTCCCTTACTCTTCGGGTGCCATAAACGTGCTTTACGGCGCATTTATGACACATATCTTTATGCAGGATTGGGCTGCCCGGCTATGATTATAAGTTAGGGAAGGGCATTTTGCCTTTACAATAGAGCTTCCCTTCTCCCATTCCATTATCAGATCCAATGCTACTATAGGACTGAATTGCTCCCATTTCTCTATAGAGATCATCAATACACAGGTGTTTTTTTTAAGTGCAGGCATGTCCAGAACAGCTAAAATGTAGGATCCATAGTGAGTTCTGAGCATAAATCCAATATGTTTTGCTTATTGCCACTCAAAGGAAATCAGGACTCACTAGTTAAAGGCTGTGACTTCATGATAGGAGTCAGTTGGCAAGATGGATAACACCTTGAGAACTGACTGAAGGAGACCTGCGGCTGCTGCGAAAAGCTTGGAAGGCAAAAGCTAACATCATTATGCCGTTGTACAAATCAATGGTAAGGCCATATCTGGAGTATTGCGTCCAGTTCTGGTCACCACACCTCAAAAAGGATATAGTTGAATTGGAAAAGGTGCAGAAAAGAGCAATCAAAATGATCCGTGAGCTGGAGCACCTCCCTTATGAGGAAAGGCTACAGCGTTTGTGGGGACATGATTGAGATGTATAAAATTATGCATGGGATGGAGAGAGAGGATAGAGGGAAATTCTCCCTCTCGCACAACATCAGAACCAGGGGACATGTACTAAAACTGAGTGGAGGGAGAGTTAGAATGGACACAAGAAAATATTTCTTTACCCAGTGTGTAATTCATCTGTGGAACTCCTTGCCACAGGATGTGGTGATGGCACCTGGCCTAGATGCCTTTAAGAGGGGTTTGGATAGATTCATGGAGGAAAAGACCATCACAGGTTACAAGCCATAAGCAACCTCCTGGCTTTAGAAGTAGGTTTTCTCTGTGCCAGGTGCAAGGGAGTGGCAACAGGATACAGGTATCTTGTTGTCTGTGTGCTCCCTGAGGCACCTGGTGGGGCCACTGTGAGATACAGGAAGCTGGACTAGGTGGGCCTTTGGCCTGATCCAGCAAGGCTCTTCCTTTGTTCTTATGTTAAGCACAGCCAGGACGTGGCTGCACATCGAAAGGAAACATCTGGAAACTGAGGGTTCTATGTTCACATAGAACAATACTTGTAAAAGTCTCATTTGAAAAAAAATGGGGTTTAGGATTACCTGCCTATGAAAACCGCCTTGAGTCTGTAAAGAAAAGGCGGTATATAAATACCATAATAAATAAATACGTTAAATATCTGAGCACATCTAATTCCATTGTATATCTTTTGTGGAAAGGGCTGGCCGCCTTCTCCTCCTCTGCTACTAAACTGAAAGTAATTTGGGAGTCTTCCACAGCGGGTGAAAAAGGACTCTCATGGCTTCATTTCTCTCCTTGTGTTGCTGGGGAGCCTGCTGGCTGAAGAACCCTTACAGGCACTTGGCATTGTTAATTTGCCTCTCCTGGAGGCCCTCTTGTGCCCTGCCTGACCCCTGCTATGTAGGTCTCTCCTCTAGATGCTGCCAAAGCTGCTACAAGGAACATATCCCACTTACATTCAATACAGGAAGCAGCACAAAGGCTCTCCACAAAGCAATGGCTTCAGTGAAGCTAAAACAATCCAACAGAGAACTCAGACTGCCATGGGGGAATACATTCTTCCCCCCTTGTCCTGTTAGCCAGTGACTGATACAGCCAGTAATATTGTGGTCTTTGATTTTGAGTCTACCAAAAATCCCTATAGCTCTTAATTTAGTCAGTGTGAGTGTGGCTTCAGTGTCTTGAGCAGCAAACAGGCCCAAATTCCAATATGGCAGGTCAAAGGGTGATTCTTCCGTGGTCCAGACTGGGTATGTTCCTTGGTCATCGGCTAAGACAACAAAGTTACACCTGATCATTAACCATACGCATCTGCCAAATATACTACAGTATTCACCTGTCACTCCAGGGCCACTCAGAGGAATTTTATCAGGGGGAACAAAGTTTCTTTTGGGTCCCTTCCCTTCATGTGAATTTGGCTCCAACTGTTTTGCTCCTGGGCCCCCTTTTTGACCCATTTTTGGCCCTGGGTCCAGGTATGATTGTGTCACTGTGTCACTCTGCCTTACAGGCCAGGACACAAGGCTGTAGCAGTTAGCACTGAACTTATGGCTCTCTCCATCACAATCATGGTCTCCTCCCAGCACCCCCTCCCCCAGCTCATCTTAACACTACTAACCTTGGCAACTAAAACAGCCAATATTATTATTATGTACAAATCAATGGTAAGGCCACATCTGGAGTATTGCGTCCAGTTCTGATCACCACACCTCAAAAAGGATATAGTTGAATTGGAAAAGGTGCAGAAAAGAGTGACCAAAATGATTCGTGGGCTGGAGCACCTCCTTTATGAGGAAAGGCTACACAGTTTGGGGCTCTTTAGTCTAGAAAAAAGGCGCCTGAGGGGGGACATGATTGAGACCTATAAAATTATGCATGGGATGGAGAGTGGATAGAGGGAAGATCTTTTCCCTGTTGCACATCACCAGAACCAGGGGACATGCACTAAAATGGAGTAGAGAGAGAGAGAGTTAGAACAGACAAAAGAAAATATTTCTTCACCCAGTGTGTAATTCATCTGTGGAACTCCTTGCCTCAGGATGTGGTGATGGCACCTGGCCTAGATGCCTTTAAAAGGGGATTGGATAGATTCATGGAGGAAAAGTCCATCACACGTTACAAGTCATAAGCAACCTCCTGGTTTTAGAAGTAGGTTTTCTCTCTATGCTAGGTGCAAGGGAGTGGCAACAGGATACAGGTATCTTGTTGTCTTGTGTGCTCCCCTGAAGCATCTGGTGGGGCCACTGTGAGATACAGGAAGCTGGGCTAGATGGGCCTTTGGCCTGATCCAGCAGGGCTCTTCTTATGTTCTTATCTACCTGCACAATATCTCCTGCCTCACTCCATAAATGTGGAAACCTCTTTTATGCATATTACCGTATTTCTTCGAGTCTAAGGCGCCATCGATTCTAAGGCGCATCTTAATTTCAGGAACACCAGCAGAAAAAAAAAACAAAAACCATCGATTGCAAGACGGACCACCTTCCTTCAATTTGTCTGCTCAGCACCAACTCTCCCCAGCTTGCCTGCCACGGCTATCTGATTTTTACCGCGCCATTTTGCCACCTCTGCTCAGCAGCGAGCTCTCTCTTCCTGAACCTGAGAGTTCGCCCCAGCATGCCCCGCGCTGCAGCTGACGATCTCCTCACTGCCTTCGAGCAGTGTCTTTGCGGTCCGCCAGAAAATGCAATTTCCTTATTTACCGGGGCTTGGGGGAGCTTCAGGGAGGTCTGCGTGACCCTCTGCAGGCCTCCCCGATCTTCAGTTTGGTGAAAAACAGCAAAAACCGGAAATGGCTGAAAATCGCCGTTTTTCACTGAACTGAAGATCGGGGAGGACTGCAGAGGGTCGCGCAGACCTCCCTGAAGCTCCCCCAAGCCCCGGTAAATAAGGAAATGGCATTTTGGGGTGCTTTTTGGGGATCTTCTATTCTAAGACGCACCCCATTTTTTGAAATGCTTAATTGTGAAAAAACATGCGTCTTAGAATCGAAGAAATACAGTATATTGTACAATGTCTCAGACTTACGGGTTTAGAAGCCATGTCTTGAAGAAACTTAAAATTTAATTTTCTTCGTTCCGCTTGCGGGTTTCCTCTGTTGGCAGCCGCAAACGGACAAATACAATTAAAATCCAAGGAATGCCGTGGTAGCCTACGTTTCGTTCCGTATCCCGGAACCTCTTCTGGGCAATTAAACAATTGCAGATGATCAGATGTGATCATCTGCAATTGTTTAATTGCCCAGAAGAGGTTCCGGGATACGGAACGAAACGTAGGCTACCACGGCATTCCTTGGATTTTAATTGTATTTGTCCGTTTGCGGCTGCCAACAGAGGAAACCCGCAAGCGGAACGAAGAAAATTAAATTTTAAGTTTCTTCAAGACATGGCTTCTAAACCCGTAAGTCTGAGACGTTGTACATTAATTGCTGGCCATGAAAGCTTCCGCAGTAGAAATACAGTATATGCCTTTAGAAGTATAAAGTGCTATAAGCATGTAATGGTTTCCACCTGAACAAGAAAGGATTTGTGAATACCACAAATTATCCGCCTTATCACAGGAATGCTCAATGTTCCTGCTTAAGTAGAAAGAGCAGTTAAGAGACAAAAATCTGTCATAGCATTTTGTGTGCCCAAATCTTTCTTTCATGATAGGCAACTGGTTTGTGGAGGCAGTGCATGTGCTCCAGAAAACCTGCAAGACTTGGGTGCTGCATGGCAATTGTCAAGGCCAAAATACCACACCACCCTTACAAACAACCCCCTAGTTTAATCATTTGATTTTTGTCTGTAAACCGCTTTGTGAACTTTTTTGTTGAAAAGCGGTATATAAATACTGTTAATAACAACAACAACAACAACAACAACAATAACAACAACAACAGTCAGTATTGGGGAAATAACACTGTTGTCATCTGAATATTACTGAGACGATGGACTTCATTCCTTTGTTGTACACATCTGTAGATCTGCCCTCTTTCACATCAAATGTGCAAAGCTAAATGAACGGATATTTTAAAAACGATATCATAAGACCATGCCTGCCAGGCAGGTTTCAGGAGCCTCATCATTCATATCATGATACTAATTACAGTGATTAAAAAGATGTAAGACTACAACTGCTACCGCTCTCTATCGCTGCCCTTAAAACAAATGTAAGGGACAATTAACAACAGATTAGCGACTTGCCTTGCTTTGCCACGTGAGGATGATCACTGACCTTCTCATTTCATCCTCATTAGTGTCTCAGGTCAGCAGAACCATTGCTCTTTAATCATCACCCACCATTCCTTGCTTCCACACATGGAAACAAATGATGTGTTGCCAGGAAGGTCAGAGGTCAAATATGAGTTTTGTTGTTGCTGGAGCGCAGGCGAAAGGCAATGGGGTCAACTTTGGGGCAACTCTTTGCGGCAGTCTCCATCTGAGCATAAAAAGTGTTTTTGAATGCACGAAGCATGACACCTACTGTGTTTTTGTTTTCTCCTTGCAGCTGGAATTTACTTCTGAGCATTTTTTTTTCAGTGTCGTTTTTTGATATAAAGTAGTACAAACCCCCACACAAGGGAAGCAATGATGTTTTCTTTCTTTCTCATCATGAAAGGTTAACTTGCAGAGCATGAGATTATGTGAATACAGTGTGTGGTTTGTGCTATTTTTTTTGTTTTTTAATTTCCCCTCTTTACAAAGCTGCGTGTCACTCATAAAGTTATGAATGCTGGAAGCTTTTCACGGCGCATCCCTTCACGCTGCTGCATCCAGTCTGGTGCTACTTTCCAATTTGCCATGGATAGCCTCTGAAGACTGTCAGGCTGAAGGCACCCAGTGCCAGCGTAAATGAGCCCCATTCATTTCGTGCCATTGGCATATGGCATGTCATTGTCCTTGGCCACCGAGGCAGAAGTGATGCAATTTGTTGGCATGTCCTGTCACAGCACAAACTATCTATCCCACTGTGCCCTCTGAAGACAACAGAAGCCAGAAAAGGGCAGCCAGAACTTCACAGCTTTATCACAAGAACACACATACACACAACACCCTGGAAAAAAATGCTTTCCTTTTTTTTTTTTAACCTGTGGGTGAAGGAATCTCTATGACTTATTTTCTCCCATCCTCTTCAGCTCCTCAGAAAGTCATGTATACATACTGTATATGCCACAGGGAAATACCCAAAATGTGGCAACTGTCAACACTTGCAAAGTGAAGTGATCAATTCCTCCTACATCTGGTGAAAATGCCCAGAAGCAGCAAAAACAACAAAGAGTCATGTGGCACTTTAAAGACCAACAAATGTATTGCATCTTGACCTTTGTGCATCTGGTAACAACGTTGGTGGCTAGGTTTTTCGAGCATCTCCTCCCACTCTCCCTATGTAATGGGGAGAATCTGTGGTTGCTCAATGGTACTGGTGGGTTCAGGGGTCAGCCTGCCTTGATGGGCCCTCTGATGGGTGTGGGTCCTCAACTGGTGTCTAAGCTGGACAGCTTGTGACACCACCATTGTCTGATGAAGTGGACTGAAGTCTATGAAAGCTTATTCTACGATAATTGTGTTAGGCTTCAAGGTGCCACGAGGCTCTTCAACATTGTAGAGTTGTTACTACATGTTGACAGTGACAGTTAGGTGGATATCCCCTTATCCTGCTCTATCTATGTATTTTCAGACATTCACCAGCTCCCTGAGGGATTGAACCACAACTTCTGCTTGACATCTGGATGGTATATCCTCATACACTCTGAATGACAAACCCTGAAAATAAATCTAGGTTGGGGGCCCAGTGAGTGATCTCTCACAAGAAATGAAAACATTTCAGAAGTGGGCCATTTGGCATGTGCCCTCATTCTGTTTCTGGAGCACTAAAACAAAAGGAAGAGAGGAAATCTGCAAAAGCATGTCATGTGCATGGAGTAAAAGCTCCCAAATGATACTTCCATCACTGCTAAATTACAGGAAGACAAAGCTGCCTCACGGCTTCCAATTAATTGAAGACGTACCTGGAGCAAGGTCAACAGTTTTTGTTTGCCCTGTTCCTGTACATGTAACAATACTTTGATCTACTGTCACTAGTGTGTGATAATAATGCTTATCTGTGTGCAGTGTAAGTATAAAGCGTCACCTGCGGAAACTGTGGTGAAAGACACAAAAGAAGGCCAAGATGCTTTTCTTGATCAGTTGGCAGTTCTAAATAACAGCCCGATCCCCTCTAACTATAGAGTGGCGGAGTGCGCGCTCCGGAGCATGCGCAGAGCAATGTGGCAGAGCAAGCGATCCGGCACTCTAAGCCATCGCAAACGTGCTGTAAAGCACGTTTGCGATGACTTTAGAGTAAGGGCTGCCAGCGCAGAGACCGGCAGCCCTCACTCCACTGCCTTCCAGACCCGGCACCTACCGGCTGAGGTAAATCCTGCACCGGAAGGTGTAGGGGTGGGGGGAGGGCAGAATGGAGCAACGGGGGGGGGGATTGGCCAGCCTGGGCTGGGAGAGAGCAGGGATATCAGCAGCAAGTTCCGCCGATATTCTCTACCTGTTTCTGAGCCTGCCTGGCCTTACTCCCTCACCCTGGATGTACGTCAGGTTAATAGCTGGCCTACATCCGAGGAGGCCCATAGGGTCCCGGCAGGCTTGTACCTGGGGAAGGGGACAAACGTCCCCTTCTCCCGAAGTGCTCCCAGGCTGCCCCAGGGCAGTCCGGTAACTGCACAGAATGTGACAGCCAACCCTTTAGGCCGGCCACCGCATCTTACACAAGATGGCCGGTGATGGGACTAACCCCGTTGCCGCCGTTACCTGGCCCCCTCCCCTGTACACTGGTCAGAGGCACGACGGGGGAGAGCAGCGATTGGCTGCTGGGGCCTGCTGGGGCGTGGCTCGGGGCGTGCGGGCCGGGTAGCCAGGAAAACTGGGATTCGGCGTCAGCCTGAGGCTAGCAAGGTCAAGGGGTAAGCCAGGACCGCTCTAACGACATCGTCCGGGTCGGTGAGGCTGGCTGGCGAGCCCCTTGGCTGGAACGCATTGACCTACATCACGGCTTGGCTGCTGGGGTTGATGCTTCCAGCTGCCTCGACCCTGTGGGGTTGACTATGATAGCTCACGTGGTCCTCGACCACTGGGAGACTTGAGTCACTTTGTCACGCCCTGGGGGATCAACGGGGGAGGAAGATGGCTAGGACTGTGTCCCCCAGTTAGGGCCCACACGCTCTAAGGGTCTAGTTAAAGTATGTTATTATGCTGCTGGTTCTGTTTATTTTAATAAAATATGGCCCTTTAACCCAAGCCTGACTAGCGTGCTTATTTGGGGGGGGGGGTGCATGGGTAATATGATGTAAGAGTTCGAATCTAATCTAATAAGGGTTGGGAGAACTAATCAACAGTCTAGACTCTGTGGAAGATGCTTTACGTGAAAGCATGGAAACACAACGTGACACAGAACGCCCTGTTCTAGAGTCACTGCTAAAATATGCATCGTGGACATATGTTTGTATGCAGGGATAAATGAAGTCTGTGCGTGTGTGCATGTAGTTGACTTTGGGAACATGTGGAGTAGTAGAGATAGAGGAACTGGTAGTAGGCTTACCAGATCTCCAACCGGGACAGAGTGCTAGACCTTTAGGAGAAGGAATGTGGGCAGGTGTAGCTTGTTAAACCTTAGAGCACAATCCTAGGCATGTCTATTCAGAAGCAAGCCCCATGGATGCCTAGGATTGTGCTCTAAAGTTTAACAAGCTACACCTGCCCACATTCCTTCTCCTAAAGGTCTAGCATTCTGTCCCAGTTGGAGATCTGGTAAGCCTAACTGGTAGGTACTTTGCAGGTATACTCCCCATAAAAAGTTGACATTATACAGGCTTTTGACATTGAGGGGATACTTAGTCATAGACCTGTTATTGATTGGTCTATTTTTGTACTTTGTGTAACTAGGTGAAGAGTTTATTTGAACTTCTAAGAAACTCGTTCTGTGAAAACTGCAGAAATAACTTGTTATGAGTTGTGACAGCACATCAGGATAACTGAATGTATTCTTAGCTGTCAAATACCTCCACATTTTTATTTTCAAAGTTTTATTCAAGCATTCCACGATAGCAGTTTTGACGTGGGATAGCAGTTTTGACCTGTCTAGGGGGGGGGGGGTACACCTGTCCTGCATCTTGTGCTTTTGCCCCTGCCTCAGACCTGTTAAGGAGAACAAAACAGAATGAATCAATCAATGAATTTGAGATCACTAGATGTCTCATTCAGCCAGAGACTCTAGTCTAGCAGCGTGTTTTTTACCCATAAAACTGTTCTGTTGTAACTAACGTGTGGTCATGTATGTAATGTTCAGCAACATGGCAGATAATGAATTTTTTTTAAGAATATATATTATATATCAAGAGAAATAGAAAGGTTTGGAGGAGTGAATGCCTTTTTTCAGCAGGCCAAAAAGCAAAGTAAAAACACTGATTACAAAAGTTACTGAGTGGCCTTCAGACGAGGACGCTGCCTAAGCAAGCTTGAATCTGTTGTAAAAGAAACAAGATGATTGTTTTTGTAGTGGCAGGCTGATTTAGTGGCCATGCAACAGTATTGTAACTACAAGGGCTACGAGTTCATCTTAACGGTGGTGGACATGCTATCTAAGCATACCTGAACCTTGTGTCCAAAAAATTTCAGTGTTTCTTCAACCAGGGGAGAATGTCTAACGAGCTCCAGACTGACTCTGGCAAAGAGTTCCTAAATAGGTTTGTACGCAGTCTGTTAAAACATGGGGGTGACCACTAAAAATGACGTCAAAACTCAAAACTGCTATCATGGAATGCTTGAATAAAACTTTGAAAATAAAAATGTGGAGGTATTTTACCATGTAGAAAATATTTTTATCCAAGCCAAAATGCGTATTAAAAACAATTGTTTTTAATACGCATTTTGGCTTGGATAAAAATATTTTTCTACATGGCTTTTTTACCCTTGAATCCTTTTTTGTGCAATATTGTTTCTAGCCATGACAGCTTCTACACAATGCTAAGGTATTTTACCGCTAAGGAACACCTTCAGTTATCCTGGTGATGCACTGTCACAACTCATAACAAGTTATCTCTGCAGTTTTCACAGAACGAATATGGCCTGCCTGGTCCATGGATGTTAACCATGTCGATGTGACTGTCTGGAAAACGGTTTATGGAGATTGCGTTAACAGAAAAGAGGTGGTTTCTTTATTCAGAAAAAGAGACCATGTGTGTCTAAAATGAAAAGAGCTTTTGCAAAAGGTTATGAATAAAGTTTCACCACTGAAATTTTCATAATAGACCAAGTTGGCAGCAAGGCACAAAGGCCTCTATAGTGGTTAAAAGATTACAAGGGAGAGACCATTGTTGGGACCTTCTATACTGAAGAATTATGGCAGGTTAAGGCTAAAGAGGGAGAGGGTTTACAGGACCGAAAAAGTTCTAACTTCAAAAGGACAGGGGAAAAGAATGGACTGCTTGGTGAAATAGTTAGGCTGGCCTGATAAGTACAACAGTTGCTTGTCACCTGCTGATTTGTGCAAACCTGGATAGAAGAAAAATAACAGGAGAACAAATCCTGGGTTTTACATTACCTTCCCTAGCATGACAAGGGGTGGGTGGGTGTTGAAGTGTTTTTTTTTTTTTTTTCCTTCAGGTATATTAGGACTGCAGTTTTCTGGGACAGAAAAAAAGGACAGATTTAGTTAATAAAACAGGGATTACAATCAAAGATTACAACCAAACCTCAAATTGGTATTTTTTTTCATTAAAAACAATATGCAATATTTTCAGATGCAAAATCCTTAAGTCTTGTTGATCATACGAAAGCATGTGCTATTTCCCGTTTCAAAACCCAGTAAATATTTAAAAGCTCAGAAAACTAACCTTTTCTGAGTTCTCTGTGGAGATTTTTCTCTGACATGCTTGATAGGGGAGGGTTTTGGCCAGGGGTGGCCAACCTTTCAGCATGAATGCTCCTGGCCCTTTAATGGTTGTATAGGTGAGGACATTTCAACAGGTACAGCTGCTTTAGCAGCACCATCAGCAATTGCAGCTGCCAAGATTCTGTCTTCTACACCAGCGTTTCTCAAAGTTCTCCCCACGAGATGGGGAGAGCTTTGAGTGTTTGCGAGGCCGCGGCCAGCAGTGGCAGCGATGACAGGCAGCCAAATCCCATGCTGCATCCTATCTAGATAGAACCCAGCACTGGCACTCCTTGGGGGAAGGGGATGTTTGTCCCCTTACCCTGAGTAGAGCCCCAGCAGTTCTGATGGATCTACTCAAATTTTGCTGGTGCACATTCAAGCGGGCTGTGTAATGGCAACCAGGCCCAGGAAGGGAAAAAGGATTTCTGCGGAGCCGCCACCACTCCCTTCCTGGGCCCAGACAACCAATCCCTCCCTCCCAGAACACCCTGTTCCACCCTCTCCCCACCCTCAGCCAGCCGGTGGGAACTTACTTTCCCCAGCAGGTGCTCTGATGGATCTGGGGTGGGAGGAGCGTTTTATGACATGTTTGTGACACCCTAGACTGGCAGAGCGACCCTACACCAGTCTAAAACCTAGACTAGTCTCAGTTTAACTTTCTCCACAGGGTTCTCCATACTATTTTAAAACGTTGTTGATTTTCTTTTCTCTTTTCTCTATGAATTCTATTATTCAAAGAATACTCTAGTAACTGATTATGACCATGGTTGAGATTACCTGTAAATGCACCTTGGTCCATAACATATCCAAAATTTAGCCACACACCATTTATTATTTACTTTCTGTAAAGAAAAATATACCCAGTGTAGAATTTTAACCCAGTGTCAATTTTAAATGGAGGTGCATTTTTTGTTGGATTTTCTTGCACTCAAAATCACTCTGAGAGGTGCCAATTGGTGTATAACAACTCTGACATCAGTGATTAATCAATGGTGATCCAATCTCCATTTTGAAGTTTCAGGCCTTTGCAAAGTCCTAGGAAGTGCTTTAAGAACCTCTGAAGGGACCAAATCCACTTTTTAGCTCTAGCTAGCTCATAATCTTGCAAATCCAAAAAAATGACCATTTTCGGGTGTTCCTGCAGAGGGTTGTGCAGGCCTCCCCCAGGGCCCCCCAAGCCCCAGTAAGTACAGAAACAGCTGTTTGGGGGACTTTTTTGGCGGCAACGGCTGTAATCCCTGGGATTGCCGACGCTGCTGCCATGCTGTCCCCACCCCTTAAGAGGCCAGGGGACAGCTTTTGGTTCCTATGGTGGGTCGCGACCCACAGTTTGAGAACCACTGTTCTATGCCAATGGTTTTCAAACATTTACTAGGGTGTAGGGAATGCTGTAAGTCATTCTTGGGGGGGGGGACAGCACTCCTGGGATCGTGACACCGCTGGGAGAAAAAAATGGGGTTCTAGACTGACTGGGGGTTGTGCCAGCCCTCCAGAGAGTGTGGGGGGGCATGGCCCCCTCTGCAGGTCTCCCTGAGCCTCAGATTGGCTCCCTGATGCAATCAAGGCCTACTTCCGGTGAAACTTCCTACTTTTGGCGATACCTGGAAGTAAACCGAAAGTGGTTCTTGTTTGCTTCAGGGAGCCGATCTGAGGCTCGGGGAGGCCTACAGCAGGGGCCGCGGGCCCCCGACACCCTCCAAAAGGCTAGTGCGATCCCAGGTGATTCCAGAATCCCCTTTTTTTCTCCCAGCAGCAGTGTGATAAGTGCATGTCGCCAGGCCCCTTAAGGAGGTAGCGACTGCTTCCGGTTTTCATGGTGGGTCACAACCCAACAGTTTGAGAACCTCTGTTCTACACAACTCTTAAGAATGCAGAGGCCCTAATGGTGGAAGGTTTGCCACTCCTGGTTTTGACCCTTCCCCCATGCATAGGCTTACCAGATTTTCCTGATTCTAAACCGGGACAACTCCCCAACAATTAATTAATTAAACAATTAATTAATGTAAGTAATTAATTAATGTAAGTAAAATTTTAAAATCTTTTGGGGGGGGTGTGAAGTGCTCTTTTGTCGTCCGAAGGGCATCCGGAATTTTTATTTATTTATTTATTTTAGTTAGCCAAATTAATTTTGGCTAAGAGCAAAAAGAAGCTCCCAGCCCCCAGCAGCCCCCAGTCTCCAGTAGTAACCCCCAGCAGCCCCCAGCCCCAGCAACCCTCCAGCAAGCAGCAAGCAGTAAATTTTAAAACTTACATTTTTTCTGGCGGCGGCCATCTTGGATCTCACAAAATCTCACGAGAACCAAGATGGCGGCACCCAAATCTCATAAGGGCACATGAGGCAGTACTGTACTGCCTCATGCCCTCACGAGATTTGGGCACCGCCATCTTGGATCTCACGAGATTTCGTGAGATCCAAGATGGACGCTGCCAGAAAAAAAGGTACGTTTTAAAATTTTAAAAGCTCCCAAAGCAGCTGCAGGGGCCGCGGGGAGTTGCACCGGCTGGAAACATTCCAGGACAAATGTGGGACCCGAGCTTGGGTTCCCGGACTGTCCCGGAATTTCCAGTACAAATGGTAAGTGTACCCATGCAACACGTATGACCAAAAACCATCCTTTCTCCCAAAACTGCTATTTGTACTGTGAAAGGAGTTCCTCTTGGCACTAATGACAGCTTTCCACCTGGGGATGCAAGTTTCACTGGGATTACAAAGCAGAGGGAAAATAATTAAATCCGTCTTGCCTTGCTCCGGATCTCAATCACCTTGCTGTGACTACTATATTTTAAAAAAGAAAGACAGAACGGTAAAGAATGTGTCATGTGACTCTAAGCCATGAAAAATTCAGACTGGTGTCATATTTGGGTCCTTGATTTCAGATCACTTTTTCAAAGGCACGTTATTTTTCAACTCATATTCTTAAAAGATTGTGCAAAGGACAAGCAGCCATATTATACATTTCCACCATATTATACATTTCTACTCATAGGAGGACATAATTTTGAAAAATTGCCAAACGCAGAAGAAAAGTGACAGGCATGAAAGCCCTGAGCAATAGTTCTCAGCATGCTTCATAGTAGTGCAGAATAAAGGAGCAGCAAAGTCGTCATGTGTTGAGGACTGTAGGAGGAAACAGCAAATCTGAGCAGCAAAGTGATTTCAAGAAACTGCGCTGGACCACTAGTAAACTCAGCACAGTGTACTTCCTCTGGATTAATGGCCAGCTGGGGGTTTACAACCCACAGCTGCACCTCAGGACATCATCTTCCTCCCAGCTGGTCACTAATCCTCAGGAAATGCCCTGCTCCAACCACATTATATCTTAATTATTTCTCACTCTATAGTGAAAAATGGAGGCAAAGGAAGGGGGGGGGGAAAGGTGCTAAGTGAAAATAGTAACAAGCACAGGTAAATTGATTACAGCTTTTCAGCCTTACATATGAGCCATGTGCAAAGAGTGTGAGCATTTATGAGCTTGTGACTAGGATATGACTAAATACATGGGTTCTGGAGAAATGTACATTCATGTCCCAAGCTGCTACTTTTATCCATTTCTCAATAGGTCGTAGATAGGAGTAGAGAAGAAGACAGCTTCTTTGTTCCAGAGGTAACTACAATTAACATTTAAGACCATGTGAGCAATCATGTGAGAATGAGGGCGCAATCCGATCCTACTCACGTCGCCGTTGTAACCAGCGGCGCAGTGAAAACGGGAGGCCCCAGAACGGAAAGGGGAATAGATGCTTTCGAACTGTGGTGCTGGAGAAGACTCCTGAGAGCCCCTTGGACTGCTAGGAGATCAAATCAGTCAATCCTAAATGAAATCAACCCTGACTGTTCCCTGGAAGGACAGATACTAAGGCTGAAACTCAAATATTTTGGCCACCTAATGCGAAGAGAGGACTCTCTGGAGAAGACTCTGATACTGGGAAAGATTGAAGGCAAAAGGAGAAGGGGAAGGCAAAGGATGAGATGGTTAGACAGCATCACCAATGCAACGAACATGAAAATGAGCGAACTCAGGAAGATAGTGGAGGACAGGAAGGCCTGGCGGGATATGGTTCATGGGATCACGAAGGGTCGGACACGACTTAACAACTGAACAACAACAATGCGCTCTATGTGGGGTTGCCCTTGAAGACGGTCCGGAAACTGCAATTAGTGCAGAACGCGGTGGCCCATGTAGTCACTGGAGGTAGGTGGTTCGACTCTGTCGGGCTGCTCCTCCGACAGCTGCACTGGCTGCCAATTCATTTCCAGGCCCAATTCAAAGTGCTGGTTTTGACCTTTAAAGCCCTACACGGCTTGGGGTCAGGGTATTTGAGAGACCGCCTACTTCCATGCAGTAGAGCTCGTCCCTTTAGGTCATCAGAGAAGGCCCTCTTGCGGGTGCCGTCGCCTAGGGAGGTACGAGGGGCAGTAGCTAGAAATAGGGCCTTCTCAGTAGTGGCACCAACCTTATGGAATTCCCTCCCTTTTGACTTAGGAACTGCTCCCTCCTTGGAGACTTTCCGGCGAGGCCTGAAGACCTTTTTGTTTAGAGAAGCCATCTAAGTCTCTGGCCTTGATAGCATCTTTTAAACATCTTGCTGTTACAGGTGTGGTGCTGCTGCTCTCGTGTTCTTGTCTTTTAATTGAAGTAATGGTCTCTTTTATCATTTTAGATTGTAATTTATGAGTTTTTGTTAACTGTTTTTATTGCTTTTAAATGTGATTGTGGGGTTTGTTTGTTTTTTGGTATTTGTATTTTTTGTCCCTGTAAGCCGCCTTGGGTCCCTTCGGGGAGAAAGGCGAGGTAAAAATATTGTAAATAAATAAATAAAATAAGTCAACTCATGGGGTGGCAGGGAGGTGGGAGATGGGTGGAATGGGGTGGGGAGGGGGTAAAACAGGACCGCAATGGGGCAGGAAGGAGGGAGGCAGTGGAACCACACCCAAAGGGGAAAAGTGTGCAGGGACAATGTCAGAGGTCAGCCATATTGGCCACTAGCCCGAGGAACTGAAATGGCTGGCCCTGAGACTCCCCAGCACAAGTTGTTCAACTGCTTGAAAACTGGTACATTGAAAAATTTAACTGCTGGAAGAGTATACCTTTTAAATAGTAATGGTAAAGGCATCCCTTGACACTTAAGTCCAGTCGTGTCTGACTCTAGGGTGCGGTGCTCACCCCCGTTACAAGCCAAAGAGCCAACGCTGTCCAGAGATGCTTCCGTGGTCATGTGACCGGCATGACTCTCCTTGCTGCAGTGCGTAGCATGCGGATGGACATGGAAGGCTACCTTCCTGCAAGCGGTACCTATTTATCTACTCGCATTGACATGCTTTCGAACTGTTAGGTAGGCAGGAGCTGGGCCAAGCGGCAAGAGTTCACCCCATCGTACAGATTCGAACTGCTGATTTTTCGATCAACAGCTCATGGTTCAGTAGTTGAACCCACTGCGCCACCCTGCAGCCCTTTTTAAATAGACACCCTCAAATCTATTACAGGAGTAAAGACCATTAAAGTTCAGTGACAGCTGGATATATTAATGGGAATACTTGTATATCATGTTTTCTTTTGCATCAGTACCTGTTGAGTGTAAAAAAAACATTAGGATACCTCACCATCATGTACATTTTAAAACTACTGTCCAACCTTTTTTGTGTTCGACATAATCTGTGTGTACCTGCATTTCAGAGTACTTTTTTGGCACCTCACTATAACTGGAAAATCTCTATAAGTTTAGAAAGAGCTCATAATAATGTTACTTCTCACCAGACTTCGTTGTCATGTTAATAATTCCCTACTGAAAGTGTTTGATTAACAGGTTGATTGTCGTCCCCTTTGATCAGTGGATCCTGGAACTGAAAGGTTTTGGAAACCTGATCCATATTTGTGGCAGTAATTATAATTGCCTATACATTTCTCACAAGACAAATCACTATACTGAAAACAGAATTGTGGAGAAGGGTGTTATGTAACCTGATGTGTTTTTAAAAGTGGAGCAATTTCTACTCTTGCTTTAAAATGCTGGGTGATAAAATGATATATGATACCTTCAGAAGTCTAACTGGAAGGAAGCATCTTTTAATCAAGTGCATTTCTAAATCTTTTTCAAAGGGGAGATTCCTCCCCCTTGCTTGTTCACTATACTACCCATCTCCTGATTATATAATTGTTTTCCTGCATACATTACAAATATGTAAGCACAATGTGAACAATCAAGTAAACAGTACCTTTGCAAGTCATAGTACGAAGTATCACTATAATATTTGCTAAGCTCTGAATCACCAACCTTCCATTGAAGAGAGTTACCACTTTGCAGAAGAGAGTTACCACTTTGCAGAGCCATCCTGGGCAGTTCTCTTGAAATTCAATCATTAAGAGAAGCTCTAAATATGTACAACACGACATTGTATCACTCTAGCACATAATTATATCAGAATTTTCTCCTAGTTGATCTACCAGTTTGAACATCTTCAACCTTTGATGGCTCTTTCCAGCAGTCACCACCTTATAGAGATGTGTTGCCCGCTGGATCCTATCCCCATTCCAGAGTGGCCCAGAGGTCTAGTCGGGGAAAGGGGACGTTCGTCCCCTTCCCCCAGTGTAAAACGGGGAAGTCCCAATGGGCCTCCTCGGATTTCCGCCAGCTATTTAGCAGCTGGTGGAAGTAAGAGGAGGCCATGTAAGGGCCTTGCTGGCCCAGGAGGGGGACAGGGATATGGCGGCCGCCATCCCTGCCTCCCCAGGCTGACTGGGTCAATGCCCTCCCTCGCCACCCAGACCTCCCCAGTGCCTGCCGGGGGATTCCTTACCTCCTCCGGTGGCCGCAGGGGTGATCCGGCGGCAGAGTGAGGGCGGCCGCACTCCGCGTCAGCCGCCCTTACTCCCGAGTCATCGCGAACGTGCTTTACGTCATGTTCATTATGGCTTCCGGTGGTGGAGCACTTGCTCCGCCACTGGATTCTTGTGCAGGATTGCGCTGTGAGAGTGTGACTGCCGTCCCCACTCTCCTGCGTCTAGTGGCTGTCCTGCCTCCAACATCCCTGGATGTCCATGCAGGTCTATAATATTTGCATAGATGCATAAAATACAGTGTATGTTGCCCCAAGTCATACAACTGATTTCCTTAGATACCTTCTAGATATCAGCTATGCAATATGGGCCTATACATGTTGCATAATTTTCTACACATAGGTCAGATTCAAATGTCCCACATGTGTGAGCTGATTGGGAAGATGTTTCATCTGATTCAGCCCATGGATTAATGAGGTCACCCTGGATGTAGTTAAAGAGCATATCCTGTGGTTGAACCCCCCCCCCCAAAAAAAAAAATAGTTTAGCTCCTGGGACATAAATCCCATTTGTTCAATGGGTATGCAACCCTGCTGAGCTGGTAGCCATCTATTCCCCTGTAGGAGATTTTCAGATTGCCCAAACCCAGTGCTGGGTAAATGGGACAGACAGCAGCCTTTCTTCATGCTGTGCTACTCATAAAAGGCTCAATAGATTAATGGAGGGTGGAAGACAGGTCACCTGCCTTAAAATGATTAAGCATAGCTTATCTGAATTGCAAACAGTGTGATGTAGGTGGAGTTGCTTACATTAGCCTGAATGGTGGGATTACATCTCATAAAAATGTGCCCCAACTTAATTCAAATAATATCTCTGAACCTTCCTTTCCCTTTAAGGCAATAAAGTCTTTATCATACAGTACATATCTTCCAAGTACCAAACATGATGATAACTGAGCAATGACCCTGCCTTGTCTTTGATTGCCTTAAAATATCCAGATGAGGCAAATGGAATTCTAGGTATTAACAGGGTTCACTGGCGTCGCTGGAGGTGGGGCGGAAAGCTAAGTTCTGCAGCTTTCCGCCCCACCGTTACTCTCTGGTATGAGGCGCCCCGCCCCCTTGTCGTAGGAGCCCGTCAGTGGAGAGAAAGCAACGCGCAGGAGAGTCCCTGAGTGTTGCTTTCTCTCCGCTGATGGGCTCCTATGACGAGGGGGCGGGGCGCCTCGCACCGGAGAGTAACAGTGGGGCGGAAAGCTGCAGAACTTAGCTTTCCACCCCACCTCCAGCAACGCCAGTGACAGGGCTGGATGTTGAACATGAACGTATCTGTGTGCTCCAAATTTTAGACTAGAGCAGGACTATACAGTAACTACATGGAAGTATGCTTATACTTCTTTTTCACAACCAGATTTACCTGGTTGCATTAATGAAAAATACAGAGAGGAAGGATTGGGTCAAAAAACAATTGTGTCTGCTACCCTTAGAAATGGCTTCTTGATTAGACACAGGCTATGCCTGAGCTGCAGAATATCTAGTTATATTTATGTAGGGTTTAAATTTCCATTGCTTATTGAGTGTACACCTTATGTCATCTTCTTCCTTCTATGCTTCAGTATATAGAGCACATTTTCATTTAATCTGGACCCCACTGACGTATGCCAAGTCAATCAGGCTGCAGTTTGTGGTATAAATATGGGTAAGATCTGCCTGTGCCCTCCTTAAACAGGGGCTGTCTTAAAAACCTATGGCCCAATCCTGTCTAGTCTTAGACCAATGGAGTGACCTGTGTGGCACCCGGCGAGTAGGCAGAACCAGTGCTGAGGCTGGCGCCGCTGCCTCTACTCACCACAGACGGAGTGGACCGCCCACCGGGAAAGGTAAGTTCTCCGCCAGGCAGCAGAGGGGTGTGGGGAGGGTGGAACGGGGAATTCCGGGAGGGGGGATTGGTTAGCTGGGCCCAGGAAGGGGGAGGGATCATCGGGCTACACCAAAATCCTATTCCCCTTCCCAGGCCTGGTCACTACTACTCGGGGCTCTCAGACTTGCACCAGCAAAATAGCTGGCACACATCTGAGTAGCCCCATTGAGGCAACTGGGGCTTTACCCAAGGGAAGGGAACAAATGTTCCCTTCCCCCAAGGTGACCTCCCGCCTGCCTGCTTTCTTTGTGCCCTAGATATGGTGGAGGCTGCTCCGGCCTTGCTGCATCGCAGGGTGCAAAGGGAGACAGGATTGGGCTGCTAAGCTCTTACAAGTTATGCAACACTGAGCCATTGGAAAGTACCTTCCAGAAACCATCATTTTGAGCCAGAGACTTCATGTGGCCACAGGGACTCTGATGTGTGCACAGCAACCTGCTCCCCACCTACAAAGCTATTAATTACAATAGAGAGGCAGATTCTTGTACAGCTTTTATGAGCACAGAGCTGCCCCATGTATCAAGGGAATGGGGCAGGTTGCACAAGTGTGCACTGAAGAATTCATAAGGCTCTTGATCTGGCTGCGTGTCTGGCATCTTGATATCAAATTGGAAACCTTGAGTGCCTAATAAAGACACATGAGAAAGACACATGCTTGAGCCAAGTGGAAAATAGTTTTCCTGTATTTGGATACACGCAACACAGAGTGAACCATTAGATTGAACAAAATGGGGGACAGGCAGGCAGGGGAAAATGTCATAAATGGGTGGAACTGGGTGCACCCAATCACAGTTGCAAAGTCCTGGGAATAATGTGACACTGAAGCTATATAATCCAAAAGAGATTTTTAACACGAGAGAGAACTCAGGAGCTGAAATTAATTCCAGCAGTGTTTTTTGCAGATGCTGTAGGTGCAAAATGTGCTCAATTCACATTAAAGGGAAATGAATACTGTACAGTAAGAAGCCAATACAAACCCTAAGCCTCATTAAATGTAACAGTTATTATTATGCCCATATACATGCTAACTGTACCAAGAGTGAAAATACATGTCTCTACAGCCCAATCTTGACAACATTGTTTCGAACGCACTGCACAGATTGTCCTTTTAGTTCGGCATGAATTCTAGTTTAACTTTCTACAAAAGCAGCTCCAAAATGAAACTTTCTGTTTGTCTGGGATACATTTGCAAATCTAGGAAGACAGTCACGAAAGAGAGACCCTCCATGAAATAAATCCTTCAGTAATTAAAAGAATAAGCTACTAAAGGCAAAGCACACACACACACACACACACACACACACACACACAAATGCACTCTCCCTCCTCCCCAAGTATGTTCCAGCATATTACAGACAGGCCTTCTCCATTTTCCTTCGGCCCCCTCTTTTTTTTCTTTCTAAATGTTGGCACAACTGTTTGCTTTCCCAACTCTGTGAAAATCTCAAAAATAATGAAAATGCAGCTACCGTTCTTGGTAAGCTCTTGGTAGATATTTTCTCTTACTTTGTCATTTTCAAGGGGGAAAACAATGGTGGCATCTGTGCCCTGGTGCTAAGTGCTCATTTGCATGCACAGGCAGAGAGATATCCGTTTATTATCAATTTTATGCATTACTTCATTTCATGGTGTTAAAACAATTACATTCAAAGGGTTCAGCAGTCCACAGCCAAGCTATTCAGTGCTCCAGCAGCATCATATAATAACGTTATTCAGGGAGAGACACATACATCATAGTTTACTGATTTAGAAGTAAGAGAGAGAGAGAGAGAGAGAGAGAGAGAGAGAGAGAGAGAGAGAGAGAGAGAGAGAGAGAGCACGAAAAGCAGCAGTTCCTATAGAGCTGGAAGCGGAATTAGCAAAAAAGTCCCAACAACATCAGAATCCTTACAATAAGCAGAGAAACCCAGACAGATGGAGTTGTGTGATTTATTAACTTCTGAATTACTTTTTAAGGAAGTTGGGCCTCTTTTCTAGGTGAAACTGTTCTCCTGTATCCACCAACAACCTGTTTATGGACCACATTTCATAAACAAGATTGCAAAGCTCAATAGGAAAAGTAAGTAGCCAGAGAAAACCAGCACCTCCACAGTCTGGTTTTTCAGTCGAAGCATCACAGAATGTACTACTAAGAGCATGCCTTGGATTTGCAGCATGCAAATTGTCCATTCTTTTAAACATGAAATCTGTACTTTGATAAGTACAGTAACTGATGATAAAAGTGCTGTTTGTGCACATCTCTCCCCCCCCCCCCCATCTAACAATTCCCTGTCATAAGTAAAGGGGTTATGGGTTTGGCAAACGCTATAAATGAAAAGACAAGCAGTGCAAGAGAAAGAAAAACAGAACATTTGAGAAAGTGCAAATGCCTTTCCTGCCAGAGAAAAATAAAAGCAAAGCTGCCACCACACTGAAACTCTTTCTCATTGCAATTTCTTCATGAATCCACAGCAGAAAAAGATGATTGGAAGCTACAAAAGATTGGGAGAACAGCCACTTCTAGCAAAATATTCATCATAGACAGGTAGCAATGCTGTCAACCTCAGGCCCCATAATTCTGGGTTTGCTTAAGCAAGCCACTCTGCTTAGTCCTAAACTACTACTACTACTACTACTACTACTACTACTACTACTACTACTACTACTATTATTATTATTAAGAATAAGAATAAGAATAAGAATAAGAATATTTATATACCACTTTTCAACAAAAAAGTTCACAAAGCAGTTCACAGAAAAAAAATCAAATAACTAAATGGCTCCCTGTCCCCAAAGGGCTCACAATCTAAAAAAATGCAGAACACTACAAGCTGCAAATGGGGTTTATGCAGTATATGCACAGGGAACAGTGTAATGAAGAAGTAGCAACTGAAATATCAGTTTCAAAAGAGCTCTGTAAATTCTTCCATCCATTTTAATCCAGTCCTTGTTTGCATGTTACGTTTTGGTTACCGTAATACACTTTGTCTCTGGAACTAATGAGCTGTTGTGAAAACAAGACCAGCTCCTTGTGACCACTGTCATTTCAAACTTCCACACATTATGGCTTGGATTTAGAGCCCTGCAGATTCTCCGATGCAAATGCAGCCTTATAATGCTTGTGTTGTTCCATTCATTTCAGCGAAGGGAGCAGTTCTGCATGCGCAAAGGAACGTGCACATAAATTTGCTTCCTGAGTTGAAATAAATGACTGGAGCAGGCCTTGCAGGCAGGCTGGAGAGCTCCATGTGCAGCTTACTAGAGCTTCTGCACACTGTAAGAAGTTGCTGGATCAGAGTGACTGGCTGCGATCCAGATTCCTTTGAGAACTGGGCTTAAACTGCCATCCTTTTCACTGGAAAAGGCTCCGGGTGGTTAAAAAAAAAATCTACCTGAACTGAGAAGCTGCACAGAAAGTCTCGTTTCCTCTACTGTGGTGGTTCCAGCTACAGGGCACTCAATAATGCATGTCAGGAGAATGATTACACAGTGTGTATAACAAAGCATAGATCTGTTCATGTGAGGCAAATTGAAGCACACGTTTATATACCACTGTGAATGTGGAGTAATTTCACGACGGCTGTCAGTGGAAGTACAATGTTCCAATTTTAGCATTAACTCACACGCCTGGAAACAGCTATCCACCAATAGCCCAGATCAACGTGCCAAAAACAGAACTGCAAAATGAATGTCAATGTCTGATTGAGAAGAAAAACTCAAGTTTGAAATGTCCCATATTGGATTAAAGAAAAAAGAAAACACTCTTCCATCAAAAAAACAAAACACACACACACACACACACACACACACACAAAAAACACCCCATCCAGACATGTAGCTGTTGCTGTGGCACAAGATGAGCTTCCTTAAAAACTGCAAAGGCGCAGCATGATCTGCTTTCAAATCCTTCCTTAACATTCACCTCTGTTGTGGTGCCTGAAAAATCTTTGAATATAGCTGGGCAGCTGGTGTGTTGTGACAGATGGTAATCATGCCGTTACCTTGTGCTTTCCCCATCTGGTTTTTTTTTATATCTACTTGTTGTGATATATTTAGACTATAAACTCTTCAGATACCATCACATGGCACAAATATCAAATGATGAGCACATACTTGCTCATCGACCTGGATACTTGGGGGTGTCATCAGCACTTTGATGGTAGTTTTCAGACAAGCTGCCCAATAAAACTCTTGACACTGTTGTGCCAACCGAGCTATATTAATTGATGGTAACATACAATCAGCAGTGTCATCTGTTTAAATATACCGTAGAATGGAAAGAGGTATACTGGTGGCTTATGGGTCACGATGTATTGCTAGTGCACTGTGAATACGTTCTGTTCTGGACAGAGGTTTGTCTTCATGATTCTGTTCATCTCCCTCCATTTCTCCAACTTGATGTCACTTTTCCAGATTGACTCTTCATCTTATCCTTGCATCAACTACGTAAGCAGGAGCGTAACAAGCTCCCATGCTGCCTGGGGCAAGGGAGCATGCTGTGCCCCGGAAGTAATCACGTGGTGTCACTTCTGGGTTCGGGCACTATCGGCAGGCCTCGCATTCCGCTCGATGCGAGCGAAATGCGAAGGCTGCCAATTGCCGGCTGCCTCCACATCCTGCTCCTTCTCTTTCACAATCGTGAGGGGAAGGAGCAGTGTGAGAAGGCAGCAGGCGAATGGCTGCCTTTGCGTTCGGCTCGTTCTGAGGGAACCATCTTAAGTGGGGGAACCTGAGGGTTGTGGCCCCCCCTGGCGTTGCACCCCTGTGTGTAATTAGAGGCTTCACTTGCATTGCCTTCTGCATGGAAGCATGAATACAATCGCTGTTAGAAAGTTTGCAGTTCCTAACCGCTACGTGACAGCAGTTAATTGGTAAATGTATACAAGATCTCAATGGTTACGGATGCATTTATTTGTGTGCTAGCACAATCCTAGGCATATCTACTCAGAAGTAAGTCCCACTGAGTTCAGTGGGACTCAATCCTAGGTAACTGTGTATAGATTTCAGTCTGTATGAAGTGCTGATGAAGCAGTCTGTGTTATATTGGATTCTCAGTTTGCCATGAGTGGCTTGGACCAAATGGACTGTCTGTAGTTCACTGGGGCATTTTTTTTAAACCATATCTGACTCATAGCCTCTACCAAGCAACAGGAAAAGTTACTTTTCCAGAATGTCACTGAACATTTTTATCAACAAAAGGCTGCAGTTTTCTATTTATGGTTGCAAAGTGCTTCCTTGTAATTTTCCATATATTGTGTATGCACTGACTTGAAAAAAATAACGAACACAATTCTTTATACTTTGATTTGTATATGCACCTAACTAATCAGCGTTTTTGTACAAAAATAATTGTTCAATAGGATTATTAATGACTCAGAGTCTGACTTTTATTCTCCTAGAGATAGATGAAACAAACCCCTCTAATTCTGCAAAAAGAATCTGCAGCATGGGCAAACGTGCACAAAAAGGCTAGGGAACCTTTTTGAGCTGGGCCCTGTGGGGTTATGCTTACGGACTGCACAGTTCTGCAGCTCCCAAAGTCTTGGATTGGGGATAATTTTACCACCCCCCTGTTTCTCCAGGTTTCCAACTGGGTGCCATTGCGAGGTGAAATTATTTTCATTACTTTTTCATCTTTCACCACTTGTCAGGACATTATATATGTTCAGGTAGCTATGTGCTTATGTGCGTATCACTGGCGTCGACAGGGGGAAGCGGGGGGGCGGGCCGCCGGGGGGCGTCGCGCGTACAGGGGTGACGCGCGATTCCCCCCACTTACATTTTTGAAGTGAAGGTGGGCCCGCCCGCCCTCCCCTGTGTCCGTTTGGCTCCAAAATGAGCCGAAAACGGAGCGGGGAGGGCGCTCTGCTCCTGCGCGTGACGTCACGCGCGGGGGCGGAGCCTCCCCCTTAAGGGCGACGCGCGCCCCCGCTCTGGGGTGACGCGCGTCGTCGCGACGCAGCTGGTGCGTATTAGGTGAAGTATCACTTCGTAAACAGTTGCCTGTGTTCATTCTATGTGTGATAGACACATTATTTATTATTTATCATATGGCACATTCACATCGCATTCCAATTAAAACACAATAAATAAAAACACAATAAATATAAGATATAAAATACTCAATATAGATAGGAAGTTACAAGCATATTTCTAAGTTGCAAATATAATTTTTTGCTTCAGTTGTCACATCCAGGAAATCAGCAAAATCTCCATTATAGGCTCGATTTTGGCATTCCATCACTATATGTTGGATAGGGTTTTTTTTCAGACCCACAATCACAATTCGGTGATGGTATTTTGCCCCATTTATAAAGAGCATCTGCACATCTACCATGCCCCATAAGGGCATGGGACACAAGGGGCAGGTTGATGGTCCTGTTTGCTGATAGAAATGGTACAGTGAAATGAACCACATGCCTCAGATGGGAATGTGCATGGTGTTCTAATACAATAACCTTCCAGGACGAATCAGTATCCTTGGTAGCAGTTGGCTGGAAAATTAACAAGAAGAAGAATTTCTAAGACCTGACTGGTGAACATATGGCAGGCTCCGATTTTCTTCCTAAATCAGATGATATTATGAGAACTGGGTCATTATGCACACATTGTAATCTAGCGTTAAACCCAACAAAGTAATATTTAGCAAGGGTTTTAATTGAGCTACTGGGATTTATCTCTGCTTTTGAAAAGGAAAAAAAATCAAGGAGGGAGTAGAAGGGCTGGTGAATGCGTAGTTTTCATGAAAGGGACTTTTAATGGAGAAACATGATGAACCAATATTATAATATTATAGTATACTTTATAATATCTATCTATCTATCTATCTATCTATCTATCTATCTATCTATATGAATGTTTCATCATAGTTTTGAAGGACAAATTAAATGCTGTACTTGACACAATACTTATTTGTGTATACATGTGTCTAAACATTGTATCTATATTTGTCCACACTCCACCATTTTGTCTACAAATGTAATCAACACACTCCACTATTAGATGAGCAAGTGCAGTGGTGTTGCTGGAGGCGGTCCGGGGGTGGGGTGATGACATGTTTCCCGTCATCAGCCCGCCCTTACGTCACGACATCGTTTCCGGAAAGGCTCCATTTGGAGCCTTCCAGGAGCAAGGGAGGGCTGGAGGGCCATTCTTCTACCCTCAAAAACACCCAACCGGCCTCTGCAGCCACTGCTGAGGAAGGTGCTGCTGTGACCGCTTCTCCCGAGTAGAACACGGACAGCACCTGGGGGCACATCAACTGGAATCTCCTCTCTTGCAGTTTGTACCCATTTAATTAAATACAGTATATATTTAATATATATTACGTAACTGGATTTTGCTGTAGTTTTTCTAATAAAGCTAGTTTTTAAATAAAGCTGCATTAACTCAGAGCTGCACTAACTCAGAGCAGGGGTGTAGTGGGGGCTGGGGGGGCGGGGAGAGGGGAATTCCAAGATCTACAGCAGGAGTAGTGATGTCATCACCAAGAGCACTCAGATGCTGACTTTGAAACTTTTTTTCAAAGGTCTTTAGCTGATAAAGAAGCATCAGGCTTGACAGAAGGCAAGCTGAGAAACTTGCCTAAGGGCATATGTTAATATCTAGGCCATCATCTTTACCAAGGGCTGCCTGAAAGACAATATGTAGCTCATTCTACATTTAGGTCCCAGTTCTATCCTTTCCCTCCCTCGTTGATGCAGCCATGCTGCTGGAGCACATGCTGCATTCTGCAGGGGAGAAGTCCCAGAGTCTCCTCTGGGTAAGGGAACAAGGGTAAGCCACTGACACCAGAATTGGTCCACTGGAACCTACATCAGTGGTTTTGTTGGCGCAGGTCCGAGTGAACCGTAGAAGGCGGATTGAGGCTTGGAAGGGGGATAGGATATCAGTAGTGCTGCTGCCACCAATACCATCCCCTCCCTGCCCCATTCCACCCCTTCCCGCCTTCCTCCCACTCATCCCCATGCTGACTTACCAATGCCAGGGGACATGGAGGGTCTGCTGGTGGGCTGCTGCCGCTCACTGCTTCCAGTGGGAGCCCGGTTGCTCCAGTCGGTGTGTCAAGTTTTGCAACAGCTGTAAAGGACCTTATGCTGCCGAAATGCTAGCTCTGGCTGTATAAGGCCAATGTAGGATTGGGACTACTCTGCCTAACCTATCAGGGCAGTTAATCTCATAGTTTTATCACCACCACTATCATAATTCATTCAATTTATATCCCACCTTTCTTTCCAAATGGAAACTCAAGACAGTTAAGAGCATCAAACTAAGAACAAACACATAAAAACTGATTAGAACCTGCTGGCTCAGTTCTCCAAACTGTTGGTATTTGCTGTAACCATTCAAAAAATTAGAAATAATGCCAGAAAGTGGCTGCTGTTTATCTAGCATATACAAAAACATATATTTCACTACAATACAGAAAATACTTATTTAAATAAGGGTCATTCCGTGTCAAATCAACCAATAAAAAATACATTTTGGAACTTGATGTAACGGATTTTGCTCATTTTCGGTACATTTGTAGCTTACCATGAGATGTTTAAAAATTATTTTTTTCAGATGTTTTTGTCCATCCGTTTTTGAGATATTGAATGTTCAAAATTGCCAAAAAAGGCCAAAATTCACTTACCCCAGGACCCCCCCAAAGAAGACGCCAGACAGGTGCTTGGATTATGGGCTGTTTATTGAAAATCAAACAACCAGGAAAAAACTGCAGCAGGGCTCTAACTAAAAACACCCCCCTTGGCGTGCAGGCGGCTAGGTTGGGGGAAACGGTACCTAGCCGTCTGCCTCCCCCAAGATCTAATCGGGCATGGGACATCCTGGCTCCAGGCCCACTCGGTCCACGACCAAGCTGCCTCTCCTTGCCAACCCCCAAAGGGGTCGAGGCAGCTGGACAGTGGTGACCCATCCAAGGAAAATCCTTAAGGCGATCATTGCCCGTCCAGCCTGGGGATTTGCCAGCCTGCCTCACCGACCCGTTACAGCATCACGTGAGCGGTCCTGGCTTGCCCCCTGACCTTGCTTACCTCAGGATGTATGCCAACTAAGCCCTCCCTGGCTACCCCTCCTGCACGCCACCTACCACACAGGGGGGTCTGCCTAGCACATGACCCCCTCCGCCCAACTACTCAAAAGAGAGCGGATACCCTGCTGCAGATTCGATAGAAAAATGTCTGCGCCCGCCGGGGAGAGGTGCACCCCATCACCTTGGAACAGGCGCGGGTCCTGAAAAACAATCTGAGGATGGGCGACGTAGATGCCACCAGTCTGAAAAATAAAACGCCTCATGAACGCGTTCAGCTTCTTCCTGGCTAGGTCAACCCTGCTGATGTTAAAAGTCCCCCGCCACACCCGTCTGGGAAGCCAGGCGGACCAGAGGATGAGAATCCCTGGGACCCAGCGCCTAATCAGAGCGAGATCACCTAAGATCTGCAGCCTCAAGGACATCGAAGTCCTCTGACAGAGATCGTTCTCGCCCAGATGCACTAAAAGGACCTGAGGAGGTGGGTTGAACAACAAAAATTCGCTTAGCAGAGGTAGCAGCTGGCCCCAAAGCATCCCTCTCTGGGCAGCCCAGTGCACCATGGCCACATCACCGAGTCCTAATTGCGAGCCGAAACTTGAAGCCGCCGCCCGACGGGACTGAGGGGAGCAAGCACGCCGCTTGCTCCTCCCACCCTCAGTCCCGCCCAGAGACAGGCGGCAGCCAATCAGCTGCCGCCAAGTGCACAAGCACCCGGCTGGCTACAGCGGGCCGGCCGGGGCAACGCGCAGCTGCTCCGTGAGTCAGGCCACTGCACCTTGTCACCATACCTTCAAACGCCAGTTACAGGATAACAATGAATGCTACAGACATGGGACAGGTGTCGTTTTAAAGTTTATGAATAGGGCTTTCATTTGATATACAACATGACAAATTTGTAAATTTTCAAGAAATTCAAAAATATTCAAATAATATTAATTTTGAAATTTTGGAAAATTGAACTTTTTTAAAATTTTCAAAAAAATCACACTTAAAGGTATATGTCTTGTAGTCAATCAGTCATAATTTCAAGATGGTATCTCAATGGTATCATACAAAAATTAAATTTTCTTGTTGGCAGTGACCAGGAATTAAACCCCTCAAGTCCATTTTTATACAGTTTACATACATTGATAAAATTATGTGGTAAACTGAAATGAATCCAAAAATTTATAACAGGACTTATAGAGATAGATTTATAGAGAATGAATTCACTTTCTATTCTTTTACAGGATCAGCTTTTTGGTAAAACTATCAAAATCATGAGCTTTTTACTTCTGTTCGTAGTTTTAAATTTTTCCTTTAGTTGCTGAATAATTTCTGAATCAGCACAGTGATATTTTTCCTCATCTAAATCATCTTCAGAAGTAAAAAAATAATTATTTGTTGGTCCGTTTAATCTTCCCCATCTTTTCTTTGCACTTTAGATACTTTCTTCTTGCACACCGGAGACTCACCAAGGGAGGTCAAAGAGGCATTTAAATGGGTTTGGACAGTGTGTTTTTAGTGAAGCTTTCTAGGACATTTTTGTTGTGAAGCTGCTTTATTAGTCTTTATTAAGTTTAATTCATTAACTGTTTGATAATTACATGATTTGAAATATGGAGGAGAATAAGTGGTCAAAAAACTGTTGCAGCCCTTTTAAAAAAAGGGGGGCACTGGGTTAGTAAAGACTTGAGGAATGTAACTGATTGGATGGTTTCACTAAATAGTGAAATCAAACCACACATGAATAGAAGCCTTGTCAGATGGAAAACAATATACTTGAAAAGGAAATTCTTCCTGAGAATTATGAGATTCCTGGTCTTAGTCATATAAAGGAGTCTGAGTATTTGGACCCTGATACAGCTTTAAGCCACTTAAATGCCTCTTTGACCTCCCTTGGTGAGTCAAGAAGAAAGTATCTAAAGTGCCATTTTGGTTGAACTTGGGGTAGATAGGAGAGCAGCCAGAAAGGAAAGGGGATAGTGGAGTGTTATCATGGGTGTCAGCTGGCAAGGTAGTCCTTGGGTGGTGTCTGGAACGAGAGGCAGTAGCATCGCTGGGCTGGCCAGTACCCAGAGCTGCCCTGCTCCTGTCATCTCCCCACTTCTGCTTCTGGAATAGCTCCAATTTGGAGCCAAACGGAGGCTGAGGATTGGTGGGAGGGCCAAACTTCGCTCTGCTTACTGCTCTGACTGCTCGGAATGGCGAGCATTGTGTGCCCCCCACAGACAATGTGATGCCCCCCTCTAGCTTGCTGCCTGGAGCAGTGAGCCCCACTGCCTCCCCCAGCTATGCCACTCATGGAAGGTGAGTTAATGATCCACAACAGCAAGGTAATGGATGATGGAGCAAAGAACACCACGTTCCTAGTGCTCAGGGTTTTTCTTGGCTTTCATTCCATAGAATCTTATGGAATTCTAGGTGGGATGACTCAATCAGGGGGTCCTCGGTCACTAGCTGAGGACTCCTTCTGGGTTCTGTCTTTGTTTTTTCCACCAACTTGATGATGCGGTGACTAGTTTGGAGGTCTGTTGACTCATTAGCATGCCTCCTAGATTGAATTCAATCATGGTGAGGACCATTGGAAGTGTGAAACCTTTCTTTTGTTTTGTTAAAGTTGTTTTTCACCAAACTCTGGAGCTCTTAGGAGGTGGCTGTGGTCACAAGACATGAATTCTGCTGCCCCAGCAGGATTTCGAACTGGTGGGCTTCATTAGAATTTTGGAGCTGTGAAAACTCCATTTGAATTTAAGGAGGAAACAAGTCTCTGTTCAAATTTGGAGCACTGAACTCCATAAATCCATTTTGGGAGGGGTTAATTACATGACTCCACATGAATGTTGCCTTCCTGACCTGTGGAATTGTGGCCTCTTGTCATCAGTCCAGCAAATAGCCATGTTACTGGTCTGGCCCATGTTCTCCTGGCAGGCACATAAACACACATGTATGAATGTGTCCCTCCTGCATGCCTGGAAATAAAAGGAAATAAAATATTGACCATGTAACCGATAGGGAATCTGGTACCTAGCTGGCAGGTCATGGGCAGTAAAGCTGAAATTTTGGGACTTGCGGGATCAGGATTCTTTGATCAGTCTGAAATGCAGTGTGCATCAGATGCCATGGCCCCATTGCTCTTTGTTCTTCATCAGCTACAGTACATGTCCACTGTCTGGTTTGTCAATCATCTGATTCAATGGCTGAGAAGCCGCTGACAGAGGGTGGGAGTGGGGGGCAGCTAGAGCTTAATTACCGTACCTCATTAAAGGGCTTCTCATTCATATTCAGTAAGGAATCATTGAAGCAGACAGATATGTCTTTGTTAGATGAACTAGAAACCACACTCTTTTAAAAAGAAAGGCCTGCCACTTATGTGTTTATGCCTGTTTGGTTAAGGGATTCTTTTAACGTTGTCTAAGAAAAAGGAAAGAAAATTAAAGAAGAAGAAAAATTAAAATGAGCACATTTGCATGATAGTACACAGACATGCTGTTGGAAATACATTCTTGCCCTTCTAGTAAAATACTTAAAAAGTTCCCTCACTCTTCTTCATCGGGGCTCTCAATTCCTTTCTTTTGGACTGAAGTAAAAGGGAAATCAACTTCGGAGACTGCGTAGGAATGCAAGAGTTACAGATTGTTTTGTGGTTGTTCCCCTCCAGGTATGTTGGGGGGAAAGTAGACTTTTCGTAAAAATTAAATGGCTAATTAGATACGTTTGAATGTGTCTATTTAGAAGTGAACATGTTACTCAGACAATGAAAGAACCTGGGCCTTGGTGAAGAAAATCAATCGGATTAGTGATCAGGTAGCTACTTGACATTGTTCCAAATTTGTGTAGGTAGTTTTCTTCAGGGGGCGGAACGGCGGGACAGCGTATCACCAAACTAGATGCAACTTTAAACACATCTCTGCGAGCTTCTCTCCCTTTTTAACTCCAAAGCACCAATGGGGGCCACAATCTAGATTGGGGCCATGATGAGGGGGTACTCCCCCCTCATCATTTTCCCACCCCAAATCTCTTCAAGTCTGCTACTTGCTACAAATAGCTGCTGGGGGGGGGAGGTTCATTTTTGATGGGAAAATGGCAGGGGGAAAGGGCTAACTTTATGTCTGCCCCATACTTCCTGTCTGAATTGGAGATGAACCTTCAAAACTGTGGGCTTTGACCTAAGAAAGTCTTTTTCATGTGATGATAACTAGTGATGGACAAATTCCCCACAGCTCAGTTAGGATCCGCTCCGTGTTTGTGAACTTTTCCAGAGAAATTTCAGGAAAGGCTTTCTCCCACCTCATAACATTAGTTTCACTTTATCATGCTGCCTAAAAGTTTTGTCAGTCAAAATTTTGTCTATTTTTTTTTTAATTCAAGCCATGGACATTAATCACAGCTCAGATGGATGGTAATTTCTACAGATTTGGGAGCTGTCGGTACTGTAGGCTCAGGGAAGCACCTGAGCCTTGGGAACAAGGGAAATGTGCAATTCCTGAGCTTGTCTGACCAAGCATGGGAAGTGGAAGTTTTCACTCATTGAACGTAGTTCTACCTCTGTTTTGCAATTCTACAACGCTGTTTTGTAGGCACATATGCAGAATTTCATTTTGTATTCAGAACCAGAGAATTTCTCAGTGAAATTACATCATGTGAACATTATGGAAATTATGAAATTCAGTGACATCGCTATTACAGGAGTGGGGAGGATTAGCCCTTACACTGCAGAACTGTCAAGCAGACATATTTATTAATTTTTTTTAATTCAAATGCATTGTAAAATATATGACTTTATTAAAATATGTACTGTATATGCCACTTCCCCTCTTAAAAACTGACAGCCCAATCCTGACTAACTTTGCGCCCTGCAATGTAGCAAGGCCGGTGCAGCCTCCACTGCATCCAGGTCGCAAAGCAGGCAGGCGGGAGGTCACCTCGGGAGAAGGAACATCTGTTCCCTTCCCCCGGGTAAAGCCCCAGCAGCCTCAATGGGGCTACATTGCTGGTGCAAGTCCAAGAGCCCCATGTACTGGCGGCCAAGCCCAGGAAAGGGGATAGGATTTTGGTGTAGCCTTTGCTGATGATCCCTCCCCCTTCTTGGGCCTGGCCGACCAATTCCCCCCTCCCAGACTGCCCTCCCCACGCCCCTCCACCATCTGGCAGGGAACCTATCTTCCCCGGCGGGCGCTCCACTGCGGCGACTAGTGTGGCACCGGCCTACGTGCTGGCGCTGCCTACTCGCTGGGTGCCGCAGACGTGTCTTACAGCATGTTTGCAACACCCTAGACTGGCAGAGCAGTCACTCCGCTGGTTGAAGACTAGACAAGATTGTGCCATAAGATGCCCAACATGGCTCACTAATACAATACAATACAATACAATACAATACAATACAATACAATACAATAGGTTGTCCTCAAGGGCAGTCCCATGTAGACTGCATTAAAATAATCAAGCCTTGATGTCACCAGTGTGTGGACCACTGGTCGTTTGATCAACTCAGGTAGGGTTGCAGTTGGTGCACCAGTCAAAGCTGGGCAAATGCCCCCACCTGATCATTCAGGAGAAGCAAAGCAACCAGGAGGACATCCAAACTGTGAACTTGCTCCTGTAGCGGGAGTGCAACCCCAGTCAGAACAGACCGATCGTTCAGATAACTGCATTGCAGTTTTTTGGGCCAAGAGGACCTCTGTTTTGTCCATATTTAATTTCAGCTTCTTGATCCTCATCCAGTCCCATACACCCTCCAGGCAGCACCTTAGGATGTCCACAGACTCCCTGGGATGAGATGTCACAGAGACATAGAACTGGGTGTCATCTGCCTATGTCATTTGTGGGTGTCATCTGCAGATGATCACCCCCAGAAGTTTCACACAACATTTTGCATTTGCTATAATTACTTTCCAACCCCAAGACTCCTCCATGTCGGGCAAGGATTGTTTTCAACTCAGGTCCAACTCACATAGCTTGTACGTATACAGAAACGACTGAGGTTGCTGTTTTCTTCATGGTGCGGCTACCATAGGAGTGTTTGACAAAGAGGACAGTTTACACGTTAGCACACCATTGCAAAACTTCCCAAAGTGGGTTGAGCTTAGAAGCTGCCAACTACTTCCTGGAGGCTCAATAAACTTTATATAGCATTTTTCCTTCCTATGTGGGGACAATGGGGGCTGGGGCCAGAGGCTTGCGAGGGATCAAAATGCCATCATTTTCACAACAGTAAATTTCACTGTTTTCCAAGCATGTTGCGACTCCTTTTTATTGCATATACATCAAACTGTCTCTGATATATCTTGTGTGTCAAGGCTGAAAAAAGGTTCACACATCAGATGCTGACTCTGGGGGAAAGTGTTTTAGGAGGGGGGCATTGACATAAGGTACAAGCAGTCCTTCACAGGCACTTAAGCCATGCCATTTTATGACACACAGTTAAAAAGGGGGGAAGAGAAAAGAAGAAAAGGCAATGCATAGCCAGTCTGATTCCAAGTCTAGGTTGGGTTGAGATGATAGAAACTCAACTTCCTAAATTCTCTATAAAACCTTCTTTTGATACACTAACAGTGCATCCGGTTGTTCTGTGCCTCATAGATTTCCTGGTGTCCATGTGGTTCCTAATATGACATTCATCATGATTCAGTTAATATGATCTATGTGCAGTAACAGGTTTTCTCATCCAGATTTATTTATATATTTTCCACATTTTTATACCACCCTTCCTCCAAGGTGTACATGGTTCTGCCCCTTCTTTTGTCATCACAACAACCCTGTGAGGTAGGTGAGGCTGAGAGATAGTGACTGGCCCAAGCTCACCCAGGGAGCTTTGTGGCTGATTTGCCTGCTGTGTGGAGAAAGTGACACAGCGAAATGGTATCAACCACATACATTACTTTAGACAGATCCCAAACATGTCAGCCTAGGAATGAATTTGGGGATTAGCTGCTGGTGTGTCGGAAGGTACAGCTGCATGATCCATACAGCTGTCTGCTGCTCCTGTGGGGCAACTTCCTTGGAAGTTCATTCTATGGAAGTCAGTGGGGCTTGCATCTATATTGTTATTGACAGTTTTTTTTTAAAGACACCCATAACAGGCAAAAATGGGGGGGGATGATTGTCTGCAGTGACCCAGTGTAATATGGCCAACATTGCAACTCTATAATTCAGTGGTGAAAAGACAACGGAGATGTGGATGAAGTTGCACAAAAGTTCACTAAAGTGCTCAAACAAGAAAAGGTGATTCAAACCAAGCCTAACTGAATATACATACACTAAGGGCCCATTGCGCTGCCAGAACTAGTGTTCCAGCAGCGCAAGACCCTTTACGGTGGCGCAAAAGCTGGGCCACTGTTGTGCTTCAGGGCTGCTGCAGCAAATGGGCAGCAGCGCAGCACATGCAGCAGAGTCTTGTGGAGGCTCCACTACTCCTGGTAGGTACGTTGGTGGCAGGGGCATGCTATGGGCAGGGAGGGAAGGGGAGGTTCAGGGGGAGGGGTGGATCCTGCCAGAAGTGACTTGCACTAGGATCATAACCTTTTTTTAGAACTCATCGTGCCCCTTTTTGCTCCTCAGACATATGCCAACTATATAGCTGGTGGTGCAGCGGGTTAAACCGCTGAACCATAAGCTGTCGATTGAAAGGTCGGCAGTTCGATTCCCGCGACGGGGTGAGCTCTCCTTGCTTGGCCAGCTCCTGCCAACCTAGCAGTTCCAAAGCATATCAATGCGAGTAGATAAATAGGTACCGCTTGCGGGAAGGTAAACAGCGCTCCGTGTTCCAGCTGCATGCTACGCGCTGCGGCAAGGAGAGTCATGCCGGCCACATGACCACGGAGGCGTCTTCGGACAACGCTGGCTCTTCGGCTTTGAAATGGAGATGAGCACCACACCCTAGAGTCGGACACGACTGGACTTAATTGTCAGGGGATACCTTTACCTTTATAGGTCCAGAGCAGTGGCGTGGCCAGCCACTGTGGTACCTGGGGCCCTCTTCCGTGTGACGCCCCCAGAAGTGATGTACACACACACACACACACACACACACACACACACACACACACACACACACACACACACACATCTCATTAATAAACAGCTTGTGAGGGCCAATTCTAAACTTTTTGTGGCTTTTCTTGATCTTAAGGGAGCTTTTGATTCTGTTGACAGATCCCGTTTGTGGGATAAACTTTTACATCTTGGGCTTGAAAAAAAACTCCTTTATCTTATTAGAAATTTATATTCTGATACCAGCTGTCAAGTTAAAGTCTCCTTGAGTGGGGAACTCTCTGAACAGTTGTCAACTAACAGAGGAGTCAAACAGGGTTGTATCTTGGCCCCCTCTCTGTTTAATCTCTTCATTAATGATCTGGCTTCCTATTTAGAGGAAATAGAAGGTCATAGTCCCAAACTTGGGTTATTACGTATACCTCTTCTTCTTTATGCAGACGACGCAGTCATTTTATCGCGCACACGTCTGGGATTGAAACGTTTAATAAATAGATGTACAGAGTATCTAAGTAAGAATAACCTGCAATTGAATTATTGTAAATCTAAAATTGTGGTTTTCGGCAAATCATGGAAGCCATCTAATTGGAACTTTAGTGGCAACAAAATAGAGCAGGTAAAACAGTTTAAATACCTAGGGATCTATTTTCACTATAAACATTCGTGGATCCCTCATCACAAAGCTGTCTTAAGTACTGCTAGGCTTACTGCCCAAGCTATTATATGTTTTCACTACACCAGAGGGAATTCTTATGTGCCAGCAGCTCTTGAGGTCTTCAATGCTAAAATCATTCCTCAGGTCCTATATGGCGTCCCTATATGGATGTGTGCTATGAACCGTTCTCTAGAGAGGATTCAGGCGTCGTTTCTCTGGAAAATCTTTGGGTTGCCAGGTTGTGTGGCCTATGCCACTCTCTGTTTAGAAGCTGGTCAATCTCGGGTGGAGATGTTGGCAGGACTGAGATTTTTTAAATTTTGGTTAAGAGTTTTCTATGATCTAGACCAGGATAGTTTACTTACCCGACTTCTCTTGGACTCTGAGCCCCCTTTTGGGGCTACTTATTTTGAAAAGAAAATACAATCTATAGGCCTTGCTTTAGATATAGTAGGTTCACTGACCCATGACCAAGCATTTAGAACAATTAGGGGCAGGCTTCTGGATATTGAACAGCAAGAACTTCAGCATGCTGCCAACACGACATGCTCACCACTCCATTATCAGATTCCTATTAAGTATGGCCAACGGGCAGAGTATTTATACCATCTAAAATGCCCATCTGATTGTAGGGCCTTCTTATTGGCAAGGTGTAATGTCATGCCATCAGAGTTACTTTATGGGAGATATGGAGGGATTCCATCTAGGGAGAGATGTTGTTCTTGTGCTGTGGGAGGTGTGGAATCTCTGCACCATATGTTATTTTATTGCCCCCTGTATAATGACTACGTGTGAAATATTTATATCCGATCTTGTCCAATAGGTGGGGTTGGGGGGATCAGGAAAAAATCAGGATTATTTTACAGGGTGTAGATGCTGTATTAACAGAAAACGTTGCAACCTACTTAAAGCAGATTGTAAAGAGGCGTAGTGCGAGTCATATGGGTAGTGTATGCTAGGTTTAGGACTCTTCACCCCTACTTGTTATGTACTTGTTATATGTTTATGTTGTATGTTATGTATGTCTTAATTATGCCAATAAAGGTTCTGAATCTGAATCTAGAACTCATCGTGCCCCTTTTTGCTCCTCAGACATATGCCAGCTATATAGCTGGTGGCGCAGCAGGTTAAACCGCTGAACCATAAGCTGTCGATTGAAAGGTCGGCAGTTCGATTCCCGCAACGGGTTGAGCTCTCGTTGCTTGGCCAGCTCCTGCCAACCTAGCAGTTCCAAAGCATGTCAATGCGAGTAGATAAATAGGTACCACTTGCGGGAAGGTAAACAGCGCTCCATGTTCCAGCCGCATGCTACACGCTGCGGCAAGGAGAGTCATGCCGGCCACATGACCACGGAGGCGTCTTTAGACAACGCTGGCTCTTCGGCTTTGAAATTGAGATGAGCACCACACCCTAGAGTCGGACACGACTGGACTTAATTGTCAGGGGATACCTTTACCTTTATAGGTCCAGAGCAGTGGCGTGGCCAGCCACTGTGGTACCTGGGGCCCTCTTCCGTGTGACGCCCCCAGAAGTGATGTACACACACACACACACACACACACACACACACACACACACCCCAATTACTGGGTTTTGGCCTAAATTCTAGCTGAAGCGGAATCCATTTTCATCCTTTTTGCCTCTAATAGCCAATCACCAGGCAGAAATTCAACCAGTAGTGTATCTCCAGATTCATCTGCTGAAGTCATCTGCCTATTATGCAGTTTTTCAAAGGACAGTTTTGCCAGGGAGGAAACAAAATACAGTCAGATATGTTCGTAGGTTGTCACGACGCGACCAAATCTCCAAATTAAAAATCCACATACTGCCGGGTAAACTCCGTCGTTATAAGACTTGTTTATTCAAACAAACAAGATGTTAAAAACAAACTTAACATTTCGCCCCAAATATCTGGGGCATCATCAGAAGTTAAAACAGTCACAATGAAGAACATCTACTTACAGTCAGCATATCATATGTAAAATACAGTCAGCTTATCATATGTAAAATGTCTGCAAAGCCAACTTCTGGGAGAATTTTCCACGAACACAACTCACACATCTTGCACTCATGTCTGACCATCTACACATTACAAAGACACACATCAACAGACATTTTTACATTGTTGGTCATGTTTTTAAATAGATTTGGGCCTCCTCGGATGCACGCCAGGTCCAGACCTGGCATATATTCGAGGAGGCGATGTAATGCCGGTGCAGACTGAGAAGGGGCTTAGGATAGTACCAGATATTCATTTCTTCTATGCCCTTGTCCATGCAACCTCAAAATAATAATAATAATAATAATAATAATAATAATAATAATAATAACAACAACAACAACAACAATAATAACAATAACAATAATAACAATAATAATAATAATAGATCAGTGAAAAAGCGAGACAGAATAAAAGCTAGTGTTAATTTTTTTTCACTGATGCAATATTATTTGTTGCTTTTAGCATTTTATTTCCATTTTTGAATCGTCATATTTATGGGGAAAAAGCAAGCATATTTCTGGGCTAACTGCAAACCAAGGCATTTAGCAACACCAAGTGCTATCATGTAACAGCTTTTTGATTTCTTCCTCACCAGCCAACCTTGACTGGTGCCAGAGCTGGTTGGCATTCTGTACTCAGTGGTTCCCTTGCCCATCCCCAATGCAGCTGGATTCCATCAGAGAGGGAAAGCCCTGTGCAGCAAATGGAACATCCAATCCATCAAGCCTCCACACAAGAGGTATTTTTTTAGTACTGTAGCACCAGTGTAGATCTTCCAACAATATGCATTGTTGGCAGGGAAATGGGAGCTGTGGGTAGCCAGAGAAGCTAGCAGCATGGCACAAGTAGTCGCATGCCATGAAGTATACCTCTCTCACATCACTCCTAAAAATGAATTAGTTGAATAGTGCCTTATTCCCCACCCCCTTTTAAGAATGGGGGATTTTTGTTCCCCTGAGAAAAATAATCTTGGTTCTTTTTTAAGGCAACCTGTTCTTGGAAAAATGTTAACGGATTGATCACAAGTGAAATAGTTTAGACTATTTAGCTGGTAAATCTGTGTGAGGTGGTTATTTTCTCTCTAGCCTCTGAGAGAAGCGGGTTAGCAGGTAAATACATTGTATTGCAGAGGCAGCACATCCCCACTTTATGTAGACAATCTCTTCCATCTCTCTCCTATGTGTGTAGAATACCAGAGCCCTTGTCTTTACTGGAAAATCAATTCTAATGTAACTGGCACAGATTTAAGACCCTGCTTGAGTACATGATGAGCCAATGAGCTGTAGAGCTGCACACCTTTGAGTATCGTGCTAGAGAAAATGCCAACTTCAAAGAGGTCTGAGACCCAGGAAAACCTAACGTTTTACCCATGATGCAGTGGAATTTAATGAGTCGAGGGTGTGGATGAAAGGGTGAAAGCTGAAATCATAGAGGTGAAAGCTCTATGATTCTATAAGCTACGCATTGTTGCTCTCTCCAACTATGATTTCAACAGTTGGCCTTAGTGGAATCTAGGATTCTAGGAGACATTTAGTGGCCAACACAAGCTACCTTAATATTATACTTTTATTCCCTTATCTTGGATTTTGAATGTGAACACAGATTTAACTGAAGGCCCAATCCTAACTGGGCTTTGTGATGTTGTAAAGGTGATGTTGTGATGTTGTATGACATGCCTTTACAACATCATAAACAGTATGAAGCCAGTGGCCACCGCAAATGGTGGCAGTGGCCCAGGCATGCTGCTGCAGAGGGCGACCTGCGCGGAGGCAGGGAAGTCGTCATATGGGAGGCAGGCAATGGCTGGGGGGGGCAGAACAGGGTGGGGAGGGGGAGGAGCTGGGGAGTTTCTGGGTGGAGGGGGCGGGCGGGAGGTGGGAGCCCACCAGGATTGGGCTGTGTGTTTTAGCAATTATACAGTCAAAGTCCCTGAGCTTTGTTGTAATTAGGGCTGTGAAGTTGGAGTCAGAGGTTTTGTGTACTGACTCCACAGCCTAGGTTGTAATGCTTTTTAATATTATTTAAAGGTAGTGATCATACAATGTCTTTATCATGTATTACACCCTGTTTATTCCTTATAGAAAAGTACTGTCAAAATGAATCTGGATCAGATGTGTTACGAAAAGATCATGTGGATATATAGAACCAAGCAGTAGCAGAGAGAATACCTGTGCATTGATGAAGCCCATTCCTATCTCCCACATACCTTCTTGCCACTTGGAGTCATCACACAGAGAGGAAGAGACCTGCAGCCCTGTAGAGGAGAAGTCCAGCTCCATCTAAATTCATCTGCTCTCAGGTTTTCTGTGAACATTTACACAGTGACGTAATTAGCCATTAGGGGGCCTGGGGCGGGTGGCGGCACATGCGGCATATTGATTCTGACCATTAATTTACTAAATAGTGACCAAATAGAGAAATTTCAGTCACCATTCTTTACCCTCCTGAGGTATGATTAAAATGATTGAATGTTACATGGAGATTTCTTAGATTACATGGAGATTCTTAGAACATTGACAAAATGATTTAAAGCAGCATTTCTCAAACTGGTGGGTCACTGCTGGTTCTCATTGGCCCCTTAAGGGGTGGGGATAGTGGGACAGTGGCAGCAGCGATCCTGGGGGTCGCGCCACCAACAGGGAGAAAAGTGTCACTTTACCACCGCGGGTCCTGATGGCTTCCGGAGGGTGTGGGGAGGCCTTAGGACCCCTCCACAGGCCTCCCCAAGCTTTAGATCGCCACTCTGCAGTGATTTACGACCATTTCCAGTTTTTACAAAAACTGGAAGTGGTAGTAAATTGCCGCTCCACAACGATCTAAAGCTCAAGAAGGCCCATGGAGGGGTCCACAGGCCTCCCCTCACACTCTGGAAGCTGCCAGGAACCCCGGTAAGGTAAGGACGACCACTTTTCCCCCTCGAAGGTGGATCGATCCCCGGGATCGTTGCCGGCAGGGAGAACTTTGAGAACCAATGAGTTAAAGGGTTATACACCTTTGAAAAATTACTTAGCAAGTTAGCATCTCCCAACGCTGTCTCGGACAGCCCAATCCAATCTGGGCACCATAGGGTATGGCATGGAGCCCCATGCCATATCCTATGTGCCCAGACAGCAGGTTGGAGGTCTCCTTGGCATAAGAGGATGAATGCACAATGCGGCTCCTCAGATCTGTGCCACCTAATTCAGTGGCACAGCACCAAGAAGCCCCATCTTGGGCCTGGAGGCCTGGGAAGGTGGCTAAGATATGGTGTCCAACAATCTGCCCCATCTCCACCCTCCCCCTGCCCCATTACACCCACTCCCCACCCCCGCCCTCTCCCAGCCCCAGCGCCACTCGGAGCGGAACTTTCCTGCTCCATGGTGCTGTCTTCTGAGCTTGGCAGTGGGTAGTCCAGGCCTCTGCACGGTGCCACGTATTCACTGGGTGCCTCAAACATGGTTTACGGCACATTTCTGACACCTTAGGCTGGTGCTGAGGCCACAGGGCTGGCACTGACCGAAGACAGAATTGCGCTATTAATCTCTAAGCCAACATTCCTAATGAACACTTGGGTGGGGGATTGTGAATCCGCTACGCAGCCCTGCTCCTTGGAGGCCCAACCATGATCTATACGCTCCAATTTTGCTGTGAAAAGTTTGCACAAATAAAGTCTATGCATATTGGTGTTTCTGTGCCAACATGACATCCAATGTGCAAACATTAGGTGAGCAGAGGGAATAGAGCCTGTCAGTTCAATCACGACACCTCCTTGTGCCTTCATTGGAAACACTGGCATAGGGGTCTGATCTGTATGGAATAAGAACCCACCAAATCACACTCTGCTTTCTATAATGGCCAGTCTTCCTGGTTATAGAGAAAAAAGTGAAAACATTCATGTGTCATGCAGCAAATGATCATAAATTAATTTCTGACCTTTATGGGCAATCAACAGATACCCTGCAGCATTACATTTCATGACCATATTATTAGCTTTGATTACATAGCTACAAATGTTCTTAGTGGTTACAATTACCCAGGCCTATTCTAATGCCAGCCATGGTAACTGCTTCGATGGCTATATTCTACATAAAGAAATGTTTGCTTCCATTGGTTTTAAATTTAATACCCTTTAACATAACTGAATGTCATTTTAGTCATACTGTGTGACATAGTGAGAAACAGAAATGGGCCAATTCCGCCATATAAAATAACAATTAGACCAAACCATAAGAAAATCAACGATTCTGAGGTTTTAAAATGTTTGAATTTGATCAGCCAATATCAAAATCTCTCTCTCTCTCTCTCTCTCTCTCTCTCTCATTGCAATAAAAATGATATTGAATAATTTTCTTTGTTTCATGACCACTTGATTAATGAAAATATACAGTATTTGCAAATAAATTGCTATATACAACAAGATGTATATATTTGTGAGATGGTTGTTAAACCTCCATAAACGTGTTTTGAATAACCAGTAGCTATTCTTTTAACACAACGCTGTCAAGAAGACTATAAGATCTTGTGAAAACTGAAATAATGCTACCTCCCCATTGATAGTGCTTGTTTTCTGCTCTGCTGGGTACAAATGTATAAAAATCATGTGTTCATGCTCTGTGCTGAACGGGCGCATAAGCTAGAATGACAAAACTACTGCTGCAATGGATACAATACTGCACACCCCAGCACTGGTGTGTCAACAGCAAGTACAGGGGCTGCTACCAGCACTGCCCCTCCCCCACCCACAGACTTTTCTCAGGAGCAGGAGCTCCTTAAAGCAAAACAACCATCCCCAATCTGGTCTATTGCTTTGTAAAAGTTACTCACTACTTGACTTGATCCAGATGCAAGAGTTTATTTAGGACCAAACTATAAAGGTAAAGGTATCCCCTGACAATTAAATCCAGTCGTGTCCGACTCTAGGGTGTGGTGCTCATCTCCATTTCAAAGCTGAAGAGCCAGCGTTGTCCGAAGACGCCTCCGTGGTCATGTGGCCGGCATGACTCTTCTTGCCGCAGCGCGTAGCATGCAGCTGGAACACAGAGCGCTGTTTACCTTCCCGCAAGCGGTACCTATTTATCTACTCGCATTGACATGCTTTGGAACTGCTAGGTTGGCAGGAGCTGGCCAAGCAACGAGCGCTCACCCCGTCGCGGGAATCGAACTGCCGACCTTTCGATCGACAGCTTATGGTTCAGCGGTTTAACCCGCTGTGACAGGTTTGAGTTTAATATAGCAGCCATGCGGGATCACAGTTTGGATCAGGACCATATTACGGAGGTAGGGGGTATTTAACTTCTTGCCTCTGTGCTATTTCCCCACTGAAAAATGCCTCTATGAAGCAGCACTTCCATGCTAAAAATGCCATTGTGACCACTTTTAGGGTTGAATTGCTGCTTCATAGTGCCAATTTTCAGCAGCTACGCAGCATGGAGGTAAAGAATTAAAAACAACACCAACCTCTGTGATGTGATGTGGCCCCAATCCAAACTGTGCAACCATGCTACTGCTACGTCGTGAATACTCTTACAGCTATAACTACACACTGATGCACTTAGCATCATGTGTAGTTTGGCCCTTAGAGAATTAATTTACCGAAGGATTTGCATCTCATCCCAAGTTGGAATTGCCCATGAGCAAGTTAGGAATTTGCATCAGTGCAGGGCCTGCAGCATGTGGTCAAGGAAGTCCATATGGACCGGGCAGCTGTTTCCTTCAACACACCAGTAGCGTTGCTCCAGGGGGGTGGAGCTCTAAGTTCCGCCTCGCTCCGACCCTCCTTTACTCAGCGGCATGAGGCAGCCCCTCCTCCTCGCCTTTGGAGCCATTCAAGGTGGTGAAAGCAACGCGCAGGGAGTCTCCTGTGCGTTGCTTTCGCTGCATTGAATGGCTCTGAAGGTGAGGAGGAGGGGCCGCCTCCTGCGGGCATGTAACGATGGGTTGGAGCGCGGCGGAACTTAGAGCTCCGCCCCACCTAGAGCAACGCCACTGCAACACACACACATTTTTGGAGCTGTAAATTTCCCCACTTGGTACGGTGTCTAAAAAAGCACCTGGAAAATTCCACCTCATAACCACCTGTCATTTCCTTAAGGCTATTTTATCAAAAATGGTACAGGCACTTCCCGACTTACATAAGCCTCAATTTTGTAATTTTGAGTTTGTTACAGGAAGAAGGTTGTATGGGTAAATTAGCCATGTATTAGAAGTACAAAATACAGAGAACTCCAAAAACCACGTAATTTTTTTTTCAAAGAAGCCACTAATAAAAGCAGGCAACGAAATTTTTTTTAAAAGTCCAGGAAGTCCGGTATTTATATACAGACCGACGTTTTAACCTCTAAGCCGAGGTCATTCTCAAGGTACAAAACAACAGGGCTGCCAAGATGACAATAACAGCTGCAACGGAAACCTGAGTTTTTAATTTTTTCATTGCCTGCTTTTATTAGTGGCTTCATGAAAAACTTTTTTACGTGGTTTTTGGAGTTCTCTGTATTTTGTACTTCTAATACATGGCTAATTTACCCATACAACCTTCTTCCTGTAACATAGTAGTTGGCCATGATAGCTTTCGTGCCAAAATTTTGAGTTTATTTAAATTCTGGGCTCTGCAAGAGAAGCCGCCCATGTTCACCACTTTGTTGTTGTTCAGTCGTTAAGTCGTGTCCGACCCTTCGTGATCCCATGAACCATATCCCGCCAGGCCTTCCTATCCTCCACAATCTTCCTGAGTTCGCTCATTTTCATGTTTGTTGCATCGGTGATGCTGTTTAACCATCTCATCCTTTGCCTTCCCCTTCTCCTTTTGCCTTCAATTTTTCCCAGCATCAGAGTCTTCTCCAGAGAGTCCTCTCTTCGCATTAGGTGGCCAAAATATTTGAGTTTCAGCCTTAGTATCTGTCCTTCCAGGGAACAGTCAGGGTTGATTTCATTTAGGATTGACTGATTTGATCTCCTAGCAGTCCAAGGGACTCTCAGGAGTCTTCTCCAGCACCACAGTTCAAAAGCATCTATTCTTCGGCGCTCAGCCTTCCTTATGGTCCAACTCTTGCAACCATACATTGCTACTGGGAACACCATCGCCCTGACTATGCGAACTTTTGTTGGCATGGTGATATCTCTGCTTTTTATTATGCTGTCTAAGTTTGCCATAGCTTTCCTTCCAAGGAGTAAGCGTCTTTTAATTTCATGGCTGCTGTCTCCGTCTGCAGTGATCTTGGAGCCCAGAAAAGTAAAATCTGTTACTGCTTCCATTTCTGCCCCTTCTATTTGCCAGGAATTGATGGGCCCAGATGCCATGATCTTAGTTTTATTAATGTTGAGTTTCAAGCCAACTTTTGCACTCTCCTCTTTCACCCTCATCAAGAGGCTCCTTAGTTCTTCTTCACTTTCTGCCATTAAGATGGTATCGTCTGCATATCTGAGGTTGTTGATATTTCTCCCGGCAATCTTGATTCCGGCTTGCGATTCATTCAGCCCTGCATTTCTCATAATGTACTCTGCATATAAGTTAAATAGGCAGGGTGACAATATACAGCCTTGCCGTACTCCCTTCCCAATTTGGAACCAGTCGGTTGTTCCATGGCCGGTCCGAACTGTTGCTTCTTGACCCGCATACAGGTTTCTCAGGAGACAGGTAAGGTGGTCTGGTACCCCCATCTCTTTAAGAATTTGCCACAGTTTGTTGTGATCCACACAATCAAAGGCTTTTGCGTAGTCAATGAAGCAGAAGTAGGTGGTTTTTTGGAACTCTCGGGCTTTCTCCATGATCCAGCGCATGTTGGCAATTTGATCTCTAGTTCCTCTGCCTCTTCGAAACCCAGCTTTTACTTCCGGTAGTTCTCGGTCCACATACTGCTGAAGCCTAGCTTGTAGGATTTTGAGCATAACCTTGCTAGCATGTGAAATGAGTGCAATTGTGCGATAGTTTGAGCACTCTTTGGCACTGCCCTTCTTTGGAATTGGAACGTAAACTGACCTTTTCCAATCCTTTGGCCACTGCTGAGTTTTCCAAATTTGTTGGCATATTGAGTGCAGCACTTTCACAGCATCATCATTTAGGATTTTAAGTAGCTCAGCTGGGATATTATCATCTCCACTAGCTTTGTTGTTAGTGATGCTACCTAAGGCCCACTTGACTTCACTCTCTAGGATGTCCGGCTCTGGGTCAGTGACCACACCAGCGTGGTCATCAGGAACATTAAGATCTTTCTTGTATAGTTCTTCTGTGTATTCTTGCCATCTCTTCTTAATCTCTTCTGCTTCTGTTAGGTCTCTGCCTTTTTTGTCCTTTATCATGCCCATCTTTGCACAAAACGTTCCCTTGATATCTCCAATTTTCTTGAAGAGATCTCTAGTCCTCCCCATTCTGTTGTTTTCCTCGATTTCCTTGCATTGTTCATTTAAGAAGGCCTTCTTATCTCTCCTTGCTATTCTCTGGAAATCTGCATTCAGTTGTTTATATCTTTCCCTTTCACCTTTGCTTTTTGCATTCCTTCTTTCCACAACTATTTGTAAAGCCTCATCTGACAGCCACTTTGCTTTCTTGCATTTCTTTTTCTTTGGGATGGTTTTCATTGCTGCCTCCTGTACAATGTTACGAACTTCCGTCCATAGTTCTTCAGGCACTCTGTCTACCAGGTCTAATGCCCTAAATCTATTCTTCACCTCCACTGTATACTCATAAGGAATATGGTTTAGGTCATATCTGACTGGTCTAGTGGTGTTCCCTACATTCTTCAGTTTAAGCCTGAATTTTGCAATAAGAAGCTCATGATCTGAGCCACAGTCAGCTCCAGGTCTTGTTTTTACTGACTGTATAGAGCTTCTCCATCTTTGGCTGCAAAGCACATAATCTATGTTCACCACTTGCCACTCTGTAAAACTTGCCACTTGCTTTGCTGTGTATGCTGGGATCATTCCCAGTGAGCCCCACATTTTCTCTTTCATTTAAAGACCCTGCATGGAGGAAGGGGCTCTTTAAGTGAAAGAGGAAACATGAGGCATGCTGGGAATGCCCCCAGCTTACAGGTCAAAGCAAGTGGCGAGCTTTACAGAGCAGTGAGCATTGATGGCTTCTCCTGCATGGGCTCCAGCCTACGTAAAACTCAATATATATAAGGATGTCCAGAACAGAACCCTTACGTAAGTAGGGGAGTGCCTATATACCCATAGTCAGCTAAATACACTTCATTTGATATAGCTACTCAAGTGATCCACCACTATGAGTATGGCACCTTGCATACTAATAATTGCCACTAGTGGTTAATGTCAACATTCCAATCGATCTCGAGTCAGTTGGAAGTTCTCCACACTCCTGAGAATACTGAGGGCCTAATCGAGATTTTTTTTTCTAGATTTTTTTCGGTATTGAATCTGTCCAGATTTTTTTTTTCAGTATTGAATGTAGTGCAATGGGTTGTATTGCCACTGCCAATTGTGCAGGAAGTCAACCTTCAGAAAACCTTTACTGTCAACCTTCAGTCCCTTTTGGGGCTGCCTAATTTTGCAGGTACTGTAAGGTGGCATCTGGGGAGTCATTTTTATCTACTTCTATGCCATCATGGCAAGAATGAAGTGCTTTCACCATTTATCTCAACGTGATAAGACAAGACTCACCTGGGTTGAATTTTTACAATGGTGTATTCTTCTAGACTAGAGTGACATTTCACCGATTGAGACCAAGATCCAGGTGCAATCAGATGCAATGGGTGGTCATTGTTTTGGGTGGTATATCTTGTTGCCTGATAACCTTTTTATTTCTTTTATTTGAATGTGTGATGTGTGACACATTTGTATACACATGTGCATGGTGCCTGCCAGGAGAGCACAACTAAGGCAGGTAATGTGGCTTTGGAGCGGGGACCGATGGCAAAAGGCGTCAGATCCCACAGGAAGCCTTGCCTAGGTTTTGTTTCTTGGAAAGTGCTGTAAGTGGCTGTACCTTGCTTGCACGGCACATTTGAACTTGTGAACAAAAGCCACATCCTGGGAGCTTCCTGACTTGTAGTAAACAATGTTGTTAACGACACAAAAGAAGGGTCCCCAACCTTAGCTGCCTTCACCAACTCCATGGCTAAATTCAGTCAAGGAGTCCATGCCAATGAAGCAACTGGTCTCCACAGCTAGCTACTGCACCCTTGGTAGGCTGTCAAACAATAGAAGCACCCATTTAGGGCCAGGAATGATGAGCAAGCAAGGGTCATTAAGTCACAAAGGACGGTTTGCTGATGAGCTCACTCACAAATGATCCCATCGGTTTCCATGGGAGAAAAGGCTGGGTCACAAGACCCCATGTGTCTTCATTCTTCATGCCCCATTTTGCTGCCTTGCTGTTGTTCGTTGACCCATCAGTGCTGCATAAACATCCCCATTCTAGCTACTACCTGAGAACCACCAGGGACATGGATCAAGTCTCTGACTCCAAGTCTTGAGTCAAGTCCCACGTTTCTGGGTCCAAGTCTCAAGTCAAGTCTCAAGTCTTTGCCCCCAGGTCTCGAGTCTTTGCTTGTAAGTTGCGAATCCCTATCTATTTAATGGGGAAAATGGTTTTAAAATTCGGCTTGTCGTAAAAGACTCCAAGTCTCGAGTCAAGTCTTTCGAGTCTTTTACAATCGCTGAGTCAAGTCTGAGTCAAGTCATTGATGTGACTTGAGTCCAACTTGAGTCCGAGTCAATAGACTCAAGTCTACATCATTGAGAACCAATGTGCCAGCATGTAGGGGGCAGCTACCCTATTGTGAGCCACCTTGCAATGCACCCCTTCTCTGGGTAAGCAGCTTTGGCTTCCTTGCCCTGCTTCCCTCTTTGAAATCAGCTACAGCCTAGTGTATGGGTTTGCTTTTTTTTTTTCTTTTAAGCACTTTCACCTTCTGCACCCAGCTTTCAACCCAGGAGACTGCTTGGTCTTTGCAACCTAGCCCCACCATTACTGCAGTGCTTTGCACATGAGTAGGCAGAAATGGATCAACTTGATTTTTGGAACAGCCTTGCCATGAGCCAGAGGCATAACCAGGCCTCCCGGCGCCTGGAGGAAGGGGGCAGGGCCTAGGTGAAGTGACGCGCCCAGCGCATCACCGCCCCCGCCCCCTGGTTTCCTACCTATTTCGGAGCCGTAGAGGCTCCAGGGAAGGTGGGAGGGCCAAAACTACTTGTCCGACGAGACCGGTAAATCCGCAAGCATCTGGAGCAGCTGCTCCAGGCGCTCCACGGTCCGCCTACGCCTCGAGCGGGCGTTCCACGGTCCGCCTACGCCTGGATCAGCTGCTCCACGCACTCCACTCTCCCCCCACTTCTGCCATGAACCCACAAAGCCCCCTCTCTTTCCTTGTCTCATGTGCAGTCAAATTGACAACGCACATAATACCTCTATCTTTTCCTCCTGTGTGTGAGTGTTTTATGTGCACTGTGTGAGAGTTTAGTTTGTTTTTAAACAATTTCAGGCCTAAGATCAGGTCTCCAGCGAATGATTCCCTTTGAATGATCCATCAAGAACTCTGAACACACGGGAAATCACTGCTCCCCATTGATTCCCACTTAGAGGCCTGGGACATTGGTTAAAACAGAGTGAACATTTGGTGTGAATGACTAGTTCTCCTACCACAAGTGTTTTCATGTCCCATTAACTCACTCCTTGCCTGCAGTCCTTGGTTCAAGCTACAGTACTTAGAACTGTAATTCAGCCATAGTTTTCCACTCTGGCCAAAACATTGGGTACCTCTCCTATTTTATTTGTTTCCTTGGTGTGTTTTTTTCCTCCCCCCCCCCAGCTTTCCTCTACTCCCCTTCCTTCCCATTAATGCAAAACTTCAGGTTTTTTTAGCCCCAGTTTCTTCCATGTTTAGGATCAATGCCATTCTCTTCAATACAGAGGGTTGCTATAATAAAATGAACTGTTAACTTTTGGTTATAATAAACACGATTAAATAATCTTTTTCAGCTTTATAAACAACTGATTTTTTCTCAAATTTCTGTGAAAGGGAAAAAAAAAGAGCCAACCTTTCACAGTTGTTTTAATACATACTTTGGTTACCAACCAAGGCTACCAAGGCTTTCAATGATGAAGTGTCCCAGAGTAACAGGTGGTGAGTTTGGGAGAGGAGGCAGAGAGCTGAGGCCAAGAAAAGAGATTTGTTTTATGAGCCTCACTACCACCTAAAATCTTTGTTCTATCACATTTGGCATTCACTCTGTTTCTTTTACTATTTACGATAAATTTTGCAGAGGTCTCAGAGAGATTTATTTAAGTGTGTCAGCCAGAGGTTGTTGATTTGGTTTTATTTATTTGAAAAAAAATAGAGTTAGGCTTTGTATGAACTAAAAACATAAAGGAAATACTGTTCAGTTTCAAAGTGGAGAGAAGTTGGGGAGGCAAACATTGTTTACTGTATGGAAACTTTTTTTTTTTAATTTGCCTTGATGGAAGTTGACAGCTCATTTCAGTTCTGTCCATAGGCAGTGAAATGTGTGAGAAACTAATACTCTGAAAATTCTCATATGCATATGAAAAATCATGGTATGAAAAGAGGCCAAGGGATTAGGACAAGATAAATTTATACTAAGCTTTACACATTCCATTGACAAATTTGCTGTTTTTGCGTTGTTGCCTCCGACCTCCTGGTTACCGAGGGGATGACATTAAACTGGGAGAAAATGGCTTATTATGTGTGATAAATTCAAACAAAGATGACGCACTCTGCCCACCAAGTATATCTAAGAAATTGTGAGGAAATGTCAAGCATTCAAAAGAGAGCTGCCATAAATTCTGATGCTTGGAGACTTTAACGAATTTCTGCCAGAGGAGAAAGGTCTCTTTGTTTGGACTCAGCTGACACTCAGCGTGTGGAATATTATGAGCGGAGGGTGGGGGTGGGGGTGTCACATAAAAGCTTAAAAAGAAAAAGAAAGAAAAAACGGTGGATGTGACAAAACTCAGGCACTAGAGGGCTGTGAACTGGCAGCCAGCCTCATGCTTTGACACAGTTCACACACTATACATGCAACAGGAACACTTCGAGTCCAAAATGTTTGTGCTCTCTTAACACCAACTGTTTGGTTCCAACTGAACTTGCTTTCATACCTCACGGACTTTTGCATGCAAGTTGTATTTTTTTTTTATCAGTAACCTATGTGCCCTGTATATATATATATATATATATGTGTGTGTGTGTGTGTGTGTGTGTGTGTGTGTGTGTGTGTGTGTGTGTGTGTGTGTGTGTGTGTGTGTGTGTGTGAGTGAGTGAGTGAGTGAGTGTGTGTGTGTGTGTTTTAAAGAAAAGGAAAGGGGGATGGAGAATTTCCCCCTGTCCTGCTGCTGTTACATAATTGATGAACAAATGATCGCACATAGTGTCCCTGATTCAGGTCAGAAGGTGGCCAGCGGAGGAAGTGCTGTCAAATGGCTGAAAGAAAAAGGAGGTAGAGGAGAAGCAACGAGACCCCCTGCTACTGTGGCAAATTAGCTATTTCACAGTGATGTTTACACTATATAGTGCTTTTCACACACTGACCTCTTGAGCATAAAGTGAAGGGAGAGGGCAAAAATGACCCCCAAAATTATAATGAGATAATTCAGCCACAGACAACAGAAACAAATCTATTGACCCCCCCCCTTTACGTTTTCTTCTGTTCTCAACTGAAAGATGGTGGCTTGTACAGTGGAACTGTGGGATAGCTTCTGAGGGAAAGTATTTCTATAGGAACCTTAGGGGTGAAATGTGTTTTTTTTTCTTTTTGTTCATATTACCTTTGAGTGACGGAACAGCATGACAGGATGCACTTATCTGAAATGTTTACAGAATGTGGCACTAAATAAATCAATAAGTAACTGACAATTCATTACTGAGAAAGGTTGCCTTAAATTTACAACTTTGTTTTAGATCTCAGATATCTTTCTCCTTATTTATTTAAATGGGGTAACCCCCCCACCCAACAATGCAACACTCTCCCTCAGAACATTTCTCATTCTAAAAAAGAGCAGCATACCTGACACAAAAGGTCATTTATTCTTGTTGTGGGTGCCATAATTTTTATTAGTCTTTTTTATTAGTCCTTACGAGGAAGTATTGTTCTCATCCTGTATGGAAAATGCACTGCATAAATTCTACATTCGTATGCTCCTCCAGTGGGGGAGGGGCGGCAATGATGGGTGGTTGAGTTTGTCAAGAAAGAAAACATTAAGAGTAGAACTGAACCTAAACACTGAACTGTATTACTGGGTGTTACCAATTTCCTTCAAACTATTTTCTCTCCGATGTCTTCCTTATCTTGCTCTGCATCCTTATAATTCCCTATAGGTTGGGGATCATTTAAAGCATTCCCCATCAAGGTGATACTAGTAATAATACTTAGCATGACATATACAAATACTGACAAACCATTTGTATATATTTTGGGAATGCGCAAAACAATCCTTCAAGGTAAATAAGTATGAATGAGGCCCTAACACTTTCTAGAACTGCATGCGCAAGAAATGTCCAGGACTTTAAAATATTCCACACTTGATGTTCATCTCTAGAGCACCTCCTTTTTTTCCCCTCAGAGGTTCTCTAACATCTGGATATAGGCCAAAGTTCAACAGGTATGGTGTTCATCATCATTGCCAGGGAACGTTGCACTGGACAAATTTCTGCCTGGCACACAGCTGTTTCTCCTTCATGGATCATTGCCTTGTCGTGGCGAAGGGGCTTGCGTAACTCAATGAAGCCATGAGCTATGCCGTGCAGGGACACCCAAGACGGACAGGTCGTAGCAGAGAGTTCTGACTAAAAGTGATCCACTGGAGAAGGAAATGGCAACCCACTCCAGTAACTTTGCCAAGAAAATCCCATGAACAGTACCAAAAGGCTAAAAGATATGACGCCGGAAGATGAGCCCCTCAGGTCGGAAGGTGTCCAATATGCTACTGAGGAAGAGCGGAGGACTATTCCAAGTAGACCCAGAAAGAGTGAAGCGGCTGGGCCAAAGCCGAAAGGACGTCCAGCTGTGGATGTGTCTGAGGTTGAAAGGAAAATCCAATGCTGCAAGGAGCAATACTGCTTAGGAACATGGAATGTGAGGTCTATGAATCAAGGCAAGCTGGATGTGGTCAAAAATGAGATGATAAGATTGAACATTGACATCTTGGGAATCAGCGAACTAAAATGGACGGGCATGGGCGAATTTAAGTCAGGTGACCATCATATCTACTACTGTGGGCATGAATCCCTTAGAAGAAATGGAGTAGCCCTCATAGTCAATAAAAGAATGGGAAAGGCAGTACTGGGGTGCAACCTCAAAAACGACAGAATGATTTCAGTTCGAATCCAAGGCAAACCATTCAACATTACAGTAATCCAAGTGTATGCCCCAACCACTGATGCCGAAGAAGATGAAGTTGACCAGTTCTATGAAGACCTACAACACCTTCTAGAACTAGCACCCAAAAAAGATGTCCTTTACATCATAGGAGACTGGAATGCTAAAGTAGGAAATCAAGAAATAAACGGAACAACAGGCAAGTTTGGCCTTGGAGCGCAAAATGAAGCAGGGCAAAGGCTAACGGAGTTCTGTCAAGAGAACACGCTGGTCATAGCAAACACTCTTTTCCAACAACACAAGAGGCGACTCTACACATGGACATCACCAGATGGTCAATACCGAAACCAGATAGATTATGTGCTTTGCAGCCAAAGATGGAGAAGCTCTATACAATCAGTAAAAACAAGACCTGGAGCTGACTGTGGCTCAGATCATGAGCTTCTTATTGCAAAATTCAGGCTTAAACTGAAGAATGTAGGGAACACCACTAGACCAGTCAGATATGACCTAAACCATATCCCTTATGAGTATACAGTGGAGGTGAAGAATAGATTTAGGGCATTAGACCTGGTAGACAGAGTGCCTGAAGAACTATGGACGGAAGTTCGTAACATTGTACAGGAGGCAGCAACGAAAACCATCCCAAAGAAAAAGAAATGCAAGAAAGCAAAGTGGCTGTCAGATGAGGCTTTACAAATAGCTGTGGAAAGAAGGAATGCGAAAAGCAAGGGTGAAAGGGAAAGATATAAACAACTGAATGCAGAGTTCCAGAGAATAGCAAGGAGAGATAAGAAGGCCTTCTTAAATGAACAATGCAAGGAAATCGAGGAAAACAACAGAATGGGGAGGACTAGAGATCTCTTCAAGAAAATTGGAGATATCAAGGGAACGTTTTGTGCAAAGATGGGCATGATAAAGGACAAAAAAGGCAAGGACCTAACAGAAGCAGAAGAGATTAAGAAGAGATGGCAAGAATACACAGAAGAACTATACAAGAAAGATCTTAATGTTCCTGATGACCACGCTGGTGTGGTCACTGACCCAGAGCCGGACATCCTAGAGAGTGAAGTCAAGTGGGCCTTAGGTAGCATTACTAACAACAAAGCTAGTGGAGATGATAATATCCCAGCTGAGCTACTTAAAATCCTAAATGATGATGCTGTGAAAGTGCTGCACTCAATATGCCAACAAATTTGGAAAACTCAGCAGTGGCCAAAGGATTGGAAAAGGTCAGTTTACGTTCCAATTCCAAAGAAGGGCAGTGCCAAAGAGTGTTCAAACTACCGTACAATTGCACTCATTTCGCATGCTAGCAAGGTTATACTCAAAATCCTACAAGCTAGGCTTCAGCAGTATGTGGACCGAGAACTACCGGACGTACAAGCTGGGTTTCGAAGAGGCAGAGGAACTAGAGATCAAATTGCCAACATGCGCTGGATCATGGAGAAAGCACGAGAGTTCCAAAAAACCACCTACTTCTGCTTCATTGACTACGCAAAAGCCTTTGATTGTGTGGATCACAACAAACTGTGGCAAATTCTTAAAGAGATGGGGGTACCAGACCACCTTACCTGTCTCCTGAGAAACCTGTATGCGGGTCAAGAAGCAACAGTTTGAACCGGCCATGGAACAACTGATTGGTTCAAAATTGGGAAGGGAGTACGGCAAGGCTGTATATTGTCACCCTGCTTATTTAACTTATATGCAGAGTACATTATGAGAAATGCAGGGCTGAATGAATCGCAAGCCGGAATCAAGATTGCCGGGAGAAATATCAACAACCTCAGATATGCAGACGATACCACCCTAATGGCAGAAAGTGAAGAAGAACTAAAGAGCCTCTTGATGAGAGTGAAAGAGGAGAGTGCAAAAGTTGGCTTGAAACTCAACATTAATAAAACTAAGATCATGGCATCGGGTCCCATCAATTCCTGGCAAATAGAAGGGGCAGAAATGGAAGCAGTAACAGATTTTACTTTTCTGGGTTCCAAGATCACTGCAGACGGAGACAGCAGCCATGAAATTAAAAGACGCTTACTCCTTGGAAGGAAAGCTATGGCAAACTTAGACAGCATAATAAAAAGCAGAGATATCACCATGCCAACAAAAGTTCGTATAGTCAGGGCGATGGTGTTCCCAGTAGCAATGTATGGTTGCGAGAGTTGGACCATAAGGAAGGCTGAGCGCCGAAGAATAGATGCTTTTGAACTGTGGTGCTGGAGAAGACTCCTGAGAGTCCCTTGGACTGCTAGGAGATCAAATCAGTCAATTCTAAATGAAATCAAGCCTGACTGTTCCCTGGAAGGACAGGTACTAAGGCTGAAACTCAAATATTTTGGCCACCTAATGTGAAGAGAGGACTCTCTGGAGAAGACTCTGATGCTGGGAAAGATTGAAGGCAAAAGGAGAAGGGGAAGGCCAAGGATGAGATGGTTAGACAGCATCACCGATGCAACAAACATGAAAATGAGCGAACTCAGGAAGATAGTGGAGGACAGGAAGGCCTGGCGGGATATGGTTCATGGGATCACGAAGGGTCGGACACGACTTAACGACTGAACAACAACAACAACACCACACAGCTGTTTAAGATGTTGACCCCCTTATTTGAAGAAAGAAAGAAAGAAGAAGAAGGAAAGAAAGAAAGAAGAAAGAAAGAAAGAAAGAAAGAAAGAAAGAAAGAAAGAAAGAAAGAAAGAAAGAAAGAAAGAAAGAAAGAAAGAAACTCTATCCTGATCTTGGTTTCACAAAATTGTCCACATAATACAAAATATCCACAGTAGTGCAGACATACTGTAGTAGTGCACACTGTTTTGTGGTCTACTTCCTATTGTTGTCTTCCTGGTAAAGTCCTTCCCAGGCATTCATTAGGGGGAAATGAACATGTAGGGAGTAGAGTCTGTCATGGTGCTGGTCAAAACATGCACCTGACAAATAACTACAATATTTTATAATTGTTTTCAGATTGACTGAAGCATGTCCAATCTGCCACTCACTAAACCTGTGTTGGCTTAATTATTCCTAAACCAAAGTTGCCAATCTGTTTTTACATGTACTATGTATGTAGAATGGAGACAAGCTTGGCAGAGGTGAAAATAAGGTTAGCTAAGGCTATGGTCTTCCACTTTATTTGTACAAATCCTCCAGTCTATTTTGTCAAGAAATGTGACTTGTTCACTTTCTACTTTTATCCAAAGAAACCTTCCCTAAAAGAAGGATTTATATAACCTCCACATTCCATTTATCAGATTTTCTTTAAGCACTTGAATATTATTTTTAATCCTTGACTTCACAACTGCAACAGAAGAAACATCTGTCATTATTTCTCTTTCAATTTAACAATCCCTAAAGAGCCTTGTGCTAAAAGAAAGACACATAAAGGCTGATGCTTATCAACGTGTTCCGCAAGTCTATAACCCAGAGTGTTTTATGCAAGTCAGAAATCTCAATCTTTCAGAAAATCCCTTCTGATCTGCCACAAAAACTGCAGTGTTGCGGAGAGGAAGTTGGCTGGATCACTTCTGTCATTTGAACCCAGGGTTTCGGAGACATTCTTTGTGCAAGGATTGTGGCATTTTTATATGTATTATTATTTTTCATATTTCTCATGGAAAGGAGGGAGCTATTGTTCAGTGGTACAGCTCTGCATGTAGATGGTCCCAGGTTCAATCCCTGGCAACATCTCCAAGTAAGGCTGAGCAGGACACCTGTCTGAAATCCCACAGAGCCATTACAAGCCAGTGAAAACAACACTGAGCTAGACAGGCCAATTGACATTCAACATCCAGCAGTTTCATATATCCATCATATTATGCATGTAGCTTGATTTTTGGAGTTAGTACACTGACACCTTGAGCCCGACAACCCTTGTTAGGGCAACTTAAGGTATGTTCACATTAGTACTTTTCCATCTGAATAATTAACGGTGGGGTGGGGGCTGCACCATTGTTCTGTATAGTGGCATGTTACCTTTAAATTATGTTCTAACTAGATTGAGCAGAAGGAAGCATGTGGAAGGGATTTCCCTATCTGCTCTTCTTTACTGCAGTCCTGGTATTCCCAAAGACTGCTCTTGAGAGCCAAGGGACCTTCAGGAAGAGGGTGGTATGGGGGTTCACAGGGGAATCTGCTGAAATTGAACAGAGGTGCCTTGTGTGCTAGCAGAGCTCCTGCTCATACAAGGTGCCTCCACACCTCAGAAACGACGGGCGCCCTCCCAGCGCCCAGGCGCGTGGGGCGGGGCCTGCGTTGCGTCATGTCAATGTGCCTCTCGCGTCATGTCGACACGCCCCCCCACCCGTTTTGTGCTCATTTTGGAGCCGAACGGGCTCCAGGGAGGGAGGGAGGGCCGATCCAGCGCCGCACTTTGGGACGGTAAGTTCTCCGAGCGCGCCCCCCGCCCGAGCGCCTGGAGCTCCTGCTCCACGCGCTCCACCCAAGTTCCGCCGCTGCCACACCTGAATTCAGGTGATTCCTCCCACCTCACAACCTCTGCACCATATGTCATCCTGATACTGAGGGTTTTGCATTTGGGGCTGGGTGGGTGCAAGTGTTGCAGTGAGGAGTAGTAGGAGGAAAGTCCTCTCCTATGAACTTCTTTCCACTTGTACTAGTATGACCACCCCCTCTGTTCAGAGCACTATGATACACGCACGTACGCACCCACACACACACACACACACCCCACACACGACTCCTATACAGTATATGCTGGCTTCTCCCATTCACATGAATGGACAGAGGAGCTCTGCAGAGTCTCTATGTACAGAAAACTCTGCATGAAATTGCTGCAGTGAAACAAAGGGAGCTTAATGATCACTCCATAATCCAGCAATAGTTTGAAGTTTCTCAGGGTATTATCAGTGCTGATGGTGCTGAAATTCCGGGTATCAATCAACGTAAGTCTTGTTGGAGAAAAATATTGGCTACAATACCCTCATTGTACATGCTAACCTGTGGTAAAGAATTATGGGATAACCATTCCCAGCATGAAGTAGGGGAAGCAGTAATGAGTAGGCTTACCATCGAGATTTTGCGAGATCCAAGATGGTGCCACCAGAAAAAAGGAGCATTTAAAAAATGGTGGTAGCGGCGGAGGCTTTGGGGGCAGCAGGACAGAGTCCTGGTCGGCTTGTATGCAGCTGGCCAGGCTCCAGAGCGCCATCGCCACCGCGACAAAGAAGACGACAGAGGTGAAGAAGAAGAAGGCAATGGCGGTAGCAGCCGGGTCGTGGCCGTGAAGACTTTGGCAATGGCGGCGGCCGCGGCGGCGAAGAAGAAGACAATGGTGGCCACAAAGAAGATGATGGTGGCAATGGCGGCGGCCACAAAGAAGTCGACAATGGGAGCAATGGCGGCAACAGCGGCCACCGCAAAGAAGACAATGATGACGTGAATGGCAGCAATGGGACATGTAAGTAAAACAATTAATTGATTCATTAAAAATTAAATAAATAAATAAAAAATTCATGTCCAATATTTTTTATTTTTTAACTTTATTGGGCAGCCCAATCCTAAGATCCGGCCAGCAGCCCATGGCCGCCCGCCTGATCGTATGAATCGGCAGGCAGTGTGACTACCGGGCAGGAGGTCTACTTGGGGAAGGAGACGCTTGTCTCCTTCTCCGAGTGTAACCAGGGCTAGGCCCTATCGGCCTCCTCAGATTTCCGCCAGCTATTTCGCTGGCGGAAGTAGAGGAGGCTGTGTAAAGGCTCCGGTGCCCGTTGGAGGTCAGGATATGGCCAAAGGCCGTCCCCCTCCCCCTCCCAGGATGCCGGGGCCAATGGCCACCTTCCTGGCTCCGGCGATCCACCCTCCCACCCGCTGGATCCAAACTTACCTGGGTCCAGCGACGGTGGGGTTCTCCCGGCGCCAGAGCCGGCCTTCCTGGCTCTTGAGGAGGCACAAACGTGCCTTATGACAGGTTTGCGACTCCTTCCGGCGCCAGAATGCTCCTTCCTGTGCCGCAAAGTTAGTCAGGATTGATCTGTTAATTAATTATTTAATTAATTAAGTAGTTGTTGGGGGGTGTCCCGGTTTACAGCCGGGGAAATCTGGTAAGCCTAGTAATGAGCAGTAATTTACATCAAGCGTAATCAGAGCATGCAAGCACCACTGAAGCAAAGCAGTTACTATAGGTTTACTGTGGGAATAGAACAGCTTAAACTACAGTGTTGCTGTGTAGGTAAATGTGATTACCCCATGTACTATCTTGAGGCCTTTGGAAGAAGGAAGTAAGGGAGAAAAGCCATTCAGAATTGTCTGCTCTAGGTGGAAATCTCTATATTTGATGCTATTTTGCTTACTCTCTTGCTCTCTAGAATGTCTCTAATCATTATTCTCTCAACAACCTACCTTCCTTCCCATCTTCCAGATACTTGGACTCTAACCTTTAGTACTCTCATGAAAATGAAGTACAACTCCCAGCAGTCAGGAGTTTCTTTTGTTTCTTTGTGCAGTGCAGCAACCACTGACCTATATAGAACAATACGAGTTGCTGCGTAGGGGATATAACAGTTTAATGAATGAATGAAAGCTATCTTCTTGTTGAGGAGTTATTTTCAGTCGCTTCCGTTAGGTCCTAACCATGTAATGACAACCTACTCATAAGCAGACACTCCTGCTAATGAAACATTAATCCCATCTCCTGAAAGGAGCTCGCTTGTCAGGAAATGACTGTATTACGGTTTGTTGTAATCCCAAAGTGTTTCTAAACATGAATTAAACCACTGGGATTGTACAATTGAAAGGGTGTTTGATTTGGATGCTGGAGACTGGTTTGGCATCCACTTAGCAGTGAAGCTCTCCGAGGGCAGTTCCAGGCAGGGGATTTGTTGCATATTGGCTGTGCTGATTCAGCATGCTGACACCCACAAGCCCTCTTCTGAACCCCCAAGGAGATCCCCACAGGTCTGAATAGAACCACAAGGATTAGCATGTATGGTTCACACTGCTGACACATATATGGTCATGCAAATAATGAATTGCTGTTGCATAAGCTTTGGGGCTTTTTTGTGTGTGTGGTACTGTTTCCACACTTCTTAACTGTGCAAATATTAGGCTCAAATGTGATGTTGTGCACAAAACTTCCCTGTTCAGTATCCAATGGGAAAAGATACTTTGTTTAATCTGTGTTACCTGGCCTGCACCAAATCCAGCACTCTAGCCATTGTGCCATTTTGGCTCTGGCTTGTGTGTGTGTGTGTGTGTGTGTGTGTGTGTGTGTGTGTGTGTGTGCGTGTGTGTGCATGCGGGTGGGTGGGTGGGTGGGTGGTTCGGGGGAGACTCAGGACGGGAAGGGGAGAGGACAGAGTGCAGGAAACGGGCTGAAGGGGGTGGGTCTTGGCAGCAGCAACTTGTGCCAGGATCCTATACCCGATTTTCCAGCCCAACCCTCTCCCTTCCTTTCCTCAGACTTATGCCAGCTACATAAATTACATGGGTCCCCATAGGCGACCAGAAGGCCTACCAAGGGGTACTTTTTTACTCACCTCTCATTGGTCTCCTGGTCACTCCCCCCCCCCCCCCAGCATGCAGTGTGCTCTCTGTTGGTGTGGGCTGTTAGTTTTATGCCCTGGGTCTGATGAGTGAAAGATTTCTCTCACTGTTGCTGGAAAGAACTTGGAAAAAAATAGGCCTAAATATTTTGGGGAAAGGAAGGAGTCTGTGTTCTCCTGCCAAGCCTAGGCAGAAGGAAAGAGAAGCCACCTCTCCTTTTCTTCACAGACAACCTGGGGCCAAAATGAGGAGAGGCTTCTCTCCCTCAGCAGTTGGAACAAGTTTTGCTTCATTTGTGTGCATGTGCAAGCTGTCTGCCTTCATGTCGGCCCCTGTGTGATTTGAGCACCAAGACATGGCACAATTCTCTCTTTACTGCTTGTGCTGCCTCAGCACATCAGCAGCAAGGTGTTTCTCAGGAGGCATGAGTAGGTTTAACGCTTTGTGTTTCTTCTCAACTTTTCACCTTGATGTTGCCAGGCAATGCTAACCTCCAACTCCCCACTTCCATCCCCAAAATGTACACACCAGAGAAAACGCACAAATGTAAAGCAGGAGGGTAAAATGCCTTCATAGTAAGCCAAACGTAACTGAGTCGCAAGATTGTCTTGTGGATGGAATGGTGTGAACGCCTCTGTTACTGTATGAGAATTGGGCTCTGTGCAGCAAGAGGGGGGAAATTGCAGAAAGGGGGAAAATCCCCGGTGTTTTTTTATCAGCTCCCTCCATGTTGTCTTCCCAAGGTTGATTAACAAAAAGGGAGGGGGTCTCCTAGAACCTGGACTGGTCTGGCACAAAAACGTGGAGTGGACGTCTTTTGCGAAGGGAAAGGTTGTGTTCACTAACCCTTTTAGCCCTGGTGATGATAGATTCTTGTTGGATTGTGCTGTGGACAAACATCTGGGTGGGTGCAAAAAATATAGAACCTTTTATGGCAAGAGAGTTGGAGTGTTGGGAGGGGGGATAATACAGTATTTTAATTGTGAAGAGCTGCTGGATGAGAATTGGGAAGAATCAGGGCTATATTTTATTGTGCAGGGACTCAGGCTTTAGGAAGAACATTGTTCTATACTCGAGTGTGGAGGGGCTGGCTGCACTTGCTCAGTGGAAAGGGAATGGCACTCTTCATGGGCTCAGAGGCATTTTTAGTACATTTCCACTGGAATGAATCAGGAATCACAAATTACTGGACCCTGGGAAGGTTGGGGTTGGGAGTATGCTTTGGAGACAATATGGTGCAAGCTTGGAGCATATGTGGGGGTGGATGTTTGAAGGTGTGTGGGAGGCATTTGCAAGGTGGTTTAGAACAGAGGTTCTCAACCTGTGGTACGGGTACAACCCTAGGGGTATGAGGACCTCTTGCTGGGGGTACGCCAAGCCCTGCCCCTTATCTGCCCCGTCAACAGCTCATTAAGTGTTAATTAACATGGATTTTAAATTGTAATTATTTTCGAATTCCTTCTGTCTCTCTGATTTTGGTTTTGGGCTTATTTTTGTACTTTGGAAAATGCATTTTGGTGGGGTGGGGGAGGGAGAAGCTGATTTTGGGAAGTGTGACTTAGAGAAAAAAGAGATCCTTGCATGTATGTGTGTTTCTCCCCCCCCCCCGTTAAATAAGACATTTTTTTCACATTTAAAATTGTTTTAGTACTTTATTTAATGATTACCTAATTAATTGATTGATTAATCCAATTAATTAGCAGTTAATTAGCAGGGGGTACTTCAGAAAATTGGACTGCGATAGGGGGTACCTGGGCCTCCAAAGGTTGAGAACCCCTGGTTTAGAGAAACTTTGTGTGTGTGTGTTTGTGTTTGGAGTGGGGAAATGTGTGTGTGTGGGGGGGGACACACAGTTAGATGCTTGGCTAATAAGGCAAGAAGATTTTTGTGGTTCAGAAGACAAAATGGAGCTAAGCAGGATTTTCCTTGGATCGGGAATGAGACTTCAGTGCCCTCTTCCTGATCATTAGCATAAGCAGAACAGCCGTTGCCCAAATATTCACAAGCTGTGTTCGTTTGCATAACTAAATTCAGCTTTTCCCAGTGCAGATTTTTTTATACTCAGCATCACTTTCCTCATTATAATTATTGTTGCACAACCTGAGCCATCAGGGACAGAGCAGGAAAAAGTCAGACCGTGTGCCCGTGTTTAAACTGGAATGATACAAATTCTCTGTTCGCAAGTATTATTTGTGGGTCAAATGTTTTTCACAGATCTCTGATCCATATATTCCTCTCTTTGAGAACTACTTGATTCTTGGTTAATCTTCTGTCACCTTTGTTGTTTTCTGTGAACTGTTTTCAGAAATTAAAACCCACTACTTCAACATTTGGTGATACAATCTACCACTTCAACATTTACCTTTTGACATCTTTTGTCACTGACATTTGAGTTCTGTCAGTCACTTTCCTTTGGTTTTGTTGACCATTTTGTCTGCCAAATGACATAATGAAGCACTGTGGTCCCAGTCCAAAGATCTATATGTGCAGCAATTGTCTGTGACCTGTGTGCACATCTATGCATGTACATTTCCCTTAAAAATAAAAATAAAAAATGGCAAGCACTAGTATAGTTCTCACGGAGGTGTTAAATCTCTATCAGGACTGTACCACTTCATCCTGCAGGTGTAGGCTCATGTGATTGAGTGTCACACTACAGTAAAAAAAAATTCTGTGTGTAGAAGAAGACTAGACTACAAGTCATTTTCCTGACATCTAGTTTTCAATGGGGATGTCAGACCCTGACCAAGCTCTCAGATCAGCCACAGCTGAAAAGTTCCATTCTGGCATGGGAATGAAGGGACAGAAGTAGAGACATGGTTGTACACAGACTGGGTTTGGGTACCCAGTCTAGTGGCACAATCCCATAGCGCTGCAGGAATAAGCATTCTGGTGGCACTAGGCACTTTCTGGCTGTCACAAAAGGCAAAATGCCAGACTGTGTGACCTGGCCACTGCTGCAAGCAATGAGCGGCTGGCTCCGTGCACCAGTGGTCTCCGGATGTCCGCCGGTCTCGGTGAGTTTGCGTAGGAAGTGGAATGGGGTGAGCTGAACGGGGCGGCGATGGGGCAAGGGGAGGGTGAATCAGGAAGGGGCGTGTTCGCTGGCAATAGGTAAAGGTGAAGGTGACCCCTGACAATTAAGTCCAGTCGTGACCGACTCTAGGGTGTGGTGCTCATTCCCATTTCAAAGCTGAAGAGCCAGCGTTGTCCGAAGACGCCTCCATGGTCATGTGGCCAGCATGACTCTCCTTGCCGCAGCGCGTAGCATGCGGCTGGAACATGGAGCGCTGTTTACCTTCCCACAAGCGGTACCTATTTATCTACTCACATTAACATGCTTTGGAACTGCTAGGTTGGCAGGAGCTGGCCAAGCAACGAGAGCTCACCCCATCGCGGATTCGAACTGCCGACCTTTCGATCGACAGCACATGGTTCAGCGGTTTAACCCACTGTGCCATCCGCTGGCAATGGCATCCACCAAATCATAATAACCCTCTTCCCAGCCTCAATCCGCCTTCACAGGTCCAAGCGGATGTGTACCAGCTATATTGGTGGTGCAGGTCATGTAGACCTGGTAGATTGGCATAGGCTTACCCCTGGGCAAACAAACAAATCTTCCCTTACTCTGAGGAGGCCTCTGGAGGCCAAAACTCCCCAATGGGATACAGAGGGCACCATGTTGGCACTGCTGCATCACCACATAGGGAGTTAGGGTTGGGCTGTAATCTTATGCATACTTTCCTGGGAGTCAAAATTGAACTCAACAGAACTTACTTCTGAGTAAGTTCATGGAATTGCACAGTAGATGGAAAAGAAACAGAGAGCCAGAGGCCGAAGACTTGATCAAAGATGGGCTGGAGGTCAGGTACTGGATCCATCAGGCAGGTGGTCTGAGATGAGCAGGGAAAGGTGGCCTGCGTTGCTATTCAATAAGATGAGCTTCTGAAGATAGAGATTTAGCCTGGAAACAGAGAATTTATAGGACCTGCTATATCCTCATTGGCTTTTGGGGTCAGATGACCATATTCAGCCTGGTACTGCGGCCTAGAGGGCACCCTTCACACACAGAGCCCCCTCTTTTTGGATTGCTGTGAGTCCAGAGTGATGCTGGTGTAGGCAATTAAGGCTGGCTGCTGGAGACTTTGGTTTGAGACTACCCCCTGGTGCCTTATAGTGTTTTAATGGAGGAGTATCCAATTATGCGAGACCCACCTGCATTCTGAAGTGGTACACCCAAGTTACTGATTTATTAACTTAGTGAGAATGAGGACTCACTCTGCATTGAAACACCAGTCATCTTTTCATAGTGGTTGGTAAAGGTGCAGTCAAAACAGACAGCCCTGATTATGTTTAATATTTTGTATATGATCCCCAGTCAAACACCAGAGAACCACATGAGCAGTCCCAATGCTGAATGCAAAAATCATCAAGGAAACCATGCAGGCAGCATCCCACGCCACATCCCACGGTTCCTGATCCATCAAGAGAGGCATAAATTTCACCATCACTGAATTGGTCCATTTGTTTATGAAATTGTGATAACTCTGAAAGAATTTTCTAGCCAAATTCATTGTGAATATTCTATTTGACTTCATAGATGTTGCCATTCTCTTCCACTTTGGCTTTACAACCTGTTCCTAACTGTTTATTCAGTACCATAATCCAAGTTTGGCTGGACTTCCTTTCTGGTAATATGGTTAGAACTACAGCATCAGATTCAATCAAAGCTACTGAGTGTCAGTTAAATTTCCACAGGGCTGTATTGGAAGTCTGGGCCCATAGCCAACTACCAAATGAAATCACAACTGGTATGTTCATGGTCTTGGGATGCCTTGTATTTATATGATTGACAATATCCAATCTCAAAACAGAGTGGACAGATTGATCCAGGAGCAAAGTCTACAAGCAACACTTCCTAATATTTTCCGGTAAAAATGAGATCACTGGTCAATTATTAAGGTCCTGGATTTTGTGGCTTCATTGAAAATAAACACATTGCAGAATTCCTCAGCTTTGAAAATACTCTGTTCCTCCCCCCTTACCATTTCCATACCTTTAACATTAATAACCAATCTTTAAAAAAAAAAAAAAACCTTGAGGATAAAGCAACCATACTCCTACAGAGACAGAACTTTTGTTTCTTTTAAAGCTCTAAGCAGGATGACATTCAGTGGTTGCAACTACAGCTTTTCATAAACACCATGTTTAAAATCAGTACTATATACTGTAGTGGTTTGGGAGTCAGACTTAGACCTGGAAGATCCAGGTTCAAATCCCCACTCAGCCACGAAGCTTCCTGGGTGACCTTGGGCCAGTCACTATCTCTCAGCCTCACCTACCTCACAGGGTTGTTGTGAGGACAAAAAGGAGGGGAGGAAATATGTACACCACTCTGAGCTCCTTGGAGGAAGGGCGGTATAAAAATGTGAAAAATAAATAAATAAAATAATAGCCATGAGACTTCTGTTTTGCTCAAAACTCTTGAAGGACCAGAAGTGTTATCTGTTTGGTAACATAGTTATCCTGTCTCTAGATTATAGTATCTGTCTCCAGACAACTGGTGTAGTGTGTTGGCTAAGAGACTGAGCCACAAATCAGGACTTTCCCGTTCTAATTTCATCTCTGCCATGAATTCGCTAGGGATCTCAGGCAACCGCCTTCGTCTCAGCTTCTGTTCCCCAGCTGCAACATGAAGATAATAATACTTAACTTTACAGGGTTGTTGTAAGGAGAAGAACAAGATAATACACATGAAGCACACTGCACCCTTGGAAAGTGCTATACAAATGGTAAGGAGTATTAAGTATTAAATTGAATTAAATAGGTTGAAGTCCACCCAGAAATGTACAGCCTGTACTAGATGTCAAGTCCAGTGGCCACCTTTTTCTTCAGAACATTGCCCGGTACTTTTCACAGTTGCATAACAATCAATTCTCCATCTCACTCCTTTCCCTGTTGGAAAAATGTACACACTTCTGCACGTCATACAACTGTTAAGGGGCAAGGACCCCTGGCTAGAGAAAAAGCTGGCACCAGGATCACAGAGCTGAAATTCTGATGTGTTCTGCAATTCTCTTGAATCAGTGGCCCGTAGTATTCAATCTACACTAGCTTTTGCACTGGAACCCACCATAATGAGATCTGGTGAAAATGCCTCATTGAGGTGCTTCTTGGGCGCAGAAAACAGAGCTGTACTGCACTTACATCCAAAGCCCAGAATGAATAAGAGGCCCCATCTTACTGAACTCTCAGTCGCTCTGATATTTTGTGAGAATCAATTCAAAAGACAGAAAGAACACACAAAAACAAACTGTGTCATGATTAAAGTAAGGAAACAAGATGTGCCAAGTTCTTTTTCTCACCCTGTCATAGGGGAACTTCAGCGGAAAGCAGGGGCAGAGAAAGAGGAAAGAATAAGAGATGTTTGCCTGCTTGCATTTTATTTAACAAACGTCCCTGATGTTGCAAAACACCAACTCGTTGTTTTTGTTAAATAATTAAGACTGTCAAGGAATCTATTTCACAAGCCAGGTGCAAAATTAAAAGGTTCCAGGCAGGAAACAGGAGATCATTGTACTATTGAAAGCAAGCAGATACCAAGTAAAGATTATATAGCAGTGCTTATTAAATTTTTTAACACCTTCCAGCCAAAGCTGAAGCAATGCAGTGCAGAATCTGGCAACAAGGAACATGTCCCAATAACATTGCTTGGAGGAAGGAAGGACGAGAGGCTATTAATTCTTACTTTAGAAGAACTAGGGTGTCACAAAAGATGTCAGTCTGGAACTGTGGATCGAGTAATTTGCTGCACAACTGTAGAATTTCCACCCCCTTGAACATTCTCTGTTTACCTTTTTGAACCACACACAGCATTTTTTGCTGCAGAAAACCATAGTCAGTATTCTTGGGAGATCCTGGTTGGTGTCTCTTCAAGACAATTCTTTTTTGCTGGCACCATTGCTAGAGTCTGCCGCATCAGTGCAGAAAAAGTATTTACAGGGAGATATTAGGTAAAAAGAACAGCTGTGACTTTTCACAGGTAAGAACATAAAAACATAAGAAGAGCCCTGCTGGATCAGGCCAAAGGCCCATCTAGTCCAGCTTCCTGTATCACACAGTGGCCCCACCAGATGCCTCAGGGAGCACACAAGACAACAAGATACCTGTATCCTGTCGCCACTCCCTTTTACCTGGCACAGAGAAAACCCACTTCTAAAACCAGGAGGTTGCTTATCCCTGTGAGAAATACATCTTAATCACATATGCTTACCCAAAGATGAAGTTCAGACTCCAGAAGTGAAGCAAAATAGTTTTATTGTACATTTCTGCAGAAATTGGCACCCGATCAAAAGATCAGAGCAACGATAAACAAAAAGTATCCAGTTTTTATTCCCCTTGTTTGGAAATGGTTCTCCTCCCCTATTTCCGTTACTCCTCCTCTAAACCTTTGATTGGCTATGTTCCCAAAACCTATCAAACATCTTGTATATTTCACATGGTCCTTTATCTCCGCCCCATATCTCCCCTCACTCATTATCCATATTTGGGCTTCTTCCTTGACGGGGTGCCCCCTTTCTGATCTCTGCTGACTACTCATCCTTCTAGTCTGCTGACTACCAGTTTATTCTCCGAACCCCTCACCCCCAACCGTCTGTGTCTATTCAGAGAGCTGGCTACTGTTGGTAGGTACTTCCTCTTTACACGGGTTCATCTGTCTGTCCCAACTATTCTGGTTTCTCTCCTGTCTGTCTCCTTCAAGGGCCTCTACCACATCCTCTTCTCCAATTGTCAGAAAGCCTGTGTCTCAACTTTTTAACTTCTGCACTCTTAACCTTTTGTCTCAGCCCTCCTGTTACTGAATTAGCTTCTAAGCATCTAACATTACTACAATTATTAACTCTACAAAAACCAACATTTAATAATTATACATTATAATTATTCCTCACATCCCCATCATGGCTTGTAAGCTGTGATGGCTCCATAAATCTGTCCAATTCCCTTTTAAAGGCATCCAGGCCAGGTGCCATCACCATATCCTGTGGCAAGGAGTTCCACAGTTTAATTACACACTGGGTAAAGAAATATTTTCTTTTGTCTGTTTTAATACTCCCTCCACTCAATATGGTGGAGGGAGTATTACCCAGTACTCCACCTAGTATTCCCTCCACACATAAGGTCTCCACTTATATGTACTGTAGTATCCTTTCACTGGCTTTTAAGGAAATCATTGTAACAATATTTTGGAGTATCTTTTTAGCAACATACATGATGGTTTATTTCTGCAGTTCTGTGTGAGTTTGACATCCTTCTTACAACATCTCCATGTTGCCTATGAGAAGGTTGAATGGAACAGAGGAAAAAGCAAAAGAGTGCTACTCAAACCTAATTACAAATAGAAGCTTTAATTGCTCTTTGTTTAGCCTGCTATGGAATAATAGATTTGAAAGAGACGAGGTGCACATGAGACTACAAGGAAGCAGTGTCATTGGTTTTCCTCAATAGGAGCAAGGGAGAGTGCAGTACATCTCTATACGTCTGGGGGCACAAACTTCCATCGTTTTGTTTGCATGGCTGCAGCCTCCGATATACATACAATCTAGAAATCAAAGAATCACTATACTTGTGCAAGTTTATGGAAAGCTGAACCTAGAGGGGGGAAATTGAATGGGAGATTTAAATCAATATATTCATGGGGGTGTATGGGGCCTTGCAGGGGTTCATGTTGTCCCCCATGTTCAGGGTTACCAGATACAATGGAGGACAAAGTGCCTATACCTTTAACCATTATATAGAAGAGGGAATTTTGGCAGGTGCAGCTTTTTGCACCCTTCCATGATGAGTTGCACTTGCCAAAATCCCCTCTTCTAGACAATGGTTAAAGGTATAGGCACTTTGACAAACATTTTCAAGTTTCCACGATTGGCAAGTATGATAGAATTTAAAATTCCCGTATTTCAGGTTCTCAGATCGGTTTAATATTAAAACAATTCAAACAGTTAAAAACCATTTAAAAGTATAGGCACTTTGTCCTCTATTGTATTTGGTCACCCTGCCTATGCTGTTTAACATCTACATAAAGCCACATGTTTGTTGTCATCAGGTACCACTCCATTCCATCGCAGTTCAGGGAGGTTCTGAGCTGTTTGCTGAAATTCATAGTCAGCTGGATGGGGGATAACAACATGTTTGAGGATGAGATTGCTTATTGCATGGCTTATGTTTTAACACACACAAAAAGTTAACATTTATTTATTTATTTATTTATTTATTTATTTATTTATTTACAGTATTTTTACCCCCGCCTTTCTCCCTGAAGGGACCCAAGGCGGCTTACAACATGAAAAAAAGAACACAATACAAAAAATACAATACAAAAAATAATCACTTTTTAAAACAATAAAAAACAGTTAACGAAAACTAGTAAAAAAAACAGCATTTTAAAGTTAATAAAAAACAGATCACATTGCATTAAAACAAGAGCATAAAAACAGCAGCACCCCACCTGTACCAGCAGGATGTTAAAAAAGGCAAGGCCTCAGAAGGCTTCCTTAAACAGGAAGGTTTTCAGGCCTCGCCGGAAAGTCTCCAAGGAGGGAGCAGTACGTAAGTCAAGAGGGAGGGAATTAACATATCAGGCATGTTCACTGAACATGCGGAGGGGGAAGCAGAATTGCACCTGCTGGCCCTGCTCTAACAAACAGTATGCACATGTAGCCTCTTTTCTGTCATACAAAACCCTGCAGGATCTGTATTCCCAATTAAGAGGCTACACAAGCATAGTTATGTGCACAGAAAGCCCCAGCACAGACGTTGGCGGCAGGGCCAACAGCGTGATCTCACTCCCCCCCCCTTCATTTCCAGTGAAAGTGAAAACAGGGCTAGAGTCCCAAGCAACTCAGGAAGCCGCCAGGTCCCAGTGTCAGAACCCCCAGTTTAAGCTGGGAGTCCTTGACTCATGTCCAATAGCACTGCTATAAAGTGATTCAAAGACAGCACCTCATTTTTCACAGCACTTATATTTACAAGTTTTCCTTCTGGAAAAAAAAATCTCCCAGCCTGAAAAGAAGTGCACAGTTTTTGGCTGAGCGGCTACTATAACAGGATGGAGAAGGGAAAAAAAAGCAGTGACAAAATTAGTCAAACATCAAAACCCACTCAAAGCTGTATGTGACACTGGGCTGATGGGGTTAAGGCATGTCAGTTTCTATAGATATATGATTCACTAGGGAGTGTTGTGGCCAGCAGTGTATCCAGCTGCCTTTGATTTTCTCACTTAGGTGGGTCAGGAACTCATCTGCCACTGAGTGAATTGGAAACAGCTGTTTCATGTTCTATGGGCTTCATGGGTGTTGTAAAGTGCTGTTCTGTGCTGACACTTATGGTGACATTTTCTTCTCCAAAAGAGGAGGAGGAAAGCACACCCCGACTCCTGTATCTATTCCAAGCATGGCAGGGCGCAATCAGTGGTGTGTTTCCCATTTGTGAATACTCCTGGATTTGGTGCTGGTACTTACTTAGGGTGAAACTAGAAACACCTCAGTTGAGGCTGCCACAGAAAATGGCAGGTTTTACTTCCACCCCAACTGTGTTGCAAGCACACAGCTTTACTTTCTTCTTAAGTGAACAGCTGCTATCTATGAGGAAAAATTAAATGCTGCAATTGGGGAACAGTTGGGGAACAGTTGAGCCAGGTTTTGCTATTGTCACTGGGTGTCAGGGCCTAATTATCACTAAGGTGGTCAATCGACACCTGGACTCTGCCTGCAAGTGGAGTCTCGCATGGTCGAAGAAATCCCCTGCACATAGAAAATGAGCATGTCAGGAAAATAGGCTAGAACCTTTCTCCTGGTGTGCTTATTTTCTATGCACAGATACGGTACATTTTTGCATGAAGGAGCATTCCATCATGCTGTTTGAAGTAGTATTGTCCAAGCACTGCTCACATCATGCTAAACAGGTTGTGTTTTTTCTGCGTGTTTCCCTCCACTCCCTAAATAGCAACCTCAGGGGCCTGATCAGGTTTGGGATCATGGCACGTGACATGGGGAGGGAGTTTAACCCCTCCCTTCATACCACAGTACCAACGAAAATCTACCTGACCCAAAGCTGCTAATTTGCACCGAACAGCAGCTTTCTTCCCAGATCAAACTGCAATTTCGGGAGGTTGTGTATTTCCTCAAAACATCTTAGCAGATAGAAGAAAAGATGCATTATACAATGAAGGTGCCAATGTGAAACTTCACCTACAAGTAAATTAAAAGCAAATTTGGGGGTTCCTCAACACACAAGGGTTGAACATTAGTGCAGCCAGCCACAGTTGGGCTTGATGACTATTTTTACTGGCCTGGCTCCTGTACAGTCTGAAACACAGACATTTAGTGACTGTAGATATTTAGCAACCCCATTGTTTATCTCCAAGCCACAAAAAAGATGTACTTGATTTCCTGCAACCTAGTCCATAAGTAATCAGAGTCTTGGTGTCCACTGAAATAATTCAGCAGATTCAGATTATTTTGAGACCGGAGCTGGTGGCATCGGCTACTCTCTAGTTGTTGTGTGTCCCTGAAACTGGTACTGTACTTACGTTTCCCCAGAACATGAGTCCACTGCTACAGTTTTGGAACTTGTAAGAAAGTAGCTGGCATCCAGCATTTCCTAGCACAGTCACATGTCTTACTGTCATTACATTTTTCAGTGTTATCATGATGGCATCGTGCACTGTGTACAGGTTTGGATTCCCTGGGCAACCTATAAATAATAATAGTAAATCATTCATCTACACATATCCAAGATTGGTTACATTTCTCCCATCACTAGTATTTGTCTGGGTTCAGATAACAGTGAGATACCACCTGAAGGTATACCTAGCTTGTCAACAGTCCTTGTGCAAGACATGAAATTAACACACTGACTATTCAAACACCTAGCGCTTGGTTAATCTGCTGCTGGCCACAACAGGATATCTGTGGGTAACTATCTTTAAAATGGACTGATAGAACAAAGAAGTTGGCTAGCACCGCCGCTTTTTAATAGAGATGGGTAAACCCCATCCAGCCAGGTTCATTCGTGAGATCAAAGAGAATGAACTATTTCCCCCACAAATTGGGGAATGGGGAATACCCCATTCCCCCAATACTTGGGGAATACTTGGGAAATAGTTTGTTGTTTTTAAAAGTTGCAAGTCTTTTCAGATTCTATCTTTCCCCCCAGTGATGTCACTGGGAGAGTGACAGGGTCTGATTCTCTCTCTCTCTCTCTCTCTCTCTCTCTCTCTCTCTCTCTCTCTCTCTCTCTCAGAGTACCTTAAAAAACAACAACCCAAAAACAAATGTCTGCTCATTTTTGTTCCTATTCAGAGTCATTGTTTCCCCTGCTGCTGCTTCAGGTTTTTGTTTGTTTGTTTAATCTTGAAATGGGGTTTCATTGGTGATGAACATTATTTTGTCATGGTGTCCTATAGCAAATCAGGTCTGATTCTGTGGCAATGACACTGAGGGTAAATTAGTCTTCTTGCCCTCACTCTGAAAAAGGACTCTGGCCTCATTGCCCAGCCAACTAGGCCAACACCCCCTGTCTTTCTACGCTGTCCTGGCATGGTGTGTTGTCTGCAACATGCAAAGTAATATAAAATATGCCCACATAATCATATTCCATTTTTACTTCCTTCAAATGATGCCAAGGCTAGCTTTCATATTTTAGCATTGTACCATATGCACTAAACAAGTATGGAAATGTTAAACAAAGAGCTCAGTAAAAAACACAACCCCCCCCCACTATACACACATTTTTAGATCTTTCTCTTATAATGCATTAGTCTAGGACATTGGTTTAAAGCACCATGTCATTATTTTAGAGTTAAATGTTTTATACAGGAGCATCAAAACCATATATGCTTCAATCGCCAAACATTTTTTTAATGGCTTTCAGATAAAACAATTTATTTATGCAATTAACAACAACATGCAATTTCTAATAATTAGCAGATAATAGTTATCCACAAAGTACTTTATAAAATTGCCTTCAGAACTGCATTCATTCTGCAGGGAACCGCTGAAAATTAGACTATAAAATTACCAGAAAATGTACTGCATTAACAAGAATATTCTGTATTCTGCTTCCCCTCCAGATTTATGGGCTTGAGTATTTGTAAACATTTGGTTTCACATAGAGACAGCAGGCCCTATCGCCTTACCACTTTACAAAGAAATAAATACCACAACAGTTTACTATGAAGGATTATATTTCTATCCACATTTTGTTGCCACAATATATGCAATGCTATCTTTTTATGTAAGGTAGATGTATCTGCTGTTGCAATCTGTTTCTGTGAAAAGACATAAAGCATAAACATTAAAGAGACATCTTAAATGTGAGATGCAAGATACCAGGATAGTGACTCCTACACCGATGCGTAGGAGTCACTATCCTGGTATCTTGCATTTCACATTTAAGCACAGAAATGACTGTGAAGTTAGTCCAGCTAGCATCAGCACAAGGGGCATGGCTAATGGATTTGGTCCCACACAGGGCCCATGAGAAGGGGGTAAAGGAGGTAAATTGTACCCGGGCCCAGGGCCAAAAAGGGGGCCCAGAAGCCAAAAGAGGGGCCCAGAAATTTCCTGGGATCTCAGCTGGCCTCATCATGGAGAGTGAAGGACAGTAGCCAGGCCAGGTTTACCAGGTGGGTAGACCTGGGCTCCGAAGACTTTTTCGGCTTTTGTTGCCCTCCCCCATCCTGTTTTGCCCCCTCCCCCTTTGAGAAGGGGCCGAAAAGAAACTTTGTACCCCCTGATAAAATTCCTCTCAGAGGCCCTGGTCCCACAGTCCCCCCACGATTTCTCCACCCACTTGGGCATTGTCTGAAGAGGGCTAGAAAGTAAATTGTTGACTTGAAGAGGTACAAAAGAGAGCTACCCAAATAATCAAGGGGCTGGAGCACCTTCCCTGCAAAACAAGCTTCAAAGCATTTAGGTCTATTTTAGTTTAGAAAAAAATGACTAGATAGAGGTTTATAAAATTGTGAATGTAATGGAGGGAGAATATATATATATATAAACAGACTAACAGCACAATCCTATCCAACTTACACCACCGGTGTAACTAGCGGTGCAGCGAGAACGGGAGACCCCAGAACAGAAAGGGGATTCGAATCCCCTTTGAATCCCCCTTTGGAGGGGATTTGAATCCCCTTTCCATTCTGAGGCCTCCAATTCTCGCTGCACCGCTGGTTACACAGGTGGTGTAAGTTGGATAGGATTGCGCTGTAAAGGACGTGCTGTTTCATATAATCAGGCTTACCAGATCGTCACCGGGACGGGAGCGGTCTACCCTTAAGGGGGCGTGGTGTGGTGGCCCCCCCACGCCACGCCCCCGTCCTGGCGACGATCTGGTAAGCCTGCATATAATATATAGTTAACTTACAACATTCACTGACTCAAGAGATGGTGAATGCTATTGCCCTGGTTGACTTTTAAAAAGGATTAGACATATTCATGAAGGATGGATCTATATTCTATACCACATACCGTATTGGTCTGAGTATAAGACTCACTTTTTTCTCCTAATTTAAGTTTTTAAACTAGGGGTGCGTCTTATAATCAGGCTGTTGCAATTTGGGCTTGCAGCCGCCCCTCCCCCAGGCTCAGCAGAGAAAGGGCAGCAAAATACTCACTGCTGCTGCTCAGCTGTGCAGTGAGGGCCTTTGAATGGCATGGGACATTGCTGGAAGAAGCAGAGAGGCTAAGAGGAGATTTCGGAGCATGTGTTTGTTTTTAGTGGAGATAATGGCAGAGATACAGTGGGCTCCTTCTCTGCCCTGCAGGGCTTATGGTATGTCCTTTTTCTTTGTTAAAACAAGAGCACACATACCTCTCCCCTTTCGAGGCTGTAATCAGTTGTTAATTTTCGTTCTCTGGTCTGCTGGGTTTTGTATCCTTTTGTAAAGCAAGATCACATACACTTTCATCCCCCCTCCCCAGGAAAATAATAGTTTAGGCTGCAATCATGTGCACACTTTCCTGAGAGTAAGCTCCATTGAGAACAGTGGGACATGCTTCTGAGTAGACATGTACATGAGTGCACTGTTCGTTAAATCACTGGTATAAATTTAATGCCAGTGATTTAATTAAAAATTTTTAATAGCACCAAACTTTAAGGGTGCGTCTTATAATCAGGTGCGTCTTATACTCGGGACAATACGGTACTTATAGGCAGCCCGATCCTGTGTAACCAGGCTGATTGGAGCTCTCGCTGTTTATCTACAAAAAAGATATCTGTTTTTTACAAAAAAAACAGGCTTCTTACCTGGTTTTCAGATGGAGACTGCCTTGGTCACTTGGGCTGATGACCTACAATGGGAGATGGGTGTGTGTGTGCGTGTTTGTGTGTGCGTAAAACAGTCACAGCTTTACTGAATGATTAAAAGGTTGTCCTGTTGCAGACCCTTCAATCATCTAGAATTTTTTTTGCCCTTTATCTTGAATGTAGTGTCTCCATTCTGTGTCCATGTGCAAAACTGATTTGTGAACCTTGGAAATTCTGTGGGTCACAAATGGTTCCAGAAAAACAAAAATCTAGATTGTTTTATTGATGTCACCAGTGCTGGCAAGTCTTCATACCTCTTTCCAAAACTAAGGAGGTTAACGCCTGTAACTGTAGACAGCAAATTCCTGCCCACACCATAGTTGCTTCCCATGATCTGGTTGCAAACCCAAAGCCTCACAAATATACCGACTTTGATCTGTAACAGTATCTAGATTTCCTGTTGTTCTGTGCACAATAGATTTTAGCTTGTTGGACTCTACACAGATGTATTTCAGCTACTTCAGCACTTTCATAAGAATCTCCAAGCTTACAACTTTGGCATATGATGACAGAGCTATCTCAAACTGACCTCTGCTTCTTTGAGATTATTCTAAAGCAGCTGTGTTAAGCAAACATATTCTAAGCAGTCATCTGCTTACAGTTTTTCTGTTTTCTATTTCACTTTAATGCACAAAAATTACTTGTGTGTTTTTATTTCTTTTTGTTATCTTTGAAAAAATACTAACATGACTGTCCCAATGTAAATAGCTAAGGAAGCCAAGTATATTATGCTTTTTGGCTTGTGAAGTTAAGTGCATGTCAGACAATTTTACTCAGATGCCATTTTGTTTTATTCAAGAATGTGATTTCCTGCCTTTCCATGTGTTCCTATACTCATGCTGGCATTCTGAAAGCATACATCAGAACTGTCCCTTCCCAATGTCATATCTTCCAGCAGGAAAGCTGGGTTGATTAAGGCAAAAATAACTTTTATGAAGGAACCAATCAGTGCACAGTAGCATATTTCTATGACCTCAAGTTATCCTTGGCTCCATGACAGATCAAGAAGTCAAGCAACCAAAGGATACAGCTTTTTTGCTCAAAAGAAAGCATTCTCAACATCAAGGGCATAATACAAAACATTCATTCCTGTTCCATTTGACTTTACCATCTTCAAGAAACCAAGAAATACATTTCCAGTTCACCCACAAGACAATCAAGTTGCAGTAGGTGGATTTATGCCAATGAATTCCCATTTATTTGTATATATAATTGTGCAGCAATAGCTGTTTGCCCAAACTAGAGGTAAGAAAATACACTATATTTCATAACGTTTGCTTCACCTCTTAAACTAATTATATCGCATGATGTAGATATGGAGCTGTCATGAGTATTGCCGAACTAGATGTTGTATGAGACAGCACTAAAGAGGTCTATTTAAAGACCTCAAGCAAAGTCTATTTTATCATTTGCCCACTTACTTATTTGTAGGGATCATTATTAGTTCCATAAGGCTGTAATGCTATACGCACTTATCTGGGAGTAACTCAATGGGACTCATTTCTGAATAGACATGCATAGAATTGTCCTGTAAGATTGGCAACTGCCAAATGGGCACTGTCTTGGGAAGCTTGTACATCCTGGTTCATTTCAGTGGGGCCACATAGGAAAACTGCATGGATTGTGTCATGCTGCAATCCTAAATACACGGATTAGAGAGTAAGTGCCATTGAACAGAACAGGTCTTACTTCTGAATGAACATGAGGTCAGCCAACTGTTTTTCCCAATCAGCACTGACTTACCAGTTATCAAATGGTGGAAATCAAGTAGAAACTAGGTTGTCAGAAGTACTCAAGTGTGCTCTGGACTGGGAAACTGCCATTGTGATGACATTCTCATTGAGTAGCGCCTGCAGAGTCCATTGTATGCTGTACCCTCTGCAAATGTCTTAGTTTCACTGGAATCTAACACTGGAGAAAGATAGTTATCTGAATCTACTCATAGTCTCTTTTGTTCCTATGTCTCAGAATTTTTCCCTAAATCATCTGTGTTTTATGGGACAGATAAATTAACCTATCTTTGTTTTTAGTTTCCAGAGAAGACTCTTGTTAGAGGAACATTATATCTATCCTGTGACTGTTTTATTCTTTCTCACTGGTCTCCTTTTCTCTGCTGCTTTGTCCTTGCATTACAATCACATTTTTTATTCTTCATTCTTTAAAGTTTCCAACATGGCCTCTGTAGCCACCAAGTTAGTACCTGAACCCAGCATTGTACAAGGAGCCTCTCATATTTCCAGTGGTCAGATGTAAGCGCTTCATTGCCCTTCATTTCTCACTGAGCATTTCTCCTTGCCCCTCATTGAGAAGCAGAATACATTATACACATTCAACATCTACATATGCTCATTTCCATAATTTGCATTCATTATATATGCCTGAAGTCTGATCATTCAGTTTTTCATGGCACAGAATTGCCATGCAGAAATTGCATAATTTTTGTGGAGGATCCAGTAGTTTGTGGGGCTTTCCTTACTGAAGTATTTTCTCATGTCCTTGTCTTTTTAATTACAGGTGTCCCCCACTTGATGATGGATCGCTTAACGATGATCCGGATATATGACGGACGTCCCCAGTAAAAAAGAGCAAAGGATTTTAAAAAGAGTGTCTTTTTAAAGCCCCAGTTCATCAGCTGTTTGGCTTTAGATAAGGGCTTTTAAGCCCTTATCTAAAGCCAAACAGCTAATGGGCAAGATAAGAGCTTGGATGTTTAAGGAGGGGGTTTAAGCACAGTGCTAAACTTCAAAGCACAGTAAAACCCGCTTAATGACGGTTCCGGTCATTAAGCAGGGGACACCTGTATATCAATCCATAGTTTTGTCCATAAACTTTTAAGTGTAGCAGTTGCAATAGTTCAGATTATTAATTCTTGTGATGATGAATATTTATATACCATTTTTCAACAAGAGTAGTTCACAAAGTGGTTCACATAGTAAAATAAATCAATAAATGGTTCAATAAACAAACAAATAAATAAATAGATGAAATAAATCTATTATATGAAATAAATAAATAAATACATCTGAGATGTCTGTTTCTCCCTCATTGGAGATCTTCAAGCAGAGGCTCAACAGGCACCTGCTGGAGATGCTCAAGGAGGATTTCCTGCATCAAGCAGGGGGTTAGACTAGATGACCTTGTAGGTCACTTCCAACTCTATGATTCTATGTGGCTGCATGAGTATTAATAATACCAAACAACGTTGGGGAATGTGCTATTGTTGAGGAAATGCATCACTGAAGCAAGACTTCATCATGCACAAATGCGTTTCTGGTGTGGGGAAAGTATTAGGTAGCCATTGGCAATGAAGACCCTATTTTCAAGACCATGTAGGTTGAACTATGAATATTCTTCAGCATTATAATAATGTATTTCTTGGCCAGAAGCAGAATATATCACGAACCACCACCACCTCTGGATAAAGAAGCATTGTGGGCACACGCTGGGAAGCATCATACTGCTTTTTCAGAAATGGTGCACTGTCGCAGCAGATGAGTCTTATGATCCTGGGTTCTGCCGTGATTCACAAACTGGACATAGGAAACAAAAGTCCTTGAAAACGGCAAAGCATCTTCTATCTAAGGGGTGGTGGTGGTGGTGGTGGTGGTGCTAGGAGATACATAGCCCTCCTGATTTCAATTATTTTCCTGAACTTCATAATCACAACCCTCAGGTCTTGGGCACAACATGGCTTTCTTTTAAATGGCACTCCCTTCTTGTCACAAAATAACTTCATTCTGACAAAGATTGAATAGACACGGGATTCAATAGCTTCATTCTTTTGTTCTATTCTTATTTCTATTCCTTTCATTCTTGAGTAGTCCCAGCTAATATCTGCATTGTTATTTTTGAGAGTATTGTGTTTCTCTTTCTTTTTATTTCTTGCCCATTCCTGTTTGAATCCCCCCCCACTCTTTGCTTCCTTTTATTTATTTCGCTTTCTTTGAAAATCCAGCTCATGACGCTTTACAGTACATTCTTCAGTTGTTTTCTTCTATGCTTTAAAATGTTTACATCTAAACTGTATATTCCTCCTCATTTACATTCATTTGATACTGATATGTGTGACCTTCAGTCAACTCCATGCTTATCAGAAATATCATATTTTATTACACTTCTTTCCTGTTTTTCCTCCTTCATCATTCCTGTAGCTTATCTTCCACAGGTCCTCTTAGATCGCTACCTCCCCATCCCACCCATTTTGCTTCATATCCCTAAAACTCCCCCCCCCCAAATACAGGGCTACAGATAAAGAAAAATAATGTAAAAAAGATGTAAAAGCTCAAGGGCTGGCAGACTCCCCACCCCTGTCCTTTCCAAACCCTGCCTTTGTGAGGCAAGGAGAAAACACGAAATAGAACATGAACCTCACAATGTTATAATAGCCTTAATTGGCAAAAGTCTCTCTGAGTTAAGGCAGGGAAATTGGTGTACTTTGTTGTATAAATAAATATGTTCATAATTTGGCACAAGTGTATTTATGCTCATTTTTTTCCACTGCAGAAGGCAAATAGGTCCTTCGTGCAAACCTGGTTTGTTAATGTTAATGTGCCAAGAGCTAAAACTGATTATGGAAGGCAGATTGCTGGTGCTACAGGCCTAAGAGCTGGGATAGTCTAATAATTCTGTCTCTAACAAGAACCAAAGAACAGATAAGACACATGGTAAACTTTCTAACCAGGCTGCAAGAAAAAGGGACTGCTGTTGCTCTACTTCTGCCTGCACCCCAGTAGATCACATTCCCTACAGTATGTAGGATTTCTGAAAGCATCCAGAAAGGATTTTCTGAAGCTCTTGGGGAGCTAAAATCAAAGACAAAAATTCGTATTGTAAAATAGGATTTTGGAGCCATGATTAGAGTGAACAACTTAGCCTACAGAGACTAACAATCCTATCTGAGATTGGACTGTCATGAGCAGTCCTTTATGACAGCAGAACAGAGCTCCGCTGTTGTAAAAACTAAAATGGCTGCCGATGAAGCACGCAGTGCTCCGTTGGCAGCCATTTTGGGAGTACAAGCTAAGACTTTACCTGGTCAGAATTGTTAGAATGTCCAGTATTCTGCTGGGTATAAAGACCATGGTCAACGATATTGGGTTGTCCTAACGTTTCATCCTTCCTGAATTTTTTTTTAATTCAGATTTTAGACATCTTAGCTGAATTTTAACTTTTAAGTATTTTAGGTGCTTTTATCCTTTGATAATGCCCACAACATGGGAGGGCGAAACGTTAGGGCAACCCAACATCATTGACCGTGGTCTTTATACCCAGCAGAATACTGGACATTTTGGGAGTGTTGTGCAAAAGGTGGCAATGCTCCTTGTCTGTTGGTGGATCTCCCTGGACCTGCAGGGTGAAGCTGGCCAGCCAGCAGCAGAGACAAGGAGGGGGTGAAACTGGGCAAAGAGGGGGGAGGAACTGGGGGCAGGGAGGCTGTGGGAGGGAGTAGATCCAGCAGTGATGGAGCATGCATCTTTTTCCTAACCCCACTTTTTCGAGCTTCCCCACCCCTTCTCTCCTTGGACGTGTCAGCTAAAGAGCTGGTGCAGGTCTGAGGAGACCCATTGTGGAATGGGAGACTTATGGAGGGGTAAGGGGAATTAAATCCCCTTTCCCTTCCAAAGCCTCCTGATCCACCTTCCCCCTTGCTGGATACAGTGCGCTCATTTTTGGTGCGGCTGCGCCAGTGGGGGGGGGAGGAGGATAGAATTGGGCTGTGAAGAGGGAAGTGAATTAGGAAACTACAGGGTAAGAGTCGTGATGTGAACCTTTAGAAAGATTAGAATGCTATAAGTATCCATTTCTGTACAGTATCACCTTTTCAATGAAAGCAGAACAAAACTCATCATCAGGAGGAGTTTTTTTAAACGAGATCAATATTGTGATGCATTTAAACAAGATCAATTTATGATGCAATATTGTGCTGCAATATTGTGATGCATTTAGTCTTAACGGGTGTGGCTCTGGGGGTGTGACTATACTACTACACCACTGCTGTGGTGTAAAACTCTGGTGAAAAACCAGGCATAATAAGCAAAGTATAAGTTCAAAGTGGGATTTCAAATATTTCAAACCACCTGCCAATGGTGACTTTCAAATATTCTACCTCTGGCAACATTTTCCACATCAGGTTTTCTGCTGAGTGACATAGACGTTTCTGGTGTACAGTTAGGTTACGTACTCGGTTTCCATGGGACCAATGTGAACTGAGTGTGGATCCTAAAACATCTGCAGGCGTTTTCTTGCTGCTGTGCATTGCAGGGCAAGATCGGAAATGATGGGCAAACTGCCTTTCAGAGAAACATGCCTGATGTTACTCATCTTCTCATTAAGGATCCCCTAATGGGCTTCTGAGGAATCCCAGGGTTTTCTGGAACACAGTTTGAAAACCACTGCCTTAGAACAACGGTTTTGACTAAATATAATTCAGTCAAAGGATTCTTCCTTGGTTAATACGTATGCTTATGTTTGCAATTAGAGGTTCATTATTCCTAGCAATTTGCAGTGTGCTACAGTTTACATTAAAGCATAGCTCAATAACTAAACTGTAACTGTAAAACAATTTGATTGCAATAAGGTTAAATAGAGCGTCTATAAACAATCTAGTTATAATTACTAGAGTTCATCAATATAGTCAAAAATGTCTTCTCAAATCTTGTCTTTTGTTATTGCTTGTGTGAGGTGGGGAATAGTGCATTATTTTATTTTTCCATTACTTTAAAAATATTCCCATCATTTAAAGTATTTAGCCTGGAAAAAGGATAAAATATATTACAAAAAGCAAAGGATGTCCAAGCATGGGCGTCACTGGGGCGTGGTGGGGGGGGGGGGCGGGCAGCCAGGGGGTGACGCGCGTCATGGGGTGACGCGCGCACCCCCTCGCGCGTCACCTCCGTGACGCGCGTCGCCCTCCAGACGCTCCGAGGCCGGCCCGGGAGCCGGCCTCGGAGCGTCCGACCCCGTCAGCGCTCCAGGGCCTTCTGAACGAAGGCCCAGGCAGCGCGTCAATCCGGGTATTTCCCGGATTTTCGCGCATGCCCAGACCTGTTTTGAGGGCAAAAAGCCCTCAAAACGGGTCTGCGCATGCGCGAAAATCCGGAAAATACCCGGATTGACGCGCTGCCTGGGCCTTCGTTCAGAAGGCCCTGGAGCGCCGACGGGGTCGGACGCTCCGAGGCCGGCTCCCGGGCCGGCCTCGGAGCGTCCGGAGGGGGGCGACGCGATGCGGGGGGGGAGCCGGATGGCCCCCTCCCCCGCGCCCATAACGTCGCGCCCCTGGGGGGGGTGACGCGCGTCCCCGCACCAGGGTGACGCGTATCTAGTGACGCCACTGTGTCCAAGTGACCTTTCTTACTGTACTGTTCAAAGTGGTGCCTCCTGCCTTGGCACTTGGGCATCCTTTGCTTTTGTTATATATTTTATCCCTTTCCAGGCTGAATACTTTAAATGCTGGGAACATTCACATCAGGGGGGAGATGTACAAGTCACCATTTTAGGTGTAACCATGGAAATACAATAAGGTGATGCGCAATCACTCACACATAATCTCTGAGTGCTTCCTCATTATGTCCTTCGCTTAAGGTGGCTCTCTGTTTTCCATGACTGTGGGTATTACTCAAGCACAGAACTTGAATTGGGTGCATTTAGCATCTTGAAATTCTCACTCTGATTTTTTTTAATGGGCAGCCCAATCCTACGTAAGTCCCCACATGGCAACGGAGCTGCACCACCAGGGCGCACGCTGTATTCCATGGGGGAATTTCAGGCCCTGAAGGCCTCCTTGGGGTAAGCCCACGCTGGCCCGCTGGGTCTACTTGGACCTTCGCCAACAATTTAGCTGGTATAAGTCCGAGTGGACTCTGGTCTGGGGATCAAGGCTGGGAAGGGGGACAGGATATTGGTGACACCGCTGCTACTGATACCACCCCCTTCCCAGCCTTGATCTGCCCTCCCCCCTGACCCCATCTCTGCCCCAATCCTCCCCCTCTGCATTTCGCCCCGCCCCGCCCCGCCTCGCCTCCCTCCCGCCCCCACACTATCTTATAGGCACTGGTGGGTGTCCTCTGGCTGTTGTGTGTGGACCAGGCCACTTGCAGCAGCGGCCAGGCTGCACTGAAAATAGCGTGTCACATTTTGTAACAGCCCTAAAGGGTTTTAACCACCAGAACACTCGTTCTAACAGCATAAGGACCTTTTAGGATTGGGCTATAAGTCTCTTGTCCTTTCGGATAGGCCTGAAGATGCATTGCTTGGTGAGGTCACAGAAAAGCTGCAAAAGGATTTCCAAAGGTCAGAGCTCAATGTTCTGCATCTTTGTAATTAAAAAAAGTAGGCAAAATTATGCCAACACACACACACACACACACACACACACACACACACACACACACACACACAAACAGAGAGAGAGAGAGAGAGAGAGAGAGAGAGAGAGAGAGAGAGAGAGAGAGATTACCGTATATGCAAATGTATTCAATTTGCCTAAGTTACACAAGTTGGAAAATTCAGCTTTTTACTACAGAATGCCATGATATGAATAAGGGGTCCAGAGGCTGAAATAAATTCTACAAGTGAAGATTCCTTCCAGATACTACAAAAACATCCTTGAATTCCCCCTACTCCTTTGGTGTTGGGGGAAATTTACACTGCTAGACAGCAGTGCAGGTAGTGATATGCATGGTGTAGAATATAAACAAATATCAGCTTGAACAATATATGTCTTGATAGTCTAATGCAGCTGGAAGTTTTCTTTAGCTGATAAGTCTCTAAAATAAACACAAGAAAAGCAGTTGGTTTTTACTGTGGCTGATAATGTATTTTTTCTGGATGCACTGCTAAACATAGCAATTGGCGTTAATAGGTAAGTCAGACCCATCCCCTCTAGTACTAATTATCAATAGAAGAAAGGAAATAACTAATTTAGGCTAGTGTATTTGTCTTGCTAAGTACATTAGTAGCAGAAGAAAGACATCTGAGGCAAAACATTTTATGATGCAGTATCTAATACCAGCCTTATCACTTAATACAGAGTAATTGCTGGCAGATAAACATGGGGTATGTGTGCATATGTGTGTGTGTGCGCGTGTGTGTGCGCGCATGTGTGTGCGCGCGTGTGTGTGTATGTAAAATATAATCATAATATAATTATTGATTAAATGCTTCTGTGCAAACACTACAAGAGCACCTCAGAGGCTAGAATGGCAAAACTGCAAATAAATAATTGAGCCAATTGCAATGGGATAGATTTTGAGGTGAGACCTGGATATGAGATATTAATTAAGATAACACATCTAGTACCAGATGAGATCCTTATTTTGCCCTCAGGAACAGAATGTAAGACATGCAAAAGCTCAGTACTATGACCATCTACATGTACATGTTAAATAGTAATTAAACCCTTTTCTGTGCCCTCAGTGAGTTTCTACATCATTTTAGAATTTAGGGCTGAAAGGTCATCTTTGCCCCCAGTTCTTATATAATAGAGTCATTCGTTTTCTCTGTAAATATTTAACAGTTCAAATATCAGAACCTGACTTTAGCTGGTTTCCTATTGTTGATGAGTTTGGTACTTATGCCATTGGAGATGCTCTAGGGAAGATTTTCCTGCTTCTAGCAGGGGGTTGGACTAGATGGCCTTGAAGACTCTTTCCAATTCTATGATTCTATACTGTGGATTCTATGTAACTTGTTGTTACACAATTATTGTTGTTGTAACTAGTACAAGGAAGATGTGATGACTCACAGTCAGAAACACTAGTGTTATCTGGGCCTTCATCCCCCTAGAGTTTGGGGTTGCGAGGCTGAACGGGTCCTTCTCAACATCCCTTTAAAGGCTTGGAGCTTTGAGGAGATGGACATGGGGCAGTTGACTCTATTCCCAGATGAGAGGTAAGGTGGATCCATTACCTGAAGACGGGAGGAGGTAGTTAAATAGGGTAAAAGGCTAACTGGACACTTTTAGGTATGTGCATTCATTTTGTGATGAATGCACTAAATCGAACTAAATCAGGGCTATTCAGACCAATTTACATTTGGCCAAATGGCACTATCTGATCCACATGAGTCCTGTTACGTTTTCTGATAAAGTAAAGATGTGGGGCAGGCCAAAGTAAACCCCCACCCCCACCCCATGCTTAAACTCTTCAGTGGTCAAAAGGAGCATCACAGCTCTTCCTGGTGGCAAAAAATATGGGTGTCACTACTGACAGCTATTTTTTCCCACAATACCCCAGACCAACACAACATATGGGCGTTGTGTGAAAATACATGGCAGGTGAAAACTGCCAGAGGGAGCTCTGATATTCCTTTTGCACTTGGGAAAAAAAGACAATTCAGTGTTTCACTACAAGGTGAGGTTGCTGCCCCCTTTATAGTGAAAACAAATGGGGGAAACCAAAGAATGAGAAAATTAGTGAAGAGCTGATAATGACTTGCCACAAATGAATACCAATGTGAGCTAGGCTTTCAGCTCCAAAAACAATTTATTTAAGGCCAAATTGCATGTTTCAGTAACTATGTCTCTGGCCCTTGTCTTTTTTGTTTTGTTTTTGTTTTCCTTCTTTTTTTAACAATAGCAAATGTGTGAAACTACAGCAGGGGGTGGGTAGGCTTTAGCAAGTAGTCTCTGCCTTGGTTCATATCCCAGTCACACAACACTTCATGCACTATTTATAGTAAAACAAACAAAACACAGAACACAAAAATGTGTACAGTTGATCCTTCATATTCACTGGGGTTCTGTTCCCGGAACCCCAGTGGATACAAAAAACAGTGTTATAAGAAAACCGGAGTGGGGAGCAGTGCCACATTACCTTTTTTCCAGCATCTTCACCCCTCCTCCTGAATTTGTTTAAACTGACAGGAAAAAAGAAAAACCGCTACCGGAAGCACCAGAAACTCCCGGTTGCATTTTTTCCCCCTTTTTGCAGCAGTTTAAACGCGCCGGGAAGCGGCTGGCAGGCCCCTGACAGATCCCAGTTGTGTTTTTTTTTCTTTTTCAGCAGTTTGGACAGGTGCAGGAAGCGGGAAGCGGCTGGCAGGCCCCCGACAATGCTGAAAAAAAGAGGTAACGGTGTGGTCGGACTTCCACAGTTTTGCCACCATGGGTCAAATCCATGGGTGGAAAAACCATGGATAAAAAGGTCCATGGCTTTTAACAGAAGGTTAAGGCTTTTAACAGAAGCTTTGTAAAACTATGAATAGCATGCAAGGTACAGTACATGTGGTCAGGATAGGAATTGTGGCAGGGCAAAGTGCCATAGTTTCGGGTTGCTTCATGTGCCATCCTCTCCAATGCTATTTGTTTAAAAAGAAGACCAAAGGCCAAACAGAGGCATTTATCATAATGTGTACTTTAATCATTTATCATTTATCCAAGTACACATTTATCATAATGTGTAGTTGGAAACTGCCCAAGTGCCCAATCCTATCCAACTTTCCAGTGATGATGCAGCTGTGCCAACGAGGTGTGTGCTCCATCCTGCAGTGGGGGGTGGATAGTCACGGAGGCCTCCTCAGGGTAACCTTTTGTTCCCTTGGTGCTGCATTGCATCTGCATCGGCGCTGGAAACCTGGATAGGATTGGGCCTTAAGTCAAGTATTTCTTCTTTAAACCTTAAATTTAAGGGTAGGACGTCTGGCTCAGTTGGTAGAGCGACTGTCTCATATATGCCTGAAGATCTGAAGGACGGCAGTTCAAGACAGCTGGAAGTGTCTGTGTCTGTTGGAGAGCTGCCGGCACATCGAGCTGATAAGTTGCAGAGCCTCTGTGGGGAGTGGAACTGCAGCTGCACTTGACTGAGAGTCAAGGTTGCCAGACAGCTGAAGCGTGGTGAGGCGAACGCCAGAGAGAGAGAGAGAGAGAGAGAGAGAGAGAGAGAGAGAGAGATGGACTGTGAAAGAAACATCTAGAACGAAGGTTTCTACGAAAGATTAGAACATTATTATATTGTAAAAACCCCTTGGGGTTTAGAAAGCCTGCCCATATAAACCGCCTTCGAATTAAAGTCGGAGGAGAAATCCAATGACTAAAGAAAAGGCGGTATATAAATATTAGTTTTTTATATTTATTTATTAAATGCCTCTGCTCCTGTGTGCTCACTGAAAGCAGCAAACTAGCTGGGTGGTGGAATTTACCATAGGAAATTCCATAGGAAATTAAATACCATAGGAATTTACCATTTTCATTACTTCTGCTGATTGTTGCTCTGCTTGCTAGAACCCCAGGATCCCCTTTTCCAATGAAAGTAAGGAGATCCATGCTTAAAAACAGGCTTGATCAGGAACTGGAGGTACAGCCAGATGAGAATCTGTGTGCTAATGTGATCTTATCTGCACTGTGTTGCTTTCAATGAGATACACAGTCTGATGTGCTTCCACATTCACATCTGAATACACATCTCACTGACAGCAATGCAGTGTGGCAAGATAACATCCACAATTGGATGGGCACTTTTGAGTGCACGTTGGGTTCCTGATCTGGTAAATGATATGGGCACAGGAGCATGCTACCATGCATGGAACTCCTGATTTGGATGTGAGTGAATGATTGCTGTGACTAAATTGCATTTATGCAAGGCTTTCAAGTTGAAATGACAGTTGGCCTATAAATATGTTATTACAGTTCACTGTAGCATTACTCATCAAATATTGACAATAATTAAAAAGTAATTTTTATTTGTTTTGGAAAGGATAAATATTTTACCACTTTCTGATGTCACACTGATCTGTTAGAATATTTTCAGTCAAATTCTCATGAATGACATATGTAATATGACTGTCAGGCAGTGTAATCTTTTACCAAAGCAAAACTAAACAATGGGAGAAAGTGGTGCTCTCAAATTGCACAAGCCCCCCAAAACACACACTATTTGCATTGCTACAATCCCAGTTCTGAAGCAGATATGTATATGGGCATAGGGAACATGGGGCAAGGAAAAAGACTGGGAAGGAATGGAAGAGGAGCTACCAATCCACTGTGTCATCAGGCCGAACCTGAATATTAAATAAGTCAAAGCAGGAGGTAGGGAAATGGCAGAGTTATTACAACTCTGAGCTGAAGCACCTTCCTATTACCCTTCTCTCTTTTGCACTAACTGAATCCCCCCCCCACTGGTGTCGCTGCAGGGGGGGCAGAGCTCTAAGTTCCACTGCAGTCCGACCCTCCGTTACACGGGAGAACAAAGCGCCCCCGCCCCCTCGCTTTTGGAGTCATTCGGAGCGTTGCTTTCACCGACTTGAATGGCTCCGAAAGCAAGGGGGCGGGGGCTCTTCGTTCTCCCGTGTAACGGAGGGTCAGACCACGGCGGAACTTTGAGCTCCACCCCCCTGCAGTGACGCCAGTGATTCCCCCTTACAGGCATAGCCTGTGTGGTTTTGTCTCTCCACCCCATAATCAATGTTCAAGAAGGGAACCCTCCTGCCTGACTTAATTTCAAACATCACTTACCTAGGCAACGCAGCACGGTACTGCATAGTTAGCTGTATTCAAAGTGCTGCCCACGTTTTAGGATGTCTGAAAAGACCCTCAAGGCTGCAATTTTATGCACTCTTACTTGAGAGAAAATTCCATTAAATTGATGTGATCTACTTCTGAGTAAGACATAGATAAGTTTGGGCTGCACAGTGGATTAACCATTTAAAAACAAAGGTTTATTTTTTAGTGTCAGTTGGTAAAACTACCCAGATAGTAGCTATTCTACTACTTGGAATGGCCAATGTATGCTGACTTTTAGTGGCTCCTGAGCTTTTCTTTTACTCAGTGCATTTGATTTTCATATGACAATGGCATTTGTTTTCCTTTAACCTTCTTACCATATTATATGTTGACAAGTGAGTCTGTCTGTAGTCAGGCTCTCTAAACCATATCAAAGCCTCCCAATCATTAGTATCTAACACTTTATAAATATCCCTTTAAGATACCACTTGATATATTCCATGGTGCTATGGGAAACAATCCGGTTACTACTGCTTTCAAAGCTGCCCAGTGTATTACAATAAATTTGCTTTTTCTGAGATGCACAATTGGAAAGCTAGGAGATGGCTGAATAAGAAAACTGATACCACTGCTTATCTGTCCAAAAGCTAGTGGTGTTAGGAAACCTAGTAATTGAAAAAATGGATGGTACTGATATTTGAACCTTTTTATATAACCTTTGAAGTGTAAGTCTTTTGGGGAATAAATTGCTTTTTTGTAACAAGAACAATGTCAGATCTCATATTTAGGAACCATGAACTTAATTCATTTTCAGGCAGAGAAACCCATGTTGTCTTGTTGGTAAAAAAAATTGCAAAACAGATTAAGCTTTACCCCGGAGAGATGATAACCTAATATAAATATCTGGAGGCTGATCTTTATTAGTTACTGAGCAAATATTGCCAAATAGGACAGGCGACCTTCAATGATGATTGATCTAGGATAAGTCATCAACAGTTTTGTCTCCAGAGAGTAACTTTGGGGCATTTTGGAATTGCAAGGCTCTCCTTTTTTAAGGACAGCAGGCATTGAAACGAATGCTTACTAAGCTAAGTACAGAAACTGTACAGAAACGTAAGAACTAAAGACCCAATCTTATCCAACTATTCAGCATTGATGCAGCTATGCCAACAGGGCATGCACTGCATCCTGTGATGGGGGGGGCAGTCATGGAGGCCTCCTCAATGTAAGGGAGCATTTGTTCCCTTACCTTGTGGGGCTGCATTTTGGCTGCATTGGCCTTGAAAAGTTGGATAGGATTCAGCCTTAACAACCCAATCCTATCTGGGCCTTGCGCTGATGGAACTAGTGCTCCATCAGCGTAAAGCCTGGGCTGCTGGCACAGCAGCCACTGTGATGCCATGTGGGCTGGGACTGCCAGCGCAAATGGCTGGCGGCCCTACGCATGTGCCAATGGAGTGCCAAGCCCGTGATGTAGCAGGAAGGTCAGCATGGGGGCATTCCAGGGAAGGGTCGGGGGGGATTGGGCCAGGCCAGGGGCTTGTCAAGGGCGGATTGGGGTCAGATAGCAGCAGCAGTGGCAGTGCCAATATCTTATGCCCCTGGCCTGGGCTCAACACGCCAACTTGGACCCACTCGGATTTATGCCAGCCAAAGATCTGGCACAGGTGACCAGATTGGGGACCAGGTGAAGTAGGTAAGTAAAAGTGCTGCAGACGCTGCGCCAGTGCTGCTGCATACTCCGGGCCAGCCCAGGATAGGATTGGGCTGTTAGTAAGTATATCTTAGTGACAAAGACTAGAAGTAATATGCCTGCAGAACAGTGAAGACTCTTTCTAGATTGCCATGCTGTTGAGAACTGCACAGTTGAGTTTTGAACAGGGTGGTATCTAACACAAACATTCTAATTGATGAGAGGAAAGGGCCAGTCACTGATTGATGAAAATCACTGGAACTGCTGTAAGGAAAGTGGTGATTGGTTTGACTGGGAAAAAAAATACCTTCACTCAAAAAGGGTTGCTGCTGCGGGGGGGGGGGGACTACTAGCGGTTAGTAGATAAGGATGCTGAGAGCCAAGAGTCATAAGGATGGGGTAGGAAAGAGTAAAGGGAAAAGAGAGATCCACCCACATAAGCAATATTCCACCTGTGTAAGAAGCTTTCCACCTGTGTTGCCAATCCAGATGTGCTTCTGAACGAATATTTACATCACAATTCAGTACTCATCTGAACCCTATTTAACTAACTGGATGCATTTTGTAATGCAAAAGGGGACGCAGTTGTTACATTTGCCTGCAATTACAGCAGGATTGCGGCCGTTATCTCTTTCTTGTGCAAGGCTTTTTTTAGTTTTATATGTTATCTAAATCTGTTGCTTCATATTCCAGTCTTCATTGTCTGAAGTATGGCTGGTTGTTCATTGTTGGGAAGTATGGCTGATTCATTCAAGTACTCTACTGGAAACTTAAAAGACAGGCCTGGTGTGTCATTTTCATCTCTAAAGCTGTGTCATTTTCATCTTTATTGCTTTTAAAGATGGTTGTTTTTTGTAAAAAAAAAAAAATCCTGTTTTTGTAAGCCGCCTTGTGTCCCTTTGGGGAGAAAGGCGGGATAAAAATATTGTAAATAAATAAATAAATAAATTAAAGGAGTGTGTCAGTTTTCCCAGAATGTTATTGTGCATTTTCTTGGAAAGGACAGGGTGATTATTTCATAAGGAAATTTGAATCTTCTAGAACTTTAGGACACCGTTCACATAGAACACGGGGTCACCTGGGGAGGGCTGTAGCTCAGTGGTAGAGCATATGCCTCAGGTTAAACCCCCGGCACCTCCAGGTAGGGCTGGGAAACATTCATCTGAAACTCTGGAGATCCACTGCCAGTCAGTGTAGACAATATCAACCTAGATCAGCATTTCTCAAACTGTGGGTCGGGACACACTTGGTGGGTCGCGACCCAGTTTCTGGTGGGTCCCACAGAAATGAAAACACAGGTGATGGAAAATCAGATAACTAATTGCCTCAAACCCTGAGGCTATTCAAAAGTCAGATAGCTAATTGGCCTGCAAACAGCTGAGCTCCTGCAGTTTGCAAGCTTGTGCTAAATATAGGAAGATAAATGTTTCAGCGTCTTTTTATGGTGGTTCCCCCCCCAAAAATCTGTCAAGGTGGGAAAGCTGGGTCACATAACTAAGCCCTATGTCCTGGTATTAGACATAGCCTAGATCAGGAGTTCTCAAAGTGGTAGGTTGCAACCCAGCACTCTGAGAAGGGGCAAGTCACTACCCCCTTAAGGGGGGTGGTGATGTCGGCAATCTCCTGCTGCTGCCAGGACAAAGGTTTTTTCTTTACTTACCTGGTGTCGCTCCGCACGTCAGAGGGTGTGTGGGGGCCTGTGGCCACCCCCGCAGGCCTCCCCAACCCTCAGATTGGCTCCCTGAGGCGAATGAAGCCCACTTCCGGTTTACTTCCTGGTTTTGCGAAAACCGGAAATGGGCTTCAATTGCCTCAGGGAGCCGATCTGAGTTTTGGGGTGGGCAGCGCGGAGACCGGTGCAACCCTTGGTAAGTAAAAAAAGACCCCCTTTGTCCCAGTGGCGGTGGAAGGTTGCGGACATTACCACCCTGCCCCCACAAACACTCAAAATTCTCCCCTACTCTCTTGGGGAGAACTTTGAGAAATGTTGGCCAATTTCAAGGACTGCTTTTAAAACTTGTAGCCCAATCTAACGTAAATCCCTGCAGGGCGATGCAGCGGTGCCAGTGCAGGCACTGCATCCCATGGGGGATTTTTGGCTGCTTGAGATCTCCTTGGGGAAAGGGGACATGTCACATTTGTCCTCTTGCCTCTGGTAAGACCCAGCAGCTGCGACGGGTCAACTTGGACCTGCACCAGTGATATTGCTGGCGTAAGTCTGCTTTGATCCATGCAGGCAGTTCATGCCCGGGAAGGTGGTTTGGATATGGTGTGCACTGGTGCTGCCAATCCCACCCTCAGTCTCCCGGGCCCAATCCACCCACCTCCCACCCCAGTCTTCGCCTCATTCCGCCCTCCCTTGCCCTGTTCAACCCCCTCCCTGCCTTCCCCCTGAACCTGCGCTGGACTTACCTGCACCAGGCCTCTTGACGACCACCAGTTCCAGCGGGAAGGCTCTTCCTGCTGGTGTGCTTGGACTTTGTGCTGTCGTAGTGCGCTTTATGACACTTTTGTGATAGCGCACGTCGGCGGAACGCACATTCTGCCAGTGCAGGCCCTCGTTAGGATTGGGCTGTTAGTTTTTAATCTTGCTTTGGCCTTTGATGAATCTCTTCATTGTGTAAACCAATTCAAGGCAGAAATGAATTAAGAGGTTGTTATCTCAGGATGAATGATGGTGTAAAAATGACCTTAGTAATTGCTTCGTGCATTACGAACTAATGCCGCCTATATTTGATATTGCACATGTAAGGGATTGAATCATCTAACATTCATAAGTAGTCTCTCTGCATGCTAAGCTTAATTGATTGAGTGCCATTATCATAACTGGATTATCATTGGCTCAGTGATATTTTTGAAGTAGTAACTACATAAATGCTGTCATCTTTTCAAGTCATTAAACACTCTGGACATCACCTTCTTAGTAGCAGGGATGATCACTAAATTCCACCCGTCTAGATTTATCTCTGGCTTTTGGTGGTTCCAAATCACTCGCTGTTGTTGCTTTGAGAGCAGGACCAAAATGTCCACTATCCATCCTTCTAATTTAAGTTCTGGACTATGTTCAGATTGTTATATATGTGCTGTTTGCTGTGGTTATGGAAGTTATGGAAGTGCTTAAATGCATATGTGCATTTGTAAAACAGTAACTGCACAAAAATGTATCTTGACTGATTAAATCACAAGTGTAAAAGGGAATTCTGTCATGATTTTGCAACTGCATCAAAATTCCAATTTGCACAGGTTTTTATTCTATATGCATATGCGCTTATCCACAGCAATAACCTGAGAGGGAATAAAAGGAAAAAATCTGAAACCTGGAGCAAATATGTATGTGCCAATCCTGAAATTATGTTAGTAATCCTCCAAGTTAAATCAGAAGGCAGACAGGCAGTGTGGAACACGAGGCAGAGCCAACCAACAAAGCAAGAACAAAATAAGGGACAACCACTTATTCCTATATATTAGTCGTTTGGAATAATATATCACCCTGTGATCTGTATGTGCAGAATATTTTTTTATAATACAGCTTCAATTTCTTTGTCTAAAAACCAATAGGAAAAAAGGGGGGTGGGAGAGTAGAAGGATGGTTTAGATTTCTTACATAAGATACCACTACTGTCTAACATTTGTCTAATACAGTATAGTGTTCTATATTTCCTCATAAAGTATAGACACCTGGACTACTTTTTAAAATATTTACAAATACCTAATTACATTTTAAAAGAATCATTCATGTTTGAAATTTGGGGTTACCCCAAGCTGGATCATGCTAAATTTATCAATTGATCTTTGGGATGAATTCAAATGACAGTTTTGTTCTTTGTACAGGAACTTGTTGCAGACACCTTATGTCAGGTGTACATGTTAGTCAATTTTATGACTTTATTTTTGGCCCAATTCTACCTGGGCAGGGCGATGGCAGCGTGCCTCTTCTGCTGGTGCTGACTGCCATAAAGCAGTCAGCACCAGTTGTAAAAGGCGCTCTGGCAGCATGCTCCATAGCGTACTGCCAGGATGCTGGTGGGAAGGGCTGGATGGGGAGCTGCCATGTGGTGGAACGTGCCGGATGGCACGCCATCCGGTGAAGCACCATACAGTGGGAAGGGTGTGATGGTGCTTCTTGCCAGTGCCAGCAGATGGGGAGTAGCCCGCCACCAAAGGTGAGGTGGCAGAGGAGGTGGAAATGTGATGGGGTGGGGAGAAGGCGGAATAGGGTGGCGATGGGGGTAAGGCGGATCGAGTTCAGGGAAGGGGCAGGTTTGGCAGCAACCAAATCCTAAACCACTTCCCAGACTCGATTCCATGTGGACCTGAGCCAGCTATTTATCTAGCACAGGTCCAAGTTGAAACCCCCCCCCCCATGCCGCAGAGGCTTACCCGGGTAAGGGAAGGATCATTCTCTTACCCAGAGGAGACCTTTGGGAGTGCCCACCCTGCAGGATGCAGCAGTAGCCATTTTGGTGCCTCTGTATCAGCAGGAGGGGAAAAGAAAGAATAGGAATTGGCTCTTAGTGATAGTTCAATGTGAGTCAAGAACACAGACCAGCATGATTTTGTCAGACTATGACTTCTGAGTTTTGCCAACTTTTGTATTGGAATGTGCTCTGGTCACAAAACCAAGATAGCATGTGGATTTCTCCCATGAAGTGACATTGGCAAAAAGTTACCTCACTAGGCTAGAAAAACAAAAAGTTGCATGAACGCACTCTTTCATGGCTATAAAATATTCTACTACAGCATTTTGTTTCATCCAGGTATAATACGCAGGAGGTGAATTTAAAACAATTCCCCAAATTCTATAGGAATGATAAATCCAATAATTCTCCCATATTTCTGTCAATGGAGCACGTAGAGCAATATCAGGGGTGGTGGTGGTGGTGGGAATGAATGGAATCTAAGAAGAATGTTTGTATTTTACATGTGGGATCTGGAACATTTATACCAGAGCCTGACTTGTTTTCCCCTAAGGGGCAAAAAGTGCAACTTTTTCTTTTAAACTGTTTTGTTTCCTCTCCCCCTCCCCTTTTCTTGTTCCTTTCATTTATGGTGCCCTAGACAGCATCCACATATAGCCCGCAGTTCTGGAATGCCAGCCTGGCACTCCAGCACAAAGCAGAGCCAGCAGTGGTATAATCTACTAATGGCTTCTTTTCATTTCAGCCCTCCCTGAGAGACTCAGTGGCAGATTGTAGACTCAATTACTCTCATGTCAGGTGATTATCCTAGGTCTTAATGTAATCTTCCATTCACACATACCATATTTCAATTACGGCAGCTATGAAACAAGCTGTGTATTCAAATCACCAATCACCTTATCACTGCTGAACAATGTCAACTGTAAAAAACGCCAGCTGAAGGCAATTACACATGTGTTGAGAACCGATTATGATTACTCTCTGTGGTATTTGTGATGAGCTGGGGAATGTTCTGAAAATTTAATTTAATGACAATATGCTTGCTGTACAATCCATAATACCTCCTGAATCCAGCATGGGGCTATTAAAACTGATAGGAGCATATTATCACCGAACTGAAAAGCTGGGCTGGGATGGTTGCTGGATGTCTCTACAGGGAATGGTAGGTAATTTCTCCACATATTTCTAATGGCTGAGGCAGACAGCTTCCAATTCCAGCTGCACTTTGAAGGTGGTCCCCTTCCCTCCCCCTTTCTCTCCCCTCACAGCTGAGTTAAGGTGTTTCACCACAGCCAACTGAGAGACAAATATAGGGTGGGAGAATATGGGGGTGGGCATGGCATTGTTCTGGCTCCCTCCAAGGCAGAGAGACCTCTGCTCAGTGTGGCACTTTCTTGACCTCATTAAGTCCCCCCCCCCCCCATGTTTGGTCATCTTTCTTCTCTGGAGACTTCACAACACAAAAGCAGTTTAACCAAAGGAGTGACAGATAGTTTCTAGAGGGAAAGGATCAACAGCCACTTGTGTTGAACCTTGTCCTGCCTATAAGTGCTGGGCACTTTCAGCTCTATCGAGACCACTTTATTCCAGCAACCAATTGTTGCTGAGCAACCACTACAGCCTTAAAGGGCCGTCCTGATACTTTTAGAAGCCCAAGGTGAAGTTTTGCCTTCAACGTTTGCAGATCTTCTTAATAATACTTTCGCACATTTGTTAGTTGGTTCATTAAATTTCTACCCAATTTCCCAACCAAAGTACTTATAGTGGCTTCACAGAGATAAAACTACAGTTTTTCAAACAGAATTCTTCTCCAGACTTATGTCAAGCCTAACTGGGATATTTTTTTTTAACTATAAGTGCAAATTAGGCACCCAAAATGATCACTGCAGCCCTCACACAGTAGGTCAAACACATAATCACAGGTACAAACTCTTCTACTAGAAGTGTGAAATCTCCATGCCTGTATGTGGGGTGGAGGTATGAGAGAGAGAGATTGGCATGGGAGGTTGTCAGGAAAAGGGACTCACAGGAGAAGGCAGGCTGAGCAAGGGGAGTAGTGTCTAGTGGGTATTGCGAACACACACTCCTTCCTGCTGCATGCCTTCCCTTTACTGGATCAGCAACTCAACAGGGAAAAAGCCTTGGTAATTTGCATTCGCTGTCACCATCCTGAGCTACAGAAACCAGGCAGAGGGGGGCTGTCTGGGAAAAACCTCCCAGGAGACCACTGAACTCCAGGGGTTCTTATTAAAAATTAAACCCACAGTAACTTCTGCAGGGTTAAGAGATGTGACAATCCACTAAATTACCCATGAACATGGACCAGGCAAGGGGTTGAAATGTAACTAGTTTATTAAAAGTTCTTTGCAGTATTGCTGACCACGACAATGGCAGTAGATTCTCCCTTTAAAGTCTTCCCTATCCTCTTCCCATGGACAACAGCCTAAGAAATCCTTCCCTACCAAGTGGCAGAAATGACAGTAGGCCGCTAACAGGGCTGGCCCACCCATGAGACTGGTTGAAGCAGTTGCTTCGAGTGGTGGGATGGGGGAGGCTATGAATTGGCAGGGGTGCCCCACACTCCTGACCTGCCTATCGCCTCCCCCAGCCTGCTGCTTACCCAGTGTCCTGCTCTTCTCACCTGGTGTGCGCAAGCAAGAAGAGGATCAGACCAGTGACCATCCCGTCCTTTAGCACCACTTCTGTGAGTAAGAAATTGTGGCAGCAGGGCTGGAGGAGAAAGCAGGAGACTTCTGCGTCTGTGATCCTGTTCTGAGAGCTCTGCTGCACCACTTCATCCTGGCTTGTCTGGCCGCTTCTTCAAAATACGCTGGGCGAGCATGCTGGGAATTCCTCTTCAGCTCCCAGTGTGCTCTGCACCATCTGCTTTGAAGAAGTAGCTGACAGGGAAAGGGGGGAAGAGGTGACAGCAATGACGGAAGATGGAAGGGTTGAGCATGTAGCCCTGGCACATCTGAAGGGGGCCACAGACTGAAAACTGTGAGAAGAGGATTTTATGTTTATCTGTCCGTGTTGTATCCTTGTTTGACAGGGGGGCTCTGGAACCTGAGAAGAGCTCCTAAGCGTCCATAGCAAAAAAAGAAGGAAAAAAAAAAGATTAAGAATGGCTGCATCTGCTGTATCCTGTGGGGGAGTTTCAGCACGCCAGGGCCTCCTCGGGGTAAGGGAACATTTATTTCCTTGCCCCAGGATAAGCCCCAGCAGCTGCCTTTGGACAACTTGGACCTGCATCAGCAATAACGCGTTACGCAGGTGCAGGTCTGCATTGACCCGTGAAGGTGGATCAGGCCCAGGAAGGCGTTTAGGATTTGGCAGGCGTCACTGCCACCGAACTTGCCCCCTTCCCAGGCCTGATCTACCCTTTACCCTGGCCTATCTCCTCCCCATTCCACCCACCCCGTTCCGTTCCACCTCCTTCCCACCTTCGACACCCTGAGCGGCCTTACCTGCACTGGCGGGTGTCCTTGGTCCATCCTTGCACAGACCTGGCCACTCGTTGCTTGCGGTGGTGGCCAGGCTGTGCACTCATTTAGCAGCAAAGCACATCATGCCAGCAAAACACTCATTTCGTTTCATCGGTGTAACATGCCCATAGGATTGGGCCATAAGTGAACATGTTTTGGTCTGTTCTTTAAAACTATGGCTAGCCTGACAGGATGATTTTTTTTTTTTATACAGGAGCATACATATTCTCCCTATGGCTAATCTGCTGGAACACTGTGAAGTGAACCTAGCTAAAGAAAAAAAAAAGAGGGGCAATGTGGGAGAGGTGCTAAGCCTATTTGTTGATCTCAATTGGTGAGATTTTAGATTAAGCTTGTAATTCATTTCAGAGAACCCACAATCTTCTTCACATAGACCAGACACAAAGATCCCTTGTTTGCGGTAAGGCTGTGTCTGCTAAAATTATGCCAAGGAAAAGTGTTGTGAGTGGTTTGGCTTTGATTGTATTATCCCCCTTTCAAGGGCCTCTTTGATCCACTAACCTTGAAACAAAGCCCATCATCTCTTGGTGCTCAAATGATTGACTGAATTCAACTTGAAATTTGCGATGCCAGCTACCTGGATGAACAAGCGGATTATTCTTTTCATAGATATAAACGAAGGAGATTTGTTTCTCTCTGTAGTTCCATTTCATACAAAGTACATTTATTTTTAAGAGGTTTCACTCTTTCAACAGGTCAAGCCATTCTGGTAATTTGACCTTTATGTGTATAGGAATTTTATAGTTGATTTATTACTTTAAAAGGTATTTGTTTAAAGGGTCCTGTCTCCTATACAAGCATTTTAAACCTTGAAATTGAATAGCTCCTGTATAGCTCACCATGTGAATATTGCTGAGTTTAGGTTTGGCCGACCTTTGTTTTCAGATTTCAATATGGCAAGACTCTTTAAGCAGCTTCACAGATAGAGATGGGTGTGGACATTCTTCCACCATGTTTCACATATCTTCAGGTGCAGGTGTGACCTGTGTCCATAAAAGGTAAATATAATTCTTACCATTCATTATTGGAAGAACAATTCTGCAAAAAACTACTATCAGCGTAATCCTGTGTAACCTTGCACCAGTGTAACAGTAGATGCACCGGTGTAACAGCAGATGCACCTGTGTAAGTGCACTTAATTAATTAATTAACAGTATTTATATACTGCTTTTCAACAAAAAAGTTCACAAAGCGGTTTACAGACAAAATCAAATGATTAAATGGCTCCCTGTCCCAAAAGGGCTCACAATCTAAAAAAAAGATGCAAAACACCACCAGCAAACAGCCACCAGAAAAGACACTGTGCCTGACATAAGTACACCGGTGCATCTACTGTTACACCGCTGCAAGGTTACACAGGATTGCACTGTATATCATCTCTGTCCCTGGCACTAGCACAAGGCTCCTTCTACCTGCATACTGGAAACAGCTGATGACATATTGCAGGTGATTAGACCTGACCAAGGAGAACAGCCAGGGCTGGTCTAAGACTTCCTGGGGCCTGAGGTGGTGTGCCACATGCTGCCCCTCCTCTTACCTGGCAGCACAGCAGTTGCCGCTGCTGCTCCACCTCCCCCCCAGTCCCTGAATTTGAGAAGAGATGATGCTCCTCTAGCCCACACTTCCTCTTCCACTCCATTTACTTCTTCCTTTTCAAATCCAGGAAGCAGGCAGAGACAGGCAGGTGCTCCGTGCCAATCCAACACCCAAGATGACCCCCTCATTCAGTTTCACAGACCCTCGGAAACGCAGTTTGTGATCTGCGAGGTTGTACTAGCAAGAACCTCTGTGCGCTAATGCTATTCAAGGACATTGCTACTATCGATGTGGAGTTTCTCCAAAGGAATTTGTTTGACAGAATTCAGTTCAGAATGCAAAATTACGTAATATTTGCAGAGGATTTTTTCAACAGTTTGGCAGGGAAACGGAGTCCAATCCTGCTGTCAGGAATGGCACCCTGTCTATTCTTTGGTTGCACAACTAGTCCGCTACCTCGGAGGGCTGGTGTGGGTGCTGGGGTTTGAAAGGAGTGTCAAAGTGTACAATGTTGTTTCTCAATTTCTAGCCCATTCTACATTTCAGCCACTGGTTTTCTGAGATGATAGGGGAAAAGTAAGTCTAAACAGAAAAAACAGCCAGATTCGGTGTAAATGGGTTTTGATAGTGTTCTGGAAACGAACTTCATTACTCTATACTGTCAAACTAGAAATAAATAATTTGTTTGACAGAATTCAACAGAATCCTGTTTTTAACGTGAATCCTGTTTTTAACGTGATTTTAACATATTTTTGACCTACTGACTTGTTTTAACGTGATTTTAATGTGTTTTTATTGGTTTCAATACATTTTTATTCTTTTACATGGCTTTTAAACATGTATTGCCCACGTCTTTGAAAATAAATAACTGTTCACAGAAGCAAAGAGGTCTGACTTGGAGTCTCCAACACAGTGGAACCTGCAGTATTGCTGACCACAAAAATCGTGCAGAGACCCTGCTACCTCCAGGTTCACAGCATCCAAAATCACAAGGACAACAGGTGTATGGTGGCAGCAGTAGATGGACATTACAAGCGACCCTAAGGGGCATTTGAGATCCAGTGGTGCCATGGTGGCTAGTGCAACTGGGAACAGTGTCATTTGATAGTGAATACGAGAGGAGAAGATGTTGCCCACTTGCAAAGGACATGTGCTGGTTTAGCTGGAGACAGAGCCTGGTAACTCTTTTGTCACAAATGGTAATAATGACGCCATTTGATTATGCTGAATCATAATATATTTGCACTATGACAGCTGCAGTAAGAGAAGTCAAGTATGTATAGGGCTGACTAGTCCTTACTCCTAAATATGATTATTTTCCCATTTTGATTTTTTTTTTCTGAAAGTAAAGACTGCAACATGATTTTTGTGCTCCTTATTTGGATTGCTTTTCCCCACTTGCTGCTACTTCTTGGCCATTTCTTTTCTTCAAGTTACTATAACTTTCATCTACATTAGTAAGCGATCCCAGCCAGACAAAGGTTGCATAGTGAACCCAATATAGTAGTCACAATACTATATAGCCGGATTTGGTTACATGATGCTGTCAGTGTAAGTAAGCTGTCATTGAGAGTAAGAGCAAAGCTTCCTGGATCAGTCACATGATTGATCCCAGCAAATCAGAGACAATGGAGTGAACAAAATGGTGTCATTAGACTACATTGCCAGTCAGATCTGCCTATGTGATGATGGCACTGAGGAGAAAAGAAGCCAACTGAGAGAGGGCGCAAGAGAGGGCACGGCAAATTAATACAGTTTTATTCCCTAAGGCATTGTAAAAAGTCATCAAAAACGGGAAGTACCGGTACTTTTCAACACTAATAAACAACAAACAAGGATCTTAATATGTGCCACCGCTGCTGCTATCCTCCTCTTCCTGCTCCCTGTCTGGCCCATGATTCTCCTTTGAACAGCTCCTGCCACCGACCTATCTGCTCTGGGAGCCACTGTCGCATGCAGAGGGCCTCTGCCCGTTTGAGCCAGCAGCCCCGAAGTGCACAACTGTGGCTTGGCTTTCGTGCCACCGGTCCAGGGCTTATGGCGGTGAATCGCAAGATCTGCCACTGTACGCCCTGGATACGATTGGACTGTTAGTAGCCAATCATGGCAGTTTAACTATGCAGGTTGCTTTGTGACCTTTTTTTATCATAACATTTCTGTGAACATTTCTGTTCTTTCTATTTTACAGATGAGGGTGAGAAATAGTGATTGCCCACAAGCTCTCTCTGAGTTTTTGCTTGAACTGGAATTTGAAACTGATCCACATACTGTACTTTAAAATTCAAGCAAATTTTATATTTTATGCAATACTTATTGAAGATGAATATAATACAGTAGTAATAATATTACATTGGTCTTTGGGGAAAAGGGGCTTTGCTTATTTTCTCCTTGAAAATTATACAATTTCAATGTGATCACATATTTACAAAACAGTCATACAGTATATCTTGCACAATAGTAACTGTTGAAGACTATTACACTGTCTTTAAGTGTATGATATTCAGAACTCTTATCAAACAAATTCTCTCTACGGTCATCACTTTGGACCTGGAGCAAATGCAGGCTCCAGTGTGTGGCGGCTGTGAAGAAGGCCAATTCCATGCTTGGGATCAATAAAAAAGGGATTGATAATAAGACAGCCAATATTATTATGCCGTTGTACAAATCGATGGTTAGGCCGCATCTGGAGTATTGCATCCAGTTCTGGTCGCCGCATCTCAAAAAGGATACAGTGGAAATGGAAAAGGTGCAGAGGAGAGCGACCAAAATGATTAGTGGGCTGGGGCATCTCCCTTATGAGGAAAGGCTACAGCGTTTGGGGCCCTTCAGTCTAGAAAAAAGGCGGCTGAGGAGGGACATGATTGAGACGTATAAAATTATGCATCGGATGGAGACAGTGGATAGAGAGAAGTTCTTTTCCCTGTCACACAACACTAGAACTAGGGGACATCCACTAAAATTGAGTGGAGGGAGTATTAAAACAGACAAAAGAAAATATTTCTTTACCCAGCGTGTAATTCATCTGTGGAACTCCATGCCACAGGATGTGGTGATGGCACCTGGCCTGGATGCCTTTAAAAGGGGATTGGACAGATTTATGGAGGAAAGGTCCATCACAGCTTACAAGCCATGATGGGGAAAAGCAATCTCCTGGTTGTAGGAGTAGGTTTTCTCTGTGCCAGGTGCAAGGGAGTGGCGACTGGACACAGGTATCTTGTTGTCTTGTGTGCCCCCTGAGGCATCTGGTGGGGCCACTGTGTGATACAGGAAGCTGGACTAGATGGGCCTTTGGCCTGATCCAGCAGGGCTCTTCTTATGTTCTTATGAGGTGAGAATGAGGCTCTCCTAATATCCTCTCTGTCCCCTAACAATCACAAGATTCAAACCCCAGCCATTGTTCTGCCTGAACTACATTTCTCCTTTCACCCAATGATATGACCTCACATATAACTCTTGGCCAAAAAAAAAAAAAAGGTAAACGATCTGATTACACACTGTGTTACTTTTATGGCCCAGGGTCACTGTTAATTTTGGCCACAGGTCATACAGGATAAAGTCCTAGAAGAACCAGGAGTGTCTTAATTGCTTGGCATGCTACTAGTCTGTTGTGATATCTCCAACGACTTATTGCTCATTGTGGATAATGTCCTTCCCCCTTGAATGTCGCTGAAACACGTTTTTTCCTACAGTTTTCCATTATTTATTCTTCTTAAAAATGATAGCTGAAGTTATTTTCAAAGATTTCAGCAGTTGCTAGAAAGATTACATTGACATTTAAAGAGAAGCAAAGTAACCATCAAAGCTCTATCGGCCTCTGCACCATTTTTCAAGAAAGAAAATGGATGGGGGGGGGAAGCCAGCAAATCCTAGCCCGCTGAAACTGTACACAAGTTTTGCTGCAACTCCAGGTTAAGTTTATCAATTCTGGCATTGTAAAAAGTGAATGAATTGGCATGACCCATAGAAATCTCAGGAAACACTCGAAATTTCTTTAGCCAGCTGTATATCAAGTATACAGTGAAAAAAGCCAGGGGAAGGAGAGTCGAAAAGAAGGGCAAAAGGCGAAATGGTTTGTGTCCATTTAAGAAAAAAATCAATAATAGTATAAAATTGATTTAGTGCTTGTCATAAAACATAAGTAAGTGCTGGAAAATAGAGAAAATTGAGTCTCAATTTAATCTGCACAAAAGCCACACTGTACTGATGAAGTGATCTGAGGAGAGAGCTACATAAAACCTAAAGACAGATACTTAATTGTCATATTAAAGACTCTCTTTTCTGCCTGCTGGAGTCGAGGGTTAGAACCCATTAATCATGTGGATAAGGGGCATTGAAATCAAATCTCAATTAAAATCTGTTCAATAATGTCTCTAATATGTTTTTCAAGCATTAATTTTTTCCCATCGATTCTACACCCCATAAATCAGATATGTTGCAGTGCATGTAATAGTTTATGGAGGAGAGGATTATGGTTTTATGAAGTTAATGCAGCAGAACCATTTAATTTACACAGGCTAAAGTTTTATGTCTGTTGCTCATTTCTATTATTTTCTTCAGGTAAAATTTCTTTGGGCTATAAAATGAAAAGTTTGTGTGTGTGTGTGTGTGAGTGTGTGTGTGTGCGTGCGTGCGTGCGTGCATGCACGTGCACATTTTAATTTCTATTTCTACTCTATACATGCCTGGCCTAAGGAGGTTCAGTATCCATAGAGGACTGCTGAGGAAAATACCCTTGCTTTTCAGTAAAAGGCTTGTCAGAAGAGATTCAGCTTCAGAACCTACATGTAACATTTTAACGTTTAAAGGATCAGCAATCATGAATATCTAAAAGGCATGGTCCCCTCCCCAGTGCCTGGCACAAAAGTCTTGATCACTATTCCTAGATGAGTATGGGAATGTTGAAATTTCTTGGAGTTGCATGGAAAGCATTCTGCACGTACTCAGATGCACTGTTGTTATTGCTCCACATTTGCCAGTACTGAGCTTTCTCACTCAGAATAGATCGAAACAAAGTTAAGGCCTGGCTCAGACCGTGCTCTACCCCAAACCGGAAAGAAAACATTGATTGAAGAATGTCTGAAAGTTTTACCAAAACTGCATTAGATAGGTCCTCCAAACTCTCCCTCTGTTTTTTTTGTATTAAGATCACAAAAAACATAAATATTCAGTGCCAAAATTCTTGACATGGATTGATGCAAAAAGCACATGGACCCTTTTTATTATGCCAAAATTATCTGGAGCCAATTGACATGATCTGTGAGGGTTGACTTTAATCTGATGGAATGATTTTTTTTTGGCCTTTTTAGAACATTTAGATTCATTTTTATCTATTCATTCTTATGTAAAATTGATTCTTTATTAAGTTTATATTATGCTTTTATCAATTTTTGTGATGGTAATAAAAATATTACACATATTGTGAAGATCTGCAATCCTGCTGACATACCTCCAGTGCATGAAGAGCTGAGTAAAGGAGGGGTTAGTTGGACTTCCTTTTCCCTATAACACATACACATGTCTGCCTGCACACACGTGAACACCCCAGGGTTGCCAAACCTTCAGGATTGATTGGGAGTCTCCAAGAATCAGCATCAGTCTCTGATTACTATTGAAGCAATCCTGGAGACCTCTACAGGGCCTCCCAGAATTAATGATGTTATATCACGCGGGGGGTTGGGGAATCTGTAGGAAGAATAACTTCAGTGAGCGAGTTGGCAAGCCTGCCACCCTCTCTAAGGCTGGTGCACTGCTGCTGTGTTGAATACACTGCAGTTCAGCCAGGTTGTTCCTATGAGGGCAAAACTCTCCCACGTCCCCCAGATTCCAGTGCATGTCACCACCCTTGTTTGTGTGAAAGTATCGTATGAGCTCCCGTTTGGGAGGAAGAAGTTTCTGAAAGCTTCAGGGAGAGGTGCAGGTGGGTCTTTCTTGGGTTGAACTGAATGGCTGCCTTGCAGTGCCTTATATCAGAGATGTGTCTGGTCTGGATGGATGGGGGTGGTATGACAGGGCCATGCTTGAATCCACTGTAACTACTCTGCTACCCTGGTGTGGATGGGGATAGCCACTAATCAAATTGCAGCATAGCTCACAAGTTGGCAGAAATGATATGGCAGAAATATCATCTCACCTATAAGAGCATTTGATCATTTTCTTCATTTCTGTAGGTGTGCACCAGCAGTGTACAATGGTTTCACACTTCACAGCAATGTCTCGATGGGTGGAGGGGAACGCTGCTCCGTGGGCCCAGTAGGACATGGACCTTAACACCAGGAAACTCCTAGCGCCAAGATCTCTGGGAATTGTAGTTTGCCAGGGCATTTGGGCCCTTACCGTAGTACAGTAGTGAAGACCTTGCAAGCCACAACTCCCAGACATTTTTGCACCAGTGACTTTCTGTATGTAAGGCGTTCTGGCCTGAGTAAAGCTCTACCCTTTACACACACTCCACTCTCCTGGTTGCTGCCTCTGGAAAGTAGGTTTTTGGGAAAGGGAAGGCCTAATGGAGTCATTATAACTTTATAAGGGAAAGGTAAGTGATTCTTAAGTCTTAAACTTTATTCATTATGAAAGGTCTTTCTCAGCGAGCTCTCAAATTCTTTGCTTGTGCATTTCTGAGTCTTTTCAGTCTTCTAAACTGTGATGAGTTACCCATCTTTACTCCTAGCCCCAGTAACATAGCACTAATGTTCTCATTTTTGAGAGCACCAGGGCAGTTATTCAGAAATCTGAATAAAGAATTTCTCACCGTGGAGCATGTACTTCTGGGTTACTCTACCTCCTTCACTCGCACACACCCACTGCCTCCTCCAATGGCTGTCTAACTTATGGATCTTTGCTAGGAGACTGTTAGTTGCCAATGGTTGAGTAACCCAGAAGTACACGTTCCAGGGGCAGAGAATCCCAGTGTCCAGGCTGCCATATATGGGAGTGGTCATATATTCTAATTTCTAGTTTGGAATTCTAAAAGATACTTCAGGAGATCAATTATTTTACTCTTGGAATGATCCAATCTGGGGTTTCACACTGCATTCCATACTCTTATTTCCTATTATTTGTCATTATGAAATTCACAACTAGTCAAACTGATCTGAAATCCTGATTTAAATGGACCAGCAAGCTTTTTGAGCCTCCCAACACAACCACTGGTGGATAGCCGACTGTGCCCCTTGGTGTCAATGAGTTGGCGATGGGGGGCAGGCAGTGGATGGAACAGTTGTTTCACTGGTGGGCGGGTGGTTCTAATGCCCAGGCCTAGTGAATTGTACTATCCTAATCCATAGAGCCTTTTAAAAACAGAAGGTGGTTGCACCAGAAGTGACACAAGGCACAGTTTTCAAACAGCTTGCTCCAGAGTGCACTTAAATCTCATTGAAGTCAAGGGTATTAGCCTAGAATTACTCCAGAGTAAGTGGCTTGCGTGCTGCAGCCTTAATGGCAGCGCCTTAATTAGATGCAAGCGAATTGCTCGAGACCCTTTTTACGACAATGCAAGCCTGAATGGCACACATTTAAAAGCCCCAGCAGCTCTAGTTTTCATGCAAAGAACTCCAGTCCCATGGGTGAGCCAATTATAAATCATAGCGAAGGTGAACTCATTCTTTCCCATTCACTGGAGTGGATTCAATGTCATTAATGTTTCTACAACTGATATCTTTGAAAAATAAGAAGGCTTTTCATATCTCATTAACATTATAGAGGAGAACTGAAATTAATTCTGTGATGGATCACTGCTGTATACATGGGAGCCAGTTCATTTTAATAAGTTCTTCTAGAAAATCAAGCCATGTCTTCCACCAAAGGGCTTGCTAATCCTCTGTGGTGTCTTGCATTGACCTCATTGGCACACATTTGCTATTGGCTGACGTTTCACCACCGTTAGGCTTAAATCAGCGGGTGTGAAATTTTAGCTGAGAGCAAACTGTGCCAAAATCCATTCTTAGAGCTCTCTCAACCTTTCATCACCCAAACGTTGAAGAGTGGCACCAAAACAGCAGACTGTGGCTTGTGTTGCAGGGCAACGAAGACAGGGGTTGAGAGCTGTATAAACTGGGCTTGATTTACAGAGAAGTCATGCTGGGAAGAACAGATTAATTTTTCATATCACATTATAGTTCATCGTGCAATTAAAGACCATTTAAGCTTAACTCGATGGGACGTCGAAGTCAAAATCCAGTTTGTACAACTGGATTGTACTGTATGAACGCACAGCTTTTGTTTGTTTGCTTGTTTGTTTTTTCTGTGCTCCGCTTTTTAATTTTGGAAAAGTCAGTGATATCTTTGGAGACCAGCCATATCAATAGTTGTTCCAAGAGGAAAAATATTGTATTATCAAATACAATGACAAATGTTTGTATCTGTTCATAGCAGACCAGAAAATTGATCCCTGAGAAGAAAGTTACAGAGCATGAGAAAGTGTGTTGATAACTTTATTATGTCAACTAATGCTGGAAGTGAACTTCGTAGATACACAGAGCTCTCCTTCAGGTGTAGCTATTAGAAGGAGGAAATAAGCACACACATTTTTTAAAGCTCAATTTAAAAAAGAGAAGGGGCATAGTTTAGTGCAGAAGTTCCCAAGGTTGGGAACGCTGTAAGTAGTTGCAGGAGGGCCCGACTGTGGCGATGGCGCTTCTGTAATCTGGGGTGCAGGGAGGCCCACAGAGGGATCCACGGGGCCCCCACACCCTCTGGAGGGCCAGGGCAACCCCCAGTGTGTGAAAAAACCTTTTCTTGTGCCGGTGCGTTCTCGGGAGTGCCGTCGCACATCACTGCACTTCGCCACCCCCCTTAGGGGGTAGTGACCAATTCTCCCTTACTGGGGTGCGTGCGACGCTCCAGTTTGAGAACCTCTGGCTTAGTGGTAGAGCATATTCCTTGTGTAGAAGATCCCAAGTTCAGTCGCTGGCTTGAGAAGGTAGGACTGGAAAAGACTTTTGTTTGAAACCCTGGAGAGCTGCTGCCAGATCATGCATGCAATCCTGAGCCAGATGAACGAAGGATCTGACTCTTCAGAAGGTGGCTTCGTAACTCCAATCCTCAGCATAATTAACAGCACAATCTAATGCATGTCTATTCAGAACTAAGTCCCATTGAACTCAATGGGATTTATTCCTACTAAGAGCCTAATGTTCCAGTGCCGATGTGCAGCTGCGCCATCAGGGTGCGCGCTGCATCCTGCGGTGGGTGGGGCAGTCATGGAGGCCTCCTCAAGGTAAGGAAACCTTGGGGCTGCATTGCGGCTACATATGTGCTGGAAAGTTGGTTAGGATTGGGCTGTAAGTGTGTATTGCATTGCAGCCTTCGGCTTGCACCAAATGCTTGCCATTGTTTCCTTGTTCACTTCCCTAGAGGATTGAGGGATGGGAGAAGATGTCTCTGTGGACAGAGGGGAGTGCAGAAGCGCTCTTCCTGTTGAGGCAAATGAATGGGAAATCTGCTCATCTGTGCGTATTGACATGTTTATAGACCTCTGGATCAGAGGACGTATGTTTGACTCACAGTTAGAACTGCTGGTTCTACATGTCAAAAATGTGAGGGCTGGACCCCAGCTCTTTAGTACATGGGCCATACTAAACCACATGTGTCATAGGTCATTCCATGACTGGCTGCTCTTATTAGAACAGGTGCCAGGGGCTTTGAATGTCATTGCATTAGCAGCTCTAAGGGAAGGGACATTTATGGCCCAATCCTATCCAGGGCCTGCCTGTGTGATGCAGGGACACTGGCACAGCCTTTGCTGCATCCTGCAGACCAGCTGGGGACCAGGCCAGCCGGGAGAGGTGAGTAAAGAAAATTTGTACTTACCTTCTCTGCCACTCTCTGGTTCCCTTTGGGCCTGCTCAGATCTACACCAGCTCTTTTGCTGGCATAGATCTGAACTGCCGCAGGGGCGTGTCTGGATCAGGATAAGGGCGCCAGATCCCATAGACACCACTGCTGCTGGGATCTGCCCCACCTCTCCCCCCCCCAGCCTGGCCTGATCCCCACCCTGATCTACCCCTGAACTTACTTCTCCTCCTGCTGGGATCCTTTGACGGACTGCTGTCGGCAGTGCACAGCCTTCTGGGCCTCGCATCAGTAGAAGTGCTTTGCAGAATAGCAGAGAGACTGCCACACCAGTGGCCCTCGCAGTTCACTAGCACAATGTGCCAATAGGATTGTGGGGTCATTATTAACCCTTTAACTGATGTTGCCTGGAGAAAGATGAAAAACACAGGTACAAAAAAAATACAGGATTATTGTAAGGGAATAGCAATTTACTAATTATGCATGAGCCAGCGGTTGGCGCAGTGGGTTAAACCACTGAACCATGAGCTGTCGATCGAAAGGTCGGCAGTTCGAATCCGCAACGGGGTGAGCTCTCGTTGCTTGGCCAGCTCCTGCCAACCTAGCAGTTCCAAAGCATGTTAATGCGAGTAGATAAATAGGTACCGCTTGCGGGAAGGTAAACAGCGCTCCGTGTTCCAGCCGCATTCTACGCGCTGCGGCAAGGAGAGTCACGTCGGCCACATGACCACGGAGGCGTCTTCGGACAACGCTGGCTCTTCGGCTTTGAAATGGGGATGAGCACCACACCCTAGAGTCGGACACGACTGGACTTAATTGTCAGGGGTCACCTTTACCTTTTTTTTAAATTATGCATGAACGTTTTAAAACTTCAGAAAATAGGACATGAGGATAACTGTTATAAATGAAATAACTGTTCGTATTTCTCAACTATTTTCTTCACAAGAGTGAAACACCCAGATAATTTAGTGCAAGCATCCAAAGCTTGAAGATTCTTAAGTTTCGATTGAAACATGTAACCATTGCTAAGTGAAAAACGCAGTCCCCACCAACCAGTTTCTTTGGTTTTATTTCTTATCTTTAATGGGAGCCAGTATGGATTCTCATTTTGTTTTTACCACACAGCTATATGTACAAATGTGTTTCTCCAGCATAAACGGAAATGGTGAATTCAGCATAAGCCTTGAACTGCTTATTTCATGTGCAACATCTCCTACCGTAGTTTTATTTTATAGGAAGGGTTAACATACAAGATGAACATACTACAAATCTAGGGGAAAAAATCTATTTCCTGCAAAGCAAACTATAAAACAGATCTCTCTCTCTCTCTCTCTCTCTCTCTCTCTCTCTCTCTCTGAGCTTCATCCTTTTATAATAGTGTTTCCTTTTTGCAGGACTCGTCGGCTGCGCTCCCTGCTACAATATCTCAGCTTGTTCTGTTTGACGGCTGTTCCCCTGTCATCACTCATTTTCAGTGGGCAAGGGGGAGCAATTGCTGGGCATCAAATCATCATCAAGTAAACCAGCCTTGACACTAGTTAAAAAGGGAGATGGATGGTCAGTTGACTTCAATGGAAAATATTCTCCTAAGTATCCTAGCAAGGTCCCTTGATACCAGCCTAGTGCTTTTTTTTTATGGGACCAGTGCAATCACCCATATTTCTTCTGGGTCATCGTTTGATGGCAGATTTTCACAGGTGATAAGCCCAAAAGTGTTAGGGGGAAATGAGGAGAAGTAAAAAAAGAAGGAAGAAACTGCCTTGCCAGTAGTAAGAAAGTAGAGTACCAATGCAAGGGAGGTAACTGGGGTATGTAAATTTAAGTACAGGATTTCCAAATTATAGCACCATTCCCCCACATGCTAAATTTACTTCATTTTGAAATTTGGGAACCAAATTCAAAAGAAAATCAAATACATTGAAATTTAAACAGGGTCCACCTTGGCCCTGTGATTCTTTGCATGTATGCAAGTTCCAAAACACACGCAAATGTTCCAATATTCATTTCTTCATCAAAACTCCTGCACAGACAAGGAATTTCCCCGACAGGGAAGACCATAGGCAATAAGGGACCCGTGTACACCTTGATGCACCTGTGCAGCTCTGGATCAGCCCCAATGATTTCTTCTACAGTTCATTTATCCATAATTTTGCAGGGGATACTGAATCAGTGCATTATGCCAATATAGACCATCTGTTAATAAGGCAGATGGTGTTCAATAGAGTCCTGTCTCCACAATATGGACTTCGTATGGCACATTTCTTTAGAGACAGGTTCCTGACAGCCTCAGCCAAATATTCCATCCTCTCATTGTGGTAGGTGACAAGAGGGCTGTAGTGTCACATACCACAAGGATTCACCACAATTCTTTGTGATGACAACAGTACATCTCTAGCTGCTTTATGCAGTCTTGTGAGAAGGTATACTTACTAGGTTTTACATCCTTGACCTTGCCCCAGACATGAGGCTTCAACTTCAAATGTTTTTGCTTCCCTAGGTGGGGTGGGTCTGAAGGATGAGCTGTGATGTAGTTGCCCGTACCTAGCTTGGCCAGAAAGACTCTCCCTCAGCTTAAGAAGTTGATAGGAAGAACATCTGCAAAGTAAAAAGTGTAGCTGGGAAAGAATCACATGCTGCTTGTGAGTTTGGAGATATGCCTCCCATGGGGAAATGAGAAGTTGCCCAGCAAGCCTTGTGATGAAGCAGAAGTCTTCAGACTGAACTTTCATTGCCCAAGTTGAAGGGCATCTGTTGGATTGAAAGCAGCATATGACCCACATGTACACGGCTCTTATAGTCCAATCCTAAAAATTCCCCTGCACTGATGCAGTAGCACCAGCATGTGGCTACGCTGCATCACGTGGGGGGATTTTGCAGGCTGGAGGTCTCCTCGAGGTAAGGGGACATTTGTCCCCTTGCCTCGGGGTAAGCCCCAGCTGAGGCAATGGGTCAACTCAAACCTGTGCCAGCTATATAGCTGGGGCAAGTCTGCGTTGATCCGTGTCACCAGATCAGGCTCGGGAAGGGGCCGTTAATCCGCCCCCTCCCGGGCCCAATCCGCCCACCCCCATCACCACCCTCCCTTCGCCCTATTCCACCCCTTCCCCGCCCTTCTCCTGCCCCTGCTCTGTCTGGCAAGGGACTTACCTGTTCTGGCGGCAAATGACACTTCCTGCCGGTGCTGCAGACCTCTGTGCTGTCACAAAGCGCTTTACAACACTTTTGTGACAGCGCATGCAGGTGGAGCATGTGCTCCGCCAACGCAAAGACTCTGGGACAGTCTTTCATTTCGCGTTGGGCGGGGCACCTCCAGTGAAAAAGCAGGGTGCAACTGTGCTAGCCCCTCTCTGTCCTAGATTATAAATGGGGTACCACTTCTTACCTTGAAGTGTCCCCTCCTATGAAATGAGATACCTGCTTGCCAGTAAAAGAAGTAGTGATGTGGTCGCATTCCTAGTGTTGACAGGGAGATATGGCTGAGACTGAAAAAAAAAATCAGAGTGGGAGGAGGATGCTGCCTGTGGGCCACTAAGATAGTAGAAAGCCATGGAAATGGTTTCACATGACACTGCAACTTTCCATGCAAAGTTAAATTTTAATCATTCAGGCTGAGTTTTGGTTATATGAATCGGCCCTTTTTTATTTCAGTGCAATAGTGTAATCTGTAGTAGTAATAATAATCCCAATAGTAACAGCAGGCATAAATAACACTTTGGGAAAGTCTGTCCAGGGGTGATGATCCACGCTGTAACCTGGGGGTGAGTTATCCTGAATGTGTTAAGCAGCGTGGTGAAAAACATTACACAAAGCACTTTTAAGTTCAAAGCTGAAGCAGAGCAAGAAAGCGAAATCAGATGGTGACAGATTGATTGAGGAAGTGGCATAATGCAGTAGAGTGCCTTCTGATTTTAATTCACACAATGCTGCTTATTACCCTTGAGGATAAGATGTACTATTTTAAATTCCTTTTAGCACTATTTATTTAAAACATATTTTTCTAGGATACGACCTGCGTTTAAACAACTCATATAAATGTAGCATCCCAGGAGATATCCCAGGTTTTCTAGAACTAGAAGGAACACACACACACACACACACACACACACACACACACACACACACACACACACACACACACACACACACACACACACACGAGTGAGAGAGCGCAATTTATGGAAATGGTGAAATATTACTCAGGCAGCAACTGTGCCTAGAAATGTAAAACCAGCCATTCATTTGGGATGTAACAGAAGAGAAGAAGTGTATGGAATCATTCTGTAATGCCAAGTTCCCTTAAAATCAATGGAATTTACTAGCAACTGTCTCTAGGATTGAGGTGCTAAGTCTTTTTAGACAAGGTGTGAAATGCATCCATCTCATGACCTAACAATAATTGTAAAATTCAGCTGGTATATGGCATGAGGACATCAAGTTGCAGCTGAAGCGCCTGATTGCATGCAAATTCAATCCATCAGTGCTTTGGCACTGGCAGTGCCCTGATTTTCATTGGCTAAGTTGGTGAGTGGTGATGCACTGGAGTGTCTAAGAACATGAGCTGTGCAGTGGGGAAGTTTTAACACGCTCCTCAGCCACCACCTCGCTAAGTAATCCGAAGCAAGCCCCATGCCTCTACCTGCTGTAGTATGAGAGAATAATATTGGCCTACCGTACAGGATTGTTGCTAGGAACAATGAGACTATTATGCAAAGGGCTTTGAATAATGGTAGAAATTATTATTGTAATATTAATAATTACTAATATTATTAATAATATTATTAAAAACAATTTTGTGACTGTTTGGTCATTTACATGGGTAATATTTGTGGTTGCAAAATGTCTTGGGCTGACCCTATAAATGTAGGCGTTTTAGGTCTACTCCTGTTAGAAGTGTGTGCCTAAACATGTAAAATGAACATGTGAAAAATGTGCTTGCAAACCCACGAATCCTACAGGTATGCTGATAGAGAGCCATGATTTACTGTTTTTCCACGTTTGAGTCTCCCGAGTCAAGTTTGCTTCTGCATCTGTTTTTCCTACTTTTATTAGTGACACATTAATAAATGTCCATGCATGAAATGGAAGCAAATGTCTGGCACTTCTGTTTGCGCAGCTTAATTTACTGGCAGGGTCTTCGTGCTAAGGTTGTATGCTTATATGGCTGACGATTTTGCTGTGTTTCTGAAGAAGGGCAAAGTACAGGGCAATAAGAATGATGAAATGTTAGGGGAAGTGGAGGCATTTTCATGTGATGCTGTTCAGTCATTAATACGTTGAAGCGCCCTGAGGAACATATTTAGCAACTCAATATGGTTGGGGCTGTTGCTCAGTGTAGCACACGTACGTTGTATATGCAGGAGATATGCCCCAGATCCATTCCCGGGTAGTGCTGGGAATGACCCCTGCCTGAAACCTTGGAGAGCTGCTGCCAAACAGTGCAGGCAATATTGAATTAGATGGGCCAACAATGGTCTGATTCAGCACAAGGCTGCTGCTTATGTTTACACAGCCGAATGCACTTCAACAGCCCAGTCCTATGCATGTCTTCTCCCAAGAAGTTCCATTGAGTTTACTCCCAGGCATGTGGGCATAATTGCAGCACTAATGTCTGAAACAAGAGGTATCAGACACCAGGCAATCTGAACATCTTTCAGATTCTGTAGTAAAAATGCTTTCAATATTTAGAGTAAGTGGTTTAAAGTCTAGACTCCTAATCCGTTTTAATCCAGTTAGTTTCGACCAATTTACATCATTGGTTGTGTTTAGTTGGATTGGGGCCCATCTGTTTTTCCAGTAAGATCTTTGATTCCTTGCTATTCGGAAAAGATGTCAGTTTTTAGTTTATTCGTGAAGGAATCTCTTTTAATTAGCTCAGGTGCACACCGCTTCTGGGTCCATCAGTTGGTTTTCCGTGGAACTCTGAGAGCTCGGTTTGAAATTCCTGACTAATGAATGCACCAGAGGACCCTTGTCTCTCGGGCCTTCATATAAAAGGACCCACTTCATAGGGTTGTTGTAGAATGTAGAGCTAAAATGGAGAAGATAGCAAGCACATCAAAAACAAACCAGTGGGGTTGCATAATCATTTAAAAAGCAGAGCTACCTACAGTAGATTTTCAGCACAAGCCTATGCATGTCCACTCAGAAGTAAGTGCCATTGTGTTTAATGGGACTTACTCCCAGGAAAGGGTGTATTGAATTGCAGCCTTAAAGTACTGTAAACATTTTGAAGCTGATTTGAAAAGGGAGAACATAAGCACAGATGTTATGTGTTTGTTTCCTTTCTATCCTGTCTTCCTGTCATCATGGAACTTGAGGTACTGTCAGGGCCGGTGCTATCATTAGGCCAACTAGGCAGTCGCCTAGGGCGCAGACCTCGGAGGGGTGCAGCGTCGACCTTTGAGGGGCACAGTTTTACACAGATTAGTGGTTTTTTTTAACCCATGTTAAAAATGCAACTGACAATTTATATCTTTTATATTAAGATAAATACCACAACAGTGTTATGGAATATAATTAATTATAAAGTCTGGGGTGCCTGTAGACAAATGCTTGCTGCAAAAACTTCCTGACATCCTGATAGTATTTTTATATTGCCATTTGAGCTTGCACAGTTCTTCATGCAGTCCTCAATTGCACATATCGGCACCTAAAAACTGGGTATATGGATGTTCATGACCTTCACATAGATATTTTATTGTCCCAAGTTGTTTTTAATATATGGCAATTGTAAAAATGCTTAAAAACTGAGAAGCATATGTTTCCGTACACCACGCAAATCAGAGCCATGCACACTGATTGTGGCCATTCTTGTTATATCTCTTAGGATGTCTAACTAGCTGTTTGTGCACCCTTTAGTTGCATAGAATGGTGAGTTGTTGTCATGTTGAATTTCTGAAAATGTTCATATTACTATTATTTATTTATTTTATATCCCTCCTCCCACCTTTCCCTCTGAATAAACGGTTATAAGAAATCCTCAGTGAAGTTAAAGACCTCCTTAACAGGGATATTAAATGCAAAAAAAAAAACCACGTCCCACGGTGTTGAAGTTTTAATATTTATATCCTTTTGCACACTACAACGAGATAAAGCTTAGAAAAATGGTGTGACATTGCTATCAGTTGAAGCTCTATCCCTCCCATTTCACCCTTTTTAAACTGAAGTAAGCAAGATGTAAGACATAATTTAACCTTTGTGCCAAGAAAGAAAATATGTTTTAACCAGCCTTGTATTTAATTTGAAGCCCACCCCATCCCAGACCTGCCTTATTTCTAATGTGTTTTATTTTTCGGTTCTTTATGTCAGTTTCAGATAGCTATGAAATCATTTTGTTTGTTTGTCAGGCAAAAGCTAGCTACCTTGCTTGTGTGTGTGTGTGTGTGTGTGTGTGTGTGTGTGTGTGTGTGTGTGTGTGTGTGTTTAAGCTCTACTAGGATTCACGGGTCTAGATTTGTGGGTGCTTTTGCCTTCCTGACAAATAAAGAGTTTCTGGTACAGCAACCTGCACATGACATCTCCCTAATAAATTCACATGACAGTCATGAAACGCTCCTATAATCAGTGACATGGGATGATTTTCTGCTCCTGACAAGCCCTTGTATTGAGTATGATAACAGTTACTTTGTCTTCATCCACTGCTGGAGTATAATATCAATCCGTTTGATGATCCAGCAAACGAAGCCCAACACTTCTGTATCAATCTTCATAGAGTGCTGGCTGTTGTCTAACAAAAAGCCTGAAATGAGATCATTCAATCACTTTACCGTCTAGGCTAAGCTTCTGGTACTGAAGTGGTTTTAACTCCCTGTCACTTTCTTTTGGCTTCCTTTATACAATAAAACCAGGAAACCAAATTGTAACAGAAATACCTGTATTTTAATTTTGGGACAACTGTACATAACCAAGAAACCAATGGGGAAAAAGAAAGAAGCAAATCTGCTTTATTCTGATAAATGCTGTGACACATATTTTTAAAAAATATTGTTTCTCTCTAAAATATAAAAAAAAATTATGCTACAGATTCTCTCTGTCTTTCTCTGACTCTCTCTCTCTCTCTCTCTCTCTCTCTCTCTCTCTCTCTCTCTCTCTCTCTCTCTCGCTCTCGCTCTGTGTGTGTGTGTGTGTGTGTGTGTGTGTGTGAATATTTTTTTAATTAAATAGCCACTATTTTCAATCAGAATATTTTGGACTGAATTCTTAACCAACAATAATTCATTATCATCCTTTTGCTCTTATAGAGAGCCCATAAATACACAACACCAAAACTTTTATTGTACTATTTATTTATTGTTAATGCGGCAACTTTTCTAAGCATCCTAAGACCATTGTTGTGTACAGATATAATGTAACACTGCAATTGCTAATTGTGACAATATCAGATGTCACCCCACCCATCCCCCCTTCTCCTGGAAGTCCAAACGTTTTCTCAGAGGATCTTAAAACTAAAGGCTCTCTCTAAAATTGTTCCAAATGGAACATTCTTGATGGCCAGAAGTCTGCAAGTCATAAGAACATAACGTAAGAACATAAGAAGAGCCCTGCTGGATCAGGCCAAAGGCCCATCTAGTCCAGCTTCCTGTATCACACAGTGGCCCCACCAGATGCCTCAGGGAGCACAAGACAACAAGATACTTGTATCCTGTCGCCACTCCCTTGTACCTGGCACAAAGAAAACCTACTCCTACAACCAGGAGGTTGCTTATCCCCATCATGGCTTGTAAGCTGTGATGGACTTTTCTTCCATAAATCTGTCCAATCCCCTTTTAAAGGCATCCAGGCCAGGTGCCATCACCACCTCCTGTGGCAAGGAGTTCCTCAAACCAATTACACGCTGGGTAAAGAAATATTTTCTTTTGTGGAAGCAACTCTACCAGGTTGTAGGGTCTTGCCAGCATCAGACTCTGGCTCTGAAGAGAATCTTTGAACCCTTTATGACTAGCATCAGAAGGTGAAAATGCATGGGAACTTCAAGCTTACCCTTTGTCTTGCAACACCTGTCAATTAGCAGCATTTTGGGGGTTTCCAGATCGGACAGAGTGTCCAGATTGCAGTAAGATGGAAAAATAGTTGATGATCCAGTTCCCTGGCCTACAGGAGTCCCTTATCCTGGCTCTGTTGCCTTAACTTGGACTGGCAAGCAGCCATACCAGACAACCTTAAAGGGAAAAAAAAGCATTATTACTATAACTCTAATGATGATTCATTTTAGAAGGTCTAAAATGTTGATTAGTTAGTGACAAGGAATGAATGCCCACCCCCCACGTGCATTAGCATGTGGTGACCACTATAATAATATCCCTTGCTGCTCCTGACTTGCCACACACAAATGATTCCTGTTACCATCCCAGCAGTGCGGTTTGCAGTGGCATGATAGCAGAAGGCTACTTCATATGGTCATTCACTTGATAGGAATGGCTTAGCAAGTGGAAGCAGCTACAGAGCAGGGCCAGCCCAGCCATGAAGTGAACAACGTGGCTTGCATCAGCAGCAGGTGATGGGGGTAGCAGTGGATTCAGAGTGCCTTTCACATGGAGTCGGCTGCTGCTACCTTCCTCCAGCCTGCTGCAGACGGGCAGCCCAGTCCTGTATAAAGATATGTGGCCGGCTTAAAGGGCCGGCCGCGTATCCTAAGCCCATTGCGGGCTGCACCAGGGCTGCTAGGCCACACCTCAGGTGAAGGGGCCTTCCCGCTGACCAGCACGGGACTTACCTGTGGTGGCCGAAGTAAGGTAAGGCGGCCTAGTAATTGGTGCTGGCCTCCGTGCCGGCACCGCTTACTCTCTGGGTGTCAAACATGCCTTATGGCACATTTACCCCTGCTAACTGGGCAAGAGGCACTTTTTCAATTGGTGCTCCTCTTATATTTAGCAGGGGGAGAGTAACTGCCCCCCTTTCACCCCAGCACAGTGTCTTTTCTGGTGGCAGTTTGCTGGTGGTGTTCTGCATCTTTTTTAGATTGTGAGCCCTTTTGGGATAGGGAGCCATTTAACGATACATATTTTGTCTGTAAACCGCTTTGTGAACTTTTTGTTGAAAAGCGGTATATAAATACTGTTAATAATAATAATAATAATAATAATAATAATTTACGACACCCTAGACCGGTGGAGCGCTAGGCCCGCCTATTGTTAGATAGGATTGCACCGTGAGCCACATAGACCTCCCTCTCGCTTTTTGCTTCATCTGCTTCCATTTCCGTCCCACTCAGCTTGCTCCTTCTCTCGTGCAGTCCCTTTAAACTTAAAGGGATTGCATGAGGAAGGAACGATGCAAAGGGGTGGGGAAGGAGACACCTGTCTCCTTCCTTGCAGCCCCATTAAAGAAAACAGAAAATGCAGTGCACACTGGAAATTTCCAGCATGACTTGCACTTCCTGTTTTGACTGAAAGGATAAAGCTGGAAGGAATGCAGTACAGTCCATAACTATGTTGGGTGTGTGTGTGTATGTGACGGCGGATCCAGTGTCAGGTGCTAGATCTAGTTCAGCTGTCCCTGCTACAGAGGCTAGTTTAAAGTGGACTCTATATAAAGTTTATGTAACTTTCTTCAGACAAAATTGTCCGTGGGAACAGCTGTGTGAGGTTTGCAATGGGATAATATGCACTAGTCACATTGACATGCCTGTTAGACATCCACCCTACCCTTTGCAGTCTAGGCATTCAGTGTGTGTCTGTATAGGCCCGTGATGGCGAACCTATGACACACGTGTCACAGGTGACACGTGAGGTCATTTTGGGTGACACGCCAGCGTTTCCCCCAGGGCCCCGACACACATTACATTTTCGCAAAATTTTTACAGTTTTGTCTTGAACATGTAGGGCAGGGATTTTGACAGACCTCTTTCAAATTATTATCTAGTAAAATTCAGCAACAAAAAAAGTCACTAATTGATGTTAAATAAAATGCAAGGTGTTCTATAGTTGTTTTCAGTTCAGTTCAATTCAAAATTACTATTAAAAGTAGCAATAGTCAAAAGTATTATTAAAAGTTGGGGGGGGGGACACACGAACAGAGTCAAGTTAGGCATTTTCAAAAATGTTGACACACCAAGCCCAAATGGTTCGCCATCACTGGTATAGGCAATGCTTAAAGCGGGAGGGTATCTCTGTACGTGTGCCTAGAGGTGATGGTGGGTGGTGCGTTGGCAGAAGGGCATGGCTACTGGGTGCAATCCACTTCAAGCGACACACGGGTTAGCTGTACTAGTGACAATTTTGTCCGGAAAAGGCATGTGTTTACCAGCCTTCAGTAACAATGTTGGAGTGCAGCAACTGCTACAGCAGTAGGGCTTCACCAAATATGACATCACATTGAGGCAGATGTGCCACTGCGCTACAAGATGCCAGGAACTGCCAAATATTACAGATCTGTTTTAAAAAAATGATTTTTTTTCTTGTACTGCCTTAATAATACTAATCATTTTTACCTGCTATTTCATAGATTTCTCTTTTTAATGATTGTTAGTGACTTTTGTATCCTCTTCTTTCTCCAAGGAGCTCTGTGTGGAATACATGAGGCCCCCAGGGGATGTACCATGCAGGAAATGGTGAGACCCAAATCTCTTTTACTTCAGGGAAGTAGTGACACCAAGTACCCTCAAAATATTCTGACACTACAAGCTTGCAAATTGTAGATAAGACTTCCCAATTCCTGAACAGTCCTTTATTCTTATGAATAAGCTCAGTGATTCTTAAGCTGTGGTCCATGGGCTGTGTTTGTAGACCTTGCTCCTCAGCCCAGCTATCCCAATAAGAAATCAAAGTTTTAAAAAGTAACAGTACCGATAATTTGTTCAGGGGGAGAAGAGCTCCATGAGTGAACTGTACTCATGATGTTTTGGATTGGGGTTCTTTTCTGAAGGTTAGCAGAACTTTCTTTCTGAAACCTGTTTGGATGTTATATGTATACAAATGTCCATGAAAATAATATTTTGGAGAGCACAGGAAGTGTGTTTTAATAGAAAAGCTTACTTCATTATTAGTAACCATTATGTAGGATTAGTGCCACTTCATGTGGAATAGCCTCTATGTACTGAGTCCTCCTAATTATGTCTTTCTCATTACGAACCTCAATTAAATCAACAACTTATTTCTTGGGCATTGCAATCCTGAAGATCCGGCTGGCGATGGAACAAGCGTTCCGTCGCCGGAAGCAGTTGCAAACGTGCCATGAAGCACGTTCGCGATGACTCGGGAGTAAGGCCTCCCTCACTCCGGCACCGGATCTCCACGCAGATGGTGGCAGAAGGTAAGTGCTCTGTTGCCGGCTGCGTGGGCAATCCGGCCGGGTGAGGGAGGGGGGCCATTGGCCTAGTCGGCCCGGGAGGGGGAGGGGGATGGCTTCGGCCTTATCCCCGTCCCCGCCGGGCCGGCTACGCCATTACACAGCCTCCTCTACTTCCTCTAGCTATTCAGCTATTCAGTTGGCAGAAATCTGAGGAAGCCGATAGGGCCGGCCCAGGTTTACACTCTGGGAAGGGGACAAGCGTCCCCTTCCCTGAGTAGATCTCTGGCCTGGCACGCACCGGGCAGCCGGTGCACAGGATCCGGCGGGCGGCCCTGTGCCGCCGGCCGGATCCTTAGTCAGGAATGCGCCCTGAGTGTGTTTTGACGACAATTTGTAATACGTCTCAAAAAACTCTTAGCAGGAAGCATTAGCCATAAGTATATGAAGAAAAGCACCAAGGCAAGTATTGGAACTTTGAAACCTGTTTGTACAGCACAGATTAGCTTTGCTAGCTGGTTCTATGTGCATGTCAGTTTATAGGAAGTGTATACTTCCAGTTTATACGATTCATCTACTCTGCTCCAACTCAAGACCACTGAATAGAAGTGCATGGCACTGTGGATGCACCAATGCCAGGAACAGCTTCCATTATCAGGTGTGACCTAGCTGTGTCATGCAAAGCACAAAATTTGTGTCATACAGCACAAAATTGAACAAATGGAAGGACTTGATTGATGGCACTGAGTACAAATCACCTACACGCTATCCTATGAGACTTCAACTCACTAGTTAGCTAACTTCATTGGTGCAACCCTATGCACTTAATTTCATATAACGAGAAAGCAAATGACAAGCAGAAGAACACAGCTACCGTACTTGTTACAAATGCCAAGCATTGTAATTTACAAAAGCTACATTAACAACAGATGCTCTCTGCTATCATATACATAGCTGTGTGATTCACACGATGGTGCCCAATGTGCGGGGCTTAATTGGAACTAAGCTGAGCTCCAGAATCCTGGGATATTGATATAATGCCTGAGAGTTTCCCTGACCATGTGCAGAGTGGATTTCCCAGGTCTGAGTAAACCACAATTGGCCCATGCTTACCTGTGCTTCTGGAAAAGGACATTCTGAGGTGATTGTGTGCCTTGACTTCTCTCATTTTTCTATTCAACAACCCTGCTTCTTTGATTGGAAATTTGAATTGAATGCTGATTCCCTAGTTGTGTCCCATGAACCCGGAATACTCCTAAGTATTCTAAATTATTGACTCTTCCTTAATGGAATTCATCTAGCAGCCCATCTCGTATAATACATTGTCAACACAACAGATGTTACCATTTATTTTTAGTATCCCTCCCTATCCTGCCTACTGTCTCTGCTCTTATCATACACTCCCTATTAGAAGGAAGTAAAATGGCACCTTTTAAAGGATTTTAATAATTTTCCTTTAAAATGAATGTATCAAAACAGCAACCCAAATGGGATGGACAGTGTACTTCAGAAGTTTAAGACAGATGTATATCAGTCTGTTCATCTGTATGGCAGATGGGAGGGGAACAACCCAGGCAGCATATGTCAAAAGTGACAAAACACTTTCTTGGGGAAAAAATGGAATTCTATTAGGACGTGGGAACTAATGTATGTGTCAATCCATTAAGATTTAGCATCAGGACCTTTTTTTTTCCCCAAGTAAGATAAAATGAATTGCAAATACATTAACAATTGATCCATAAACCATTACTGAGTGCCAGTAAATTGCATGTGAACAGAATTAGTATCTCTTCAGATCCACTGCTGTTGCTGAAGCCTTCCTGGTGAGCAAGGGAGCTGCTTTGCTGCTGAAAATCTAACAACCAGTTTTGCAATGTCACCAATTTTTTTCAATCATCCAAATACCACCAATTCAATTAAGCTCATAAACTTCCTACCCATAGTTCTCCAGGATAAGCAGCTCCATTTAAAAGTGAATGTGGACGAGCTTGTGCTGTCCATGTGAAATATTGTTCAATCAACAGCCAAAGTTTTACTTGTCAGTTTTGATATATCCGATAATAGCTGTAGGTTGTTTTGCAATGTCCAATGTTCTGTGAAGATGGGCTTTTCATATTCTTTATTGTTTTTTTCTGACAAAATGTTGCCTGGACTTTTGCAGTTTTGTGAAATGAAACAACAGTAAAAACAATATATAATTTAACCCTCATAGACCTAGCTGGACTGCAGATAAGCATCTTTCCCAGGCTTATAGTGAGTTTTTGGTAAGGATATAATGAGTTCCTGTTCATTGATCCCTTATAAGCATCCTCGGTGATTGAACATAAAACCCATGTGCAATAGGTACTAATTCATTTGTATCCCCTCTCAGCTCTATTTTAATCAGCATATGACAGTGTCAAAAATCCAGTCCACAATTAAGCTTTAGAAAACGTTCTGAATTTTACCATACCATGGAGAATGAATCACAGGAGTCTTTGCTGCTTTAGAAAAATTTGTGCTCATAGATCTGTATGAATAGTGCACTCCAGGTGCTCAGTGATTTATTTTCTTTACCAGTGCTGCTTGTTTCCCTTCTCTGAAACACCATCATCTTTTGTCCTGAGATTACTAAACAGGGTTATTCATTTACATTTTGTTTTCTGTAATTTTATACCGTATTTACAATATTGCTGAGATTGAGGATTTTTTTCCTTTGAAGCAAGTGTTTACAGTATAAACAGGTAAAAAAACACACACAATAAAAATAAAGAGCTCAGAGACACAAATATACCCACAAAAACAAATCAACTTAATAAGTGTCCTGTTAAATGACTTGGCTGCCTAATTGGGATTATTGCTAAGGACCAAATTCATTGACCCTGATCAGTGAATTAATGGCACACCTAGTTTGTGGGGAAAGTCCATTTAAATGATATGCTTGGTGTTGTCCTCAGTCTATTTGCATTAGTTAACAGGTGAGAATTGGTGTCCATCACATAAATGTCTGCTGCTTGACTCTCGGCTCATTTTTTTATTGGCTTAGTTGCTCTTTTGTGGCAAACAAAATGATTCAGAGGTACCTTGCTCTCTGACAGTGTTACTTAAATATGTTAATACTTTCACAGGAGGAGGATTGCCAAGCAGAGGAACAGGGAGGTGTGTAACCTCCATGAAAATGTTGATAATTTTATCAGCATTCTAGAAAGGATATATAGAATACAGGGGATAAAATCATGATTCACAGATTTCCAGAAAGAACTCCTTTTACCCACCCATCCATTCAAAGCACAGATGAAATGGCAAAAAGAACAAAATGACAGTGGTTAGCTCTTATGGCAGAGGGGACTAGGATTCACGCAGTGAGGAAAGTAGAAGATCTGAAACCGACATCATGTTTTCTCATACTTCATACTTGCTCACTTTCACCAATGGATTCAGTGTCTGCTGAGTGTTCTACTGCAAAACTAGAATCGGGTCCAGATGAAATTCTCCATTTGGGCAAGGCCCCTGATCAGTTTGTAATTTCTAAGAAGGGTTTCCCGTCTTCCTACAAATCTCTCCCTCTCATCCAGAAGTGCCGTCCATGTCACTTGAAGCGCAGGGCACCTGTAGGAATATTGTCTGCACTTGCTTAGTGGTACTTCCATCTTTTCTTCTTTGCTACATTCCAGAATTATACCCTTTCATTAAACATAGATACCGGGGCTGAGCACTGCCCAAATGAAGCCATTCCTTTTCTATACCTTTTCTCTTAAGCCCCCCCCCCCCCCGGGACAGAAATCTTATTTTGATAGAATTGCAGTTTGTGATGTTTTTCTGATGGTCTTATAAATAAATTGTAAATAAAATTTTGTAAAGAAATTTAGCAAATGTGCATGCCCCACCATACCCTGGATGAAGATAGAATTGGACAGAGATAGAGGCCCTCCATAAGGGGAATATAGGTGTAGGGTTTTCATTCTAGGGGCGGTGTTTAATAATTTCAAAAGATTTCTCTTGGTGTTGCCATATGTTTTTATGGCCAATTTTCATGAAATTCACAGGTAATACAGAGATACCCCTTAAGATCTCTACTAATTTTTTTTTTAAAGGGATTCAGGAGTTATCCATAAAAACAGTTCTAGAGGTTTGAGCTTCCAATTATTTTGTGTTGTGTCTAGTTTGCACCAAAGTTACAGGAAATGCAGAGCCTACTCTAGGAATTTCCTTGAAAAAATCAGAAAAAATTGATGCAGGAGTTCCCAAGGAACTCCCATAGAGTCTGGGATCCTTGGAACAAATTAATAGAGAAAAATATAAATGAATCACATCCACAAGACAAAGTAATTTTGATGACAAGGAATTGATCTTTTAGGATCAATAGAATGAGAAGGAATGTGTTGATTTTAAAGAACTCACCAAAAACTCCTAGAAATATTTGCTCACAGAGATAATTCACACACGACTGAGAAAATAGTTAGCCCAAGACCTGTGTTCATAGTTCCCTCTCAAGAATCGCTCTGATTGGGTGACAGGGAGGACATGGCAGGCTGACAACTCTGCCAATCGCTCCGTATCGACAGAGTACATCTAATGGACTTAATTACTCTACCCCTGGATTGAAAGGGAGTACGAAGAGATAAACCATATTTCTTTGAATCGCCCCCATTCTGACACTTCAAGGCAAAGGCTCTGAAGTTTTGGGTTGGTCGGCGAGGAAGAAGGATTACCAACGAGCTCAAGCCACAGATGAAACCGTAAGCCAAGCCACCTCCCACATGCTTTGCTTTACTTAGGCAAGGGGCGTAGAAATGATTTATGAACTGAAGAAATTAGCCGAGATAAGAGCTAACGTAAAAAATAATACGTTGCGAAAAGACGAAGTGTACGTTCGAAAGTGAAAGTTCTAAAGTGGAGAGTTTTATCAATTTTTTCCCTGTACTTACAGAAGATTAATGCAGTATAACAAATTTGAAGAAGAAAAATGGGTTGGCTTAATATATTAAAAATATTTGAAACAGGAATTAAGACCTTTAGATGATAAAGGAAAAGCTAGTTAACCCTTTTGTGAATAAGAAAAAAAGAATGTTCTATTATTTGAAAAGAAATAAGACGTGATTTGTTTTTAAGAATCTTATATAAAAAGGGGATATAGTTTTTTTTAGATAGAAAATTTGGGAGGTTTTTTGTTTTAAAAAAATAAAGTTGAAGATAAATGAAAAGTTAGTGAATCTTTTTGTGAATAATTGGAAACCACTTATAGATTCTTTAAGAAAGAGAGAAGTGATGGAATGTGGATTTAATGAATAGTATATTGGAGAATAGGCTTAGTTAGATATTATAAGTAGAAAAATATATAATAGTATATAAGTAGGATTTACTGCTTCGCGCTTGCTGTAATCTTTCGTAATATGTTGTATTGTTTTGTTTTGTTTTGTTTAGTGGTATATTAATAAAATTAAATATATATTTTTTAAAAATCGCTCTGATTGGAAGAAAAAGAAAAGGAAGCACTAAGCAGTGGTGTTCATTCAGCTGCTACTGTGCCTCAGAGCTATCAATCAGATTGTCCCTTGTCTGAGCACCCCCTTCTCCCTCTAACTGCTTGCAAGCCACATTCCGTGGATGGAAGAGAAAGCTCTAGTCTAGGTGATATAGAGACAAAGAAAAGAAGAGGGAGAGAAACCAAGTGAAGCAGCCAGTCACCTGAAGTTACTTGGGATGGCTTTGGTTCAGAATGGCTTTGGTTCAGATGGCCGTGATGCCATCCAAATTTTTATTTATTTATTTATTTGTGCTATTCTCTTCTAAAAAGTACTTTCACATATTTTCTTACTTTTTTAAGCCATCCGCTGCCACTGCTTGCCACCACCGCCTCAGGTTTTCTGCTTGCCCCCCATATCCCACTGCCGCTTGCCGACTGGCCCGCTGCATCTCGGGGCCGGCCGGGATTGAAATACCACCCGTCTCGCCTGGCATTGTGTTGATTGACTCACTCAAATTGATAAATACCAATTCCTAGTGGGGTAAATTTGCATTTGAGCAATTTGCCTATACTTGCTGTTGATTGCAAGTGGCACCACACTTTCCTGATTGAACACATGCAGAGTTCAACACTCTCCTTAAAATTGTGTCTGCACTGGTACAGATCTACAGACCCAGTCTCACATTAATTTCTCAATCGACCTGCATACTCTGCAGTTGTCACTGTGCCATCGGATCACACGGATAAATGTGATCAAAGGGTTGGTGTTAGCATTGTATTAGGGACTGTGTCCATTCTGGGCTGGCTTTGGCTACATATTGCATTTGTAAACAGGTACATTTTGCAGGACTGATAATTGCAAAAAAGAACTGATACAGTCTTACCCTCTCAGCCTCTCCTTGCAAAATTTTACAGATATTTCCACACCTACTGCATTTGATTTACTACAGCAGTGCAGGAAATGTACCTATCAGTGGGTCACATTCACTCGAGAAGGCCTCAATAATAGCTGAAAGATATTATGTCTTTACCTTTACTTTTCCAGTCCTATCATCTTTTATCTTCCACTTAAGCATACAAAACACCCCACAGGAACATCATAACTTGACTGAAGTAAATCAGAAAAGTTATTTTCTCTTCTTCCGAATGGATGAAACTTAACCTTACCAAATCTCTAATTGCTAAATAAAATCGTCCCATTGCTATCTGTAGATTGCTCTTAGCAAAGTTCGTCAGGTTATAAATGTTCTTCACAACTTCTTGGCAAGTTTCCCCCATCATAGCCTAAGTAGAATGTTTTCTGTCATCCCATGCAGAACATATCAGGAGGAAACAGCAATGATGGGAGGTATCACATCTAGTACTGCTGCTTGGTTGATGGGAAGAGGCCTAGGTCCATCTGGCAACCATATTGGGGGATTACACTGCAAGTTTTGCTTGTCCTGTGCATAATGTTGTTACATATTTAGTCATCCGGGCATACAATAGCTAAGTATTCTTTGTTATGTTTTATCTTCCAAGCTATCTTGCTTGGGACATAGTATAATAAAGTGAATCAGATACTCTATTTTATACTCAGTATCTGATACTCTATCAGATACTCAGAATTAGGGTTTTTGCAGGGTACTAAGCTATGGCTTGACAAGTTACTCTCTTATAGAGCCTGAACCCTATGATTTAGTTACTCCATTTTGCTTGAGTTCATGTAAAACAGGGGTGGGGAACCTATTTGCAGTGGGGGGCCATTTTCCCATAAGGAAAATTTGCTGCGGGCCGGCTGTCGGGCCGGCCGATCCCCCCCCCGCAAATTTGACCCCCCCCCGCGAATTTACCTCCCTCCCACTCCCTACTCCGCTTTCAGAAGGAGTAGGCACCGACCTCGGCGCCTCCTCCTTTTTAAAAGTGGCCTTCCTGGACCTGCGCACAGTGCCGCTGAAGCCAAGATTGCCGAGAGGGCAATCTTGGCTTCAGCGGCACTGTGCACAGGTCCAGGAAGGCCACTTTTAAACCGAGGAGGTGCGGGAAAGTGGCGGCGGCGGAGCCTCCGGTCCCGTCCCGTGCGGGCCGGATTGGTCCGGTCCCGCGCGGGCTGGACCGGATCATCCCGCAGGCCAGATTAGTCCGCGGGCCGGAGGTTCCCCACGCCTGATGTAAAAGAATAAGGTGTCCCCCATATCTGTGGGTCTCGTGTCTGCGGTTTCACTTATCTGCGGTTCTCAATTTCCCCCCATCACACTCTTGACTCCCCTTTCTTTGTCTGCAGACGCTTTGCAAAACGAAGCTCTTCATAAAAGGAAGCAGACAGAGAACGATAGACTCATAGCTGCTAGAGGAACACTTGAGGAGGTAACAGTGAGAACACTAACAGGAAGTGGAGACTAGCTTTTTTGCTGTCTTTCTCCTTCCTCGGCTGTCCGCTTCCTGTTAGCATTCTCACTGTTGCCTCCTCTAGCATTCCTCTAGCAGCTATGTCTAATGTTGTCTGTCTGCTTCCTTTTACAAAGAGCTTCGTTTTGCAAAGTGTTTGCAAACTAACTGCTGTCTGCTTCATGTTAGCGTCGTGCTGAGGATGGGAACACAGTAAGTATAACACAGGAACACAGTAATGTTTGCAGCGATCCGTGGTTTTGGGTATCCGCGGTAGCAGCAGGAACGTATCCCCCGCGGATATGGGGGGTATGCCTGTATTTGACTTTCAGCCACCAACATTTTGCTGGTGGCCTTATCTCTAGCTAACCTATTTCTCAAATTCCCACTTCATGTTTCTGGAACATAACGGAGACTTAATGTTGAATGAAGCCTTATTGGGCACACTACTTCTGAATTGTGTTAAAGAGTGTTACGCTTCCAACAATCATAAGTGAGCATCTCAACATGATATCACTACTAGTCATACCACTGTCTTTGCTTTGAACATTGACACCACCATCTTGGATTTTTCTAGGCATGTGCAGTTCTTTTCTGGAGCGTGAACTATCAAATATGGTGGCATCCAAAATGCCCAGCTCATCAGAATGCTTGTTGAGCCCCAGTTAGTTAAGGCAGGAGTTCAAGGATCAAAACCACAAGTAAGACTAAAATGCTAATATGGGGCACACACTTTTGCTTGCGTGGAAAAATCCATGCTATAGTAAACTTTCAGAACCACTGCATTATGTCATGTACTCTCATTAAAATGTACTGCTAGCATCTGTGCCATGGGGATCCTGGTTTGAATAGTACAACATGTATTATCTTCTCAGTTATTAAGTTAATTTCATGAAGAGTAGCCTTAAATAATCCTGTTCAATCCAATCTCTTTTCTTTATCAAATTCAGCACAGATTATTAGGCACAGAAATTACATAAAATTACTATTGCTGCTAGGATGTACAGTGCCACGTAAAACACTAATGATAATTAAACACACATACCATAGAGTATGTGTGCATTTTGTGTGAAATTATCTGTGGAGTTTTAAGTTCTTTAAGTGGATGTCCGCACCGTACAACACAATGACTCATTCTCCCCTCTGACCAATTGAGCATTAGGGTAAATTAAACTTAACTTATAAACTTTCAAAGAAAAATCTGAACTGATGCTTAATGTGAAATAATGTGACGGACATGTAGGAGATACCTTACACAGTGTGGCAGATACCCTGTTAAATTGTCCGTGGTATTGGGAACTTGCAGGTCATTGACTATCCCCATTTAATTTGGCTAGTACAGGACATTTCTAATAATTAATACTGTAATAACACTTAATGATCTGCACTCATGCAATCTGAAAAACCAGCTAGTACTGCAGTTTTTAGTGGCTGCACGAATAGCTAGTTTTAAATTTGTCAAACACTGCTATTTCAGTGCACAACATACAGACATGTAGGAGACCCTGCCCATGGGGCTACCACTGACCCAGATGGTGATGACCCAGCTGAGCATGACATGGCAAAAGTATGACATGGCAAAAGTAAAGAACTTTGTCCCAAGGGAAGTGTTGGCTCATTTGAAAATGGCCCTGGAAATCAGGATTGAGAGGTAGTCACCGGTGCTAATCCTCCAGTTGGGCTGTACATTTAAGTTTCATTATGAATAGCACTAATGAGAGTCAGGGACGACTACCTTTCTGTATCAGTAATAAGTAGGATGGGAAAGTTAATTCAATGCTTTGGACCTTCTTTTTTACAAACTTTCCTCCCATGACCATGGGTCAGACCATGGTTGAAAACAATCTTCACTTTTGACATTGTAGACATTTTCAACACACAAAGCTGCCTTGCACATAGAGTCTAACCATTGGTCCATCTAGCCCAGTTTTGACTAATTTGGCTGCAGCAGGTCTCTAGGGATTCAAACAAAGGTCTTTCTAGCTCTGCTGCATAAGATCTTTCTAGGTGAAACTATGAGGAACTGAAGCTGAGACCATGCCCACTGTTACATATTCCTGGTGGATGATGATGGATAATGAAGAACAAGAAGAAGAACAAGAGGAATGTTGAAGGGTCAAGTGATATGGACCATGTCATCTGTATACGTGGAAATATTACAGAATGGATGGGAATGACTCACCACTGGGAAGCCATTTTCAGCACTATCCCCCATAGCTACTTTAACATATGCTTTGGCCTTCAGAATTTATTTCAGAGAGCCTTTTTCAGTCAAGCAATCCGAATAACCTTATCTGAGCGACCCAGATGTAGCTAAAACTACAACCCACAACACATATATGTGGAAGAAAGTCCCTTTGATATAAATGGAACATTTCCAAGTAAGAGCCAATGCTTGATGGCCACTCTCAGTTGCGTAATGACAACAACACACACAGGAATAGATTTTTTGCATTCCACTGCAGATCAGTGGATTCCACTGCAGATCTACTGTGAATTGATTTTGGTGTGATCTCTTGCATGGCAGGTCCTGCAGTTGACTGCCTACTATGTACAAACAAACAAACAAACAAACAAACAAACAAACAAACAAACAAACAAACAAAAACCCTGAAACACAATGAATACAGCAACTCATACACAATTTTATATAATGGTTATACATGCTGATGATAGTGTGAATTGGTCTTAAGTGAGTTTAGTGCTTAAATCAGGGGTAGGCAACTTATAGCCTGGAGCCAGATGGGGCCCGCCACCCGAAATTGTCTGGCTCATAGTCCCCAAAAGACCTACCCGGCCCGCGGTGGTCCTAAAAAAGGAATTCAAGTTTGTAATTCTATCTCTGTAAGACTTACAGTGTAAGTAGACCAAGGGCAAAAGCTTCCTTTGAGCATCATTCTGTCTGGGCATGCGTCTTTCCGTGACATGTCCTTCTCTTTTTTTCTTAGCTCTGTGGCCTAATCGAGAGGTTCGCGTATGCATATCGAACACGCATGCTTACTATTGAAGGACCCAATGTCTGACCCCTGTGAGGAAGAAGGTTGCTGACCCCTGGCTTAAATGATTGGCTCTCCATTTCCTAGCCTAGTCATAGCACATACAAAAGCAAGACTAACAGCCCAGTCCTACGCAAATCCCCACCCCGCCGATATAGCTGCACATATGGAGTGCATGTTGTATCTGCTGGGGGCAGGCAGTCAGAAAGGTCTCAGGGTAAGTGAACTTGTGCCCACTTACCCACAGGAAAGCCTCCAACGCTATTTAGCAGATGTAAGTTTGAGGCATGTAACGGCAGTATGGGAGACAATCTTGCTGCCACTATTGCCCCCAGTCCGCCTCCCTCCCCACCCTCCGCCCCACCCAGAATGATCCCTGCCCCGTTCCGCCCCTGCCGCTATTGCGTTTACCTGTGTCGGTCCAGCGGCAGGCCTCCTGCATTGCCACTAGTTGCAGCAGCGCACTCAGAGTGGCTGCTGGCGGTGCACTGTGCGCGCCACCAGAAGCCATTTTATGACAACTCTGTTCCACTGTTGTAAACTGCTCCGCGTGCTGGCCCAACCCTAACTAAAACTCTCCTGCCGATGCCAATGGAGCACATGCTGCTTCCTTCAGTGGAGCAGTCACGGATGTCTTGAAGTCTCCACTGCTCCAATGGGTCTACTCAGATCTATGCCAGTCATTCTGCTGGCATAGATCCAAGGAGAATAAGGGAGAGGGAACGGTGGAAAGAACAGGCTAGGATACCAGTGCAAGTCACTGCCCCCAGTATGTACCTCCCTATCCCATTCGGCCTCCATCCCCCTCCCCGCCCAGACACTCCTTGTTCTTCCCCCTACCCATTCCTCCCACTGCCTGCGCCTCATGCCGGCTTACTTGTAGTCCCACGTGTAGCCAGCTGCAGAGTGCGCCACCGACAGAGGTTCTGAAATGGCCACTGTATTTACAACCTAGCCACTCCTCAGGAACGCTGGGCTTTGAAATTCAGAAGAAATCTGCAGAAGGCCTGATTGATATTCTAGCATAAATCTGGAAAAAAATATGTACATATAACAAAAGCATAGAGGGGAAAAACTAATCACACCAAAAACTCTGGTGTGGATGACAAGACATTGCATTTTGTGCTGTCACATCACTCTTGCTGGATTACACTTCCATTTACACTGGAACAAAGTCTTTGTCTATGGGAAGGATAATTGGCACTTTCAAGAATGCCGATTGCCAGTTTAAATAACTTTTCAAATGAAAATGGGAGAAGAAGGAAGTTATTGTTTTCTGATAACACTAGGAAGGGAACCCCATTGATAAAGCAGTATGTAAATGATGTTAAACAAACATTGTGCACAGTCACACACATTCACCAGTGAAGGAGTGAAGATCACACATTTTCTCTTCCTCAAGAATGAGTTCAGGGGATATCCAGTACCCCAAGGGAGAAAGGAAGAAAAGTCTCATTCAAGTGGATACATTGGCAGAAGTATGCATGCCAGATGTCCACGTCTGACTTGGATAGTTCAGGAATAATGGCTGCACTTTGTTAACAACACATGTATCACAATCCTTTACATGTGTTCAGCCTGCAGGCACAACCAGAGTTTTGCTACTACCCAGTCGCGTCGCTACGACGTGCGACACCCCAGAGCGGGGGCGCGCGTCGCCTTTAAGGGAGAGGCTCCGCCCCCACGCGTGACGTCACGCGCAGAAGCAGAGCACCCTCCCCGCTCCGTTTTCGGCTCATTTTCGAGCCAAACGGACACAGGGGAGGGCGGGCAGGCCCAGCTCCGCCACCACACTGTAAGGGGGGGTCGCGCGTCACCCCTGTGCACGCGACGCCCCCCGGCGGCCCGCCCCCCGCGCTTCCCCCTGTCGACGCCCATGCTACTACCAACAGTACTGTGCCTGTTTATAACAACGTATTTGGGAAACCTGATAGCGTCCGCAGTCATCTGAGCCTATAAGATTCTTACTGGGTAACAGCCCAATCCGATTTGGATGCCACGCCAGTGTCACACGGATGCTGGTATGACATCCATTGTATCCTAAGCCAGCTCTGGCCACACTGACAACACACCAACACCAGTGCAACAAGGGCCAAATGCCAAGCCTGTCCTGGCAAAGCAACGCTGGCACAGCCCTTCCCAGTAACACCCCCAGTGTCCATGGAAACACTGACACAGCCTTTTATCCATGGAACAGCATCTTGAAATCAGTGCATTCTCAGCATGTGCTGAGAATCATCGTTGGTGCATCGCTGAAGTGCCATCACTGTTGCATCAGCGCCATGACATCAGTGCATTATCATTATGACATTGGCATGTCATCACTGTGACCTGTATGTGTTATTGCTGTGACATTGGCATGACATCCATGTGATGTCTGTGTGTCATTGCCATGAAGTCGACACATCATCTGTGACATCCGTGTATCATCAGTGTTATGTCCAAGGAGCCAAATACCATATCCAATCAGCCCCAATACTGATGGCCAGAGAAGTGCCACCAGGATGAACTGAGCAGGGGGTGGGGGCAGGTGCAGGGCCAATTAGTGGACAATGCTGGGGGGACACCCCCCGCTGCCAGCCACTAGGAATGAGCAACACGCACCACCCCAGCCATGGGTAGAAGCCCCAAGGACACTACACACAACACACACGCACACATGAGGTTGCCACAGCCAGCATTCTCAGTTGTGGCACGACTTTATTGGAACTCACTACCAGAACATCTAAAATCTGCCCCTTCAGTAGAGAGTTTCCGGGGAGGCCTAAAAACATTTTTATTTGTATTAGCTTTCGGGGTTGGGTAGAGGTGGGATATTCTTGGCTGTTTTTATTTGGCCTGTTGCTTTTATTGTATATTTACATGTTGTTGTTTTGTTGCCTTAGTATTTTTAGCTTGTTGTGTATTGCCTTTTTACCTACCACTACCTGTGGGTTTTTAGAATTGTTGCATTTGCAGCGCCAGCCTTTTAAGTATGTTCTGGTTTTTAAAGGTTTCATTCGTTGAATGTGTATATTAACATATATTTTGTATTTTATCAAGTTTTGTCATCTGCCTTGAGCCTTTGGAAAGGCGGAGTATAAGTGTTTTAAATAAATAACAGCGCAATCCGACTTAACTTTTGTGCCAGTTAAACCAGTAGCGCAGCGAGAACGGGAGGCCCCAGAATGGAAAAGGGATTCAAATCCCCTCCAAAAGACGAATTCAAAGGGGATTTGAATCCCTTTTCCGTTCTGGGGCCTCCCGTTCTCGCTGCGCCGCTGGTTAAACTAGCACAAAAGTTAAGTCGGATTGCGCTGTAAGTTGCATGGCCACATGGCTGCGCAGCTGGAATTGAAGTTCCATGCAGCTTCCCTCTTGGTGCTCTGGAGCTTGGCTATGATGATAACATAATCACCAAGTGCTCTGGAGCCACCCCCATGCAGCAAGGTCCTCTGCTCGCTACAGGGACACTGCACCCTCCCCTCCTGTCACAATGGCATCAGCAGGAAGGGGGCAAAAGCAAAGAACTGCTAGGAGCCCTGCACCTATGGTTCAAGTCCCCTCATTCCTCTCTCTCTCTCTCTCTTTCACACACACACACACACACACACACACACACACACACACACACACACACACACACACACACACACACATCTAAGAAATACCTTTTTGAACTGAACAGAGCACAGGTAGAAAGATAGCTCCCTTGGAAGAAGGTAGCCATATCAAATAAACACACAAGTCCCACCATGGCAAGAGTTTTGAGTCCCTATGGGGACATCCACCAGCTGGAAGGAGACCTTAGGCAAGGGGAGGGACCAGAACAAGTCACAAGGAGTGCCTCAACAGCACTCGGGCAAAGCAGGCAACAGAAACAAGGTCTTTTCTGTATTATTTTGATTAATTTTAGCATAGTACAGTATACCCATCTGTTACTGTACTATAATAATCACATAATTGAAATAAACTGTAAAATCTAGTAGTAGCTGCAACCAGACAGGGGATAGGTGAAGCCAACTATTTATTCCAACTTTACATTGCATATTTTGATGGAGATAAAAGCATGATATTAATCAGCATCAGCATTAATCAGCATGAATTACTTATGTTAATTTGTCAGCGGCTGTCCTTGGACATGATACTTCAGATTTCTTTGGTTTCCTGTATCTTTATTTCCCTGGGTTTCAGACTAGGCCATGAAACTGAAAAGACGTGGCTACTGTGATAGACTATCTTTACATGCTGATGGACAGAGGTGAAACAGTGATGCTGATACTACTTGAGCTATCAGCCAGAAGTTATTCCTTATTCACCTGTAGATCCTGGCAGGAGCCAACAAAATTGTCCGAGCTGCCCATTGCTGTTGGACAGACATCAGAGAATAATGATGGGCCACTGATCTTCTCCTCCCTTCCATATGTTTTGACATATGGAATTCTGCAAGGTCCGGAGCTGCTGCTACCAATGTTTGACACTATAACTAGATAGTACAGTTCAGTAGGGGCCATTGTGGGACGACATGGGTGTTAAGCCAGTACTGTGGCACAGAACTCTTTGCATATATGTCTTCAAGTTCAGGAAATATTAAATGCAAGTTGAAGCATGGAAAGCAGCTTTCTCTCATCAGACTTAGCAAAGCTTAAAGGGAAGTTGAGCCAGATAGAATGAGTAAGCTACAATACGTTTTTTGTGGTGAAAAAAGCATGTCCTGGCTCATGCCATTGTCTGACTGTGCACCTCCCAATAAACAAGAGACAGTGGTTTGGGTTAAACAGGGCCACTTTATTGAAAGCTAAACCGCTGAACCATAAGCTGTCGATCGAAAGGTCGGCAGTTCGATTCCCATGACTGGGTGAGCGCTCATTGCTTGGCCAGCCCCTGCCAACCTAGCAGTTCCAAAGCATGTCAATGCGAGTAGATAAATAGGTACCGCTTGCGGGAAGGTAAACAGCGCTCCGTGTTCCAGCTGCATGCACGACTGGACTTAATTGTCAGGGGATACCTTTACTTTTAATCACAAAGACCTGCAGCAAGCAAAGTCTTAAACTCCTCCCCGTGAAGGGATCGGGTTGAGAAGGAGGCTAGGATTTGGTGACTGCCACTGCTGCCAAACCCACCCCCTTCCTGGAACCAATCTGCCCCCCTCCCCGTTGCCTCCCTCTTTGCCTTCCCCCTGCCCCGCCCTCGTTCTGCCAGCGCTAAAGCCCAAGAGGATTGAACTGTTACTTGCACAAGTCCTCAATTGATGCTACAGTCATCCAGTAATCCTCACCCTTAGTTTAATCACAGAGTTCATAGTTTTACACTAATGGATCCTATTACATTATTTTTAAACATGATACACTCCACGTGCAAAACCAGAAATGTCTGTAAAGCCATGTTTAATCAGAAGGAAACCCCTCTCATTTCAGTGGGACTTCCTTCTAAGTAATTATTCTGAGGACTGCTGACTGGTTAATCTTAACAAAACGCTCAACTCTTCCTGAAATGACACCCCACTGTCATCTATGTCACTTGAGATAACTAGCTCTCCTTAGGCAGTAATGCATTTACAGCAAATTTGTTATCATATTCATCTCCCCTCCCCCAAACACAAATCCCTAAAATAGCCCAGGAATTCATTTCTGGCAAGCTCCAGACTGTTCCTCTCTTTGAAATTCATAGGTTTAGCAGCATCATGTCAGATCATTTTTCATAACCCTTGTTTCCTTGTCAGCATGTCATAGCCAGTAAAGAGCTGCTAGATTAGTACAAATATATAAATCTTTTCTCCGCTTCCACCTCACTGCTGTTTAATACTACTTTACTGAACCACTGTGGTTACTAGCTCAGAATACCTTCTGTTTGCAGAAACACATATTTATTATTATTATTATTGGGGAGTTTGTAAGATTTCCCTCAGCACAGGCTGACAGGCTGCATAGCACTTTGTCATCTATCATTGTACAAAAGATCTGTCAAGCCGTGAAACAATTTCAATAAAAAAAAATTCTGCATGGAATTACTTTGAAAGAGAAGAAATGGGAACTGGCTCTGTGCTCTTCAATGTCTTTGGATTTATTTATATATTCTCGCCCCCCCCTTTTTTAAATTTTGGCTGTAGAAGGTACTTAATGTACCAAAAAACAATTTGTACAAGCATTATTTTACCAATTGAAAGTGTGTACGCCTTGCTGAGGTCTTCTTTATCTAACTGTTGCTAATACATTTTCATGCTGAGCTCTTATGGCTTCATTTTACAGTTGAGGAGATCACCCACTCCATGCTGTGTTAGAAATAGGACCCTCGTCACTCGAGTCTACAGAGTGTACTTAACATGTGAACGACAAACAGCAAAAAAGTTACCGCTTTAAAACCTCTTTATCCCTTTATATTCTTTGTTGAAAACTTAGTCTTGATTTTTATAGCTTTCTCTAATAAGCTAAAGCACTGCCAGTCTGTAGATTGGAAATACTGTACCTATCAAGCAGAGGTAGGTGTTTTAATGGCTACTCATGTTCAGTTCATTTAGCCTTTGGTCAACTTGAGTTTTTATCTCTGACATATTGGGCTTAACCATTTTTGATGTCCATCTGTCGTTAGCGTGCATCTCCTTCTAATGTAACAAATAAGGAAGAATTAATGAATGACTTCAGAGGGCCATTTCTGAGACTTGAGAGGATTATAAATTAAGTGGAATACAAAGCTAGTATTCCGAAACACAGTTATTTATGACCGTGTCCAATTGAAATACTCACAAGTAAGGGCATTTACAACTTACTTCAGCTATATAAACCATCTTTATCATTGTCAAAATTAATAAGATGTGAAAATAATAATAATAATAAACATGAAGTCTGACCATGCATTCCTTTTTCAAGGCCTAGCAAAATTTTGAAGGCAAAAATATATTTCTGTTTTAAATTATCTTTGCTTTTAAATATTGGAAGCTGCTTTGAGTACAGTATATTTTTATCTAGAAAAGCAAAATATGAAGTGTGTATAAGTGTGTGTGTGTGTGTTACAAATAAGGGCTGACAAAACAGATTATTTTAAAAGTTTAAGTTAAACATGTTGGCTTCCAAAATGTAACTCAAATTTTAAAACTTCTCTATTTTGTCAGGTACATATTTGTAAAATATGACTATTTAGTGTCTGTCAGGGATCCAGCATGTTCTTCTCTGCAGTTGGTCTGTGGACTGCAGCCATAGTTCTTATATCTATATGGAAAAGCAGAGTATTTCTACTACAGTATTTGCTTGATTCCTTGCGTGGCTCTCTGTAACAAGATCAGACTCTGAGACCTGCAGTTAGTAGAACCAGCTGGGGCAATAATTGCTTTGAAATTATGTTCTGGACAGCTGAAAAGGAAGGATCGGCATCAGAGCCTCTTGTTTTCCACCCTGTCAGTTTTTTGCCCAGCTATGGATTTGTTGTCATCGGCTCCTGATGATTTCACTGACACCTCTGTCAGAAAATGATTTTTTTTTATTCCTTACTTGATTGAGTCCATTCATAGGGTGTAACTCTGTTGAAAAGTGTCACTCTCAAGCTCAGTCGCTCATAGGAGTAATTTTTTTTTTTTGGCAGTTTATACATCTGCCCCTCCTGTCTACTCACTATTCATCAAAATATATTTTTGTAATTGATAATGCTTTCATGAAGGGCTTCATGCCAAGTGAAGGAGAAAAGACTAAAAAAATTAAATCACTTTTGGTGAAATGAATTTGCTTCCTAAAAATTTCCTCACACTTCTCCTTTCTGAATGTTGATCTTCAGCAGTCTCTGGGGGCTTTATGGGTGAGTGAATATTCATTGATATTTGAGATCTCTGTTTGACACCCAGTGTTGTTTTATTTCAATATTTGGTACTGAGTCTGGGACTAGGTTACTTTAAGCCACTTTCTTCCATTTGAACCTGCTCAAATATTGAGATTGACCCCAGAGGCATTGCTCCTTGTTTCTCTGCTGCTGAAGGCACTGCAAGTGGACATGGAGAGCAGGGCCTTTCCTGTCATGGCACCAAGACTGTGGAATGCCCTGCCATGGGAGGTCTGCCAAGATTTTGTTTTAGTGGGCCATCAGCTCTTATTATTGAAATCTTTTCATCGTTTGGCTGCACTGCTTCTGTTTTATTGTCAATTCTGTTGCTTTTATATCATATCACATTTTAAATTTTGTGAGCCATTCTGAGTACCTTTCATTAAACATATTTAGAATAAATATCTGATGGTTAATATCTCACAGTGTTTGATAGTTGATCTGCAATGGCATTTAGTATTTTACAATACTGACAGCTGATGTGCATTACCATGTCACAGTGGGTTTCAAAGATTCTTCCTTTAAGAACACTTTCCATACCAGCTTGTCTGCAAACACCTGTGTGTCCTGTTCTCCCCCCCCACACACACACTGAACATTCCTTATGTTTGTACATTGCAAAGGAAGATCAGTAGTGGTGTACAAGCTATCTTTTAGGAAAGCTTTTCTGCAATTACTGATCTTGTCATAGGAAACCTGTTGACAAACTTGTATTTAATATTTGACAGCATTTGATCGTTGACCTGCAGTAGCTGTTAGTATTGACAATTGACATCTCATGAAGTTACATATCTGAAGTCTGCCCAAATTGGAATGTTAATAAAATTATAATTTTATTGTACTGTGGGTCACCTTAAATTGACCCTGATAAAAGAAGGGTAGACATTTTTAGAATAAATGAATAAATAATTGTTAGATTTTCTCTATAAACTGCTTTCTGAACTTTTTTTGTTGAAACATGGTATATAAATATTCTTAGTTATAATAAATAAATAAATAAATAAATAAAACTGATCAAGAAATGTCAATGACTCAGGCAGCCCAATCCTGTGTAGGTCCGCCACAACATGCAAATACATGCTGTAATAGTTCCTAGCCCGGATCGAGCCAGCGCCGGCAGAGCTGGGGCACATCTCGGGAGAAAGGGACAATGTCCCTTTCCCCTGGGGAGAGCCCCAGCGGCCCCTATGGGCCTCCTCAGATGTGGAGGAATCAGAAGAGACCGGCCAGGCCCGGGATTGGGCTTAGGATATCAGCGGAGTGCACCGCAGATGTCCCTGCCCCTCTTCCGGGCCCAACGGTCCAATCCAGAGCCACCTCCACTTCTCCTGCCTATAATTTAGCTGCTTTACAGAGAAATCATTTTTCTCTGCCCATGGATTATAGAAACCAAAATGACTTCAATTCATGCTGTGTTGAGGGGTTGGTAGTTTTACTGACCCCTTACTATATTGCAAACATCCAGCGGCCCCAAGTGGCAGCCCCTTTCCACTTCAGATGGGAAGATCTGCAAACTCTTGCTCAGACCACCAGTTGAAGGTCCTGTGATAAAACATCATTAGATCAGAAACCTTCATGTTCTGGGGAGGTTAGCACAGCCCAGGGGCCGCACCAAGCCCTAGGAGAGTTGTATCAGATTCCATGCTTTGCTTGCATGGTCTGAGGCAGGGAAAGGAAATAAGCCACCTATATGCTGTGGAGGCTCCCTGGATACCTGCATGGGCCTAGAACTTGCTAGCAACAGGTTCAGGACCCATTCTGGAAATATTTCTGGGTACCCCACCAAACACTGTGGTTCCCTACCTGTGATACAGTTTTGTGTCTTAACCATGATGGCGCAAGAAAGCGAAGCAGTGTGTCCACAGTCTCACTTGAAGTCATTTGTTTTCAAACCGAATGTCTGTGGGATTTCTGTGCATGGAAGAAAATGGATAGAACTTGGTATAGGGAGAATGTCCATTGCAAAGAACCTCTCAAGGACTCCATAACACTGAGGACTGAGCTTTATCCCTTTCTAGACCAGCCCTCTCTGCAGCACACCTTTTCCAACAGTCATTATTGGTAGATGGTACTGCTGCTGCTAGAGGAGAAGGAGCACTCCAGGACCTGTGAGTTAATATCTATTTGCTGGTTTAGCTCTTTTCCCATGTAAACACAACACAAATCCTCTCCATGAAAACTAGGGTTTTCAGTCACTGGTGCCAATGGCAGCTTTCTGCATGGAGCTAATAGCAGCTTTGGAGAGGGTGGGGTATTCTCAGCTATGGCCCAATCCTAACTGGGATGGGCGGCAACCGATCAGGTGTTCTGCTGGTTCTGACTGCTGTAAAGCAGTCAGCGCCAGCCATAAAAGATGCTCCGGAAGTGTGCTGAGTAGAGCGCTGCCGGGACACTGGTGGAAAGGCCAGAGCCTTTCCACCCACACCAGCAGATACCTAGCTGCCCACTGAGGAAGGTAAGGTGGCGGGGAAGGTGGGGAGGAGGCGGGGAGGGCAGAACGAGGGTGGGGAGGGATAACTGGTCAGGGAGGGGTAGGAATGGGGGCGGGGAGTCTGCGAAAGGGGGTAGAGCACCAGATCCTATCCACTTTTCTTCAGCCTCCCCGCCCCCTTTCCTCAGACATGTGCTAGTGAAATCACTAGTGCAGGTCCGAGGAGACCCACTGCGGGGCAGGGGATTTAAATCCTCTTTCCCTACTGAAGCCTCCCAATCTGCCCTCCTGCTGAATACAACGTGCCCATTTTTGGTGTACCTGCATGAGCGTTGGGGGGGGGGGGAGGATAGTATTGGACTGTTAATGTCTCCTGCCCCTTGACCCTGATCTGGATCAACCCTTTTTCCCAGCAGCTGCTTTTCTTTTTTAAGGAAGATGGAAGCACAATGACACTTTTAGCATCATTTGTAGCTTGGCCCTTAGTTACAAGAGTTTCAAATAGTGTCTTACTGATGGCATTTCTTGATCTTATCAGGATCCATTTCCCACCATGGCATTGCTCTTTTGCCTCTGGTGTAGTGTGTGTGTGTGTGTGTGTGTGTGTGTGTGTGTGTGTGTGTGTGTGTGTGTGTGTGTGTGTGTGTGTACTATAAGTCTGTATGTTCATAATTGAGGGAGCAATATTCTGAACTATATTCAGACTATAATTGTTTTTAGATAATCTTTGAAAAACAATGCAGAGCCTTCCTTTTTTAAATTTATTGAATTTGTTGAATTTATTCAACTTATTGAATTTATCATTTTCCAATCCAGTAGGCATTTTCCTCCCCACCCCCCACCCCAAGCACATTATAACTGTAAAAACAATGAAATGTAACTACCTTTTTACAGACATGGTTAAAAAAAGAAAGATATAGCATAATAGGCAGTTATACACATCCTTGAAAGGTGTTGCCTTCATTAAAATGAGCAAAGTAGGAAGAATTCAAAGAAGGAATATTTGAGAGAGAGAGAGAGAGAGAGAGAGAGAGAGAGAGAGAGAGAGAGAGAGAGAGAGAGAGAGAGAGAGAAATATATATATCAACACTAAGCAATAGGAGAGGAGTTGATTATATTGAATCGTAAAGAAGGTAAAAGACTTCTAACAAATCATTGCATTTTACCTTCAGTTTTGTTGCGGAAAAAGATTCTGCTGCCAAAGCTTTCATATAATGCTTTGCTGCAGTGTTACAGTCTTAATTAAAAAAAATTGGAATGGCTACAAATCATTCCATCTCAGTAGCTAAGCAAAAGGAACTTTACAACAGGACTGACTGCACAAGTCAAATGTCTCTAGTTAGATGGTGAAGTGCACAGGACCAACACCTTGGCAAGGCAGTGGGAAGCACGGAAGATCTCTGCTTTTCACAGGATATCCGTGCCTTGACTCCGCCAAATTCAAGCATCCTGAGGAAAAGAGAACCTCCCCTACGCTGGCACAAAAGCAGCACTCTCCAGTCAAAGCACTTTATATCCCGACAGCGTAATATATTGTAAATATATGTGCCGTATTTAATACAGAAACTTGATATTAATATTTAAGAGTATTTTACATTTAACTCCCCCCCCCCGGATATCTCTGTACTGTACTGAGTACTTCTACAGTAACTATCTGCAGCTCAGTTATGAGAAATCTAAGATCTTAGTCTTTGAAAAAAACTTGGAAACACCGCTTGTGGCGATTTCAGGATAAAGCCATTTAAATATCTAGGTTTGAACTTTCATTATAGGTTATCCTGGGTATTCCATCGATCTGTGATCAAATTGGCCAAACTTATGTCACAGGCTGTTTTGCGGTTCTTCTACATCAGAGGGAACGCATATATCCCAGCTGCTCTGTGCATTTTTAATGCCGAAATTCTACCACACCTTCTTTATGGCATACAACTTTGGTTGCCTGCTTTTAACCCAAAGGTCGAGAGAATTCATTCTTGTTTCTTGTACAAGATCTTCGGAGTTGCCCACTGCGTTTCTTATGCTGCTTTGTGCCTAGAGGCTGGCCAAGCCTGGCTTGAGTACCTGACTTGGGCCAGATTCTGTAAGTTCTGGCTCACTGTCTGTTTTAAAGCTGGTCATTCTCTTTTCTTTAAGGAGGCTATGTTATCTGATTCTGGTCAACCCCCGAGCTAATCTCTTTTTATTTCTAAAGTTCATTCTATTGGGATTTTGGGTAATCCTTTGGGAGCTGGGTCTTTGAACTATTCTTTTCGCTGTCTTCTCCTCAGACTTTGGGACATTGAAAGTCAGGAACCAGCGGCGTAGCCATGCCCCCGGGGAGTGGGGCCTCCCCCCGCCCGATGCTAATGCCGTCTGGAACGCTGCGGCCGCCCGGAACGTGAGCCAAAAAGCTCAACATATGCTCCGGGCGGGCTAAAAAGCACGTGTCTTTTTCGCCGCCACTCACCTGCTCACGCTGCCCCCCAGGTGCTGCATGGGGGCAGGCAGCCCCCCCCCCGCCCCAGGCATTCCTCCGCTACTGTCAGGAATTACATGCAGCAGCACCCAGGGTATTTTCGCCTCCTCAGTGGCACCTACCAACTAATTTTGGACTTAGACCTAGATACCTTTATCTGTTTTAAAATCCCCAGTTCCGCCGTGTGTTTACCTGGTCTCGATGCAACGTGATTCCATCAAAAGATCTGTCGGCCAGATTCAGTCGCAGCACTGAGACCAATAGTCATGGCGACTGTAACACGGGGGCTATTGAATCTTTGGTTCATATAGTGTTTTATTGCCCTTGGTATAAAGATCTACGTACCGACCTATTGCATCCATTACTGACCTATTACTGTGGTTTTTGTGACGAAGAAATTTTGCGCCTTCTCCTGTCGTCTTTAGATAAGCATGTTATTCTACAGCTAGCAAAATATTTTTATGTAACTACTATGAGACAAAAATCCAAAATTTCTGACATTCCTAGTGAAACTCCCAAATGATTTAATAGTGTTTTTATATATATTTAAAAATTTTAAATCGGGGGTGGTCATATGCTGAAATATTTACTGGTTTTATCTGCTTGACTTGCTATAGTTGTTGTTTGTGGCCATATTGTTGGGTTATTGTTTGTATATGTCTATGCCAATAAAGGTTGATGATGGTGGCGGTGGTGATGATATATTTACCATGTAACCAACTTTATGCGTTTGAATCTGAAGTAAATTTGATGTTAATATTTTCAAACATTTTTTTCTTTCTGGTGTTCACTGAGGAGCATATTCAGTTTGCACTTTTTGGTTAATTTTTTACTGGCTGCTTATTCAGTTCACATTTGTTATCCAGTAGTTTCTTCGTATGTCCGGTAAATTATTATGTGGTTAGTTCCTGCCACAAGGAACATACAGTAGAAAGCAGCTTATGTCCTCACTACTGACTGACTAAATACCAAGGCACAAAATCTGTTCAGGTTTGAAGGGTTATGATTTCCCAGTCAGTGTTTGTTTGCTTATATTAAAATTTTGCCTTCACTTTCAAATATAAACTCAGAGATCTCACAAATTCAGGTGTCTAGTTTTATATATTTGTGGTAGCTACATACACAAAAGGAAAACATTACATTTGGAGAACTATTTGTGGGAGATTGAGGGCGCAATCCTGTGTAACTCTTGCACCGGTGTAACAGTAGATCTCCCAGTGTAAGAGCACTAATGCCAGTGTAACTTGCCGTATGCTGACGGATGCAGGACAGACACCGGCGTAACCCCTCTTGGACGCCTCACTTGCGCAGTTAGGACGCGGAACGGACACTGGCACAATTCCGCCATCTCAGGGGGGCATTCCAGGAATGTCTGAATGCCCCCAGAATGCCCCCTGCGCTGGCGGGGTTGCATCGGTGACCGTTCCGCGTCCGAACTGCGCATGTGAGGCGTCTGAGAGGGGTTACGCTAGTGTCCATCCTGCGTCCGTCGGCATACAGCAAGTTACACTGGCATAAGTGCTCTTACACCGGGGAATCTACTGTTACACTGGTGCAACATATATATATATATATATATATATATATATATATATATATATATATATATATATATATATATATATATATATATATATATATAAAATCAAAATATTAGTAATATATATATATTAAAAATCAAAATATTAGTACTATATATATATATATATATATATATATATATATATATATATATATATATATATATATATATATATATATATAAATCAAAATCTCTGTTTAAGGTTGGCTATATCTTTTCATAGGCCACAGCGGGTTAAACCGCTGAACCATAAGCTGTCGATCGAAAGGTCGGCAGTTCGATTCCCGCGACGGGGTGAGCGCTCGTTGCTTGGCCAGCTCCTGCCAACCTAGCAGTTCCAAAGCATGTCAATGCGAGTAGATAAATAGGTACCGCTTGCGGGAAGGTAAACAGCGCTTCATGTTCCAGCCGTATGCTATGCGCTGCGGCAAGGAGAGTCATGCCGGCCACATGACAACGGAGGCGTCTTCGGACAACGCTGGCTCTTCGGCTTTGAAATGGGGATGAGCACCACACCCTAGAGTCGGACACGACTGGACTTAATTGTCAGGGGATACCTTTACCTTTTTATATCTTTTCATAGCAAAACAGTACCTCTGCCATAGGTGTTCCAAAAGACTGAAAATAATACGATTAATTCTCACTTGCAAAAATAATGCACATATCCCCCCCCCAAAAAAGGTCTAAAACTATATTCCGTAAGTCAGCAAGCAAATGCTTTATTGAGTGACTTAAGTCAGCCATCATTAATGATATGCAAGTAAATAAATGTTCAGCAATATTTATGAAATATGAAAGGGAGAATAAAATATATACATGTCTTATTCAGAATCCTACCAGTGCTGCCAAAATGTTTGTTGGTAGTCATAATAAGTTGATCCATCTGTTACCCCAAAAAGCACAGTTCAGCTGTTTGGTACATGAGGAAATTACTTGAAAAATGATTGTTTGGAAATGGCCCAAGGATTGTCTCATTAGAATTCAGCAGTACTGCCGTAATACAAAGGAGGAGGGAAAAACAACAACAACAACGAGCCACCACTACCCTCCTACTGAAATGGTTGACAAGTGTGAGAGTTATCAGTTTTGTCACTTTGAAGGAAATGCAGAAAATGAAAGACCACAGCTAAGCAACAAAGTGCAGTAGAACAAACTCAACAGCCTTTAACAGCTTCCCTTGAACATGTTCAGCTTACTGTTTATTACAGCCCAGTGCACGAACATTCATAAGCACAACACTGTAGGAGAAAGTGAGATAATCGTGGGCACAAAATACTGTACAATGCTTTTGTCTTGAAGTGGAACTTGAATGAAGGTGTCACATAATTTTGAGGTTGACTCACGATCTAAAATACCCCTTTATTTATCCTAAGTGCTAAAATTATCTCCTAACTGATTCTCTTTGACTTAGGGCTGCCACCTTTTCTTGCTTTAATGGCTACAGAAATTTGACAGGCCAAAATTCAGTAGGTGCAGCTGTCATATTGGTGGGTGATGGGTTTCGTCTTGGTGGTTGTCTGCCTCCAGTGCCTCAGTATGTTCTGCCCTGTTGTTTTTCTGCTTCACATTATTACCCACCAGTGGATTTTATTGTTTTTTAATTTATTCTATGTACTGTTTTTAAATTATGTATTTTAACTGTTGTAAGCCGCCTTGGGCATTTGCCTCGGCATAGGAAAGGCGGGGTATAATTTTTTAAAATTAAATAAATATTTCTACTCTGAGAAAAACTGCACAAGCCAAACCTCTGCATGTCAAACAGATGTTGCTTTCTCTATTAGGAAATAAGGAAGAAGCTGTACTTTTGATTCCCTCTTGTGCCTCCTGACTTTTGCTGTCAGGAGTCAGGACAAAATAAACCTCCAAGAATCTATTGCTATAATTAAAAACAAACAAAAAACACCATACCACTATATATGTGGATGGAGAGAGTGGAATCACCATGACAAAGAATGAGCTTGCTTAAGTTTTCAATGGAAGAAACAACACTACACACAAATATACTTAGGCCGCAATCCTATGTGCCCTCTAGGCTGGCGCTACACGCACTGCGCCAGCCTAGGGTGTCGCAAACGCACCATAAAGTGTGTTGCAACACCCTGTGAGTAGTGAGCACTGGCGGGAAGGCCCCCACGCAACAGAGCAGGTAAGGCCGCTGTGAGTGGCATGGGGGCTGGGGGAGGGCAGGGAGGGGTGAAACTGGGTGGGGTGGGCGGGAGTGAGTGGATTAGGCCTGGGAGGGGGAGGGATCAGCAACATTGACGCACGCTGTATCCTATTCCCCTCCCGGGCCTCTTCCTCTAATATGGGGCTGCTTGGTTCTCTGCCAACTAAAGAGTTGGTGGGGAATCGAGTAGCCCCATTACAGTGGCTGGGGGTTTACCCGGGGTAAGTGGACCTCCAGCTGCCTCCTTTCCTTGATAGGTGACCTATGCCTTGGGCTGTTAGTTAACGACAACAGTGGCGTAGCTGCCGTTTTTCCAAGGGGGCTGTGGGCGGGATGACACATCTTCGCCCCGCCCCTGAAGTGGAATGGAACCTTTTGGCTCTGGTCCCGCTTCATTCCGGTGACGGGGCAGGTGGGGTGAAGATGTGTCGTCCCGCCCACGGCCCCCTTGGAAAACCGCCAGCTACGCTACTGAACCACAACAGTGAGTAGATGAGGAAATATACAGTATGTAACTACAAGAATTATAGCAGTGCATCTGAAACTATATTGCTTTCTTTCTTCCAATCAGGCATTTTTCTGTGTTTTGTGTTATACTGTGTGTATTGCTATTCATGCAGCAATACTGTATGAATTAGGATGACTTTTGTTTTTCTTTAAAGGATCCAGTATCACAATTTTACAGTGTCCTCTTTGGTAGGTGTTAATGATCTTTGGGCCTAATCCCAACTAGGCTTTATGATGTCATAAAGGCATGTACCACAGTATACATGCCTTTCAGCCCAATACTGTGTCGAAGCAGTGGCGTCAAAATGGCGACTGCTTCATCCTGTGTGGGGAAGCAGTCTGGGAGGTCTCCTCTGGGTAAGGAACAAATGTTCCCTTACTCAGGGGTAAGCCTCCGCAGCATGGATGGGTCTACTCGGACCTGTGACAGCTAAATAGCTGGTGCAGTTCCGTGTGGATTCAGGCTGCAGGATTGGGTCTGGGAAGGGTATAAGATATTGGCTGAGCCATCAGCACTGATCCCGCCCCTTCCGGGCCTGATCCACACATCCCCGCCCATGTCACCGCCCTCCCCTGCCCCATTCCGCTCCTCATCGCCCCGTTCCACCCCCATTCCGCCCTCCCACCACCCCGTCTGCCTCTCCCACTGACTTACCGTCATCATCAATTGGCGGGAGAAGCATCCTCGCAGACAGGAAGGTGCAGGCTTCAGTCCCAAGTACACTATTCAAAAATGCAATTAAATTCACATATACTTTGGCCCTTAATTATAACATTTTAACTTAATTATATTTTATAACATTTTAACCTCATTATTCTTAGTAACGTCAATTCAGTGAACCATACAAACAAGGAAATTGTATTGCTGACCATGGAAGGGAAGAATCTAGAAACAATTTCATAGTGATAAGAAGTATCTGATTGCATGCATGGTCCTGAGCCACCAAATTGGATTCTACAGCTACAGTTATTTTCCTGTGCCACCAATTAGTGATGCTAGTAAAGTTTGCAGATAATGAGTGTGCTGTATTCATTTTTATTATTAATGATGCACCCTAACCCTGAAACTCTCAACAGCCCAATCCTATGCCAGTCTACTCAGAAGGAAGTCTCATTCAGTTCAGTGGGACTTACTCCTGGGAAACTGTATATACGATTGCAGCCCAATTCCATTCCTAAGACATATTCTGAGATGCTTTTTTGTGCCTGTGCAGTTGGGCGTTCACTAGACTGGATTGGCGAGGCTAGTAGCCATTGCTGGCACATGCTTAGAGAACGTAATCACTCAAACTCCTTATGCAGTCTTAATGAGAAACTGTCTTCTTCTGATAACCACTTTTTAATCCAGATTTAGTATCCCCATTTCTGGAGTGGTGGTGGCATCCCAACCTCAAACTAAGCCCCACTAACTGGTCATGCAGTTCCCACTTCTGCTGGCAACTCACACTGTCACTCACCAACATTTCACATGGGTTGGAGAATGGGGGTGGGGCAGGAGTAGAGAAAGCATGCCTTTGGCTTGGACATTGGCTGTCTACTGACAGCAAGCAGGCGGCAGGCCACCACTGTGATGCAATTGGAGCTGGTGATTCCTGCTACTCTCTCTGCACATTCTAGTAGCCAATCAGAGGCCAAAGCAGTGGGATAAACCTATGACAAACAGGAGTTCAGATAATGCGCTGCTTTATGCCCTGCACTGTTCTCAAGTAGCATTGTAAGAATGCATATGCACTGAAACTGTAAGGCAGCCCAATCCTATTGTGGGTTTACGGCAGCAGATCTCATGATCCACCGCCATAAGTTCCAGTACAGCATCGTAAAAGGTGCTCTGCAGTCATTCAGGATGCAAGTGCAAATGACCAGAGGCCCCACAACAGCGCAACATGGGCTTCTACACACATGAGAGTGGTGTGTAGAAGCCCCACCAGAGCAGATAAGGTGGTGGCAAGGACGGTTTGGGGGAGGATCAGGGTGGGGAACAGGGTGGGCCGGGGGAAGCTTGAGAGCAGGAGTGGATCTCGGTGGCACTAACACATGCCAAAATCCTATCCCTCTTTTCCTGGCCCAACATGCCCTGTGAGGCTGGCATAGATCCGAGAAGACCCTTTGGTGGTCAGGTGGTCTATGGAGATGTAAGTAAAAATGAAGGTTTTGGATATCCATACCTTTGACAATGCTTCCCACAGGTGGCAGCGAAACGTTAGGCGATAACTCTTTTGGTTAATCAGACCATGGTTGGATTACCCAGACAATGCTTTTAATTTTGGTTCAGAATCTTCTAACCACGAAAGCCTAAGCATGTTTGTAAGTAAAAAAGAATTTACTTAACTCACCCAGGCCGTCTGGTGCCCCCCCAAGCCCCCCCCTTAGAATGCAGTATATGCTCCAGCAGTGTGGCTGCAACACGTAAACTGGTGCGAGATAGGAATGGGACATAAGTTCATTTAAAATCCGCTGGGGGAAGTGATAGTTTGTTAACATTCATGGAAGAAACTCATAACTAGTTGTCCAAATACAATTCAAGCAAGGGGTGTGTGTGTCCAAATACAATTCAAGCAAAGGTCACACATCAGTACTGTTCATGCAACGACATGAAGGCTGCCCATTGCCTTCACCGCACTGAATGGCTCCAACAGCAAGGGGGCGGGGCCACCTTGTACCGGGTTGTAAACGGGGACTAGGATGGCACGAAATTTACAGTACTGCCCCCACCGTAGCGACGCCTCTGTTTGACACTAAAGATCAAGGTTTACAAACACCCCCCGAGTTTCCAGTACGAAAAGATCTCTATGGAACAGATCCAAAGAAGAAACAGACTTTGGACTTGTTTCTCAAATTGCAACCCCAACCTCCTTTGAAAACGATGGAATTTTCAGAAATCACTTGTCATATGGAATATGATGAGCCTATTTCTAAAACAAAACAAAACAAAACAAAAGAATCCACCTGGCATGGCCAAAGTCCTTGGGACACACTCTTGAAGTACAGTACTGATATGTAATAATTGCATTTGACTTGTAAAAAGAAAAATTGGATTTTCTTCGGAACAGCCACTGTGGTCATATCTCAGGAAAGAGAATGATAGGAAAAGAGTCTGTGCTGGAGATGGAATATGGAACCTTGAAATCTTTTAAACTAAACAAAAGCTATCCTAGAGAAAAACGAGACAAGACGACATGTCCATGTTGATGGGGAATTTATTTGTGTGTGGTTGTGTGTGGTTGTGTGTGTGTGTGTGTGTGTGTGTGTGTGAGAGAGAGAGAGAGAGAGAGAGAGAGAGAGAGAGAGAGAGAGAGAGAGAGAGAGAGAGAGAGAGAGAGAGAGAGAGCTAGCTACAAATCACTATCCCCACCAACTGCTTGATATGGAAAGAAGAAAATGATGCTAGGAATGTATGACCCTGAGAGTAGAGGAATTGTAGCTATTTACATCAGTTGTCAGCAACCTGCTGCTTGTTTGCAGTGCTGCTGCATGGATATAGATAACCTCTCTGAAACATTAGCTGAGACAAAGCAAGTAATTCTTTGTTGACACATTGTCAGATTCTAATTTGTTCTCAAACTGTGAGGTAAATCCTCCATCTCTACTGGAAAAAATGGGACTGCTGTATCGTGCATCAAGCTCTCTGCCCTTTTCACTTTCTAGTCTCAGCTGGAAATGTAGCCGAAAAGGAGTTTCCTGCCCGGTTAAAGATAAAACATTCTAACAAAATCATCTGCTGAATTGAACCTGAGCTGCATCCCTTTTACACGACTGCTTGCAGCAAGCAGAAGCAGCACCTGGAAGGAGCTGGCTAGGATCTTTAATAGAGTTGGCATTAGGGGTCAGAATGAAAGGAGAGGGGGCTCTCCCTGCCACAGAGAAAATGGGTGTTGACCACAGATATATAAACTTAGCCCCAGCTCCAAATTGTACGATGAAAAAGGCTGCCGTGCTGTTGTTTTTTAGTTTAGTTTTAAAAAAACCCCACACAACCAAACACCAAACGGATCATCCTTCCCGAAACGTCGGACCTTGATAAGAAATGGCAAATCCTGGGCCGTGTCCCTGGCTCTGCTGTCTGGTCTCTAGGTTGAGGAACCCAGGTTGTTAAAAAAATACAGTAAAATGTGATGTGCTGGAATTTTTTCCCACACCGCTGAGATTGACCTGATTACATTTCACTAGGTGTAGAAGCCCATTCTTCTTTTTGACTGCTGCTCAGATAGAAGACTGACAGCTGGACTCCATCACACGGATTAATGGGTTAAAACCTGACATCTTTTTAGTATTTTGGACTTTATTTTCTTTATCAGCTTGACTTTCATGCTCAGAGTGCTCTTGCCACAATATTCTTTTAAAAGTACACTTGTCAGGGTCCATTTGCTACGAGCTACCTTGATGGTGACATCAGCGATGGCTGCGGTTTACCTTTTGACCTTATAGAGGCAGCAGATGGGCCCAGTAATAAATCCCGATTATTAGTGAAGGAGCCAATCGCTTGGAAAGACAGAAATAAAAGTCAGGCAGTTTTACACTGCAATTCTTGTTATCTGCTTTGATATGAAGTTGTGGGGCATGTCGGGGGAGGAGGGGAAGGGTGACGAGCCCCCTCTGCCTGCCTGTGATCCTCTCACAGACTGGAGATTTTCCTTCGTCTTTTTATTTATTTGTTTGCATTGTGTGTCTGTTTCTTTGCAGGAGTGGATGCAATAGCAACCCCCCACACCCAGGTCTGCTGAAAGATTCTCAGCTCTCAATTAAAATGGTAGCAAGGAAGACAAAAGATTTTCCGGTTCTGGGAAGGACAATGAGAAGCATTACAGAAAAAAAAAGTAACAGAAGGATGGGAAAATTTGGAAATAAAACTCAAGTTAGGGAATCCACACTCAACTATGGAAATGCTTCCAGCATCAATATTGACAAAGTTGAGCAATGCATTCAGTTGCTTAGGGGTTTTTACACCAACCATGTGTTCACACATACTGCTTTCTTAAAGCTCCTTAACGGTGCATAACTCAAGATAGTCTGCCGTAGTACTCCATACTAAATCCCTTTGCTGAAAAGTTCCACAGTCCTATGGTGAATCTTTAGAATTCAGCAAGTCCTCACTTAAAGTCGTTTTGATGTTATTGTGACCAGAAATATGCCGTAAACTCTTGTTTATATATATATATCAGTATACGGTAAAATGGGTTTTGTTATTAGTCGTTTTGCTTAAAGTTGCAGTTTCCAAGAACCTATCAACAACCTTAAGTGAGGACTTGCTGTGCTTTACACAGGTGCTTCTGGAAGGACCAGCCACCCCAATTGGTAAATTGACTATGGAAGGTGGCCCAGGTGATATGAGCCTCAAAGATTGCTTTCAGTTGCCGTGTGTGAATTTTGAATAGGACACTGCCTTATACTGAATTGGACCATTGGTCTGGCTCATCTTCTTCAGATTTGTTGTCATGACTGATAATGGTTCTTCAGGGTTGTAGACAGGCCTTTACGAGCCCTACCTGGAGATGCTAGGGACTACCTGAAATCTGCAGCATGGAAAACGTGTGCTATTCCAGTGAGACACAGCCCTTCCCTTAAAATGTTGCTTCCTTAGAAATGAATGCTCTCATTCACATTGTATCCAAACTGTTCTCCAAATCAGATAACAGGACGTCGAAACTGGCAGCGTACAGAGAAATGTCATGTAAAATGAGAAATAAAAATACAGGTTCTTTTTTTACATCATTTTATACTTTCACTATATTGGCATATACTGACAAGCTAAAGAAAAAGTCCTGATTTAGAAAATGAATGGGAGGGGGCTGTGTGAGAAGGGCATGTACGTTACCCAGGTGTTTTAGTACAAACAGGTGGTTTTGTCCCCTTTGGAGAAACTAAAAAGGAAATAAGCCAGGGGCGAATGTGCTAATTATCAGTGGCTGAGCAAGCCTCCCAAAAGGATGTATTCTATAACCTCTGGAAAAATTCTGACATGTTATAAAGTCGCTGAATTAGCTTAAATCAGTAAACAACAAACTGATGCAAGGACAACAGCATAATAGTGCAGTGCATGCTAAGTGGCTTATTTGTCTAATGCCAAAAATATAACACGCCACCAAACAGACCGAACTTCATTCCCAGTGTTAGTCACATATAGCTTTCTTGAGGAAGGTCAATAGGCAGAGTAACATATTCCCCAGAATATAATTGTGTTGCCATGTTAACGTGGAAAATTAAAATATTAATTTAAAAGTGTTAAAGTGTTCCTTTTGAAACATTCTGGTCTAAGAGTGGATGTGATTTTTTTTTCCCAGAGAATTTTTTCAAAGTCAACTGAAGTTGATATTGCATTCAATATCCAAAATGTTTCAACTGTGTCCAGATCATAGGCCAATTCTCCCTTGAACGTCTTTGAAGCTGAATATTTCAGGCACAATTCTCAACTCTGTTCCAGTGTACAAAATTACAGTGTACAAAATTGTAATTACAAAATTATACCAATGGGGGGGGGGCCCTCCTACATCCTTTCTAGTAACCCCCTGGCCTCATTGTAGGTCAGAGACTGCACAGCCCAGCAGCTGTGCAGTCGTCAACAAAGAGGAGTCCCAGCACCCCCTGAAGAAGAGTCCGAAGCCCCTGGCATCCATTTCGTTGTCCTGCAGCTCTTGCAGCTGCTCTAGCCAGTTGCAGCTGGGCTGGCAGTTCATGCAGGGTTGTTGGACCATATGGTTTGTCAACACCAGGTATGCTTGGGATTGGCCAGGGCTCATGTGCCTGGAGGCAGTGTGGACTTGCCATTGCTATAGGACACTTTTGCAAATTACACTCTTCTTCATTTGTTAGTGCAGTGCTTTTACCCAATGATTTGTCCACATTTGTAATATTGCTATTCTTTCTTGCAGCCAGGTGCTGCAACTGGAGGACTTCTTCACACAGGACAAATTTTCTGCATGGATATCATTAGTTCCATGAAGGAAACTGTATGTACCCTGCAAGTACAGGTATAGCCTTTTCCCCCGCGGAATAGCCATCAGTGGACTTGTCTCAATGCGAATACTGGGGGCCAGGCGCAGCGTCCGGGACTCCTGGAGTCCACTCCTGGACATCTGCTCCTAGACTCCCGTGCAGCTTACATGTACTTCAATTCAAACAGCTGTAAAGTGTAAAAAAAAAAAAAGCACCGATTCACAGCTACTTCCGGTTTCGTGTCATGACCAGAAGTCACTGAATTGGTGGGTTTCTTTTTTAACCTCTTTACAGCCATTTGAAGTAATTGGAAGCCGCACGGGAGTCCAGGAGCGGGTGGCAGGAGTGGGCGGAAGACTGACACGCTGCTAAATTAAGGTACTGTGATGCTGCCCGGCCCCCGCCTCACCCTTCCCTGCCATGGATTTCTTTCAACACTTTTTTTTGTATCTGCTAGGAGTTCGGCAACCGAACCCCCGCTGATACAAAGGGCCGACTGTACATTGTAGTGTGCCCAAGGTAATATCTGTTTCAACGTATGTTATGGAGCAGGCAGCTCTACTCAGTAGTATGTTCTTTGTATGTTCTTGCAAATAGATAATTGTATGCTCTTCACAGTTGAACAGGTACACTCTGGATACATAGTTTTCTCCATGGAAGTGAAATCTGAATAGAATGATGAATAGAATATTCATCTTTTGTTAAGTGACCCTCACTGTCAGATAATATGCCCACAAATGCCGGTCCAAAGTGTCACAAACGTGCCGGAAAGCATGATTGCAGCACCCGATGTGTAAGCGGCACCGGCACTGCAGAACGGTGAAGTGCCATGGCGGAGAGGTAAGTCCCCGCCAGGCAGTGGTGTGGGGAGGGCAGAATGGGGCATTCCATGGCGGTGGGGTTGGTCAGCCAGGCACGGGATGGGGGAGGGATCGCCGGCGGTGCGCTCTGCCAAATCCTATCCCCTTTCACACGCCTGGCCAGTGTTATATGGCTGACTCGAATGTTTGCCAGCAAAATAGCTGGCGTACATTTGAGTAGACCCTCGGGGGCTCATTCACTTGCACATGTTCTAACATGATATATGCCAAGGGTGGCCAACCTTTCAGCATGAATGCTCCTGGCCCTTTAATGGTTGTGTAGATGAGATAATTTATTTATTTATTTATTTAAGGAATTTGTAGCCCGCCTTTCTCCCGAGGGCACTCAAGGCGGCTCACAACATATTAAAATACATATAAACAAGTACATAAAATACATTAAAACAGTCAATTAAACACATTAAAATTTCAGCAGGTGCAGCTGCTTTACCAATTGCAGCTGCCAAGATACTGTCTTCTACACAACTCTTAAGAACGCAGAGGCCCTAATGGACTGGTGGAAGGTTGGCCACCCCTGATATATGCCATCATCTGCCAATAATGCCCTTAACCTTTTACACAGGCAGAGCAGGCCAGTCCTCTCTCTCTCTCTCTCTCTCTCTCTCTCTCTCTCTCTCTCTCTCTCTCTCTCTCTCTCTCTCTCTCTCTCTCTCTCTCTCGGATTTTTGGCAGTGAGTAACTGGGAGGGCTTATAAGAACTGTTCCTGGCTTGGAACTACAATGGAGTGAAAGGCCCATGGAGAAATAGAATCTGAAGGCTCAGCCAGCCCTCACTGGAAAGGAGAGTGGAAGTCAGCAGTAAGGAATAAGCTTGGTGCAGATCCTTTAATGCAGTGAATACAATTGCGGCTCTTGTTTATCCCAGAGATAGTGTCTTCCCGCCTTATTTCCTGAATCTAAAGAATTCATTTGGAAATTTTGACATTATACAGTTTGTGCACCAATCCTATCTCCCGCCACTTGCACCGTTGCAGGCATGCCACGGAGGTGCATGCCTCATCCTACGGCAGGGGGGGTTGATCTCCTTGAAGTAAGGGGACTTTTGTTCCCTTACCTCAGAGTAAGCCCCCTGATGCCCTTTGGTCTCCTCGGATCTATGCCAGCTATAGAGAAGGCAGGCAGCATGGGCCGAACCGAGGGGGTTTGGATTTGGCATGCATGTTTGCCACTGAGATCCACCTCCTCCGCACTAGCGTCGCTCCGGTAGGGGCGGGGCTGTAAGTATCGCTGCGGTCATAGTCTCTTTACCGAGCGAGGAGGAGGCAGCCCCGCCCCCTCACTGTCCGAGCCAGTCCCCTACGGAGAAAGCAGCAGGCAGGGTCTCTTCCCTGCCGGTTTCTCCGTAGGGGACTGGCTCGGACAGTGAGGGGGCGGGGCTGCCTCCTCCTCGCTCGGTAAAGAGACTATGACCGCAGCGATACTTACAGCCCCGCCCCTACCAGAGAAACGCCTCTGCTCCTCCGGCCTGGTCCCTACTTCCTGCCCTCCTCCCAATCTGCCCAGTAACTCCCCCTTCCCTCCTCTTCCCCACCCACAACACACCCCTGTGTTGTCATACCAGCAATGGCCCGGTCTGACAGCTGCAGCAGTGTTCCTGCAATGATGTCGCCAGTTTGGGGCGGCAGCTCAGGGCGGTTTCTGGCAGAGAGCTGTGCACGGCATTGCAAGGCCATGGGCTGTTGACCTCAATGGCTCAGTGCAGAAAGTATTTGTCCCTGCTTATTATCCCTGTACCTATTTCACAACTGATCTTTCTATGCCTACTCATCACCACTAGCTGCTAGTCAGGACTCAGTCAGACCCATGCTCGCTGGATCATGTGCTCTGAATCTTGCTTGAATGCAGTTTTTATTTAATTAATTTAAAACATTTATACCCTGCCTTCCCCTACTACAAAAGAGGTGCCCACGTTGACTAACAATTTGTAAAAAATATTAAAATACAATATCAGTAATAAAAATCAAAACAGTAGGCAGTAAACACTCACAACTCAACAAAAAACAAGACAGAGGGGCTTCACAACATCAAAAAGAAGGTATTTATGCTCTTCAAAGTACTGATACATCTACTACCATGTTGTGCGTGTGGGCCTCACTTAATAAAATAAATCAATTCCTGTCTTTGTACTCACCTGGTTAGTACCTACCTGGTTAGATGTCTCCGGACACAGGACTAGAATCTGTTCAGCGAGGAGAGCAAGGAAGTCCAGGAAACCAAGGACAACACAAGGTGAATCAGTCCAAGTACTACTACCACTATCAATGTTGAAAATCAGTCAGACAGGGAGCGCTATGTTGAAACCTGTTTAGATGCAACTTTCATGTCTAACAGGCAGGGGCGCCACTAGGGTGCGGGGGGGCAAATTTCACCAGGTAATACCCTAAGGAGGGGTGACACCAAAATGACTTTCTGTTCTATTAAATATGTATCCCATTTGTTTAACAGTGGTGCAAAAATGCACCAGTGGTAGAAGATGGGGTTTAATGGTTCTGACTGTGATTTAAGGAAAGGGACCATACTTGTTGGCATGCACAAGGTTCCAGATACCACCACCACCACCCCGGCATCTCCAGTTGAAAAGGATCTCAAGGAGCTGCAGTGGGAAAGACCATTGCAGTAAGTAAAGTTATTTCCCTTGTAGGCATTCTCTGCATGCCTACATTCATGTGGCATTCACAGGCATTCATGTGTCCTGGAAGTAGGAGCCTGCTGGTGTAAGATTACTTAATAGATGCTGTAATCTGTTGTTGGATAATGCAGGGGTGCAGGTGCTGGGATTGAGAAGGCTTTGTTTTTTGCCAAGAGGCTTGATTTTGGGGGATTGCAGTAGGGCTTCTGCTCCTTCTGTCTGCTGGAGTCTAGTCATTGACCAGTTTGGTGGCTGCTCGATGTTATTGCCTCCCCATTGAATGCTGGGGTCTCTTAGGAAGTTGACGGGGTTTATGTCACTACTATTGCCATGACATTCAGTGATATATGGGAATTACGATTTATGAGTAACATTAGTATTAATTTTCATTAATTGTTTTTTACTGTTTTAAAATGTGATTATTTTTTGTATTGTATTTTCTTTTTGTTGTTGTTGTAAGCTGCCTTGGGTCCCTTCAGGGAGAAAGGCGGGATAAAAATACAGTAAATAAATAAATAAAATAATAGTACAAAAAACATTACTAAGGATTCTGTATGGTCTGGTACAGGAGGAGGGCCATGGGGGTGACCATGAGATCTCGCTCCTGGGTGCGGCAAACCCTAGTGACACCTCTGCTAACAGGTGTAGATGCAAAAAATCGGAATATTTCAGTAATGCTACACAGACACCTACCTGTTTAAGGCCTTTTTGATTTCTGTGAGTGCACATGTGCATGAAAGTATGTACCGGTACTGTATGTGCACATTTGGTTTTCGAAGTCAGAAAAAGACTATCATAATAAAGTAAATACAATACGTGGTTTGAAACTTGTGAATACATAATGAAAGACATTGACTGGAGAGGAGCAAATTCAGGGAACATAGGAGACAATAACATCAGCTTTATTTTGTAGAAGAATCTTTAATTTTCAGCTAAGCAGTGACATGTAGTAGAAAAAAGAAAATCTCCATTGGGAAGTCTTTGACAAATATTAATATATCACAGTTGCAATGAGATTCATTTGTGCTCTGGAATCTAAGAGGTCAGTACATCTGTAAAGACTTATAGTACTTAAGAGATGATTGTAGAAGACATATGGTTTAATCATGATGTATTTAAGCCTTTTTTATCTGCTTACGAATTCAATGTTTATCTTTCTCTAATTTAAGAAACTGTGCACCATTGATTGCAGCAATGCACAAGTATTATCATGCAACAAACAAAAATGTATTATTAAGATGTGGACTGGGAAAAGGTCAAAATAGCAGAAATATCGCATACCAATTATAACAGAAATATAATGATCTAATAATGTAAGTGTTAATCCTTGTATCCTTCATTGTATTGTACTTGAATATCTTATCTATGGGTGGATTTCCTATAGAATCTCATTTATGGTCAAGTAAATCCTCAGCGGAAGATAATGAAAATTGCAGAAGGGCCCTGTGATTTATATCTCCGCATTAATATGTTTGTGTGACTAAATCTATCTTCTAACAGCAATTTATTTCACTAAAACTATGTCACTAATTTATTTCACTAAGGCAGAACTGTTGCTTTATTTTTAGAAGGGCAACAAAAGGATTCCTAGAGTCTTGTGAAAATTGCTAGAAACCCCTCCACCAATTCTGAAGATCTTATCTGTCTGCCTTCTGCTGGCCAGCTTACTGTTGTTCAACACTGCAAAGCTATATTGTATGATGTATTAGGTTCTTTTGTCAGGTCCCTATGTTCATAAAGGATCCTTTGAGATACCATGGTGAAGTAAGATGTGATATGACCCCTCACAGCTCCAGATAATGTACTGACTCATACTTTCTTGATCCCCTACCTGGTTGTTGCAGTTTCGTTTGGCCAGTTCACACTGTCATCATTGAGTATAAGGCAGTTGTCAGAAACCTTGCTGCTCTCCCATGTGATCCTGGAAACAGAAGGCTCCTGTCTCAGTTACTTGGGATGCCCTCGGCTTGAGTGCCCTCAGGAGAAAGAAGTTCTGGTTCCCCTTCTGACTCTTGCGTACCTTAGGAAGCACACCAGCTCCCTAATCCTACTCCCATACTATGCCTGCCAGTAGTGACCGCCCTGGCTAAAAAATACCACACCTCAAAGACAGGCTGGGGTAGGTGATAAAACTTCTGACTAACAGCCAATCAGGTGGAAAGCAAAAAAAATTCCTACCCAGCCCCTGAAGGGTGGCCAGCTAGACTACCCCACGGGAAGGGTGGGCTGAGGCTCGAAGACTGCACACTGCAAACACTGCCTCAGCCCTGCCCCCGACAAGCCCAAGCACCAATCATGTGTCTGTTTTCCCTGTCTTGCCTCGTGCAGGGCACGACTGGGCAAGGAGAGCCCCTGCCTTGATAAAGCTGCAGTGGGGCTGCATTTTGCAGAATGCCAAGGTGCATCTACTTTCAACAAGAGACTCTTGCACTCACAGATATTGACTGTTTGAGATTATTCTATGTAGATAATATAGAATGTATACCATACTCATTATTACCATATTTACTGATAAATGCAAAAAAGAGTACCCATTTGAGGGCCTTCTCAGTGGCTTATCCAAGTATTATGGAAGAACCAAAGTTAAAGTTAATCTATTTTAATTTTCATCAGCAAGATTAGCATATGCCTTTATCTACAGTTTCACTAGAAGCTTTCCACCATCTTACCAGGACTAGATGGGCCTTTGGCCTGCTCCAGCTGGGCTCATCTTATGTTCATTAAAAACAAAAAAGCAAGGCCGAGAGAGCTTCGTCATCACTAACTGAAAACTGAAAAATCATTCACTATCAGTCGCTATCAGGGTACTATGCAGATTGTATGTACAGTGGGCCCTCGCTATCCGCAGGGGATCCATTCCAGAACCCCCCACCGTGGATAGGGAGGATCCGCGGATACTGGAGTCCATGTTAAAAATCCTGTGAAAAGGAAGAAAAAAGCCCCCCATCTCCGTTTTTACTTTTGTGCGGTGAAATCTTGCCGTTTTCATGCCTCCACAGGGCTTCAGCACGTTTAATGATCCACTTCTGGGTCGCGCGAAGGCTCTTCCCTCCTCCCAGCCTTGCCCCAGAATGCATCCTGTACACTACAGAATGCCTATAGATTCCAGAATGCATCCTGGGGCAAGGCTGGGAGGAGGAAAGAGCCTTCGCATGACCTGGAAGTGGGTCATTAAGCTTGCTGAAGCCCTGCAGAGACTTGAAAACAGCGCGATTTCACCGCGTAAAGGTAAAAACAGGGATGGGGGGCTTTTATCTTCCTTTTTACAGGTTTTTCAACGTGGACCCCGCAGATCAAATTTGTGGATCTCGAATCCGCAGATAGAAAGGTTCCACTGTAGTGTACATGAATACATTTCATCTTCTCCTTAGTTTTGTGAGCTAAGGATGCAACCACAACCCCAAATCAATTGGAAAATGGACTGTGGGTTGCATACTGGCAACCCTATTGTAATGTATTTCTTATATAATGTATTTCTTTGAAGGAAGATCTTAGTGTAAGTCTGCTATTTCCCCCAATGAATCACTTTTAAGTGCAGGCACAAAGGATGGTGGAGCTTCATGCTCCATAGCCATGTTTCATGTGACTTATGTCTGAGTATTCAAAAGTATAAAATGTTTGACTGCTTAATTGATATTAGGATCCAGGATAGTCAAATCCATCCAAATGGATGCATGGCTTAAACAAAATAAACTGACATTTTGATTTAGGCAGAACTCACTATGATGTGCTGATACCTTTATCTAAATCATGTTTTATCATGCTTACATTTTCTTAAGTGGTTTCAGTATTGACCAATTGCTCTGAAACACGTTTTATTGGAATCTTGCTTTTTAATTAGATTGCATGTGGGTACCAGAAAGTCATTCCTTTCATTAATAACAAACGCTGTCATGGTCATAGGACAGGTTTCTTGCCCTTTAATCTACAAAAAAATAGTCATTTTATGTACATTCTAGCAGCCGCCAGACTCTGTTTACTTTCTGTGACTGCTGGATGTTTATGTATGTCCACCTCATCAATTAGGAGCAAATAGCCCAGAAAGGATGTATTCTTAGCATCTGAGTAAATAATGGAGATTGATAAATGAAATTTACTAAATCAAGATGAAATACATTTCGAAGGCTGCTTTCAGTCTGAGGAAGAAAATAAAATTGATCACTTGGTCACAATTCAAGGTCAAAGGTCTGTAACGGAGGCTTCTGACACTTAGGTTAATGACATGTTTAAAAATGATAAGATGAGAGAGAAATTTTCATCAAAAAGATTACACGGACACATGTGCATGTCAGAGCTGCGTTGTCAGTACAATTACACATTTCTCGGAGGTTTTCTAGCTTCTTAGTTGTTTAGTCCCCCATCTACAGCAAGAAGCAAAATATTAATACATGTTTGGCTCCTGCATACCAACTATCAGCCAGCCTAATTTTCAAAGCTAAGGCCGTAGCCCAGTGGCATCCCACATGACAGTGCTTAACAAAAGCTAGGTGGTCACTCAGTCAGTAGGCAGCTTCCTACGTTCCTCTACAAAACTTGCTGCTCGCACAGTCCCTGTATACATGAAGAGGGGGTGTGAAGGCTGATCACTTTGAGGATCAAGCTGATGGAGTTGTGAATATGTTAACACTTGTAGTAGTTGTCGTCCTCGTTGTGAGGGATGGCATCAGGATTTGGCCAGGTCAGCCACTGACTGAGGCCCAGGCCCATCTGAAGGTTCACCTGGGGTCAGGCCACCCCCTGAACCCTCAGTACTGGTAGCAGGGATAGCACCCAACACACACACACACACACACACACACACACACACACACACACACACACACACACAAAGGGAGAGGGCTGGGAGTCCCTTAGGGCCCCCAGTGCCAAGCGTTGCCCCAGGATCCCCAGTAAACTTGTGCCAACACTGGTAACAGCAGCAGCCGTAGTCTTTCCTTCTGCCCGCTTCCTCTCAAGGAGAATTCCTCAGAGCCAGATCTGCATAGTAGTTAGTTTTGACAGGTTAGAGATGAAGCCGCCCAGGACAGGAGCCTGGGCTCTGGTGCTGTTATGAGTACTGCTTGCCAAAGGGAACTGTTGAATGGTTTCTCTGACTTAAGCACCTCCCAGGGATAGTGCCCTGATGTTTTATGTGCCATGGTCCCTAATTGGTCTACTCAGATCTGCTGGTGCATGTCCAAGTGAATCCAAAGGCATGTGGCAAGGCTGGGCAGGGGACATAACTGCCCACTTGCCCTCTCTGTTGCTGCTGCTGCCCACCTGCCCTCTCCGACATACCTCCCAGTGGTTCCAATCCCTGCCCTGATCCTCCCCCTCCCTGTGCTAACTCACCTTCTCCGACATTGGAGGGACACTCTGGTGGCATGCACTTGCAGTCTGTCATGCTGGCTGCCCCGTTGCGTGTGTTGTCACTGTAGCCGCAGCACTGATGCAGTGGACCTTCTGCTAACAGAACGCTTATTCGATCAGCAGAAGGTGCCCATAGGATTGGGCTGTTGGTTATATAAATGATATTGTTTGAAATGTAGATGATTTCCAGAGAATAAAACAAGAACACAATTCCATTTGAAATCAAGATGCATTAAGTGACCAGGCATTGAAAAACAAAAACAAGAAAGCTGGCTCCCACCAAAGGAATAGTTGCATCCTTTTCTTCCAAGTCGCTTCATCCTTCACAAGTTTTGATTACAGTACATTCCTCCAATAGTGCAAGCTCAGGGTGAAAAGGCTGATGGAAGTGGGGCTGACAACAGTTTTGTAGTAGTGATTGATCCCTTCACTCTGTTGAAGGCATATAACCAAAATGCTACTTCATTTTATTTGCCTTCCTCTCCCAGGTAAGGCATCTTAACAGCATTGTCGGCAGTTGTTACTTCTTAAGTCGTAGGGTCCCTAAATACATCCCCCTTGCAGTGCAGTAAATCACCTCTGTTGTGCCTCACAGATTCATCAGCCTGGCTGAGTCAAAATCTTGGGCTTTTTCTGGCAAGTAGGTTTCCCATATGAGTAAACCACATCTCCAGGTTGCCCTAATATTTATTAAATATTTTAACCAGAAAGACACATTAAAGGGCCCTACAGACTAGGAGTGCAATTGAAAAACCCCTAGAAAGGAAATATCTTATTAATTCATTAAGTCAAACTGCTTGTATCTACACTTGTATGACTAGAATTATGGTTCATTAACTTCATTTCTTTATATGAGTTAATTAGCTCAGAGGAGGCCAGAAATTAATTACCAGCGTATATAGTTTGTGCAGAATGGCATTCTGTTTATTTAGTTTCTCCTATTAACTTTTAATCTCTTCAAACAATAAAAGAGGTAATTAGTATTTTATAAACAAAAATGAATGCAACAAAGGCAAATAATTTGCCAAACAGGGAAACTCCTGTGTGGAACCTGGTAGTTGCGTAGTTCAAGTTACAGACCTTTTCATGGTTAACTACGAACAAAGCAGAGATCAGAGAGGTAGGTAGTCTACATAATCCATCATTAAAGAAGAGCTAGCCAGTAAAATCTTACATAAGAAGAAAGAGCCTTTAAAAGTTTCCAGCTGTTTGAAAATAATTGCCCATGTATTAAACTACAGTAACACTTTGGAAAAAAAAATAAAAGAATTCTTTTAGGAACTACAATATATCCATATGGAGATGGGAAATTCACTTACAGCAAGTTTTAAAAAGTTAAACACAGAATTTCTGGATAAAGTAAAAGAGATTTTAACTGTATATAAGAGTTTCAAATGATTATTTACTCTCTTGAATATACACTGTATATCATTTGTCCTTCATATGATATTGAAATTTCTTGAACTTAGGACTGTGTTTGTTGCATATTTGACTAGATTACAATTCCCTTGTGTTTCAACTATGAAAAAAAGCACTCGACATTTACACACATTAGCCTCAATCCAGCTGTAGTCATGTTTTGTGGTGTGTGATCAGTGGTGTTAGATGGTCTCCAAGAAGGTTGACTTGAAACAATGAGCAGGTGAAATTTGCTGCATAATATACATTCATTTAGTTCTGCTGAGGTCTTAGTATGGGTTGGATGGGTCCTAGTATGGGTCCTAGTATGAGTTGCTGCTGTTATTACCGGTAGTTTAGCGTTTTTAGATAATTCTGGCTTACATAACCTTAGGCCCATTCAGTCAAACGAGGCCTAGTACTCATGGCAATCCACTAAGAGCTTGATACACAGGACAGTTGGAGTACATTTGGACTTTGCTATCCGTGGGGAATCTGTTCCGGACCCCCTGCGGATAGCGAGGATCCGCATATACCGGGGATATTAAAAGAAAAAAACAAACAGAAAAGGCAGGGGGTTACCTTTTAGAGTGAAACCGCTGTGTGTTCTTGCTGTAAACATGCTGAAATCGCACTCTGGAAGCCTCTTCCGGGTCATGTGACTCCCCCCTCCCCTCTCCCAAGGTCACCCCAGAATGCTTTGCAATGCATTCTGGGGCGATCTTGAGAGAAGGAGGGGGAGTCGTTTGACCCGGAAGAGGCTTCCGGAGCCCGATTTCTGTATGTTTACAACGAGAACACGCAGCATTTTCACTCTAAAAGGTAACAAAAAACCCGCTTTCCCCATTTTTTTTCTTTTAAAAAATGTTTTACAGTGAACACTCGCAGGTCCGGGATCCACGGTGAGTCAAATCCGCGGATCCCGAACCCACGGTTAGGAAGGGTCCACTGTACATAGTTGCCATTCTGAAACTGCATAAGTGCTGAGTGATTATGATGACTGTGTCTGTATGTTTGTAAAGCACCTAACAGATTACAGTATTGTACATACCGGTAGCTGATAGGCTGTGTTTAGAAGGCTACAAGTTGTGCAGACCTGATACAATAATAGTAATTAGTAGGAAATATTATTGAGGGCAGTCCTAGAACATAAATTTAGGAAAGAAGGGAATGTGACTGGGAATAATAATATTATTGAGTATCATATAAAGCTGACTTGTACCCTGTCTGACCATCGATCCATCTGGCCCAGCACTGTCTAGGCAGATTGGCTCTCCACAGCGATTGTGACCCACTTCCGGTTCTGGACAAAAACCAGAAGTGGGTCACAATCGCTGTGGAGAGCAAATCTGAAGCGCGGGGAGACTCGCAGAGGGGCCGCGGGCCTTCCCGCACCCTCCAGAGGGCCGGCACGACCCTCAGTAAGTTAAAAATAACCCTTTTCCCCCAGTGGTGGTGTGATCCCGGGGAGGAGGAGGATTTATTTATTTATTTATTTGAAAAAATTACTACCCCACCTTTTCCTATGCCAAGGCAAACAGCATGGCCTCGGCGCCGGTGCCACAGGTGCTGCGAAAGTGCCTTAAGGTACTTTTGTAACACCCAACGCCGGCAGAGCAAAGCTCCACCGGTGGCAAGCTATGGTGGATTGCGCTTATACTACACAGGCTTCCTTACATAAGATCAGCTAGGATTTCTGATTTATTTGTTCAATGTTTTCTGGTTAATTTTTCTATACAAGTTTAAAGTTCTTGATTTGTTGTTGTTGTTCAGTCGTTAAGTCGTGTCCGACCCTTCGTGATCCCATGAACCATATCCTGCCAGGCCTTCCTGTCCTCCACTATCTTCCTGAGTTCGCTCATTTTCATGTTCGTTGCATCGGTGATGCTGTCTAACCATCTCATCCTTTGCCTTCCCCTTCTCCTTTTGCATTCAATCTTTCCCAGCATCAGAGTCTTCTCCAGAGAGTCCTCTCTTCACATTAGGTGGCCAAAATATTTGAGCTTCAGCCTCAGTACCTGTCCTTCCAGGGAACAGTCAGGGTTGATTTCATTTAGGATTGACTGATTTGATCTCCTAGCAGTCCAAGGGACTCTCAGGAGTCTTCTCCAGCACCACAGTTCGAAAGCATCTATTCTTCGGCGCTCAGCCTTCCTTATGGTCCAACGCTTGCAACCATACATTGCTACTGGGAACACCATCGCCCTGACTATACGAACTTTTGTTGGCATGGTGATATCTCTGCTTTTTATTATGCTGTTTATGTTTATTATTATGTTTATTATTCTTGATTAATATCCACTCAATCATGGCCTCATTTTTGTAGACAGGTTTAGTAAATTATGTCCGCTATGATTTGTTTCATCATGGTCTACCAGAACAAATGAAGAAAGATTCAGTATTTGGCTATCACATTGCCATGATCCTCTATAAAAAAGTGACAATATTTGCTTTTTTTTCAGTTCTATTATTGTCCTTAGCATCAAATATGCTCTATATAATTTTATCCCAAACAGAAGATTTCTGAAAGTAAGAAAATTAGTGAGCTACTCAAGGCGCACAGTTAATTCCGAAGCCAGTTATATCAATAATTCACAGTCACCGTTGAAAACCTTGTACTCAGGGTATATTAATGTCTTCATTAGAATAGTTTAAATCATCACAATTGAATTTAACCTGTGACAAAGAATAGCATTTTTCTTTCCCTGTCCTGCCAGCCATGCACTTTACTCTGCTTTTGTCTTAAAATCCTCTTGATGTGGAACAGCTGCCATCTTCAACCTGATTAACATATAGGCATGGGTTCTTTATTGCCAGCAATAGCTTTACAGCACAAATCACAGGGATTCAAAGAGCCAGGGAAATGATCCAACTGCTCACACAATAACTACGACATATGATTTCCAACCATTCCCTACTTGTGAAAGGATAGCTTTTGAATCTGATCTTCCCATGTTGTTTGTGAATATGCCAACAGAGTGCTTCCCATGTCAAGTTAGACTAGTGTAGCCATGGAAGCCACCAAAGCTAAGCCTTTTCTTTTCAGAGGTGTAGGAGAAGGTGGCAGCAGGGAGATTTCAAAATGCTGGCAGGGTAGTAGGCTCCTTGGGCATTTAGGACTATTTTTCCTGGGAGACCAGCCTCCATCTCCTGGCCTGGCATGGGTACCATGATCTAGTATCTGGTAAGAAGTGGAACCTAGAACCAACAATAAAGCAGGTGGTACTGTATAATGAAAAGTGCCATAAGCATGCTAAATGGCCTTCGCAATAATGATGCTCAAAGAATTATAAAAGCTGAGGAACAGCAGAGTTCTAGTCTAGGATGCCATGAGGCTTCCAGACATTGCCTTCAGCAGCAGTATGCTGTGAATGAAGTCTATAAAGCATGGCAAGAGTTTTTGCCATTGTACATATTAATAAAAAATCAAATCATGCATCCTGCTGGAGGTCACTTTCCTGCTGGAGGTCACTTTCCAGGGGCTCTCAACCAGTGGTACTAGTACCACCAGTGATACTTAGATGTACCACCTTAAATACTTAGTGATACTGTCTGCTGGTGGTACTCGGACCACTGGAACCCCACTTCGATGCGGCACTTTCGGCGGCGCGTTTTTGCTCCTGTTGGCCGAGCCTCTTGGCAATGCTGAGAAGGGCCCTCCCACTCACCCAGATCCCCCTACCTGTGTTTTCTGGCCTCCGAAAACCTGGAAGTAACTGGCGATGATGTCATCACCAGCCACTTCCGGTGGTACGCAGCAGGAGAGTGGCGCCAGAGGTGGTACTTGGCTGGGAAGGGGTTGAGATCCCCTCCCCTGCTCTATGGTGTACTCATCCTGAGGAACAAATGCTAAATGCCTTCATTTGAATAGAGCCCAGGGTAGAATTGTTCGGTCTTTGAAAGGGTTACAAAAGTGCTGTTTGACATACAATATCTTCTAGTTGACCATTTGATAGTTCATATACATTTCCATGTGCATGCATAGCCGACAGAGATGAACAAAAATTGTATTGGCCAACACTGTTGTCTCTGCTCATCATTTTAGCTGTTTAGTCATTGCCAAAACAAAACAAAGACAAAAGAAAAAAAGGATAAGGCAGGAGGAACTTTGGATGCCACAAAAGCCCAGTAGAGGGTTGTATTCATTCCAAGTTTTTCATCCTACCACAAATGAAGCTGCCACATGCTAAGACAATGGATCGCTTCATGTGAGTTTTTAATTGGGCTCATGACTGACCTAGGAACAGGAAAAAAAAATAGCTGATGTGTGTCAATGAAACCGTGCTTAGGGACTCTCTCATTCGCCTCATCACATATTTTTTTTTAAAAAAAAATTGCCTGGAAAACATGGCTCCTCTTTTCACCACTGACGTGTGTGTTTGCTCTAGGCACGGACAGGGAGCAGGTTTATGCTGGCTCACCCTACCCCAATCTTCACGTGGATGTGAAGGTGAGATTCAGCGAACGTGAGAATTGCTTGCTTGCATGCATTACATGGAGGATCTATATGCATACTGCTGTATGCCCATATAAATATGATTATCTCCACAAAGTGCACCTCAAAGTACAAAGGTTTGGAGCAGAGCCAGCTAGTGAGAACCTACTTGCCTCTATGCAAATATGTAGCAAATATGTAGCGCATTTGTGAAAAGAGGGCAGCAGAGAAAAGCAACTCAGCGCAATCCTGTCTAGACTGCAGTGGCAGCGCACCTAAGGCGGCTGCTCATCCTAGACAAGATTGGGCCAGCGCCGGTAGGAGCAAAAAATTCCTATCCAGCCTCACATGGCAGCCAGACTGCTACCTACTGGCTGGGTGGGCAGGTTCTGTTGCAGTAGAATGAAGAGTGGGGTTGTGAGGCCTTGGCTGTGAAGTAGCCCAACAGGATCTCCCCCTACAGCCTGTCCAATGACTGCCTGGCATGACACATGGGGGCAGAACTGGGCAAGAAAGCTTCCCCCCCACATACACACACACAGAGAGGCATGAGTGGAGCCACGAAATGAGAATAGATGAATCCTACAGTGGAACTCTCTGGGTGGACATCATGGAAGTGAAGCTGTTAAGTTGTGTGAAGGAGGAGGGCAAACCATGATCACACTGCAGTTAGTGCTTCTTTCCCCTCTTGGTGTGTATTCCACATTGTGTCCAATCATTGCTGAGAGGGAGGAACAGAGATGAGAGTCCTGTGTCCTCAGGGAAGTTGGAAGCATTGGCTTCAATGGCTAAAGTAGTGGCTTGCAAAAGATCCTTTGGCAACACCCTGCTGTCGTTTCTGCTTTGAAACGATTCTTTCCATTTCCTCTGCATAAGCATATGAACTAAATTAAGGGCTGCAGAACAGTCATGCAGTTGCCTTCCTCCTTTGTGCTCCAAGCCCATCATAGTAAAATTCCTGCGTTTGTCTATATTATTGGCACCGTAATTCAGCTGCTGGGAGACTTTGGAAACTTGGAAAGCAGCAATGCGTTAGTGTACCTCAAAGGCTTGCACCTATGGCTGGAGGAAGCGATCATTCACCACCCCTCCTTTTCACTGTTGACCAAGGTTATTCTCTTTATCATGCACAGATTTTATTGAGTGATGCCAAGTGAGATGAATAGAAGCAAATAATGACAGTGCTATAGTGATGAAAAGGGAGACAGGGGTCGTCTAGGTTTTATACCGAACAAATTGAGTCACATCCACTTCTCATCCATTATTTAGGGGTGATTGGGCAGGCTTGGCTTCTATAGATTTGATAATCATTCAGATGTCCATATTAAATATGTAACGTAAATTTCTCATTTGGATGTCAATGGCCTGTCACTGCAGAACAACAACGCATAAAAAGAGCGGTAATGTATGGATTCTCAGAAATATTTGACATCAATAAATATGTAAAAGGCAGATAATAAAACCTGTTTCTGTCTGCCTGCCAGCCAGCCTTCATGTCAGGCCGGACAGTCCCATCTAATACTGTGATTGTATGCAGCTGTATAGTATGAATATTGGCCTGCACACTAGAGATTAAAGCACAGCAGATGTTTCTCTGCAGGCTAACAAATATATCACCCCTGATAACGAATGACAAATGTTGTTCCATATTGTGTCAGACAAAACCAGGGCTCTTGTAAAACAAGTGTTACAGCTGGAATAGGATATTTTAACACAGTTACCTAAGGAGTAGACAGACAGCCGCCTGCGCCAGAGGTAGCGGAATCCCAATCTGCAGTCACGTAGGTATATTCAGCTACCTATGAAGCGCCGGAGCGCCATACAATTAAAAACAAACAAGCATTTCCAAAGAAACGTTTCCAAGAACCGTGAAAAACTCTTCAAGGATTTCTGTGGCTTTTCCCAAGCTTTGCTAAATGATTTTAATGGTTAGGCTAGAATTCATGAGTGTTGTCACCTGGGATCATGGGCCCAGTGGTGGTCGCAAAAGCTCTCCAAGGATGTGAACAGATATTATGCTTTCTGATTGTTTTGTTAGGTAGGCTGGTTGATGCTGCATGTGGCTGTTCCAGACATGTAGAAAAGCATCACCATGGGGAAGGTAGAGGGCCACAAGTGCCCCCCCCCCATTTGGAACTTACCTTGCACTATCATTATGTGTGGATTGTGAGTTTTCAGAGAAATCCCAGAGTAAGATAACCAAGTAAAAATGGTGACATATTTACACTGAGCCAAAGGGTCAGACAAGTATGATTCAAGTGGCTTTTGTATTTATCCCATAATCTCAGCTTCAGTGCAGAAATCTGAAAGGGAATTGAAGAATGAATGTACTGAAGTAGGCTGGCTGAGAAAATGTGGGTTGTTCTGGAAGAGGGCAGTAAACTATTTAGCATATTACATTATTTATTACCCATTAAAGTGAGTAATAATATCTCATTCATTCTAGGATATGTTAACGTGTGGTCTTAATAATATTGGCCTCTTGGCCCCGTCATTCACTGCTCTCATGTAACCATTTCATTTTTAACCTTCACAGGGAGAGGTCAACTAACCGCTCATCAGTTAACTTAATGTGGTTGCTAAACTTCTGCAAAGTGCCTGAGTGACCATCGGTGAAATGCAAGAGGCAATTTACTGACATATGCATTTGGCATACTCCAGTTGAAGTCGATGCAGTACGTCCCAGAAGTGTTCATGATGAAGAAGGGTGTAGAAGCTATTTTTCTGCAAAATCTTTAAAATATGGTACCCACGAGAGATATTTTGAATGTGAGCCTTTAGCAGTTACTGAAAGCAACAATGTAAGTGACTTGTGAATACCATTGTAGATTCCTAAATTTGAAGAAAATCGACAATTGTAGCTGCAGTTGCTTTGGGTTGTGTTCTTCCATGTAACATTCCAAATCAAACTTGGACCACCTAAGGATGTGCAAGATGCAGCAGGGCGAACTATCAACACAAGTCATTAGGGCATCCTGTTGTGTCCATGCCTTCTTTGTTATGTCAAAATTGGAACTTGTGTGCTTATCTCTGTGGAGATAATGCTTGAAAGCATACAAACAGTTACAGTATGTAAATTCCTGTAGGGACAAAGGCTCAGTGCTCTGTATGGGTGTTTTTTTCTGCCTAATGACATCCAATCAGGGGGAGGGGAAGAGGTTGACCAGGTTGGGCATTGGCCGAAGGCTCATGTCCATCAAAGGACTCCCCAGATTGAACTGACACCTAAACTTAGCTTTCTAGGATCACTTATAAACCTCATTAGACATCTGAGTGCAGAATTTGAACACTATTGATATAGAATATGGATTTTTATGGCACAGAATATGAAATGAAAGCCTTGCTTTTAATAGTTTAACACTGAAGCAACAACTGCCTATTATTGCAATGAGATTACCGGGCATTACGAGCTTCAGTATAGTTCAGTGAGTCCAATACGAAACCAAACATGCTTATACTGCTAACAGAGATGCTTAGGGGAATAAAAGCAATATAGCCACATGGCAAGTTTCAATCACTTCCTGGCTCGTTAACAAACTTTCCCCCCCCGCCTTTCCTAACAGACAGTGCTTTCCAGCTACGGTGTTTTCCCCAAGCAATTTTATACAATGAGACGGTAACAGTTGTTTGTCTGATAAAGCACGTCCTATTTAGAACACAGATGTTTGATTATTATTTATTTCTCTCCAAAGCTCGCTAATTCAGTCCCAAATGATCTTTTTTTTCCCTTTTGCTTAAATTTAATTTGGAATGTATGTTGTTGGTAAGTGACAGATACTTTAATTATTAATAGGATCCCGCAATGCCAGGCGCCACAGTTTTTAAGGTCACCTGGGGCCAAACAGCCACTGCTTCCTGCTTTCCTTATGCTGCTGGGATTCCTTGCACAGGTAATTACAAAATTCATGACAAAACTGTATGCGTTATGCCCTTTCCTCAAAATTTGTGCTTGCCTATGGTTTTACAAAGTACTCATCTTACAATGAAATCGGTAATGGATCATGAAAGACTCTAGTCTTTCTTGGGAGGGTAAACTGTCAGGGGGGTTGAGGAATGGAAGAGGGGGAAGGGGGGAGACATGAATAGATGTTGAAACTACAGCGCATGTGACTGAAACAGAGGTTGGCACTCCAGCAAAGGGGAAATTGTATGAATGCTGTTGCCCATCCAGTAGTAAGTATTATAGTATACGTTTATTCCAGAAGTTGATATTGGTATAATTTGAATAAGAATCCATGATATATAATATTGATTTGTGCTGAGCAGAATTTGTAGACTCAGACGTTTTTGAGGTGAAGAATTGGGCTTTCAAAGGATAAAAACAACCATACAAACCCAAGTTTCTTATCTTTATGCCTTTCATAATTTTGATGCCAGTTTGTAGGCTGCCACTGCAGCACTATATCTAAGGTTTCTTTTTTCTTCACTATGGTATTGCTGCATCCAGTTATGGACAATAAAGTGAATGAGATGATGACATGGGACCTTGTAGTCAATCAAATGTGAGCATTTGACAATACTGTATTAGTAATGGTAAAATACCGTCAATTTCTTACCCAATTGGTTTTTTGCGGGGAGGGGGAAAAAAGAGAACATTCTTATTATTCAGGCGATTATAGGACTATTCACACATTAAATTGTGCATTCAGAGGTGTCTATACATGTTTGGTATGTGAATAACTGCACATGTGTTCATTTAAAAGTGAACATGCTGACTTAACCCCTTATATGTGGCATACAGTTCATGTGCACACTTCTATGTGCATGTGTTTTCACAGATCAACAATGTATATACAGAGATTGCACATGTGTACAGCGTAATATGTAATATGCTCCCATGTGGCCCTGGTAATGAAGATATTCCTTCTCTTGCTGTACTGCACTGTAGGGATGTGTTTCCACCCTACGCCTCACAAAAGTTTCACATCCCTTCGGGTGCTCTCCAAATCACCAAAAAGGAGGGCCCTTGGGGGGCACGAAAATATGCAAAAGTCTACCCCCATTTTGGATCAGGGGGAATATTCCTCCAAGTGGACAAGAAGTCTGTTCTTCATTGGTAGTTAGAGACAAGTTAAATATCTACTATAGTTTTTATAGGTAAATTCAAGATAGGTTCTCCATAAGATCTTCTGGCATTTTTTTTTCCTTAAAGCATTGCTCTGAAGCATTAATTTGTGCTTCTTTGAGGAGGTGAAAACAATCTTTTAATAGGGCAGCCATTTTTTGCTTTTAAAAAAAAGTGGTTAATGGTTATACAGGAGGATTCTTGCCTACTTTGCTGCCAATCAATTTCAGTAAGGACTATTTCACAGTTTATAAAAAGTAGTGAATACACGCCTGTACATGAATTTGTAGTGATCCCCATTCCCTTTAATATGTTAGGACCATCCCCATCCCTTTCATGTACACTTAACATACACACAGCAAGGAACCAAAGCCCAAAATAAGTCATGATCAGAGCAGCCACCCTGCTGGCTTTACTTTAGACATTTGGAAATGGAATTTACCGTCTAGAACACACACATGCCCACACAGCGACAAGGAGAGAACGGGATTTCTTTGAAACTGTAGTAGGAGAGGAGATTGCTAGCTGGGAAATGGAGCTTAGGGCTTGGAACTGAGGGCTAAAAACTGTAAATTGGGACCTGCATATGAAGCAGACCAAACAAACCTCAAACATCCTACTCAATGCTGCTGCCTTCTTGTGGTTAAATCCATGGGATTCTTCTTATGTTAAGTGCAAATAACTGCTTGGTTTGTCCTTCAAACCTCCTGCCACCCTGATGATCTAGTTTAGAACCGGGAGAATCTTATATATCCTATTGTACAAGAAGAATGTAAGTGAAAACACACCAAGAGAGTCAGTCCTAAGTGCTTTGATTCCACCACAAAATGAGATGAAAATATCAGAATTATCAACTGTTTTGCTATGTGGATAAAAATAACTGCTAATATCTGTCAGTCAACCTTTCTACTTTCCAACTATATATTGCTACCCCCATATCCTGCAAGGAATTATTTTTGTTACCCCCAAGTAGGTTTTGGCTTTTGGTTGCTACCCCAAACGCATGATCCAGGGGCCCTCAGAAATATGTTTTAACTCAGTATTCTAATTAACAAGGCTCTTTGTTATTGTCATGGCTTTAGAATCATACAACGTTAGAGTTGGAAGGGATGTTCGAGGTCATATCGTCCAGTGCTACTTTACGAAGACAAATATAGAACCCCACCTCTCAGACACAACTAAGATTCAGCGGCCTTGCTGGATCAAGCCAAAGATCCATCTAGTCCAGCATTCTGTCTCCAACATAGGCCAGCAAGATATCCTGAGAAGCTCACAGATGGGCCAGCATGGAAATAGTCATGCTTGTCCAGAACCTGGTAAACATAGATATAGTGGCCTTTGAATATGGAGGTTCTATTTTTCACTACCTAGATATGAATCGTGAACTTAATCAATCAAAACATTGATTTTTGAGATCATTGTGGTCACTGTTTCCAGGCAGTTTGACAATGTTGACTAAGTCCTGGGTACTGACTGGGATTAAATCAAACAAATGATCCAATCAGGAGGCGGCAACAGGGACTGGTCAGTTTGGGCACTGACCCATGACCCACGCCCATTAGAGGGCGTACTTGGCCAGGCGGACCCCTGAGTTCTCAGTACTGGTGGCAGTGCTAATGCCCAATTCTCCTTTACCTCTAATGGAGGTTCTGCCCAGGGCAGAATTTTGTTTCGGATCCCTCAGCAACCTAGCGTTGGTTTCTGAATACAATCCATATGAAATAAACAACTACAGTATACTCAGCTTATAGCTTAACCTGATTTCTGCAGTTCAGCTCAGTTCAAACTGGTCTATGGCAAAACTAGATAAATAAATAAAACGACCAGAACAACCTGGAAAATGCTTCCTTTTGTTAATTCAAAGATATGGCAAAACTGTTTGAAAATACCCTAAACTTTCTACAATAATTTGACATGCGCTGTTTAAAAATGGTGGTAAGAGCTTGTAACAGAAATAGCTGCTGGGGCTGACTCCCACAAACTCCCAAGCATTTACACCTTTCCTGAAGAAAAACTTGCTTTCAGCGAAGGTCACAGTGACAGTGACAAAAGATTGTGGCTGATACTCATCGTCCAAGGTAAAGAGTTTGTTCTTCAGAAAGTGGGAGTGAAACTTTTAATGCTTGTGGTGACTCAAATGGCAAATGACATGAGACTAGAAGAAATACACCAATACGACTCCCTCCAGCTGGAAAGGAATCTGCTCTTTTGTTCTGCTGTCTAAATGTAGCAGATGTAACTGTAAACAAAATTAAATTCATGCAAAGGTAATACAAGTTCATGGGCACAAGTGCTGGCAATCTGCAAAAGATTCGTGTTCAGCTTTGCCTGTTTCACTGTAGCGAACCTTGCCTTTCCAACCCCAAATAATTAAAGATGGACATTCTCCCTCCTGGTTTCCCCTCCCCCCCCTTGTTTTTGGTCAAAGATTCTTGGCACCACTCACACAAACAAACTTTGCTAACAGCTTTCAACTTGGAAGGCCCGCTTTTTAAATATTTGCCGCTACATAATTGAAACAGCTGTTTTAATGAGATACCTACTGTCATCATTTTACCCTGGCTGAGCTGGGTGACAACAAAGCAGTAATAACGAATTCAATAATAATTAACTCGGGTCATCTGCTCATCTGTCATGGCTCATCAGCTTTAGGGAGAAAAATCCCAGTGAACTTCTCTCTTTTGTGAGCTTTCCAAAAACTCTGCAATAAAATGCTTAGAGAGGACTCTAGGTAGCCCTTCAAAAGTTCTAAGCAAACTGGTAAGTAGGTTAATTAAATTTTATGCATGTTTAAATGCTAATGATTACATTCCTAACATTACAGTGTAATCTGTTATGGAATGATGTCATGCAAGCAGTGGTTTTTAGTGCCGAACACATTTCCATCCTGATGTGGAGAAGCGTTGGATCATTTATCGGAGGGCAGGAGTTGACAGTGGGTTTTCAAAGCCAGGTTTTACAGTCAGATCCTCTCCTTATGTGTAGAATGCTAAGTAGGGAAGTTACAGGAAACAAGAGAAGTGAAGCACCAAGTCCGACAGCATGGAGTGATCTGAGATGTCCACAGTCAGGTTTTCTGAATTCAAGAGTGGGAATCTTTAAGGATCATATTGCGACAATTGACGGGATGCTCAGTTAAATTAGCTGGTCATAATTTGTTCCAAATTATTTATGTGGCTTCTTCAAAGCTAGGGTTGCCAAGTGCCCAGAAGAAAAACCAACTAGCTCTTTTGTCTGTAATCAGAGTTTGATTTACAGCAGTTAGTAGGTGAAACATTTTCCTAATATGGACATAATACGAATTATTCTGTTCTAACAGTTGCAGATCCAATGGCCAGGGGAAAAAAAATTATCTAGCCCAGTCCAGAAACTAGTTAAGTCAAAGATTTGTTCAAATGTGCAGTCTGATCCTATGTATGTTTTCTCAGAAGAACTCCCATTGTGTTCAATGGGGTTTTCTCCTAGGCAGATATTCAAGGGATTGAAGCCTATGAGATAAGCAATCCTACTTAGTTTTATGGGACTTTCAAGCAAGTGTGCCCAAGATTGCACCCTTGCAGCACAATCTTAAATATGCTTATTCAGAAATACATCTCAGAGTCCAATCCTATGCCCCGCCAGTCAGTGGCGTCGCTCCGGTAGTTCCCTGCCTGCTGCTTTCTCCGCAGGGGAAAGGCTCCAACAGTGAGGGGGCGGGGCTGCCTCCTGCTTGCTCGGTAAAGGGACTACGACGGAGCGATACTTACAGCCCCGCCCCTACCGGAGCGACGCCACTGCCGCCAGTCCAGGGTGTGCAGCGCTGCTGATGGAGCGCTCACTGTACACTATGGGCTGAGGGGACCAGTTACAAAAGCAGTTTGTACAGTTTGTACTTACAAAAACTTTTTTACTTACCTTTCCATAAGCCGCCTGGTCTCCAATGGGTCTCCTTGGACCTTGACCCCTGCTAACTGGGCAAGAGGCACTTTTTCAATTGGTGCTCCTCTTATATTTAGCAGGGGGAGAGTAACTGCCCCACCCCCACTGGTGGGGGGGGCTCAGGAAACCATGGAGGGGGTGTTCACTCTTATCCATGGTTTCAAGTATCCACAGAGGGGCCTGGAAGATATCCCCAGCGGATATGGGGGCCCACCTGTATAGAAATCTGATGAATCAGCATTTCAGCCATAACGTTTTCTGGTGCTCTTTTATTTGCCTCTAGTTTATAATGGGGTGACTTGTATGCTGCCTCTTTAAGAAGAAAGCCTGGAAAGCCTCAGGATAAGAACATAAGAACATAAGAACATATGAAGAGCCCTGCTGGATCAGGCCAAAAGCCCATCTAGTCCAGCTTCCTGTGTCACACAGTGGCCCCACCAGATGCCTCAGGGAGCACACAAGACAACAAGATACCTGTGTCCAGTCGCCACTCCCTTGCACCTGGCACAGAGAAAACCCACTTCTAAAACCAGGAGGTTGCTTATGGCTTGTAACCTGTGATGGTCTTTTCCTCCATGAATCTGTCCAAACCCCTTTTAAAGGCATCTAGGCCAGATGCCATCACCACATCCTGTGGCAAGGAGTTCCACAGATGAATTACACGCTGGGTAAAGAAATATTTTCTTTTGTCTGTTCTAACTCTCCCTCCACTCAATTTTAGTGCATGTCCCCTGGTTCTGGTGTTGTGCAAGAGGGAGAAGAATTTCCCTCTATCCACTCTCTCCATCCCATGCATAATTTTATAAGTCTCAATCATGTCCCCCCTCAGGCGCCTTTTTTCTAGACTGAAGAGCCCCAGACGCTGTAGCCTTTCCTCATAAGGGAGGTGCTCCAGCCCACTAATCAATCTGGTCGCTCTTTTCTGCACCTTTTTGCAATTCAACTATATCCTTTTTGAGGTGTGGTGACCAGAACTGGACACAATACTCCAGATGTGGCCTTACCATCGATTTGTACAAAGGCAGAATGATATTGGCCATTTTATTCTCAATCCCTTTTTTAATGATCCCGAGCATGGAATTGGCCTTCTTCACAGCCGCCGCACACTGGGTCGACACTTTCATCGACCTGTCCACCAGCACCCCAAGATCTCTCTCTTGATCCATCACAGACAACTCAGAATCCATTAGCGTATATGTGAAATTTTGGTTTCTTGCCCCAATGTGCATCACTTTGCACTTACTTACATTGAAGCGCATCTGCCATTTTGCTGCCCATTCTCCCAGTTTGGAGAGATCCTTCTGGAGCTCTTCACAATCCCTGCTGGTCTTCACCACCCGGAAAAGTTTAGTGTCATCTGCAAACTTGGCCACCTCACTGCCTATCCCCAACTCCAGGTCATTTATGAATAAGTTGAAAAGCACCGGTCCCAAGACCGATCCTTGGGGCACACCGCTTTTCACCTCTCGCCATTGTGAAAATTGCCCATTGACTCCCACTCGCTGTTTCCTGGTCTTCAACCAGTTCCTAATCCACAAGAGGACCTGCCCTCTTATTCCCTGACTGTGGAGTTTTCTCAGGAGCCTTTCATGAGGGACCGTGTCAAACGCCTTCTGAAAATCCAGATATATAATATCCACGGGTTCGCTCGCATCCACATGCCTGTTGACCTTTTCAAAAAATTCTAACAGGTTTGTGAGGCAAGACTTCCCCTTGCAGAAGCCATGCTGACTCTCCCTCAGCAGAGCTTGTTCTTCTATGTATTTTAAGATTTTATCCTTAATGAGACTTTCCACCATCTTCCCTGGAACAGAGGTTAGGCTGACCGGCCTGTAGTTTCCCGGGTCCCCCCTCCTTCCTTTTTTAAAGATTGGCGTGACATTAGCTATCCTCCAATCCTCTGGCACAGTGGCCGTTTTAAGGGACAAGTTGCATATTTTGGTCAAGAGGTCAGCGAAGGCCATGCGAAGGCCATGTGAGCAGGCTTACCAGATCGCCGACTGGGACGCTCTGCTTTGCCCTTAAGGGGTGGGGAGGGGCGATAGGAGCCAGAGCCAGAGCGGGGGAGCGCGCTCTGGCTCCTATCGTCCCTCCCCGCCCCTTAAGGGCAAAACGGAGCGTCCCGGTCGGCGATCTGGTAAGCCTGCATGTGAGTGAAGTTGGAAGTTTTGCAGCTGGAGCTTCTGTGAATGGTTGGGCCTGCATAGTCTCCTCAGGAGACCTGAGTAGTCATAGCCCAGACAGACTAGAAACTAAAGACTATCTCAGATAATTTGTACTTTTTTCCTCATTAATCTAAGTTTTATGCACTAGGCTTTTCCAATGAGGAGTTGTTAGTAATAAGCAGCTCAATTATAAGAAGAATCTGCTGTGTGCTGTTCTCACATATCCAACAAAAACCAGAAAGTAAAATGTATCCCAAAACTATCCCCAAAAGTAAAAAAATATATATGGAAAATCTTGTTACATTGAAGCAGCCCAGTTCTTCTGCCGTCCTGTGGCTTTTTTGGCTCACACTACCACGCACAACCCCATCACCACCATTGGCCACTTTCTTGGCAGCTCCTCCCCCACTGGAACAACTTCAAAATTGGAGGAGGTCATGGGATTGATTGTCCCAGTCGCTTGTGTGTTTTGAACAAGTGTCCATGGCAGAGGAAGTAAGAAGTATGAAGCAGGCAGTCTTTCCAATGGTGCTCCTGGCGGGACCACAGCAGCTGCTATAACTTTTTTCCAGCTCCACAGCCACACTTGTTGGCAGCGGGGCCAGAGGAGATGGTAAGTCGCCCCCCTCAGAGGATGGGGCAGTGGCCAGGTGGCGCAGCCAGGCAGAAGTCAAGCTGAGGGAGGTGGCAGGAGGGCACAGAGTGTGAAGCACCCCCTGCCAGCTTGCCATCTCCCCCAGCCTGCCACTTGGGGCAAACGCTTCAGTCAGCTTCATGCAGTGATGTAGACTTGAGTCTGTTGACTCGGACTTGACTTGGACTTGACTTGGCGATTGTAAAAGACTCAAAAGACTCGACTAAAGACTTGGAGCCTTTTACAAGTCGAATTTTATTCAGCTTTAAACCCATGTTCCCAATTAAATAGATAGGGACTTGCAACCAAAGACTTGGGACTTGGGGGCAAAGACTTGGGACTTGAGTTTGAGACTTGGAACCAGAGACTTGTGACTTGACTCAAGACTTGGAGTCAGAGACTTGATCCACATCCCTGGCCTCATGACTGGGCTCCCCACTGAAAATAACGAAATTCCAGCGCTATCCATAATTCAGCTAAATAGATGCATTACATCAATTACATACCATAGGCTGCAATCCTTTGCACACTTACCTGAAAATAAGACCCATTTAATTCAATGATGGCCCAGTCCTATCCATATAGTGGTGGATCTTGGGCCGGGCTGACAGCATTAAAGTCACTCCACCGTTTGGTGGGTTGCAGCTGCCAGCACAAATGCCCAGAGGCCGCACACAGTTTACTGTGGCCCACAAAACCTCTTCCGTCTGAGCAGGTAGGTAGGCGATGGGTCGGATCAGGACAGGGATAGTCTTGGGGGCGGGAGGGGAAGAATCTCAGCAGCCACTGCACACGCCAAGATCCTATCCCCCTTCCCTAGTCCCGCCCCCAGGATGATGATGATGATGATGATGATGATGATGATGATGATGATGATGATTATTAACAGTATTTATATACCGCTTTTCAACAAAAAGTTCACAAAGCGGTTTACAGACAAAATCAAATGATTAAATGGCGCCCTGTCCCAAAAGGGCTCACAATCTAAAAAGATGCAGAAGAACACCAGCAACAATCACCAGAAAAGACACTGTGCTGGGGGGGTAGTCACTGGCGTTGCTCTAGGTGGGGCGGAACACTAAGTGCCGCCCCACTCTGAACACCCATTACTGCCTCCCCTGCAGGCAGGCATGCTTGCCCCCCCAGCTCTTATTTTTCTTTCAGCAAGCTTTGTTTTTTCCTTAAAACAAACAGAGAAGCAGCCTCCATTGCAGGCAAGTAGAACGAGACGAAGTCCTAGAGAGGCTCTGCAAGGATTCTGTTAACCTTGCAGAACCTCTCTAGTACTTAGTCTCGTTCTACTTGCCTGTAATAAGCAGCCTTCTCCTGTTTCTTTAAGAAGCCTGGGGGGGGGGCACGATCCGTGGATAACTGAAACCGTGGATAGTGAATCAGTGGATATGGGGGCCCACCTGTACATACCAAGATGTCAGATCAACTTTATCAGAACAGGTTTGATAATACTGGTGATGGGATTGCACTTTTTATGTAAACTGTTTCTCAATTAGGGTTTATTCTTTTGTAAGACTATTTTCTCAAGAGGAATAAAGAATTATGACTTACAAGTTTCTTCCTATTCCGCTATCTCTTTCACCAGGGCTTGTAATGAGGTGAAAACAGTCTGCATATTATCTGATTTTTTAACTGATTTACATATGTTACTGTCAAAACCCAGAATCCATCTCTATGCATTCCAACTAGTAAAAACCAGAAACTCCCAACCATCTTGGGATATTCACATTCTAACCAGTCAAAATGCAAAGCTCCAAAGCATCTTTGGACATTCTAGTTTTGACTTGTCAGAACACGAAAAGCACTGGGCATTTTGGTACATCACTTTCTAGTTCTGACTAGAACTAGAACCTTAGAACTAGAACCTCCGAAGACACCCTGGACCTTTGCGTTTGCACTCGTTGGAACCCGAAACTCCCAGCAGGCTCAGGAGATTCACAGTTTTCCTAGTTGAAACCAGCTCTGACACATTTTGTGTTTTTACTGTAATACATAGAACATTTTGTACTGCCTGCCCTCAGCAGTACTTGGGGGCAGTGTACAAATGAAAATGGCACAACAAAACAGGAGTTGATTGTTTCAGCTCAGGAGGGATTGAATGCCATGGAGTACTCTGCTGCCTATCCTGTTTAGCTATTGGAGAGGTAATTGGAACCCAGAGCTTTTGGGGATAAACGTGGGGAAAATGACTTTGGGGGAAATGGCAAGCCAGAAGTTGAGCTTTGAAGCTCAGAAAAAGCTAGGATTAATTAGGGAAAGGCTCTTGGTAGAGAGCAACATTCAGGGGGTGAGGGTGGGTACTTGTTATGTGGTACAGTATGTGGGCACAAAGGGTATGAAGGGAATGTGATGGATAAATAAATTAACAAAAAAAGGTTTAAATAAGGACCTCGGGCAGGCTGTATTGGTGGGAATGTGATTCTACATCCCAGCATCTACTATTCCCTCCCGCAGGTTTATGAGTATGGAACCCTTGTCTCGGGTGTGGGTGTACATATGATAATTTCCTGGCACATTTGCAGTGTGAAGCCAGAGCTACATTACACGCGTCGCGGAGCTTCTGACCTGATTTTTGAAGCAGGCGGAGCCGCTGCGACCTCCGCACGGCCGGCGCGTACCTCAAGCTGGAATCCTATTTTTGAATTGCTGCATTTGGAGAGGGAGCCAGCCCAGTCATGCTTATTCGAAAGGAAACACTGCGGAGCTCAATAGCCAATCACAGCTGCACTTTCTTAAGAAGGCGGGACAACATGAGGGACAACAGGCTGGAAGACACTCCCCCGCTTCCAGTGCGGAGGCGGAGGCAGAGGCGGCGGCAGAGCCTCTGCCTGTAGTGTAGCTCTGCCTTGAGCTGCATGACTCCAGCAGGTGGAATGCGGTAGCAAACCAAAGCTATCATCCTCCTGTGGTAAAGTCCAGTTCAGGTAATGAAACAATTCACAGCCCATTCCAACTCAACTCCTCTCCAAGTCAGGCATAAGTGTGGCCTAAGTGCAGACTAAGTTAGGCAGAAGTTATGTCTGAGTTAGGTCAGAGGTATGCCTGAGTTAGGCAGGCTGCAGTTTCTGTGGCCCAGCACCACCCCAGGATCCACACTTACCTCCCAGGCAGGCAGGCTCTCCAGGCTTGGTGTCTGGCTCGGGCATGTGCAGGCCTGTGTGTCTGCACGTGTCAGCGTCCATCCATGGCAGCTGCTGCAGTGTCTGTCTCAGCCCGGTCGCAAAGGGGCTGACTGCAGGCAGGGGGGTTGCGCCAGTCATGTGGTGGACGCAGGGCAGGTGACAGGTGAGCGAGGTGCCCGAGCCAGCTGCCACAGGGCACCCTGTGCATCAGCCACCTGCTGCAGGGGAGAGTGGCCGTCCCCCCTCCTGCAGAAGGCGATGCCACCCCCATGCCATGTTGAGGCTGCACGTGGGAGTCATGGGGGGGAGCGGGGGAGGGAAGGGAAGGAGGGGGTGGGAACGTCACACACAGGGGGGGGCTCATGATGTCTGGAACTGCCTCTGACATGACTTGCCCGTGCGCTGCCTGAAGCCCTGGACCTCCAGGGCCGGGGCAATGCCCACAAAGAAGGCATCCCGGCGTGCGTTCTGCTCTGTGCCCCGGCCAAGACCGAGAGATGCCTTGGGCTTGTCTGCTGCAAGCGTGAAGGGCTCACGCAGCTCATCACGCCCCCAGATGGGCCGACGACAGCGCCTCTCGGCAGGCGCTCTGGCAGGGAGGGGGGTGGCCAGCAGCCATCATCAGGGAGTGGGAGGGGAGGCAGACACACAGGCAGGCAGAGAGTGGGTGCTGGGGAGGGGCACGGGTGGGTCACAGACAGACAACAAGGCTGGTGGGAGAGAGATTCCGAGAGAGGGGTCTGCAGAGACCAATAGGGACACAGGGGTTGCTCCGCAGATGAAGGCAATGCAGAAACAGGCGCCTCTTATGCAGACGGACTGGGCGGAAACGGCTGCATTATGGGCGGACCTTCGACGGAAGCGGCTGCATTATGGGCGGACCTTCGACGGAAGCGGCTGCATTATGGGCGGACCTTCGACGGAAGCGGCTGCATTACGGGCGGACCTTCGACGGAAGCGGCTGCATTATGGGCGGACGCCCTGGCTTGCGAGATCCCCGGTTGCTGAGCGGCCACTACACAGATGCAGCGGCCACAAGCAGCCCCGTTATGGGCTCCGTGGCGCTTGTCACTGTTTGCCTGCCTGAGAGGCCCTCCCAACTCCCCCTCCCCTCTGTCCCATGGGGGTCTGGCAGCCTCCCTGCTGTGTTCTCCCTGGGAAGGAAGTGGCAGTCCCTGGAAGGGATTCATGCAGGGGCTTCAGTGCTGGGGGCTGTCTGTGTGTGGAGGGCAATGCTTGTGTAACACTGAGCACATATGTTTCAAGGAGGCTCTGCCCGAGGGGCATCTTTATTGTTCTGGAACGTTAGCAGAGATGGCCAGGCGACGCTGCCAGGGGTAGTCACAGCAGCCAATCTGAAAGCAGCAGCAGCAGCAGCACACATGCCCCATGGACCTGGAGACGCAGGCTCTCCCCCTGTGTGACACACATAGCATGGTCTGAGCTGCTTACCTGGGTGTAAGGCGAGCATGATCCTGTAAGGGAAAAGGGTCAAAGAGAGAGAAGACAACACATATATTGGGTCACAACCATGGCAATCCTACCAATACTGACCTGTCAGTTGACCCTGTGGAGAAAAAGGGGGAGAACAGCTGGTGTCTACAGACGGTTAACAGCACCACCACACTCGTGGTGTTGTATGCTCACATGACAACAGGCAGCAATCCGACACAATAGTGGTAAAGCGGCATGTATCCTATATATCATAGCAGGCATTGCAGGCAGGCTTCTGACTACTCATTGGTAAAGAGGCATTTCAGAGAAGGCATTGCAGGCAGACATGAGAGGGCACATTGGTAAAGAGGCATATCATGGCAGGCTATGCAGGCAGACATGAGAGGGCACATTGGTAAAGAGGCATATCATGGCAGGCTATGCAGGCAGCTATGAGACAAGACATTGGTAAAGAGGCATATCATGGCAGGCTATGCAGGCAGCTATGAGACAAGACATTGGTAAAGAGGCATATCATGGCAAGCTATGCAGGCAGCTATGAGACAAGACATTGGTAAAGAGGCATATCATGGCAGGCTATGCAGGCAACTATGAGACAAGACATTGGTATAGAGGCATGTATCCTACCTATATTTCTATATGCAAAGAGGCAGATGTCAGAACACATGTCAGCAGAACCCCTGCTCTTACCTGCACTTACCTGCTGGTGTTGTTGCCTGTGTGTGGGGGGGAGAGGCTGGGAGAAAGACATGGGTTAGCAAATGGTAGCATGGAGACAGCTGCCCAGGCACAGCTGTAAACAGTTTGGCCAAAGCCAGAACAGCCCTCTCTGCCCTTGAGGGGGGCAGAGAGGAGAGAGGAGAAGAGAAGAGAGAAGTGGGGTGTTTGTGAATTTTGCCCTCCACCGACAAAGTCCCACTTTGTGGCTGTGGGGGACAGAACCCCACACCACGTGCTCAGAGAAAGAGAGAGACTGGGGGCCTGGGGCTGGGCTTTTGTGGGAAAGAGGCTGGGTGGGGCTGGGTGCTGATAGGCTCCCTATCTTAGGCATAACTCTGTCGGTTTCCAGACCTAGCAGGCCCAACTCCGTCCTAACTCTGACCTAACTCAGGAGTAGGGTGTTAGAAATTTTCAGGAGAGGGCTGGCTTGGGTAAGGTAAAATGGCTCCTATGGGTCTCCTCGAATTTGGGTCCACCTTTTTGGTCGACCTAAAATTTGTGTCAGCATTTGTGTTGGAGGGGGCGTGTCTGTGCTTGCCAGGGTCTGGAATCCAACGTTAATTGGTTGCCGCCCCCGTTACACCCACGGTCCGCCCATGGTCCGCCCACTTTTAGGTCAACTTTAGGTCTGACTTGTGCTGCTTAGCCCTTGGGTTGGAATGGGCTGTTCTTAGTCCGTCGGTCGTAACTTCGACCTAACTTTGACCTAACTTCGCCCTAAATGGTTGCGTTCCAGACCTAAAGTCTCCCTAAACGACTTAGGCTGACTTTAGGTCTGACTTGGGCTGCTTGGCCCTTGGGTTGGAATGGGCTGTGAGTGAGTTATAATGGTACCTGGAGACATCATCTGGATGATGAGGGGGCTTTTTTAACCAGCCTCATAGAGATAGCTCAGGAACCTGAACCACCTACCCACCCATGGTTTCCTCAGTCTGTCAGCCTCATCTGCTTAAAAGTCTTCAGCTAGTGAGAGGAAATCAACAGGTTGCCTTCACTCACCCTTTATTTTGTATGTGTTGGAAAGAACAAAGAATGGTACCTATGACTAGGGCCCATGAGAGGGGGGTAAAGGGGGTAAACTGTACCCGGGCCCAGGGTCAAAAGGGATCCAGAAGGAGCCAAAGGGGTCAAAAAGAACCAAAGGAGGCGGCCCAGAAATTTTCTGGGATCTCAGCTGGCCTCATGGAGAATGGAAAACGGTGGCCATTCCCCCTTTGAGAGGCCCCCCCAAAAAACTTTGTACCCCCTGATAAAATGCCTCTCAGAGGCTCTGCCTATGACTGCTTCAAGGCTAAAAGACTGGACAGCACCACCGTCCTAGGAAAAGCTAATTGTGCTCTCCCCTCCTCCATTTTAAATTGCAGAGGGCAGGACATTTTTATAACAAACTGTGAAGAATGTCATATATCCATTATAAGCACAACAAAGTTGTGGCCTTACTTCATTTCAGTTCTGGTTGTCCTGGCTTCTTTTTGTTTTGCAGAGAAGGTAATTCTTTGCTGTTTATCTTCTCTTAGAAATAATATAATAATGGACTCTTTTTTTCTACCACAAGGTGACTTTGGACAGTTATCTCATTATGGAGATCAAATGGGTCACACACTTGTGAATGGTTCAACATCAATTTTGATTAAGGGATGGCCAGCGTTGGGCAAGACTTGCAGATGAAGCTGACCCAACATGAGTTGGTTTCCAAGCTAAGCTATTTCTAAGATAGGGATCTTGCAGAGCTCCATTGCAAGATGATGGCACAAATTAACTCCTCTTGGAGATAACAGTCATGTGAATCTACCCTCAGTACTGTGAGGAAGGGAATAGTTTGTATTCTGGGAGGAAGAGAGATGTCAGAAGTATTTCCTCTCACTTGCCTAGCAGCTGTCAGATAGAAGAATTCATAAGCTTCTCTACCTTTCCTCTCACCTGTCTACTACCTTGGACTGCAAGAAATAGAAATCAGAAAATATAGTCGCAATTTCTCTAACGAGATAGGTTTCTGCTTCACTTGCGTATGTTTGCATATCTGGTGCAGCTCATCCTATTCTCTCTCTCACTCTCTGTGTGATGTATTTGTGATTTGTCACCTGTAAAACTCAAGCAAGTTTACAGATCACAGCACACCTTGACATATTGAGCTCAGAGATGGCTCTGGTCACGGGTCAGCCAGGTTGGGCACTGGCCAATGGCCCATCTTGGCAAGTCAACCCTGAACCCTCTGTACTGCTGACAGCAGTGTGTCCAATGTGGCCTCAGGGGGTGGGGGGAACACACCATGGGGGGGGGGTCGTTCAGGGCTTTACCCTAAGGCCATCAGCATCCTCCTGGCACCAGCACTTGGGTCAGTTCCATGTGGGGTAGTGCCTGCTGCAACTTTATATAGGGCATGGGAATCTTTCAGACCACCCTGCAATTCACCTTCCTGTTACAACTAGTGATATCACCAAAGTTCATAATTTTCTGGTTTATAATTGAAGTGTGTCCAGTTTGTAATGCTCAGACATAATATTTGTAATGCTCCTCGGCCCATGTGACAGTTAGAGCCAGTTCGGAGGGCCTGGAGAACAGCTCACGTCCCCCTGAATTGGTCAGGCAAGTTCAAGGATTGCAGAACTCTCTTGCTCCCAAGCTTGGGAGCTTCCCTGAGCTGTGCCCTGTGCCATCGGCTCCGGAACAACCGCCCAGTTCCTTGACTTCTTAAAAATTCATCTTTGAGGCTTTTGAACGCTACTTCGCGAGCTCTGGTGTAAAACATTACGAGCTTTACCAAACGCTAAGAGAACACTCATAAATATCAAGCTGATTCCAGTTCACGTTGAAGGCCATTTGCTCATCCTTAGTTAAAGTGAGAATAATTGAATTTAAGAAAATCTGGTCCCAAAGACTAACTTACATGCAGCGCAACCCCATGCGTGTCTGTTCAGAAGTAATCCTTTAGTGAGTTTAGTGGGGCTTACGCTCAAGTAATTATTAATTGGATTGCAACCTAAGTGTTTGAAGACCACACTTTGGGGCTGGATTTATGAAGCTGGAGTTAAGTGGATCAAACATTAAGGCTATATAGTAGTTGCAACATTTTTAGCTGTTTTATCTTAATTTGAGCTTTAATTGTGTTTTATATGTAATCTTTCCAATTATCTGCCCAAAGTCTTCAGGATGGGACAAGGTACAGTATAAAACTGAAATAAATAAATAACATATTTTGAATATATGTTTCAATAGACCACTGATTTCAATGGGAGGTGTAACTGAATCCTAGTCATTTATGTTTAGAAGTAAGACCCACTGAATTCAATAGGGCTAACGCCAAGGTTACATAGGACTGCACACATTCATGTTTAGGATCTCAGCCTAGGGTACTTTGAGATAAATCCAAATGCTGTAGGTTAAGCGGCTTGTGGACTGGATACTTTGTTCTATTTTCTGTGTAAATAAACAAAAAAAAAAAGAAAGATAGGACTTGTATTTCAAAATTTTGTACAAAATGTACAATCACCAATTGATGAACCTAATTTTAGGCTGCAATTCTATGCATGCTTACCAGGGAGTAAGTCCCATTGGGCTCAAAGGGACTTACTTCTGAGTAGACAAGCATAAGATTATGCTGTTAGACACCTACCTATATTTGTAAAAAAAAAAAATAAGGACCTAGATTGTTAATGTACTAGATGATTTCACATGCCTTATTTTAAGATTTGACAAAATTGGCTTCTGCTATATTGATAATAAATATGCTCTTGCATGTATGCTGTGAAATATAACATGAAAACAATGGGGAAAGAAGAAGAAAGAATCCGCTTTTGCCAAGAAACGTAGCCAATGTCAATTAATGGTACATTTTTAATCTAACTATCCCAAGCAGTCAAACATCACTGTGTTTAGATAAAAGATCATGAAACTCAATGTGATAGTAGCAAAAAAAATGTTTATATATAAAACAGATCCAGCCAAGAGCTTATGGCATGTGATGTATCTGATCTAGAAAGATACAGAGAGAGAGAGAGAGAGAGAGAGAGAGAGAGAGAGAGAGAGAGAGAGAGACTTTTCAAAGGTCTGTTCAATGTCCTTGACCTTGTAACATTGACCACCACTGCAAGAGTAATGACTATGCTTCCCCTCTGGGGAAGGTTGGTGTTGTCAATGCACTATATCATCACTTGTTCCCTATTCTGATAGTTCTATGTAAACAGAACAAAGGCAGGAGGGAGAATGGGGAATTCCATTTTAAATATATTTTAAAATGGATGAAATCATGTTCAAAGTTAGAATTGCTTCAAATTCATGGGGAGGATTCTAGGACTACTATGGGATCATAAGATATCTGGTGGTCAGTGGTCTTAAAATCTTCCTTACTGGATCCTACACAAACATCTCTATGAAATTAGACAGTAACATAGAGTACAGTTAGAAATACTGCAGATCACTTCCGGGTCAAGAGCATGTTGGGCTTTGGGGGTCTTAAAAGGTCGAAATCCAATGTTTCAAAACTGTAGCTGTAGCTGGAGGGTTTCTCCTTATTCTTTGAGGTCTTTGCAAAACAGTTTTCCTTTCATAAAGCTGAGGGAGTGTGTTAGCTAGCTAGGACAGGGGAAGAATAATATTAGACTGGGTAGTGTTGTGCAATCCCGCCTCTGCTGAAATTGTATTTTTGGACCACTAATTATGAGCTTCCTTCGTGAATGATAAAAAAGATAACTTTTTTCAAGTGCTAAATTGTCTCATAATGTTTTGGGGATGCACATTTTTGCAATGCCATTTGAGAACCATTTGAGAGCAGATGGGAGGCCAGGCAGCAGCACAGGGAATAAGTACCAGATGATGCTTCTCTTTATCATTGTGCATTGTGAGCGCTGGCTTCTGATTGGCTGCTGTAATGTGGAGGAGGAGGTATTAGGATCTCCAGCAGGATCAGTACCAGCTGTGTCACCTACCAAGTGGTGGGTATCTGTTGTGGGTGACTGTTTCGGTGGCACTTTGCTCATGCTACCCGCCAATCACTGGCAGTCACCTGCAGGACTTGGTTCTTAGGGGCAGGGACAGCAACAGGCATGATGTGTGGGTCATGTGCAGTTCAGCTTAGCTATAGTTTTCAGCTGTTGGCATGCCACTCCTCTAAGTGCCACTGTGGACCGAGAGGTCCACCAGGTCCCATTAGGGGGACAGCTCTGGTTTACTCCCAAGTAAGGGTGCTTAGGATTGCAGTTAGCATAGTCTTTCTTTGAACGTAGTCAGGTGTGTAGTAAGGGGGGCAGAGCAGAGCCCTGAAACGTCTCATACAGCAGAAGCAACAGAGTCATCATCAGGAGCACTCAGGTGCTGCCTCTGATCTTCAATGGATCTGAGCTGAGAAGGATCAAGCTCATCAGGAGGTAAATTGAGACATCTGCCTAGAGGTGCATGTTGATGTCTAGACCAGGCTTCCCCAGGGGCCCTGCATACTATTATAATGCCATTGGAGTCAGTGGACTGGTCAAAATGTGTTTGTAGACCAGATGTGGCCTGCGGGCCTAGTTTAAATGTAGCCATGTAGTTCTCAAACTTTGCCAGTCCATGACCCACTTCCAGCACAGAGTTTGACAACCCAGAGGTTTTGGCGGTGACATCATGTCATCAAAAAAACTTCCAGGGGAGTACTTACCCGCCCAGGATGCTGGGTCAGGAGGCCCCAGGGGGGAGTGTCGACTGGCCACTGGACATGGTCCCAAGACCCAACGCATGCCAAAATGGGCCAAGGCCACCTGGCCGTCCAGTTCAAGGTCTGCTGGGATGCTACCTGGCCGCGGAAGGGGCTCGGCAACCTGGAAGTTGTGGCTTGGGCGACCGAGTGTTCGTGACCCACCAAAAATCGAGTCACAACCCACAGTTTAAGAAATGCTGGTCTAAGTCACTGTCTTTCCCAAGGGCTGCCTGAGCCTCATGTACCTCATGTTACATTAAGGCTACAATCCTATGCATACTTACCTGGAAGTAAGCCCCACTGAACACAATGGGACTGAATTCTGAGTAAACGTGCCTAGGTAGCACTCTACTATACTTTTATATGTATCTGGGATATTTCTAAATCCCATTTTTTTAATGTTTATTCTGTACATTTGTTTTAAACTATTGTAACCCACTCCAAGGGTTTGGGATGAGATAAGTGAAGTCTTTAAATTAAGTAAAATAAGTTTCAGAGCTGAAATAAGTGGCAGGAGAACACTCTATTTTTTAGCATATATTTATATTTTATTAATATATTGAAACATAAAAAACAATACGTATTTTGTAAGTTTATAGCAAGCGCGAAGCAATACATCCTACTAGCATACTATTCACTATTTTCTACATATAATATCCAACTAAGCCAAAATATTCCCCACATTCTATTCATTAAATCCGCATATCATCACATAGCTCTTCTCTCAGGAGAACACTCTAAAGGAGAAATTTAAAGTTTGGGGGTTGTTGTTTTGTTTTGCTATGGTCTTAATGGGGTGGGGCTGTGGGAGCATAGATATGAGAGGTATCATGATAATTCCTGCACTATAAAATATGCCACTACACCACTGGTGGCAGATCACCTGCTGATATTGGCCCAATCCTATGTTCGGTGCGGTGTCCCATGAGGCTTGTATGGGGATTGTAGAGAAGCAATGGGCACAGTGCCAAAAATTTCCAGATACTTTTGGAAGAGGAACTTGGTAGATAAAAGACATGTCCGCCCATTTTTGCCTCCCTATTCAAAGACAGTGGGTTTGGGGGGATCCATTTGACAGTTGCCAGGGGAAGGCAAATTTCTTGAGGTTGCATACCGCCGATGGTGCAGAAGTCCTTTTCACGTTCTGTCATTTTTTTTAAAAAACGAGCTAACGGCACACTTCTGCAAGTTGCAGCAACAGCACTGTAGGCACAGCAGGTCTTCCTAGCTGGTGGCTCTTGTTTGCTACCATTTTTTTGACACAGAATGAATGGCGTAATGTCATGACATTGTGTTGTTCCTGGAACATCTCAGAAAAAAAAAATTGTGCCCCCCCCCCCAAGAAAGAATGTAAAAAGGACCCTTGTACTACCGGTGTTAAGCAATAAGCATCCACACCCAAAATTGTACGAAATTCACACCCTCATCCAAAATTGATGAAATGTTTCCCCAACTCCAAACGCCATCTTGAAAGACTGGGACTCAACAGATATGATAGAAAAAATATCAAATCAGTACTAAAATCTTTACACTAGTATAGGTGTGACCCACTAGTAGACAAAAAAATACACTATTTTGCTGCTGCCATTGAGAAGCAATTGAAAAGGGGAGGGGGGTCTGTGGGCTCACTAGAGGGTTTTGTGTGGTGGCAGAAGAAGGTGGAGCAGAATTATATGGGTCAGACACTACAAGGCAATCCTGGAGACATTATCAACTCTGGATGCTCCCCTGGTTTTATGTTTTGAGACCTGCATACTGGACTCCATCTCACCATGTTTCCTCCTTATCAGGCAGCATTCTCTGATAACAACACATTCCCTCGCTTTCACTGATTCAGAGCAGTAACCAGGAAACTCATTCTACCATTGGATGAGTTACAATGTAGAATCCCAAACCATGTACAATCCCAAACCAAGCAAAATATGCTTTGTGAAAACCATTGTTTGCCCAGATTGGATAAACTAGCAAACTAGTGTTTGCTCACTTGCTGAGATCCAGGAAGAATGGGAAAGAATTTGAGGGGAGAGAGAAGGTCAAACCATATTTTAGCATAACAACTGAACCAAGCTACTGACTGTTACAAGCCACTGACTGATTATTTCTGTTATCTGCCGACAGGGATATGGAATTGGGTTAAAAACATGTTATTGATAGATAGAATATGCACTTTATATATAATATTCCTTTAAAATGTTCACACACATTCCTCCAATTTCATAAGTGTTTTGCATATTTTTAATGTGTAAACGTAAGATAGACCAGACATCACCTTTTCACTTGATTTACAGGGCAATCCTAGGCATGTCAGCTCAGAAGCAAACTCTGCTGAGTTCAGTAGGGCTTTCTCTCTGGTAAATGTAGATAGGATTGCAGCCTGTGGAGAAGCTTATGTGCATATTTGAATGATGTGCATAGTCTCTGTGCAAGAGATCTGATCATCATGAGGAGATCAGGGCAGGAGCATGACAGGGCAGGTAGACTGTCCTAGTGGGTGCTATCTTTCCCACCCCTTCCACTTGGTGATTCATCATATTTGTCTGCACAGTTACCCTGCACTCCAGGGCTATAGTGTACTTAACTAGAACATAATGAAAAGGTTACATGCCTTCTCATTTTTAACTACATGTATGCTTCTTCAGTCATACATGGTAGGGAGTTTTGTGTGTCTCTTGCATTTGTGCATTTAAAAAAACACACCTTGCAGCTGCTTCAAATGTTGATTTTAGCCAATACATTTCAGTGGCTGTGGGGAGAGCAGGAAGGAATTTCAGGAGAGGGGGAACAGAATTCACAGAAAGCTTCAAAGACCTGCATTTGAATGTAATCAAGATGAAAGTGCAAAAAAGCTGTGTATTTTAAGAGCGTTTGTTGTGGTTACTTCTTACCTCATCTTACTAGAGATATATGGATCTATCTAAGGAATAATCATATTGTCTGAAACACAGGAGAGGGGTAGTCCCTGCCCTTTGAAAAGGAGGGTCCATGAATCTGTACCATTTAATTACTAAAAATGTAACATCTGAAACATCTGTAAGAAAGTAGGAGCACAAAATTATGTAATTTGTCAGGAAACACCGAACACCACTGGCTACGGCCAGTTTGCTCGAAAAAACCCCAGGAGCGGGGAGAAACGTCGCAAGAAGACTGTGGAATTTATTTTATTTTTCTTTTTGTCTGCCGGTTAATCCTTATGTGCCCTTCTTCTTCGGTTCGCTGAAGTCTTTGCGTTAAAGGAATTTCATCAGACATTTGGTAATAAGTAAATTTATTTGTCTCTTCAACAAAAAACTTTACATGGCTTCCTTACCCATACTTCCGATCTCGCTGCAAATCGTAACAAGCCATGAGAACCTTCACACAACATTCCATAAGTTATTGATAATATGACTTTTGAAGTAGAAGTTTACATGTTTTTTTTTTACTTCCACATTCATTCCTATAGCAACCCAGTTAGTGAGTGTCTATTGATCCCATTTTGCAGATAGGGGCCTTATTTGACTAATAGCCCAATCCTGCCTAACATGCGGGGCCAGCCTAAAGGGCTACGCCGGCCTATAGTTACACAGGATTGCGCTGTAAGTACAATCAGCGGACCTAGGACTGAGCTGGCATTGAGACTCAAGAGCAGTTCTGGTCCAAATTGCTGGGACACATGAGGCAAAGCCCAACTCTGGGGCCCCCACAGCACATATGCCAGTTCCCCTGATAGCACATTGGGTGCTTCCACTGTCTCCATTACTGAAGGTTCAGGGACTGATGTGGCCAGGTAGGCTCTTTGATGGGCTTGGGCCCTTGGGCAGTGTTTGACCTGGCTGACACCTGACTCTAACCCTGCCTGAGTATAATGAACTTTACTGGTTCTCATGACCTAATTAAAATAGGAAGAAATTCTATGGAGAGTAAAATATTCTCAGTGCTGGAAGGATAAAGACAAATTTTCCAGTTTGGAATTACAGTATTTCATCAAAAAGCCCCTCTCCATTATGCAAATCAAATGTTTACAGGAAAAAAGCAGCTGTTTTCGTGCTGTACTCCAAAATATTTAGAAACAATGTGTAAAAGCAGTTCCGATCTTTATTTTTGTTTTTACTGATTTTTTTATATTGTGTTTTTTTGTATGTATTTTTTTCTGTTGTAAGCCGCCTTGGTTCCCTTCGGGGAGAAAGACGGGATAAAAATACTGTAAATAAATAAATAAATAAATAAATAAATTTAGGACCACTGTGTGTAGACCACCCCATAGACTCAGATTGGGGCCTTGCTCCTGGTGCAAGAGGTATGTTCTTCGACAAGCTGGTTCTTATTGGTGGTGGCACAAACTTTATGGAACTCCCTCCCCATCAGGGGCCTATAATGCTCCCAGCATTCCTTTCAGCATGCTGTAAAAACATGGCTGTTTTCAAACTGCTTTAGGTGAGTGGTTTTTGTTGACTGCTGGTATTTAGTTTTTTGTTTGTTTTCTTTATTGTGACTGCTAAGTTATTTTATGATTGCAGCAATGTTTTATTTTGATTGTTCATTACATATTTTTTTTCAATTCTTGCTGTTTGCCACCTTGGTTTTCCGCTGGGTAGGAAGGGCAGGATATAAATGTTTTTGAATAAAATAAAATAATGTTTAAACAGAACTCTTGAAGAGTTTAAAGTTTTAACAGTACAAGGAGCGATGGCAGGATGCTCTCCATTGATGACTCTTTTATTTTTGATTATCTTATACAAGCACTTTGCAGGGGCAGAGATGGAAAGCTACTAAGGCTGCAATTCTATACACACATACATACTGGGGCGTAAGGTCCATTGAACTCATTGAGGCTTACTTCTGAGTAGACATGCATAGGGTTGCATTGTGAGACTGCTATCCATTCCTACATGCTAGGGAGCAAGTCCTGCTGAACTCAGTGGAACTTTTCATTAGTCACGTTTAGGATTGTACTATAGGTGTGCAAGGTTATTCACAAAATCTGCAACTCTTTAAACAGTGGATTGCAGCTTCTCCCTCCAGCAGTCAGCGTGCTTTTCTATTTCTGCAGTAAAAAGGAACTTCACTCAAAACCTATTTTTATCCTACATTACATTTGGATTTCAATATACGATGAGTCACCTGATGCAAACTTTGGCAAGTTCTTTTGTTGCATCTCAAAGGAAATTAAATAGATTTGACCCGTTACACCTTTCCAGTACCTTGAAGCTCTGTTGTTGGGATGTCATAAGAATAAAATTATGGGGAAATAATCCAAAGTTTGAACCCATAGGAAAGCCAGGCAGAACGTTTAATAAATATTTTCCAGTACATATGCCAGGAGATTTGGACAGGTGTTTTTTTGTTTGGGGTGAAGCAAATCTGAATGGATTCCTTCATAACTGAAGCAAAATGTATACAGGACTAGAGGTATTAATCTTACTTTGAGGATAGCGATTTCGTTTCCGTAATTCTTCTTACATTTAGAATTAATGGAAAAGGCATAGTGCAAGGTGTTGAAAATAAAGAAATCAAAACCTGCTCAGCGATAATACAGTGCTTAGCATTTTCCAAGCATTCCTCTTCCTTCAGTTGTATATGCTAACGGAGGAGAAAACAAGAAAAGGCGATGTGCAAACCTCATGCATACTTGCTATATCACAGTCATACAGGATGGGGCTGGAAAAATATGCAGCCCTTGGAAATGGATTAAATGCACATACATTTTGTAATGAGTGACTGTAATGAAACTCAAATGAATTATAATAAAATATGGAGTTTTAAAAAAGAAAACTACCCAAAGCATAATGTTGCTGAGAAAACATTTAACAGTTTTTCACTGCGTGCTATTGTCAAAGTAAATAACTCCCAAAGACAAACTTACAAAATGGTTTTAACTCTAATGTGATGCAAAAAGTCAGTCATTTAATTTGTTAATTAGTATTATGCCAGAAACTATCTATTCAATATGAAGCAAATATGTTTACAATCTTATCTGCCATCTGTTTAATAGATGGGAGGATACTTAGCGCTGGAATCTCAAAGAACGCTTTTTAAAATTTGTTCCACAATTAGTGGAGCAGGATCGTGACTTTAGATAGATATATAATTCTAAAAGAGTTTTTTTTCCTTCTTCTTTTTTCTCAAGCAAGGAGCACCTCTAAGAAGGAGACAGTACATCAGTGTTGCTGTTCAAGATTAGAGATGATAACTCCTGGTGGTAGCAGATGCTTACCAATTGCAGGGGGTAAATATATATGGGGACAAACACACACACACACACACACACACACACACACACACACACACACACACTTTAAAATAATAGGAGTATTGGAGCTTGATCTTAGTTCATTTTTTCCATGAATACACTTCAGGCCAATGTTGAATGGTTACTCCATAGCGCTATCTGTGTGCTTAGAATATTCTCCCTCTATTTTTGTAATCAGCTATTTTGGAAGATTTCTTACCATGAGAGCTTGCAATTATGCAGTACACTAGTCATTAAAATGAATTCTTAAGGTGCTTTTATAATTGCTTTTTGAAAAAAGGATATTAAATCATCATTTTAGGAAGTGGTTGATTTTTAACACACCTTCTAATCAACTCTCATTACCAGCAGTACTACATGTCTGTCTGGCTCAATTTATAAGTTTCCTTGCACTTCACATTTCGTAGTTTGCACTTACCACATTTCAGTATTGAAGATAGATAGATAGATAGATAGATAGATAGATAGATAGATAGATAGATAGATAGATAGATAGATAGATAGATAGATAGATAGATAGATTAAAAGGCTCTCCCTCGTTCAGGTGCCTGTACAGTTAAAGGTTTTGAAAAATCATACCATTTTTTTGTAATGTGTCTACAAGTACTTTTATTAGGGTGGTTTTAGAAAACTGCTGTTTAATATCTGTTCTTCTTTTTTTTTTTTTTTGACCAGAAATGAAATGCTTAGTGAACTCCAGAGGGTGGAGAATTTTTCCTGTTTCCCTGGGAAATTGAAATAGTGAAACTGTGGAAAATATGCACTTTCATTATCAGTTCCCAATACCATTACAACAAACACAGGTGTTTTTTTTTTAAACACACAATTGAACAGATGCTCAGTTGCATTAGAAGCCCTTTTGTGCGCACCTCCAAAAGGTAGGTATCACACCATTTTATTTTTTTACCATATATATTTATATTTTATTGATATATTAAAACATAAAAACAATACATATCTCATAAAGTAATAGCAAGCATGAAGCAATACATCCTACTAGCATACTGTTCACTATTTTCTACATATAATTTCCAACTAAGCCAAAACAACACCCACGTTCTATTCATTAAATCCGCATATCATCACATCATTCCTCTCTCTCTCTCTCTCTTAAAAAGTCAATAAATGGTTTCCAATTATTCACGAAAAAGTTAACTGACTTTTCCTTAATTAAAATTGTAAGTTTATCCATTTCAGCATAGTCCAAAACTTTCAGCCACCAATCTTCCAGCGAAGGTATCTCCGAATTTTAACAACGGAATTTCACACCATTTTAACAACGATGCAGCATATTTTTGAAATACAGCGTATAGAGGTTAAAGTGCCTTAGTGGTGGTATTTCTAGACACATTAATTCAAAACTTGCCCTCCATTTGTATGTGCATCTTAAGGTAACTCTGTTCACAAGTTACACAAAGAATTTTCATTCTTTTCTCCCTTTGGGGGAAAAGGATGACAACAGGTGGGATGAGTCAATGTAAGGATTAGAAAGACAGACCAATTTCATGTTTCCTCGCCCACCCCCACCCCCATTTGTTAGCATTATACTGTCATGAACCTTGGGAGTGCTTGTCAATGAGGGAAAAGCAGCATTTCATATCTCAGCCTGTACATATCTCACCTGAATGTGTCTAACCAGTATGGCTTTAGGTGTTGTGTCCCCTTTTGCAGGAATACAGCAGAGCAAAGGTGATTAGGTGGAAAATATTGTTCAGCAGCACGACCAAACCCTTGTCCTGTCAGCCCAGTGAGTGCATGTTTTGGTGATTTAATTGCAAGAGACTCCATGGGGGGTGAACAAAGTTGTCTCGTCAGTGCACTCGGTTTGAAAATCGTTTTCACTTTTTAATTTCATTTGTTTTGCCGTGTGGAACTGACCTCATGAGCTTTCATATCCTTGGGGAAAAGCTCTCCTCAGCCAGGCACGTCTGTGTGTAAACAATGTCCCTTTGTGACATGGCTGCTTCTCCCAAGTTTCATTTCTTACTCCCCCCCCCCTTCCAGTATACTCATGATCTTGAAACGGAGGGGAATGGGTGAGAATTTGCTCCTGAATTTGATATAATAGGATTCAACTGCTCTCTAATGTGCTCAACAATGATGGAGGCTTAACCCCTTAAAATATTTGCAAAGGATATAAAGGGGGGGAAAAAACAACCACAACTGCTAAGGTCAGGAACTCAACATCTGTGCTTTGGCTGTGAGGGTTTTTTTGTATGCACAAACCAATAAAAGGAGGGGGAAAAATTAATTGTATTTGTAAGATAACAAGGTTTAGCTACAGAGGCACCTGACTCCTTCAAACCTTCTGGATACAATCTAATAGTCCAGTAGTAGACATTACAGGATTAAATCCATTGTAACATTCTAAAAATCAATTCATCTGTTCTTAATAGTGTTTCAATAGTATCCTAGTAACCTCTCCTGTGAAGCTTCATATGGTTTGTATTTGCAAACACTATTTAAGAAGAAAAAAAAAGGTCTCGCATTGAAGACGACGGCGACGAAGAAGGAGAAAAAAAAACACCCTTGTGTTAAATCTCTTCACAGAGATTGAACTGCTGGGAGAGGGGCAGGCTCCAACATGGGCAAGTGTATTTGCCAACATGCCATATGGGACCCATGGTTGGGACTTTTTTTTCCTAGAATAATTAAATGTTGATGGCAGAGTTCAAATGGATCATTAAAATTCAAAAGTGTAAGAAACAGATTTTTTCTTATGTTGCTGAACGCTCCAGAGGGTTGAATAGCTAGCAGAAGTGAGGAAAGCTGCAGCAGTGATCAGCGTGTGCTGTGATAGTACTAATTTGATCATAATATAGTCATCTCTGAAGATTACAGCTATTCAATTAAATATTCTAATTAACCTGAAGTATTAGGCAAATGATACTAATTACAAATATTCTCCTGAGATTCACAGCAATGAAAATCCCACTTGCAACTGATACTTCTAGCCAATGTTTCGTAACACAATGTCCTATATCATAGGCTTTCAGAATATTAAAATGCAGTTAATTTGCCTAAACCTCATTTGTTTAATGGCATTAGCATTTTGTTTGAAATTGTAATAAACGTACATCCCGCTTTCAAGTAAAATTTAAAATGAGTGTACTCTTGGGGTAACTTAAGATTCCTGTTTACAGACCTAGCACTTTATCCAGTCAGCGGAACAGTTTGAGCTTAACTTTCAGCCATTAAACATATTGAAATTGTTTTAAAATGCTAATAATTTGTCTTTTCAAATAAGAAAAAAGGGATATTTTGCAGTAAAATTTCATTATGTTACCCATGTGACCAGTTTCCTACTGTGAGGGCCCTAATGCTTGAACTTTCCCTGTAGTTTTTTCCCCCCTCTGTAGAATGTTTATCTGTTTGGTTTTTTTTCCCCTCAAGCTTTTGTTGATAGTTATTTTTTTCCCAGATTTGTTTTTTTAAATTGTATGTCAAATTAAGCTAGCTGGACCCTTTTATACTGGGGCTGTAGCTACTACTCCCTGCTTGCTTTGTAAAATGGGGCATCAACCTCAAACGTTCCGAGATGATCACATATTGGTCATTCACTGTGAGCATCAACCACCCTTGATTAGTTTCTCTTTCTCTTGACTTGATGGAACTCTTTGAGTATGTTACCAGTTATGACGCAGATGGAAGAGGCAGCATCGGCTGATGTGGCCTTGTTCTCACTGTGGTGGTCTGGCAATACTGTGTCTGGACTTTTCCATTTTGGACTGTCGAGGGGGGAGGGCGCACGTGATTGGGTGTACACATGATTCCTGCATACAAAACGCTTATCTGCATATATAGAAAACTGACATGTCAGGGAAAAGACTAGGTTTGAACCCTTTTATCTAACATCTGCTTTTCTAGGAATATTTTTATGGGGGAATCATGTGAGCTCCGCTGAAAAGTTAGTCTGTTCCTTTTATATGCAAATTCGCTACCTGTGAATTCGCTTAATTGCGAGGGGCAGAATTGCCACCTACCTCTCAGCTTGCTATCGTTATCTGTGATCTCGTCGGGGCCATTGTTCTCAAAGGTTTGTACTTAGCTTTTTTTTTTTTTTGTGGGTCTCTGTGTTGTTCTAGGAGCAAATTTCCCTGCCTTGCTGAATTTACTGTAAAAGGTAATCTCTTCTAAAGTTGCTGTGTGTGTGTGTGTGTGTGTGTGTGTGTGTGTTTTCTGTTGAATTCCATTTGCAACACAATGGGAACTGTTTGTGCTCTCTTTGGGCTTCCAGGATACTGTACAATACCTTTTATATTTGCATAATATTGTTAGGAAGGAATAATAATTAATTTGCTAGAGTTAGGAATTGCTCCATAACAAAGAGCCAATGTAGAATACCGGATGCTTCCCCCGCTATCACCCAGCCCACAGACTTCAAGGTAAGATTCAGGTTCACAAAGTTCATATAGTGTATTGCAAAGAGGATCCCCTGGAACCTAACCCCATTTTTCTCATACGCTCAATGATTCGGTATCCGCTAATTCGGTATCCACCATGTTTTCCAGGAACCTAACCCTAGTGGATAATGAGAACTGACTGTACAGAGAAGGCGCATTGAATCTCTAGCGTGGTCCTCCAAGTCATCCTTCTTGTCTCCCCTAAACATATACTGCCAAGCAATAAATTTAAATGGTTGTGGAATCTCCTGATCTTTTTATTGTCACTCCAGTTAAATGCAAAGCCTGAACATACCAAAGTGAGATTATTTATCTTCTACCTCTGTCTCAAGCAGACCTACAAAAAATATTTATTTATTTAAATAATTAAATAATTCTGCCTTTCTCCCGACAGGGCAATCAAGGCGGCTTACAATTAAAACATGGTTAAAACAGTACAATGTATAATAAAAAGGTAAAAATCCAACACAATTAAACATTTAAAACAAACACCAGTGGGTCACCGTAAAAATACATTAAATTTAAAAAGATTAAAAATATTAGACATGGGTCCATCCATTTCATTTTTGTCAGCACTGATGAGGAACAACTCTCAAGGGCTTCAGAGAGGATTTTTTCATCAGCCCTACCTTACATAAGAACTTGATACCTGTATCTTCTTGTCGGGGGGGGGGACTCCACTCCATAGAAAGGCTTACGGGGGCCCCTGTATCTGCTATTCACTTATCTGCGGATTGCAGGGGGGACTGGCTCACCTCCCCACACCCATCACCCTTCTTCTAGTTGATATCGCTGGCGCCAGTTCAGGGTGTTTCCCGATCAACCAAAACACTATAAGCATAGCGATGAAGCAGGCAAGCAGCCTGCAAGCTAGAGAGGTTCTGTTAAACAGGAAGCAGGAAGTGAGGAACTAAATACCGTTCTCGCGCGCCTTCCTTAGAAGGCCCCGGGCAGCCGGCCGGGGAAGACGTCCCCGAGCCGGCTCTCCCGGTTGAGGGGGGGTCGCCGCCTCCAGGAGCGCGCAAGCCGCCTCCTCCCGGATCGCGCCACCCCCCTCCAGATCACGCCGCGGCCAAAGACCGCGCCGCTATTAATTATAGGGGCGCCACACACCCCGTTGCTCCGGGCGCCAACGGGGGTAGTGATGCCCCTGGATGTCCAGACGCACGCTGGGAAAGGTAATCTGGCTGGAAGGTGGGGGAGGGCGGAACAGGGGTGGTGAGGAGCGAAACTGGGTGGGGAGGGGGCAGAACGGCGGGCGGGGAGGCTGCAGGAGAGGAAGGATCTGTCGCAGAAGGCCTGCTCCGCATCCTATCCCCCTTCACTGCAGCCCCCTGCTCATTTTCTCTCCTCGGATATATGCTAGTGTAGGCCTTGCTAGTGTAGGTCTGAGGAGACCCATTATGGGACATGAGGCTTACACAGGGGTAAGGGGATTAAACATCCCCTTTCCCTGCAGAAGCCTCCCAGTCCCGCCCGCCCCCGCACAGGATGCAGCGGCTGCCATTTTGGCACTGCTGCAATGTTGGACGGGGTTGAATAGGATTGGGCTCTGAATGCTTGAACTACAGATTAGTCCAGTAAAAGTTACCTTTTCACCAGTTACGTGGCTCTGTCTGATGCAAACTGGAATTTTTTAGTTTGGTGTACAAAAGCACAACAAATGAGATACATATGTGAGGACAGAATATTCCCATCTGGGGCTAATGGCAGAGAAGAGAGACAATTCCCATGTAAGCACTGCGGTAGGGTGGACCTTTCTGCTGCATCGAAGCCCAAAATGGTCATGAAGACTTATCCCAAACACACTGGAATATCTGACAAATGTAAAGCATTTGTTGCTGTTTTTACCATTTATATAACTTGTGTAACTGTTTGTGCACCTAGGGTATTGCTGAGCTGAAAAGAACATGTGCAGTAGTGGTTGTGTCACCAATTTGGATTCGAAATGCAAATTTGAAGTTTGAAGCTGATAGCACATAGGGGTCAATTGGAGAAAATAAATTATGAGTTGAGAGAAATATGAAAATATACATGCATTTTGTAAGAAGACTACAACAACTTTAACAATTTAGATGTGGGGTCTGTTAGATGTGATAGAATGGCTTCAGCTGGGTCAAGGCAGACATATTTCCCTCCAGGAGTGGGTGTGTGATTTTACACTGTGGGATCACCTCTGAATCCCCCTGCTTTTTTTTTCTTTATTGACCCATGTATCTGGTTCTGACTGTAGTACTGCTTTTTGCCTTTCCCCATTCTTTTGGCTTTTATACACCTTTTTATTTATGGCATCCCAACTCATTTATCCATTTAACTGCATACTTGGTGCTGTGTGTGTGTGTGTGTGTGTGTGTGTGTGTGTGTGTGTTTTAAATAAGCCAGCCCATGCTTGTTTTTTAGACCAGAAGCCCTGTTTTAGGCGAGGGAGGGGGACATGGTCTCACAATTGTCACAAGGACCAGCCAATCAGCTTTTTTGCCCAGCTGAATGGTGAGGTGGGAGGTAGGGTAAGGTACCTTTCTGATTGTCACAAGGACCTGCCAAATAGTGCTTCATGCAGTCAGAAACAGGAAGCACTGTTTGCTCTTGAGCTGAAATCAGCTTGAAGTACCGTATATTATCCAAAGACGGTGAGTGTGGCTCCAGAGCAGGCTTGCCACTCAAGTGACATACATCTGTCTTCATCCTTAAAAATTTATAAAGCGATTGACCCCTGTTCCAGGTATTTGTCCTATATAGAAGACATTTAGAATTGCAATTACCAGGGAGGGCCAATAAAAGTAAGCACAGATAAATAAATGAACAGTGCAAGTTTTAGAGCCCAGTCCCAAATACGTTTACTTGGAAGTACAGACTATTGAGTTCAACAGGGCTTACATTCATTGGTTTACTGGAATACTGAAAGAAGAATTGTTGGTTAAGTATGATGACTGAAAGAAACAAAGGAAGGTGAACACATTTCAGCAGAGCCAACAAAGCGATGTCATCATGTGCCTACAGGAGGAGAAACAGGATCCGAAGTGTATTTATGCAGAGAGTTAGTGTAATGCAATGATCTATGGGCATGTTCTCTTACAGGGGAGTGAATCTACTGGAGTGATTTACTTTTGTAAAGGAAATGTATACCCTGATGTAATAAAATTGTCATGTACCACATTGATCTCCTTGCTAGAGAGGAAGTGAGAAGGAACTTACATTTATATAAAATGAATATAATGGAATAATAAACATGGAGAGAGTAGATATTACAGAGTGATGTACCCATTTACAAGGGAAATAAATAGAATGGAGTGATCCACTTTTATAAGGGAAGGACATTTAGAGGAGTTATATTTGCATTTATAGGAGCAGGAAACCTAGTGCGTTCCATAGCAGTTACCCCTGCTAACTGAGCAAGAGGCACTTTTTCAACGGGTGCTCCTCTTATATTTAGCAGAGGGAGAGTAACTGCCCCCTTTCACCCCAGCACAGTGTCTTTTCTGGTGGCTGTTTGCTGGTAGTGTTCTGCATCTTTTTTAGATTGTGAGCCCTTTTGGGACAGGGAGCCATTTAATCATTTGATTTTGTCTGTAAACTGCTTTGTGAACTTTTTGTTGAAAAGCAGTATATAAATACTGTTAACCACCACCACCACCACCACCACCACCACCACCACCACCAAAAAGTACAGGATGACACAGTACGTTCCAATTCCAGGTGTCTGAAATTCAGCCTTTCCTAAAAACTACACAATCACCTTAAGTGCAACTTTTGAAAACTGGCACCCATTTTTGGGTAGGTGGGTGGGTGTGCGCGCATGTGCATGGAAGCATACCAGCATTATTGGTGAGCACCACAAGTCAAACTACAGTTTGTGTGTGTGTCATTTTGTTTTTCAAAATAGTGCACAGGGAGGCCAGAAAATGGTGTGGAACCATGGTGGGGGATAAGAGGGCCTTACTATGATTCCAATTCTTGTCTCAGCCCCCCCCCCACACACACAAACACAATGTACTAAGCAGGGATGTATCTAAGTAACTAGGTTGCGAGTGCGAGTGCAAGTACGAGTCATTTTTGCACGAGTGCGAGGCCGAGTGCGAGTCAGTGCCAATTTTTTTGGGCAAGTACAAGTCAAGTGCGAGTCATTTTTGCACGAGTGCGAGTCGAGTACGAGTAAGGCCAGAAACCACGAGTCACAAGTCACGAGTCGAGTCACTTTGGGGAAAATGGCTTTTCCCCCTGAAAATGGGGTGTGTGTGTGGGGTGTGTGTGTGTGGGGGGGACCTCTGAGGCTTTTAAAGCACCTACTTGGCTTCCCCTATGACTTGGAAAATGACTTGGAAATGGCAAGTCATTACCCCCACGAGTGTGAGTCAAGTACGAGTCCCGTGGGTCACGAGTGCGAGTGCGAGTCAGTGAGTCACGAGTATAAGTACGAGTACTAGTCAGGGAAAAAGTGGCTAAGTCACACTTGCGAGTCGAGTCATTTGACTCGAGTCCCCATCCCTGGTACTAAGCTCCCATACTTCCCATTATGGCCCTGCCCCATCTTGGAGTCTCATGTGCACTATTTCAAAAATGAAACTAAACACATCAGCCAATATTATGATTTCTATGTAAAATCTAGTTTGACCCTCAGCCTTTTTATAGGTTATGTAGAAAGCTATCTTACGTTGACTAAGACAACTGGTTCATTCTAGCTCAATATTGTTTATGTTGACTGGTAACATCTCTCCAGGGTTTCAGGCAGGTATTTTCCAACCTTAACTGGAAATGCTAGGAATTGAACGTGGGACCTTCTGCAAGCAAACCAGGCACTCGATCCCTGAGCTACAGTCCTGGAAGCCCTTGCAGCTGTCCTGTCATACGTGATGGAAATTTGTCATGGTGACAATGTCACCTTACATTCTGCTCACATAGCTAGGAATTCTGAAGGTTTCCTGCTTCCTATCTCCTAAGCCATGTCGCTACCCACCAGGTTCCTGTGTTTTCAGCTAATGGGGTTTTGTGGGAGCCAACTGAAACTTCCACCAAGCTGTCTTCACCTCTGAGGATCGCCTTGAGTCAGCCTTGGGTTCACTATTTGCAGCCATTTCATATGACTTTAATGTTGAAATAATCCTATTGTACTGTGACCATGACAAGCAGTTTTCTGTTTTCACACAAGGAAGAAATCCTACAGGGTTGCTTGACCGGTTTCTGTGGCACAAGACAATTAAATAGTTGATCTGAATTGCATTTTGTCCTTTATTCGCAAACAGCTATGGGTTCTTTTCCATCTATTTTTCTCCTAATTCCCCTTTCCATAATTACAGCTCTCTTTTTTACTCTCTCTGATGCCACTCCAATGACCAGCAGGGGTTATAGTCATAACTTTGCATTCTAAGCTGGCAATGTTATGCCAACTGGGGCAGCCAAAATGTTGCCTCTGGCAGGAAGCGACAATGCTGAATGGTCACAAAACCAGCACAAGCATAACCACGTTTGTGGAAGAGAAAACTGAGAATTCGGAGAGCACTTTCAACCCAGCTGTTATTTGTTATTAATACTGACCGCATGCTTTCAGCTTGGTAACACATGCTACAGGAAAAAACCTAAGGACATTCTTCCAGGCTCAATGAATGAATCCTTCTCCAGAGTCAGCATCCAGTATATTTAATGGTAAGCTATGGAATTGTAATTCGGGTTCCATTTCTGAGAACCCAATCTTATCCTTCCCTCCTTTCATCGATGTAGCTGCGCCAAAAAGGCACGCGCTGTATCCAGGGGGAGGGGGAAGAGGAATTATTTCTCCTTACCCCTCCATAAGCCTCCCGCTCCGCAAGGGATCTCCTCCAAGTCCAAGGAGAAGAAAAGGGCCAGGGAGGTCGATAAAAGAAGGGATAGGATCCGGCACACACCATTGCCGCCAGATTCACCCCCTCCTTCTGCTGCTTCATTCCTCCCCCCTCTTTGCCCAGTTTCACCACTCCCCACACCGCGCTGCTGCCTTACCTTGTCCGCCAGGTGTGGCGGGAACTGGCAGCAGCGTTGCAGCAGCACTTGCAAAGTGGCCACCGATGGGGCACGTCTATCAACAACCATTTTGCGAAAGTGGAAGTGCCTTCCGCTGTCGCAACACACTCTGCAGGACAGCCCAATCCTGGGTAGGATTGGGCTGTCAAACACATACAGCCCAATCCTATTGATTTATTGTAAATGGGGATAGGTGCACCTAGCTTTGCATAGGATTGTTTTTATGTAGTTATTGGTTTAGCCCACTTTTGGATCATAATTATTTTTTAAAAACATTCTAGCCCACCTTCCTCCCTTTCAGGAACTCGCCACTTACAATATCACTTAGAAACTACCTGTACAGAAACACTGTTTGTTTGTTTGTTTGTTTAGATAATTTTTACCCCACCTTTCTCCTGGTGAAGGCACTCAAGGTAGCTTCCATTGGCCTTCCTGGATCAGGATCAGACCTGAGGCAGGGGCAAAGTACTAAATCCTGATACCTCCCATCGTGGCCTCCCCCATTTTGGAGTTCTGCATGCACTAGTTTGAAAAGAAACCAAACATTGTTTTGACCCCCCAATATTCCCATACTGATTTCCAGAGTAGGATCGGGCTGATACATAAACAGCTGGTATTTCTATAATGCTTTCTTTTATTGCTCAATTTTGTTCTGCGTAACATATGTTTTATTGACAATTTATGTGGCCATCCCATATGGTAGGGCAGTATTTTCAAGGGACAAAGCTCCCTGTAAGGTAGGCCAAATGCACACTATCCACATTCTAGTATCTTCCACACAAACTAGGAAAATAAGACTTGGTTTATTCATAGTTACTACTGAAAAATTAATAGGGGGGGGGGAAGCTCCAAAATATTTAATTCGGAATGGGAATGGGACAACTGCCCTTCTGCACTGTAGTTTCACCTCAAAAATCATGATTTTTTGGAAAATATTACTTTGCAAGCAAGATGGTGCATGCAAACAAATTACCGGTAATTAATGTATTATTTTATCACAAACTCTACATGTTCCCTAACCAAACAAGGATACTAGATGCTGTTTGTCTTGCTTTTTACATAGATTCTTAGCATCACAGACCTTACGCTGTAGAACCATCTATTCGCTAAAAAGAAAGAATTCTGCTCGGAATGGAATCCATATGAAATCAGGCAAGTGTGAAAAGCTGCCAAGTAACTATTTTGTTACATGTTTTTATGACATAATTATATTGATCTGAAAGACATTCATCCAGAACCACAACCTATTATATCCTACGAAATAAAGAAAGCCGGTATAATCTTTTCAATCACTTGATATTCATGGTCTTATTCAAAGGTCTCTGAATATGTCATGTGTGTAATACCAATGCAAAATTTGGCACCCATAGTCACTACCAGCAATATGTTTCAATAAGGTAATTTTCTTGCTGCCTAGGAAGATCAGCCGGGTACAATCCTGAACAGAAACAGAGTATGACATCTTATTCAAGCATACATCTGGAGGACAAAACTATACTTTATTAAAGGAAAATGGGATTTCAGGATTGTTTTGACAAGCGGTAAATATGCTCACCTCACTTTACATACAGTATGGACTTTAAATTTAAAGTCGTTGTAAATAAAGGGTGACGATTAATCAGTGAGGCTCCCTCAATCCCCAGTTATACAAATGCACACAAAGAGCACGCACCAAACTCTGTCATAATTACAAATGTTGCGCATATATACATATGTCTATAATTTATGTTTGTTTGTTTTTAAATGAAGAATACTTTTCAAAGATGTATTAAATTTTCGGTATGCTGATCAATAGAACAGTTTTTCATTATTAGATTTAATAAGCTCAACTTGCCATCATTAAGGGCCAATTCACACATTTATCATTTAAGTTGATGACTTAAATGTTTCTGGAAAGTTGAAGGCTTTTTGAAACAGCAGCTGATCTGGGCTATGAACAGAACTGTGTCGTGAAAAAATAAGTGGGGAGTTGCAGAAACGTTTCTGCCTCCCCCTCACCCAATCTTTTTTCACACTGAAATTCAACCTGGAGACAATATAGCACTTGTTAAAATTAATGCTGAGCAGCCCAATCCTGTCTAGCAGGACCGCATTCTATGCAGGATTGGGCCTGTGCGGGTGCAGCCGGAAGCCTCCTCGGAGTAAAGGGATGTTCGTTCCCTTACCCTGAGTAGAGCCCCAGCCGTCCTAATGGGTCTACTCAAATTTGCGGATCCCTCTTCCATCTCGGATCCAGAAGGCCAATCGCCCCCCTGGAAGCCCCCTCCCTGCCCTCCCCCTGCCCCTCTGGCGTGCTGCAGCATGCTTTCTGGCATGTTTGCGATACCTTAGACCGGTGGAGCGCAATCTCTTCACCAGTCTAAACTTAGACAGGATTGCACTGCTAAAGTGGTATAATTTTCTTGGAGATTTAAATTATTTAATCCGATGATTTAAATCAGTCCACCCTGATGAGCCCCAATTCCAGGCCAACTACATATCCCCATATTTTGGCTAATTTTTGGTCATACTAGGCAGGGGAAGGAAGTTTTGGGAGCAAGAGTGTCCCGGCAACTGCCATTCCAGACTTACCTTGAGGAACGAGGAAATAAGAATGATCTTTTCGGAGGGGGCTTATGTCGACAGGATTCATTCAAAACAGCTCAGGTGGCTTGCAACAACACTTTGTCATCTTCAGATTCCACATCCAGCTCTTGTAAATAAATATTTAATGCCACAAAAGCACCCTGAACTAAAGTAAGATGCTATTTTGTCATTTTTTAATGAATGTACGCGAGCTCCAGAGCTCGCGTACATTTGCGCCGCTTGTGTCAGCGCAATGGGGGGCTGGAGGGAGCTTTCGATACTGGGGATCTCGGCCCCCTCCAGGCCCCAGGCGGCCTATGGCCACCCTCCCTCACAGCCCTGCCCCTGACCTGACCGGCGTAGGACTTACCTGGTCCGGCGGCTGCAGAGCCGGGGAGACGGCGGGATGAGCAGCGCTGGCCGCAGCACTGATGCTGCTTGCTCTCCAGGTGTCACACAAGTGCTTTACGGCACTTGCACGACACCCTGCCCCGGAGCAGCAACTAAACAGGATTGCGCAGTATGTCTCCATCTCCTCTCTCTGTGATATGTTGCTAGTGCTTCCCAGGAAGAAAGCTCCAAGGGGCTATTGGGAAATGTAGTTTTCCGAAGGGATACTGTAACTGAAGTAGCTCTCATGGAAGCTACAATACACAATGGTCACCAGACCTTTTTTTCTGTGATGATTTATCAGCATGCAGGATTGGGGATGAAATGAGATATATTAAAAATATATAAATAGAAAGTTAGCACATAAAGGAACACTTCTCCTTTATGTGCTAGAAGTACAAAGACTTTTGTTACATATGGGGAAGTGCATCTAAAGATGTATTTCCCCTCTTTTATTCCGAGAGGAACAATCTGAAAAGAGTGATACTATTTGCTTATTCTGATTGTGTAGATCGACTATTAGAATTAGATATTTGGCATATAGACACACACTTCTGAAGTGCTACTTTTGAATATTACTTACCTATAAGATTCATTGAGAGCATAAAGTAAAATTGTCAGGAGCTGGAAATGCCAGGAAATGGAGCTTGTCATAACAACATTAAATGAAGCCTTCCTTAAAAGCATCAGTGCTATCCAAACTTTAGATTGCATGTTTTCTCCCCCAGATTTTGTTCTCAATTTTGTAAATGAATGAAGATTGATGCTTTGCTATTTGAGTTTTTAACATGATTTGTTGGGAGGCTGCAGCTGCAGTTTTGAAAATGCCACACAGCTTGAAAACAGTCAGAGCTGCTAAATGCTTTGTGAAAGGGAACGAGGTACGGTGCTCGGCATATTGAAAATGGCACTGCTTTAAACATTGGATCGGAAGATCCGAGCCTAATCTGTTGGGAAATAATAGCACTATTAGGAATTTTTTAGGGTAATTTTTAGCCATGCTAAAAACCTTGAAGAATTTAGCTACTTTACCCCAATCGCCTCCTCTCAACAGATGAGAAATTGATGGTTGACTAAACCTCTCAAAATCTTTGCTATGCTTCTTCACGATGGCACTTTCTGCATACTCAAAATTGCTCATCTTCACAAAGAGGAAATGTCATCCGCAAACTCGAGGCTTGACAGCAGAGCTGGAAGGGCTGCATGCGAGGAGACGTGACAGTGATGGATACTTCAACATTGCAGGGCTTGTTGATGTGAGTGATGGTGGACCAGGAACAATTTGTAAACTGATTTACCTTGGTTTCTGCTATCTTTTCTCCAAAAGTCACTTTTTTTAAAAGGCTACAGCATGTTTTAGTCTTTAAACACTCTCTATTCCCCATACAAGAATGCTGAAAGGTTATTTATAAACTTCAAAGATTGCTCAAAAAATAAAAAAAAGGAGTGGAGGGATTGTTACTTGTTAGAGCTGCACAAACAGTTTGTAATCTTTCCTTTCGTAGCCATGTTTGAACAGAATGGCCCAGCTCAGTTCTCCCTTGGTAACTATAATGAACAATCCTTTAAAGCCACTGTGAGTTACAGGCGAAAAAGGAAAGCATCAGTCAAACACTGATGCCCGTGTTGTTGCGTAGAGCAATACTGCGCCAGTCTCAACATTCCAAATCACTCGGCTGAATTATGAGGGTTTGGACCTTTTTTTGCCATGTTAGCAATATCATTTTAATTAGCAGATTTTCCATAAGAGAGAGTGGAGTGTGTGTGTGTGTGTGTGTGTGTGTGTGTGTGTGTGTGAGAGAGAGAGAGAGAGAGAGAGAGAGAGAGAGAGAGATAAAAAATTCAAAGTGATGTTTGGCATTCCAGGTTTGGGAGGGAAACTTCGGTAGCTCACCATATCCCCAGCACACACACACCCCAAAAAAGAAGAAGAAGAAGGGGGAAATCCAGCCACAGTTTGAGTGATGCAAAAATTTGGGAGAGTTCCCACTGTGTAAGATGTGTTCCCACAGTGTGCTGAAACAGGAAAACGAAAGCAAGCAGGAAGGCTTTAGCAAGAGCCCTACCCATATCAGGCCACCACCTCTCCCCCAACAGCTGCTACTGCCAGAATCAGAAGCCTGGTCTGCTGCCAGGATCATCAAGGCACCTGAGATGGCACTTCTTGAATGCCACCAGCAGCACCGAGTGGCCAGAGCACAAACACTGCACTGCACTTGCCCGGCTTCAATAAGCATCTGCCTCCTAGTGCAGATGCCAGGTTTCTGGGAATGCCAGGTTGCCAGCCCTGCCCTGGGCTTCCCATGATACTCCCCACTTACTCCCTGATGATGCATGAGGAACCACCACTGCCACAGGTACTGAGCCAGGCCAGGTGGGCCCTCTGATGGGCAGGGGCCCTTGGCCAATGCCTGACCTGGATGGCCCCTGGTGCCACTTCTGTCCTTTGCCCATTCAAATAAGGCAGGGAAGCCATGCTCTATCTTCATGTCCCCTCCAAGGATGTGCACAGTTCCCACCCTATGCCAAGGTGTGCAGCAGAGATAGGGAACAGGGAAGTGTTGCCATGTGAACATTTTAGGAGGTGTAGTCTGCCCCACCTACTCTTTTGAAAAAGATCTCAACCTTTTCCACCCTTCAGCTTCTGTCAGGAAGGAAGCAGCCTGCAGTTGAAAAGCAAGAAAGATGAAAGGAACAATTCCCCCCCCCACACACACACACATTTCACTGCCACAGATGCTACTACTAGGAAGGGATATCTGAGGCTGTGACTCTCCTTTGCAAAATAAGCCATCATTGGTTGGGCCAAGAATATCATTCAAACAGGGAAAAACCTGCCCTCTCACCAGCCATCCAGCCCATTCTGCTACTTAGGCTATTGCTGAAGGCCTGCTAACCAGGGCAAGTAAATATTGCACCCAACAATACTAAATTATCATATATGTACATAATGGAGTGCAAACAGTGATGCACCTCACCTGAAGGCCCTTGCTTTGCTTACATGTCTGAGAATTATTATGCATCTGGCAATGTTAGTGTGGGTGAGTGGGTGGAGAGAGGCTCACAGACAAATTTAAGGTTACATGCCTACTGCTGGGCATCAGTGCTGCCACCAGTCCTGCCCACCTCCCAGCTGAACCAGAAAGTGGGGGGTGGATAAGCAGTGGCGTTCCCAGCCCTCCCGGCGCCTGGGGGGGCGGGGTTGGAGCGCCCCCCCCAAGCAGCCAGACTCGGAGCTGAGCGCCCACTCGGCGCGTCCCCGGCCTCTGGAGGCTCCGCTCTCAAAGCCCTCCTCAAAGCGACTGCCCAGTTCGGCGGTCGAGGGCTTTCTGAGAGGGCCGAACGCGTTGCGCCAGCTATTATAGGGTTTGCACATGCGCAAAACCTTTCTGACCCTCGACCACCGAACTGGGCGGTCGCTCTAAGGAGGGCTCATACCCGGCCGGGGACAAGCCCTCCTCAAAGCGACCGCCCAGTTCGGCGGTCGAGGGCTTTCTGAGAGGGCCGAATGCGTCGTGCCGGCTTTTAAAGGTTTTGCGCATGCGCAAACCCTATAATAGCCGGCGCGACGCGTTTGGCCCTCTCAGAAAGCCCTCGACCGCTGAACTGGGCGGTCGCTCTGAGGAGGGCTTATCCTCGGGCTGGGGACGCGCCGAGTGGGCGCGCTGCTTCAGAGGGGCGCGCCAGCCGGGGTCCGGTGCCGCGCCGCTCTGCGCAGCCCCGAGCCCGGCTGCCGCGCCCCCCGCCCACTCAGCGCCTGGGGTGGAGCACACCTGCTCCCCCCATATTAGAATGCCTCTGTGGATAAGCCAGGAAGGGGAAGAGAGAGTGAACCAGCAGGGACAGTGCATGTGTGCACATGGGGACCCAGAACGCCTTTGTGCCCTGGGCCTGCTGAACCTTGGTGCCAACACTGCTCAGAATATTTGTCTCATCCACAAGTCAAGCATATTAGAGCTCTTGAATTCTTCTCTGACTCAGAAATCAGTGGGACCTGAATAAGAGTTCCTTTCAAACCCTCTAGTCTCCAACAAGCCCACCTCCAGCCCACCAGTCTCCCAACCCTCCTTCCACCTTCCCTTCAATTCCATGCACTGGCAGTGGGAGACAGCATGTGGGAGACAGGGATGTGCGATGCCTCCGTCACAGGGGAGGCAACCCGTCCCCTCCTACTCTGCTGAAAATTGCCGCAGCCAACCTTTGAAGTGCGCTTGCATACTACCCACTACTCGAGTGCAACAGGCAGTGCACCAGCGCATTTAAAAAGGAGGCTGTGGCCATTTTTGGTAGAGTAGGAGCAGCAGCGTTACCTCCCCTGTGATGGAGGCACCACATGTCCCTGGTGGGAGAGGGAAGGGAAGTCATCTTAAATGAGAATTTTAATGAAGGCTGCAGTCCTAAGCATATTGGAGGTTACTCTTACTGAAGCCAGTTAACTTACTTCTGAGTAAATATATTTTGGAATGAAATGTCAATGTGAAACATAGGGCCAGTTCAGACGATACCGTCTGAACTAGCCACCTTCTGCACATTAGGGATCTGCACTGGGACATCCTCCCAGTGACTGGGCAGGGGTCAACTGAACTCCCCCCTCAATCACAATCAAAACACAAGTTTCAACTATGTAGTAGTACTGAACTACTCATAATTCATAAATGACCTGGAGTCGGGGATAGGCAGTGAGGTGGCCAAGTTTGCAGATGACACTAAACTTTTCCGGGTGGTGAAGACCAGCAGGGATTGTGAAGAGCTCCAGAAGGATCTCTCCAAACTGGGAGAATGGGCAGCAAAATGGCAGATGCGCTTCAATGTAAGTAAGTGCAAAGTGATGCACATTGGGGCAAGAAACCAAAATTTCACATATACGCTAATGGGTTCTGAGTTGTCCGCAGTGGAGTAGCTAGCCCAAAATCTAGTGGGGGTTCAATCTTGAATTTACGCCCCTTATACTCCTTTGCGCCGCCAAAGGCGCCGCGCAAAATTTTTTGGGGGTGTAAAAATCGTGTTTTATTTATTTATTTTCCCCCTATACTCCTCGGCGCTTTTCCCACACTTTTTTACCTTCTTTTTTACTTTTTCCTGCACTTTTTTGCCTTCTTTAATGGCTGCAGCATCGCCCCTCCGGCAGCAGCTGCTTCTTAATCCAAATGACCTCATTTTGCCCTGTATATTGAATAATACCTTGAGGCCAGAAATAGTGGGACATTTAGTAGATCCAGCAGTGTCGCGACAACGCGCGTCACCCCAGAGCGGGGGCGCGCGTCGCCCTTAAGGGGGAGGCTCCGCCCCCGCGCGTGACGTCACGCGCAGGAGCAGAGCGCCCTCCCCGCTCCGTTTTCGGCTCATTTTTGAGCCAAACGGACGCAAGGGAGGGCGGGCGGGCCCACCTTCACTTCAAAAATGTAAGTGGGGGGAATCGCGTGTCACCCCTGTACACGCGACGCCCCCCGGCGGCCCGCCCCCCCCGCTTCCCCCCGTCGACGCCAGTGAGTAGATCCTAACTATTTCCCGCACACACACCACTGGTGATGGTGATGGTGATGGTTCGCCATCACTGCACTAGACAATACATCATGGACAAAAAGGGAAATAAACATTGAAAAGCTGCCACACAGCACACTCAGAATCACATTCCACACACAAAAGTTTTAACCCCCCCACTCAAACAAACCGTAAAAATGCTTAAATAAAAAATAACATATAAAAATTATTTTACCATTTAAGCACAGAATCACATTCCACACACACAACACGTTTAACCCCCCCCACTCAAACAAACCATAAAAATGCTTACATAATAATATATAAATAATTAAATAATTATTATTTTACTCACTTGTTGTCACTTTAAGAGTTTGTTTGCCCCATCAACACAAACACACACACAGCTAAGGGCGAGGCTTGGCTGACCTCACAATTAACTTCTTCTCAGGTGATCTCTGAGGCAGTGGGATGGCTTGAGAATGGATACTTTGCTGTGAGCTGGTGATTGGGCAGCGATGGGTCATGTGTGCGACTTCATGATGTAATCCAGGAAGCAACGCTTGCTTGCAGAGAGGAGTCCTTAACGGGTCGCTGCAGGCTGCAGCAGCAACACCCCTCAACTTGGTGGATGTCTCATGTCTGTGGTAAAAAAAAAAGGGGTGGGGGGTGCCGCCGCAACAGTCGGACTGACAGATTATGTAACTGTGTGTTGTGTAATTTAATTTTTTAATTAAAAAGTGTGAGAAGTGAGATGGCAGATGATGGTGTGTTCTTCTGTGTCTTTCTCGTCGCCCCTTTCCCTTTGCAAGGTGGGTGGGTGGAGCATTTGGGACTGGGTTGTTGTGTTGTGTAATTAATAACAACTTGGTGGTTCTTCTGGTCGGCCGGCCGGGGATGTCTGCGATCATGCACTGGAGTCTGGAGTGGAGAACTCTCCCTCCTTCCTGGCAGCCGGCAGGCGCTGAATTCGAGCCTTGGAGGGAGGGTTGTTTGTCCAACCAGCAGGGATCCTACTCTCTTTTTGTTACCCTCTTTCTGCTGAAGCCCAGAAAAGGAGGTAGGGCAGAGGGAGACATTACAAAACGAATCGGAGGGAGGGACTCCTCCCCCAGCCGGACTCGAGCGAGCGCGCAGCCGGCAGATCAGTTGGCTGGCGCTGAAGTCTGCTCGGCTTCAGCCTAAAGCCGAGCGGACTTCAGCGCCAGCCAGCTGATCTGCCGGCTGCCCTGGAGGGAGACATTACAACGACAGAACGACGAGGGAGGAGCGCGCCCGCAGCAGCGGGGCAGCCGGGCCAGCGGCAGATCAGCTGGCTGGCGCTGCTTATATCGGTAGGGAGGGCCGAGCCTAGCTGACTTTAGCGCCAGCCAGCTGATCTGCGGGCTGACGGGAGGAGGGAGAGGAGAGGAGGAGTGCGCAGCAGCAGCAGTCGGCTCGGGAGCCGCTGGGCTGCACTTTTTTCAAAGAACAAGAGGCGCGAGCGGGCGCCCCTCGGAGGTAGCGTGCCCGCTCGCGCTTGGGGTGCTGCACATCTGAACCCCCTATATTTGTACGCCTCTGGTTGTCTGTGACGGATCAAGAGAGAGATCTTGGGGTGCTGGTGGACAGGTCGATGAAAGTGTCGACCCAGTGTGCGGCGGCTGTGAAGAAGGCCAATTCCATGCTCGGGATCAGTAAAAAAGGGATTGAGAATAAAACGGCCAATATCATTATGCCTTTGTACAAATCGATGGTAAGGCCACATCTGGAGTATTGTGTCCAGTTCTAGTCACCACACCTCAAAAAGGATATAGTTGAATTGGAAAAGGTGCAGAAAAGAGCGACCAGAATGATTCGTGGGCTGGAGCACCTCCCTTATGAGGAAAGGCTACAGCGTCTGGGGCTCTTCAGTCTAGAAAAAAGGCGCCTGAGGGGGGACATGATTGAGACGTATAAAATTATGCATGGGATGGAGAGAGTGGATAGAGGGAAATTCTTCTCCCTCTCGCACAACACCAGAACCAGGAGACATGCACTAAAATTGAGTGGAGGGAGAGTTAGAGCAGACAAAAGAAAATATTTCTTTACCCAGCATGTAATTCATCTGTGGAACTCCTTGCCACAGGATGTGGTGATGGCACCTGGCCTAGATGCCTTTAAAAGGGGTTTGGACAGATTCATGGAGGAAAAGACCATCACAGGTTACAAGCCATAAGCAACCTCCTGGTTTTAGAAGTGGGTTTTCTCTGTGCCAGGTGCAAGGGAGTGTCAACGGGAAACAGGTTATCTTGTTGTCTTGTGCTCCCTGAGGCATCTGGTGGGGCCACTGTGTGATACAGGAAGCTGGACTAGATGGGCTTTTGGCCTGATCCAGCAAGGCAGATAAGTCGGAGGAGGCCGTGTAAAGGCCGCGCCAGCCCAGGAAGGAAACAGGGATATGGCGGCCGCCATCCCCGCCCCCTGGCTGGCTTGGCCAATGGCCCCCCTCCCTCGTTGCCCAGACTGACCCCGCGCCACCCAGGGGATCACTTACCTTCTCCAGTGGCCGCAGGGATGATCCAGCGGAAGAGTGGGCCACCCTTACTCTTGAGTCATTGCAAACGTGCTGTAAAGCACGTTCGCAACGGCTTAGAATGGCAGAGCACTCGCTCCACCATTTTAAAGTTGGGCGGGATTGCACCCTAAGTCAGTCTTTATAACCTTCGTAAAAGCTGAAAGGAACACTATGAATTCCCAGTGGTAGAGAGTTCCAAAGCTGGGGCCCACCACACAGAAGGCCTTGTCATATGCACACCAGCCAAGCGTCAACCAGAGATGGCACAAGGAGCAAGGTTCCCTGCAAGGTATCAATGGGAGGGTGGAGTCACACAGTAGTAGAGGGTCCTTGAGGTATCCAGAGTTCAAATTATATAAGGTTTGAAAGGTCATGACCGGCACCTTAATTGAATCCAGAAACAGATGGAAAGCCATCGCAGTCCAGACAGAAGTATGTCCTGTGTAGAGGCCCTCACCAACAGACTGGCTGTAGCATGTTGGAGCAGTTGTAGCTTCCAAATGCTTTTCAAGGGAAGCCATGTGTAGAGTGTGCTGCAGTAGTTCAGGCAAGACACAGCTAACAGTGCCATCCTATGCATGTCTATTCAGAAGTAAGCTGCACTGAGTTCAATGAGACGTATGGCCCAATCCTCTCAGCAGTTTACGCCGGTGGAATGTATTGTAAACAGCTTGATGGTAATCACAAATGCGACTACATATGACATATGAAGAGCCCTGCTGGCCCATCTAGTCAGCTGGCACTTTGAGTTGAAGTCATGGTTGCCCTGTCAGTCGATGCGTGGGAAGCAAATGCCAAGAGAGAAAACCACCTAGAATTAAGGGTTCTATGCAAGACTAGAACATTTGTATTACTGTAAAAAAAACAACAACACACCTTGGGGTTTAGCAAGCCTGCCTATGTAAACCGCCTTTGAATTAAAATCAGAGGAAAAATCCGATGACCAAAGAAAAGGCAGTATATAAATACTGGTTGTTGTTGTTGTTGTTGTTGTTGTTGTTGTTGTTGTTGTTGTTAGTCCAAAGGCCCATGTAGTCCAGCTTCCTGTATCTCACAGTGGCCCACTAGATGTCTCTGGGAGCACACAAGACAACAAGATACCCGTATCCTGTCACCACTCCCTTGTATCTGGCATTAAGAGATAGCCTACTACTAAAACCAGGAGGTTGCATGTACCCATTATGGCTTGTAACCTGTGATGGACTTTTCCTCCATAAATTTCCATATGGAAATTATGGACATTTCCTCCATAAGCAGTGAACAGCTAAGTCTGCGCGAAGATGGTCTAGGCCAGAGCGTGAAGTCTGGCCGCCACCATAAGCAGCGAGCAGCTGGGTCTACACAAAGATGGACACCAAACGCCCGCTGGTACAGGTAGGCTTCCTCAGGGGGTTGAACTGGGTGGGGTGGGCAGAACAGAGCAGTGACAGGGGTGGGGATGAGGGTGTATCATGCCTGGTAGGGAGGGTTGGCAGCGGTGGTGCACACACCCTTCCGGGGCCTGATCTACCTTACGGTTCAACTTGAATTGCGCCAGCAATATTGCTGGCGCAGCTCCGAGTTGACCCATAGCAGCTGCTAATGTTCCCTTACCCTGGCCTCCAGTAGCCAAAACTCCCCCGCAGGATACAGCAGTAGCTGTTCCGGTGCTGCTGCATTGCCACATGGGGAGTTACCGGTAGTTAACCTTTGGTTGTAGCCTTTGGTTGCAAAGGTAGTTAACCATTATCTGGGAGGGCTGCCCCTCCCAGATAAGTGTGCATACAATTGCAACCAAAGGCTACAGTCCTTTGGTTGTATACAAAGTATACACACTTTGGAAAGTATACACACTTTCCTGGGAGTAAGCCCCATTGAATATAATGGAACTTACTTCTGAGTAGACATGCATAGGATTGTGCTGAAAGGCATGGGTAACAGTGGCCAGGTCTGCTTGCTCAAGGAAGGGCTGCAATTGTATAAACGCTCCGATATAGATGCTAAGTATTATTAAAATAAATTGGGCAAGCTCGTAGTTGAGAACTGGATGGGATTTCAGCATGATTACCTTCTTTAGAGTTGTAAACTAAGATTGCAAAGCACTTTACAAATTTAAAGTTTCAAGACTGGAATCCTATACACTCTTATGTGGGAGTAAGTTCCATTGAACTCAACGGGGCTTACTTCTGAGTGGGTAAGCATAGAATTGCACTGTGAATAAATGATAAGCAGCCATTACTTGTAATAGATACACAGGTTTACATTTACGCAGTGCTAACGTTTTGGAATTACTAGAAAGACTAATCCAGATAGGTGGCAACAAGTACAGACATGAAATGGGAATCTCTGTGTTGCTTATTCACATATGGAAAATAGCTTGCAATTGAAAGCAAACCTGTGTGGTCTGTGTGAGGTCTATACATTATGTTGAAATGTCATAGCTCTTGACATTTTGACTACAGCCCTACAAAGCCTCCATTATAGGCTTCCAGTCACTCAGTGATCTGAGAGTCTTTATTTTACAACTGTGCAGAAGATCATATTCCACTGGAAATTATATTGATAGTTCTAAATAAAGGTCTACAGGTCCTTTTATTTATACATTTCTACTTCCTGTTCATTTATATTTTATTTCAAACAAAGGTTCTATCTGCATTTGTTTCTCAAAACTTTCTCAGCCTCTTGCTCCTGAGTTGCCACCTTTCATAAATGGCCAGAGTTTTTAAAGCCCTCATTACAAGCTGAGCATTCTCTGATGGTCCCTTGGTTTGCATAGACGGGATGTGGCCTTGGGGTTCCCATGGCAACAGATCAGCACAGGGCTGTGCAGGGTATCCTCTGTGTGGCCTCCAGGGAGATGGCACCATTTCACTCCTTGTGAGGTGATGGAGGATGGGGTGCTCTGGGCTTGCAGACAGCCCCAGAAATGCTTACACAAAATAAGCATCTTCTGAAGAACTGAGATTCATCAACTTCTACCGGAAAGGTGAAAGTAAAGCCAGAGAGGCTGCAATCTTAGCATGCTAGTGTATCACAACATTAGAGTCAGGGGTCACACAATGAAACTGGTGAGAGGTTTAGAATGGATAAAAGGAAATCCTTCACACTGTGCATAATATATTTCTATGGCATTCACTACCACAAGATATGGTGATACCCACTCTTTAAATGGGAATTCACAGAGGGCAAGTCTGTCGCTAGTTACTAGTCATAATGGCTACGTGCTACCTCCAGGGTCAAAGGCAGTGTGCCTCTGAATTCCTGTTGTAGGGGAGCAATAACAGGAGAGGGTTATTATCAGCAGCGTCACTGCAGGGGGGGCGGAGCTCCAAGTTCCGTCGGGCTCTGACCCTCTGTTACACGATGGGAGAAAGCGGCCCCGCCCCCTCGCCTTTGGAGCCATTCCGGCCGACGAAAGCACTTGCTTTCTCCCGTCGTGTAACGGAGGGTCAGAGCCCGATGGAACTTGGAGCTCCACCCCCCCCCCCCCGCAGTGACGCTGCTGGTTATTATGCCTTCATCTCCTGCTTGGGGGGCTTCCCAGAGGCAACTGATTTGGTCACTCTGGGCAAGAGGGTGCTGGACTTTAGCCAGAATGATGAACTCAATGGGGCTCCCTTCCCAATAAACATGTTTAGGATTGTGCTGAGTATACTTTACAAAGAACAGAAGAAAGAACTGAATCACATTTAATTAAAATGAACATGCAATGTGGATCAGAGCTCCACTCTGATGCAAAGCCCATTGTTTAGAAAACTCTGGTGATATGAGAACCATTAAAATCCTTATTTAGCAGACTGAATAAACAAATCAAACATCTTTATAATTTGCTCTTGCCTTTCACTTGAGGGTTTTTTTCCCCTCTCCCAACAACCCTTGTACATTTTATTGGCAATTCATTACAGTCAGCGGAAGACACCAAAGCCTTAGCAACAAGATCTTGTGATGTGCAAACAAAATGCATTTAATTTGACTCTGTGTATTACAAGCATTATAATCCCTCTTCTGATTTCAACATGATCGACTAATCTCATCTGCTCAGAGGGATAAGCCTTGTCTCGGCCATGATGACAGGCTTAGAGAATGATAAAAATTAGGGCATTCTCATAGATTATATACTGTAACAACAGATAAAGCTTATGAATAAAGAATTGACTACAGGTGGTTATTTGTAGAAACAGACTAGATTAAAGGGTTAATGTTAGCGAGGTACAATGTCATTTGTAGTTAAATCATGGATACACACAAATATGGAAAAATCTTTCTCGCCTGTGTAAACGCTAAAGGAGATGAAACGGCTACCATTTTTACAGATGTTTGTAACCGGTTGCATCAGGACATAGAATGAATAAAGGTGACCACAGTGGAAGAGCATAGCCTTTGCTGGTGTTTGAGAAAGTTACGTTTGATGAACTGTTTATGCAGTTTAGATCCAGAGACATAAAAATGAAATGCGTTGGGAGGGGAAGAGAAATGCTGTTTCATTTTTCGAACTGTATGGACGTGTTAATGCACTGCTCCAAACTGATGGTTTTTCCCCCTTCTGTGTGTTTGCTGCTAGATGAGTTTACTGCATTTGATTATCCTATTGGATCCATAAAAATGTTTTATAGCAGTAAGAAGGGAAATGCCTGAATGAAAAAGAAGAATTTTCTAACCAACGAGAAGGACTCCTTTATGGACACATTTCCTTCCAACAAATGGGAATGGTTGGTGATTAACTATGAGAGCATCACTGAAAATGTACTGAAATATAAACTATAAAAATATAGAGATGGTGAATGTAGCTACATGTTTGTGAGTGAGAGGCCTGTTTAAACCTGCCTGGAAAACATATGAGAAATTTCCATTATTTCAGTTGTACACAAAAGGGGGCAGACTGACAAGTAACAATTCAGTTACTTCAGGTATGTGGATATATTACCTAGAAGTACCATTTCAGCATCTTATACACCTGCTCCAGCAACTGCAATACAATATCTGTGATTTTATTAGGTGGCAATCCTATACACACTTGTTTGGGAGTAAGTCCCAGCAAATTCAGTGGGGCTTACTTCCAAATAAACATGCACGGGTTTGTACTATAAATTACTGGAATGCAGGAGTATGATATTTTTAAGGTACTTGGCACTAAGAATTCAAATATAGGATTATTCAAAAAGGATGGTGAAAAGTAAAGCTGATTTATTCTTAAATGAACTGACATACCACAACCATCATGACATGAAAAGGCAGAAAAACTGTCCCAAGTTTCACATGCACATTACAAATATTCAATGTGGGCACTTGTGTAGCTGCAATGGGGCAAGGAGGGGCAAATGCCCCAGGTGACAGCCACAGTCTCCTTGCGAGGAGACCGCGGCTGTTTGCTCCCTCTTGCCCCATTGTAGCTATGCAAGTGCCCACATCGAATGTTTGTAATGTGCATGTGAGAGTTGGGACAGTTTTTCTATCTTTTCATGCCATGATGGTTGTGGTATGTCCTCCATTCACTCCGTCTAGACCCGGTTTTGGGAGGAAATCAGCTTTACATTTGCACCATCCTTTTTGAATAGCCCTGTACTTATAATGCTAGTCTATTAAGGCCACAATCCTATATATTCTTACCAGGGAGTAAGCCCCTTTGAACACACATGGACTTAATTTCAAGTAAATACAAGGGCAGGCCAAGTCTACTTAACTTTCTACGCAGCGAGGCCAAAGCGGTCTATGCTGCATCCTGCTTAGAAATTTGGGAGGTGGGAGGTTTCCTCAGGGTATGGGGAAATTCATCCCCTTGCCCTGGGGAAAGCCTCAGCCCCTGCAACACGTCTGCTCAGATCTGTGCAAGCCTTATGGCTGGTGCAAGTCCAAGAGGACTTGTGTAGGGAAAAATGGTAAGCGCGGTGGAGGTGTGGGGGGAGGGCAGCATGGGAGTGTTCCAGGAGGGGGATTTGAGGATCGAACCCGGGAATGGGGAGGGATCAGCGGAAGCCTCCTCCACCATATCCTACCCCCCTTCCCGGACCTGTTAGGCTATACACGGGCCTTTTGAATGTACGCCAGCAAAATTGAGGAGACCCATAGCATGGGTTTGAGGAGACCCATAGCAGCGGCTGGCGCCTTACTCGGGGTAAAGGGACAAATGTCCCTTTACCTTGAGGAGGTTGCCAGCTGTGCTGGGGCAGACCCAATCCTACTCAGGATGCGGCTGGTGCCTTATGTGCGCCGCCGTGTCCTGCTAGACAGAATTGGACTGCCCAAAAACCAAAACCAGGGTGTCAAAGGCAAGAAGAAAAGCTATAGGCCTAGTCTTGTAACAAGCTTTAAAGGATACTAGATAAGCATGATGACAATTCACAATAGCAGTAATTGGTGATAACATCTTCCTAGCATGGACCATTGAGTCGGTATTGAATCTTTCGCTTTGTAATTGTGTCGATCAACATTATTATTAGTTCAAATAATCTTTTCATTACTGTAAAAGTAGAATCACACATCTGCATTTCACACAATGAATGGAGAATGAAGATGTTAGTATGTGAACAAATCGTCTTGGCTAACAGATGATCGCAAGACAGAATGAACACGTTTTGTTTTATAATCAATTACTTTGTGTACCATTCCACATGGACTTGAAAGCAAAAGCAGCATTGACCTTTGCGGTGTTTGGAAACTAAAATGTTAAGATATGTTTGTCCTTTCTGAACAAAGAAATTTGTTCACGTTTAGAAATTTGGACTTAATTCGTGCTCAAGTCCATAATCTTCTGTGAGCAGATTTATGGACAGTAACTGACTGTATTAGGAGGTACAAGATTATTCTACCTGAACCTTATGTGATACGATGGAGCAAGCTGAAGAGAAAGAAATTATAGTACCATGTTTCCATAGAAACTCTGGCCCACCCAAGCCGGCTTCTTCTATGGCAGTTTTCATTGGCTAGTGTCAGAGCTCCTGTGCCTTTAAGAGTGTCATGACAGGAAGAAATTCAACAAATATTTTCCAGCATGGGGATGAACTGATTGGAGGAATTTCAGCTGTTGAATTTCTGCCTGCTGAAATTGATTGAAAGTGGCAATCATTTCTTATGTATTTTGTTCTGATTGTACTTTATTGTAACCTGCACTGAAGATCCCTTAATAAATGGGACCAAAAAGTAGAATATAAGTAATTTAAATAACTATAAACATAAATAAACATGGCTTGAATCTAAGAAACGTGGATTGAACCTTTGCACCAGTAAGAACTGACTACGTATTCTTGGGAGGTCACTTCAGTTTTCTTTTACCTTTAAATGGGAATACTAATGACCTGCCTCATAACTTACTAATGTTATGCGGGTGCATGGAATAAGGATGATAATAAACTTGTGATTTCAGAGTCAATTTTGCTAGTGGTGACATGGAACTATTTGTACCAGAATATGGATGAGGGGGCACATTTAGTTTAGAAATGCAATGAAATGTAATCTTGGAGATACCCATGACCACTAGTCTCTTCTATTCCACACTTCCTCTCTGTTACCTTCTTCCTCTTTGAATCTAGGGAGCAAGAGGAGGGGCAGTGGAGGCACGTAGACAGAGGAAGGTGGCGGGTGCCCCCCCCCCAATTTGCTGCCTGAGGAGACAGCTGTAGATTTGAAGACAACATTTCATATCTACATCACACGCCAGTGGCATAATACAACATTTTCCTGGTAGGCAGCTATAATATGTACCCAGAATAATCTAGGATTGCCATTTTTCCTTCTGTGTACTAAACCCCTTCAGGATAGGCAGAAATTTAACAGTTGCTAATTGTTCAAGGCACAGAAGTTACTACTTCAGTGCACAAACAGCAAACACAGCTCTTCTATACAAAGGAAGGAGCTCTTTCATTTGTGTGGTCCCTTTAAATAAAACTGGAAGTCCTGCATTTTGGAGTACAGTATGTGAAAACCACCAAGCGGAGCATGGTAAGCAGTGTTTTTTTTTTCTTTTCTAGATCACAGCAGAGGCAGTGGCAGCAGGCCTGGTCATGCTCACCCTGTCCTAACTTATGGAAGGGATGGCTGTAGTGGTTTGGGAGTCGGACTTAGACCTGGAAGATCCAGGTTCAAATCCCCGCTCAGCCACGAAGCTTCCTGGGTGACCTTGGGCCAGTCACTATCTCTCAGCCCCACCTACCTCACAGGGTTGTTGTGAGGACAAAAAAAGGAGGGGAGGAAATATGTACACCACTCTGAGCTCCTTGGAGGAAGGGCGGTATAAAAATGTGAAAAATAAAATAAAATAAAATAAAATGGCTGGCAGGGAGTAGAGCCACAGCTTGGGCTTCCTCACCAAGTGTAAGAGGAGAAGGAGGTTGTATCTTTTTCTAACTTAATATGAAAAAAAAAGTATGAAGTGCACTTGAAGTGTCGCAAAGTGCATTAAAACGCATTTAGAAAGAACCCAGTTTTCACCCTACGTAGTTAATTGTTACGGCATGCAAAAATATAGCAATTTACTCTATATGCTGTTTGCACCTCCTTTTTAATGTAGCATTTAAGCAATTTAAGTTACCTTCATAAATTCATATCCAGCACTTTTTATCCTTAAAGCATTCGTTGCAGAAAACAATAACAGGCCATCTGCAGTCAGTCCTGTTATTGCTTTTAGCCAAAGACCTCTGCAACCTCCAGAGTCTTAACATATAAGTATATTTCGCTTCTGATTTTAAATAAACTGTCAGTTTAACGAGAGAGAGAGAGAGAGAGAGAGAGAGAGATGTTCTAATTGTCCCTCAGATGTTCCGCATGTGGTTCATAGAAGATGTACCTGTTTTTTCTCCCTGAAAAACCAATAATATTCAGTATGAATCAGTTTTTGCTCCCAATGTTTCACTATTTTGCAATAGGAAATGAGAATTATTTTAAAATAATAAAAAAATCTCATAATCAATAAAATCCTCCCATAATTTTCTGATGTGGTTCCACTACTTCCCTTCTACTTGTAGCACACCATAAAACAGACAGTGTGCATGAATCTTTTTGAAAGGAGCATAATGTGTGCTGTGTATGGTTATGGGTTGGCGCATGGACAGTCCTGGTCTGGGTCACAGGATAGGCCTGGGGAAATCAGTTTCTGCCCTATGAATATTCATTGGTGCAACAGTCCAAGCCTATGTAAAAATAAATAGAAAGTTAATTTTACATGATGTATTTATATTCAGAATGTATATCCTGCCTTGCTATAAAGAAAAAAAGAAAAAAATGTTCTCTTTTGCCATCATAGTAGCTAAAAACTACAGTCCCTGGTCATTTGAAGCTTTAAAGGTCAAGATTATTACTTTTAAGCAAAGCCCAGAAATAAACTGATAACTAGCCAAATGCTATCAAAGTTGTGTACTCCACAGCCCAGTCCTATTGCGGATGGCCTGTTGCGCGGAGGCATTTACAACAGCGGAACAGAGTTCGTTCAGCAAGAGGCAGCAGCACTCCGATACCGCTGACGGACCTCGACACGCTCACCAGAGAAGGTAAGGCAGCGGCAGGGGCAGGGTTGGCGGGGAGGGGGTGAAACAGGGTGGGGAGGCTGCAGCAGGGGGTGGATCTAGTGGTAAGGGCACATGCCGGATCCTATCCCCACTTTTGCAAGCCTACCCTCCTCGTCTCCTTGGGCTTGCACCAGTTACAGGGCTGGTTCAGGTCCAAGGAGACCCATTGCAGAGCAGGAAGCTTACAGAGAGGTAAGGGGAAATAATTCTCTTTCCCCTCCGAAGCCTCCTGATCTGCCCCCCACTCACTGAATACAGTGCACCCATTTTTGGCTGCACCAGTGGAGGGGGGAAGGATAGGATTGGCCTCCCAGTCTCCCAGGTCCAGCAAGCTGCACTCTGGACCAACTAAAGTTTACAAAAAGCCTTCAAAGGGAGCTCCATGCAGAACAGTAATTCAACCTGGAAGCGACTAAGGATTGAGTGACTCTGGATATTAATGTCCAGAATTTACGCAAGAGGGCGAGGGGTGATATGTTTAGATATTTGACATTTTTAATAGCATGAATTCAATTTGAGAACCATCTGTTACTTTCAAAGATGCATTCAAAGGTGCCCTTTATATTGTTCAGAAATAGAATAAAAGAATTTTTAGGGAAGTCTGGGATGTTATATTTATTTACAATACTTTTACCCCGCCTTTCTCCCCGAAGGGACCCAAGGCGGGGTAAAAATATTGTAAATAAATATAACATCCCAGGTGATACAGAGGTTTCAATGATACCTGTGCATTTTAAGATATAAAGACAAAACCTTTCTTCTCTTTCTCCTCCTCCAAGTTCTCAGCACAAAATTTCCAAACTTTACGGGAAAGGAGGATGGTTTCGAATATAACTGCACATTTTATTTTGCCCCTAAAGTCTTCTGTTGAGAGGGCAAATAAAATAAGGATGTCTATAGGGAACCATCATGTGTTTGCAGCAGGCAAGAAATTCCAAAAATGTTTAGTCTGTTTTGCTCCGTGCTCCTGCAGAAAAGGTTGTATTTCCTTTTTCAGTGCCTATAATCTTTTTAGAACCTTCTCTTTATTGAGCCCATAAACATCACAGAGGAGCAGCAAATCATGATTGTCTGCAGAAACTCCATCAAGGAAGTTACAGAGTAAATGATGCTGAAAAGTTGATGTTCCTGACATTAGACACTTGACTAACTTCATGATAGTTTTCCTGATATCCTAAATATTTGATCTAAGTGTCACTCCTCCTTCCACACACATGCACAGAGCCCACGACATGGTTGGTTCCCAAACACTTCATGGCATGTTGCTAAGGGTCGATTCCAGTGCTCAGTCATTAAAGAAGTACAATTAGAGCCCAGTCCTATGTACATCTATTCAGAAGTCAGTCCCATTATAATCAACAAGGCTTATTCCCAGGTAAATGTGGATAGGATGGCAGTCTTACAGCACAATCGTGCGCAGGTTTGCCCCGGTGGAACTGTAGTAAGCAGCACCGGCAGTGAGGACAACCCCCCCAGCTGCAGACCATCGGAGCAGCACCTGACACAAGTAAGTCCTGACAATTGGGGCAGGGGTGGGGGGAGGCTCTGGATTGGGCCACCAGGCCTGGGAGAGGGGCGGGGATATTGGTGACGCACTCTACTGATATCCAAAACCCCTTCCTGGGCCTGGCTGGCCTTACACGGTCTCCTGGGATTTGCGCTGGCCATTTTGCCAGCGCACATCCAGCGCACATAGGGGCTGCTGGGGATCTCCCCGGGGGGGAAGGGATGAACGTGCCTTTCTCCTGAAGCGGCCTCCAGCCCTGCCGGCACTGGCCCAATCCGGGCTAGGATCCAGCGCAGTGTTCTTAGCATGCTTAGGCAGGATTGGGCTGTTAGTTTTTTCTCGATGATGATGCTTTGAACTGGACGTCTCATTTTTTTAATGGAGAATCTTTCAAAGACACAGCTCTCCATGTGAGGTAGTTCTAGCTCATAGAAGGTCAGCATCATCCCACTGAGTGATAATTTGCATTAGCTCTGCCATGGCAGTGAAGCAAAAAGGAGTAGCCATTTTCAAATTTGCTCCCATACCCCTCAGAATTAAGGCCTAAAACAAAGTAAATTAGTAGAACCATGAACCCCAGCTTTATTGATTAATATATCTTATCTGTAACATTCTTAACTAGTTAAAGCCAGCTCCCCTATCTCAGTGCCAGTATACTGGCCAATCAGATGAGAGCTAGTAAATGGCACCTTCTACTGTTTGTGCAGATGACCACACCTTGCCTCCAAGTATTGGACCAGGAACAAAACTGGTCTTTGCTCAGTACAGCTGCTGCACCTTAAAGGTATACCAAGCAGATGCTGAACTAAAACACTCCTGTGTTCCTCCGTGTGTACGTTTGGGGCAGGGAATGGTGCCTTTCTAAGTAGGCTTACCAGCGTCCCGGAATCGACGCTGGCTTTGGCCTAGAGTGGACCCAAGCTGCTCCCAAGGGTGCACCTCGGCTGCCCAATGGGGTTCCAGCTTCTGTCGCATCGTTGACCGGAAGCCGGAAGCCCATTGGGCAGCCATGGTGCACGCTTGGGAGCGGCTCGGGTCCACTCTAGGCCGAAGACAGCGTTGATTCCGAGACGCTGGTAAGGCTATTTCTAATTACCTTTATAGTATGGCTGGTTTTGCGGGTGAAATGTTTTGTTGGTTCTCATAGTTCTACAGATAGAGAACCATTGATCTGTGGTTTGGGGTGGGGTAGTAGCTCAGTAGTAGAGCACATGGTTTGCATGCAGAACGTCCCACATCATCCAACCCCTGATCTCTCTAGATAGAACAAAGAACAATTCCTGTCTGAAACCCTGAGAGCCACTGCCAGTCAGTGTCCACAATATTGGGCTAGGTAAACCAATGGGCTGACTCTACATAAGGCAGCCTCCTATGTTCCTGTAAGGTAAGCTCTGAAATAATCCTTGGCTTGACTGCATTTCTTGGGAAATGTTTAAAGATCTTGGATGCCATGTGATAAACACATTCCAAGTGAATCTAAATTTGCGTCTCCAAGCATGAACTGCAACCCAGATGTTCTCCAGAGGAAAAGACACCCCCCCCCCAACTCTCTTTGTTTTCAGTTGTCTTTTTGTTTGGGATGCTGGCCAAATTATTGGCCCCTCTGAATTCTGGTTCCATGCACAGATTATCAGCGTGTATATATATATATATATATATATATATATATATATATATATATATATATATATATATATATATATATATTTACCATACCAATGCATTATTAAGAATTACTAGTTAAAATTAAATTGTGTTGAAAATTTGCTTTAGACTAAAAGAGTAGAAAGTCAGTTCCACTGCCAATATTACATGAAAAGCAAAATATCATCAGAGTGGAACAAGAAGGTTTATCGGTTGGTGCCAAGTATATAGCTACAAGCACATGTGCTTGGCACCTGGGGCCATCAACCCAAGTGCCAGCATAATTACCAACACAGTGTCACTGAAAAATATTCAAGTCATTGCGCGCACGGGGGGGGGGGGGATTCATCATTGTTACAGCCACTAACTAAGAATATTAAGGTTTTATCCATAGGACTGATCCAAACTCGGTTTTGTACAGCTGCTGAGAATGCTGATAATATTCTTCATCATAATTTTGTTCACCCATATCAGCTTTGCTCCCATTTTAGTGACAAGGAAAATAGAGGATTCAATATTACCCCAATTTCTCAATATGTTTGGTTGTCACTAATGCTTTATCCATGCCATACACTGCAAACAACCTCAAAGTGCCTAAAAATTAGGCTATCAGTAACCACAAGTCTGATTTTTTCAAGGAAGATATAGTGGGTTAAACCCACTATATACAGTGGGTTAAACTGCTGAACCATGAGCTGTCGATCGAAAGGTCAGCAGTTCGAATCCGCAACTGGGTGAGCTCTCGTTGCTTGGCCAGCTCCTGCCAACCTAGCAGTTCCAAAGCATGTTAATGCAAGTAGATAAATAGGTACCACTTGCGGGAAGGTAAACGGCACTCCGTGTTCCAGCTGCATGCTACGCGCTGTGGCAAGGAGAGTCATGCCGGCCACATGACCATGGAGGCTTCTTCGGACAACGCTGGCTCTTTGGCTTTGAAATGGGGATGAGCACCACACCCTAGAGTCGGACACGACTGGACTGAATTGTCAGGGGTCACCTTTACCTTTAACCACAAGTCTGATTTTTTCAAGGAAGATATAGTTTATTAAGAAATATAAACAAACAAGAAAAATGCACATTTACATCCAGTTACTTTGCTTAGGAGATCAGGTACAGGGCTCTAAACAGTTCCAAATGAAAGAAATGCTTGTAAATAGCTGTGTTTTGGATAGGCAGGAGTTAAACAGAGAGAGAAAGGAGAGAAAGCAATTGAGCGAGGCTGAGCTGTACTGGATTTCCTCCCCAGCCAGTCAGTGGAAAGAGACAATTAGCAGGAGACTTTAAAAATGCACAGGAGAATGAAGGCTTTTCGAGGGGGTGGGAGAGAAGGTTGTTACAAGGATCAAAATCCAATTCCTATCCTATTCTGGTCATATTCTGCTGAGTAGAATTAGCGTACGACCAGTGGCATCACTAGGGTGCGCACTGCCCCATAGTGGGGGGTGCGCATCACCCTAGTGACCCCCCGGACACACCCCCTTTTAGAAATCTTTGCCGCGATTTGGGGGGGCACCCGACAGGTGCTGCTCCGGGCGCCCGATGGGTGCCGCTCCGGACACCCAACGGGCCGCTGCCCCGGGCGCCCCCTTAATAATTGCAGCCAGCTCGGGGACGTCTTCCCCAGCCGGCTGTCCAGGGCCTTCTGAGGAAGGCCCGCTGCGCCGAACGTTATTTATAACGTTTTTTGCGCATGCGCAGACCATTCCTGAGGGAAAAGGCCCCTCCAAGGCCGGGAGCCGGCTCCGGGGACGTCGGAGGCAACGCGCGCAGGGGAGGTGACGCGCGTCATGCGCATGCGTGCACGCGTCACCCCAATGCGCGCATCACCCCCAGCGGCCCGCTATAGTCGCTTCGCTATAGCGACGCCAGTGCGTACGACGCCTGTCTAAGCAGCAGGGGCTGGGCCGTGCAATTCCAAGTTCCGGAAGAGAGAAAAATGGAGCAAAAGGGGTATTCCTTTTTGAGCCAGGGAAGGTAGCTTCTCTGAAGTTGAGGGTGGCCACCAGGGCAAAAGTCTTCACAAGAGGCTTCCCAACCACAGGACAGCCTAGCAAAGTGGAGAGACTTCCTGACTGCAGGACAGTCTGACAAACTGGGTAACCTGGAGCAAGGGACTTCCCAACCGCAGGACAGTCCAGCAAAACGGGAGTCACTACGGGGTAGAGACCGGCAAAACGCACAGCATGGACACCTTCACAAAGCGATGGAATGAGAGAGACAAAGTTTTACTTCCAGAGATATAGGACTTTGCACAAAAGAAAACAAAAGTACTTCTGGGTGGACAATAGAATCTGGAGCTTCTCCTTGGGTATGCAATTGAGGTTTCCTAGACTTGATTGAGAGTCCAATCCTACTCACTCCCCCCTCCCCGCCCGACATCGCAGCGGCACCAAAATGGCAGCCACTGCATCCTGGGGGGGGCAGGACTGGGGAGGCTTCTGCAGGGAAAGTTCTTGCAGGGAGAACTTTGAGAACCACTGCTCTAGATTGTAGATATTTCCTCTAATGGACCAACATAGTCACCTACTACAATTCTACATTTCTTTTTTAACTCAAGAAAGCAATACAGGCAAGATCAGTCTTGTATGAAAACACAAACACTTGAGCAAACGGATTTGAGAACGTTTTATGCAGATTTTCCATCAGTAGTGTAGCAAAACGTTTATTCTTAGTTTCTCTTATTGATGTCCTATATATGGATGATCCTTATTTATTATTGTTTTAAAAACATATATGCAGTTGAGCAGCTAAGGCAGCTTAACAAAAAGTCATAAAGAACAAAATCCCATAAAAAACAAGCAACCATCAGAAAAGACAAGCTGCAGACAAAATTTCATAATTCATCAGATAAGAAGCAATAATTAAGCAATCCAGCAGGCAATACACCAGTAACCAAAACTACAAACCAAATTAGGAAAGCAAAGATAATCCACCAAATGTATGATTAATACAGCAGCCCAAACCCATCCCCCACCATTCTATAGCATGCAGCTGTGCCAATGGAGCACAAGCTGCATGCTGTGGTGTGTGTGTGTGTGGTTGTTTGTTGGGTGTGTGTAATCAGGTGGTAAGCAAGAGGTAAGCAAAAACCTGTTTTACTTACCTTTTGATGCCTGGTCAAAAGGCCAGGTGCCTGATCACCTATGGGTCTCCTTGGACCTACACCAGCTACTTTGCTGGTGTAAGTCTGAGAAGAGGAAGGGGGCAGGGTGGGGCAGATTGGAAAATCAGAGATAGGATCTGGTGTGTACTTTTGCCGCTGAGAACCACCCCCTTCAGCCCAATATCCACCTTCCCCCCCCCTGAAATCCACCCCCATTAATTCAATGGAACTTACTTCTGAGCAGACATACATAGGCTTGCACTGTGTAAGATACAACTTTTGTTCAGCCCATGTCCATGAAGACCCAGTGAGGCAATGAGGGTTTACCCCTGGGCAAGAGAACAAATGTTCCCTTACCCAAAGGGGATCTCCAGGACTGTCCCCCCTGCAAGATGCAGTGCACATTCCAGTGACATGGCTGCATTGACGAGGAGGATTTAGGTAGAATTTGGGCTGCAATACATACTTATTGTATATAGATTGTCTGGGAGACCCAGTGGTGCAGAATGAATTCTTGCAGGTGATCATTCCCCCTCCCATCAAATTCCAAGAAGGAACTTTCCATAAGTAAAAGTGTAAAATGAGAACTCTTGTCATGGGATGCAGAAATTCTAGTACAGACCCTCCTCTATCCCCCCCCCCCCCCCGGTGACTATCAGGAGAATAAATAAATCAGGAGATTGCAGTTTGACAATCAAAATGCATTTTTAAAAAAAAAAAACATATCCAAACACCAGCATCAAACCCACAAGTTAAATCACTTGATTGGAGAGAGAAGATTTGCCATGACTTTTCTGGGAGATAAATGTGACATCTGAAAGCAGCCTGGGGCATTGCTTGATGTTTCCCTGGGGAGAGAGTGGTTGCCTGCTGCCTCCTTCCCGGTTTATCTCAGGCTCGATCTGCCCTGACACAGGAACACAGCCCTGCAGCTTGGTGAACTACACTTGGGGTCAAGAAACCTACACTTGTGCTGCTGAATGCGTCGGTGTCCAATAAAGGGGGGGGGGAAGGAAGAAAAAGAATAAAATGTGCCTTACAGCTGTTCGACAGTCAACATCTGTTCTTTCTCCATATCAATTTCATAATCTTTTCTATTTTAAATATTTGAGCTTTTCCTAAATTAAGACAAACAAGCAGCTTTCTGCTTCAATTAGTTTAAACACACAGTTCTCATAAAAATCATATTCCATTGTGCAAGGACATGTGGGGACAGGGCAAGCTGCATACAGAGAGAGAGAGAGAGAGAGAGAGAGAGAGAGAGAGAGAGAGAGAGAGAGAGAGAGAGAGAGAGAGAGAGAGAGAGGAGTGTGCGTGTGCGCGCTTGTGCGTGTCTGTGTCCGTAGGCACTCCTGCAATCACATTTGCTTGGCTTAAGCATGACAATGAAGTACATTAGTGCTAATTATAAACGTGAAATCCTATTTTGTCCCCTTTCAGATGAGATGAATGTACAGTAAGTACAAGAGTACAATAAACGGGAGAGAAGTCAATATGTGGGCCGGTACAATGGTTATCTGATGAAGTTATCTTTATTCTTCCAATAAAGTTCCTTCTGAGAGAGAAAGTGACCAGTTTGCAGGACTGGCAAAGGGCAGGACCTTTTCTTCTTCATCGTCGTCTTCTTTTGTTCAGTGTGCCACAATTGGTGGTGATATAGTATATTTATATCAACACTTCAAAGGAGGGACATAGTCACGTGGGGACATAGTCGTTCTCCTTATAGGCCATTTCAGGAGCCGAAAGGTCAGTAACATTATAGCAGCCCTGCTTAAAGATATCTTGGTAGTAAGTACTGTATACAGCTCATTTAGCTGCATCAGGCACTATTTGCATTGATGCTGCTGCAGCCAACGTAGAACCTTTCCTAATGAGTGGGGAGAAGAGAAGGTGGTTGTTCAATACATGCACAGATGTTATTCATTTCTTAGGGGGGACCTAGTTTTTCCCTTCCAGACAGCATTTCGGTGGCAGGAATATACATGGCTACATCATTTAGTCTTTTGTTGTTATGGCCGGGAAAATGTAACTTGGACCATGACTATATGTTAAAGGTAAAGGTATCCCCTGACAATTAAGTCCAGTCGTGTCCGACTCTAGGGTGTGGTGCTCATCTCCATTTCAAAGCCGAAGAGCCAGCGTTGTCCGAAGACGCCTCCGTGGTCATGTGGCTGGCATGACTCTCCTTGCCACAGCGCGTAGCATGCAGCTGGAACATGGAGCGCTGTTTACCTTCCTGCAAGCGGTACCTATTTATCTACTCGCATTGACATGCTTTGGAACTGCTAGGTTGGCAGGAGCTGGCCAAGCAACGAGCGCTCACCCCGTCGCGGGAATCGAACTGCCGACTTTTCGATCGACAGCGTATGGTTCAGCGGTTTAACCCGCTGCGCCACCTGCTATATGTTAGTCCACTGCTATATGTCAGAACTGCATAGAATTCAGTTGCTGAAATGTCACATGCTCCTATTGGGTAGTGACTGTGACATCATTAGCGATGAGCAAGACAACTCATCTTCCTCTCCTGTGAGATCAGTTGATAGCGGTAGGCCAATTTGGCAGACATCCATCCACTCTGGGCCACCATATGCAAAACCAGATGCATGACAAGCCTGTGTATTTTGCCAGTGCCAGGTCAGCAAACATAGAAGTAAAAATGTTACTGCTATTGTTGTGTTTTCATAAACTGAGATTATTGGGGGGGGGGGGTGATGGAGTCTACAAGGAGCTTCATGTACCATGCACAGCTGCAATGCACAGCATGTACTGTGCATCATACGACACATACAGCCACCTTTGGTGTGTGCTAGAAGAATATACACAGGCACAGAAGTGCTGTGCTGAACTTTTGCGAAGTTTGATTTCACACCATTTAAGGAGGGAGGGCACAAATATACTTGCAAGTAATCCAATTGCCTATTTGCAGTTATTCCTCCCGTCTGCTGCTTTTGCAGGAGGAATTGAGTGAACATATCCCCATTGCCCAGACAACAAGGGCATTGCTCCCTGTCTCGGCCTGGCCCAAGACCATACACTGGCTGGACTCAAGCCCACTTGCTGCTCTCCCTCCCATGCTGTACACATTTTACCCCATTTCCCCCATACGTGTCACCTCCCCTTCGTATTTCCCCTGAACCCCCTCCCCATCTCCCTTGCACCCAGTGTCACCCTTTTGCATCTACCTCATCTACCACCTCTAGTCTCCCCTGCCCCCACCCCTAATCTCTCCACATCTCCTCTGTCCCCGGCCATTAGCCCCCCCCATCTCCCCCATGCTGCCCTTAAGCTTACCTCCTTGCTGCCATTCTCCTCCAGCTTCCCACTCTCTGTCATTTCAAAAAGGCAGAGAGTGCAAGAAGAGAAGAAATGGGGGGGGGGGGAGAGACGAGACTGCAGAGCTAGAGCACTCCCACTTCCTCTCCTCTCCCTCTCTGCCTTTTAATGGTTCAGACAGGGAGCCCAGAGGCATCTGCATTGGCATCTGTGTGGCCAGTGGAAGTAGTGGCTGTCCCAACCAAGATGGCACCCTGGAACTGGGGTACCATTTGGTCCAATTTACAGACTTTGGTCCTGTCTCGCCATGCTGCACTGGCAGTTTCTTTGTCTGTCATTACTGCTCAGAAAACCTTTGTTCTTTATTCAGCTCTAGTAGCATGTAGCTATGTATGACTAGGTGGGGTAGTGAGTGTGGATATGGATTCGGGTGCAATTCAAATGTGCATCC
>JANXHW010000004.1:65577500-65665000 GCA_026170595.1 Plestiodon gilberti rubricaudatus | reverse complement strand
TATAGTAACCTGATCCACAGCCCATTTCTATGTGTGCCGCCCGATGGCGACGTGCCTCCCTCACTGGCACAGACTGCCGTAAAGCAGTCTGTGCCAGTTGCAAACATGTCCCCGACAGCTCTGACCAGCATGCTGCTGGGGACGTCAGCGGGAAGGCCTCCACCTTCCTGGATGCACTGGAGGACGCCCGGAGGCGTGCAGGGAAAGGTAAGCTGGCGAGAAGGTGGGGGAGGGTGGAATGGGGTGGGGAGGGGCGTAACAGAGGGCGGGGAGGCCGCAGGAGAGGGAAGATCCGTCGCAGAAGGCCCGCACCGGATCCTATCCCCGTCCCTACAGCTTCCCCACCCCTTTCCCCACTCCTAGGAGTTACTCTAGCAAAATTGCTAGCGTAGGTTTGAGGAGACCCATTGCGGGTCAAGAGGCTAACACAGGGGTAAGGGGATTAAACATCCCCTTGCCCCGCAGAAGACTTCCAGTCCACCCCCTGCAAAGGATGCAGCGGCTGCCATTTCAGCACTGCTGCGCGGGAGGGGGAGATAGGATTGGGCTCTCAGTAAAGAACATAAGATTATCCCTCTTGGATAAGACCAAAGGTCCATCTAGTCCAGCGTCCTGTTTCCCACAGGGCCAGCTGGACAGAGGTGTCATTAGGGAGGGCTGGGGGCAGTGGGCCCCAAGCGGCTGGTGGCGCGGGGGGTGTACTTGCTGTCAGATCCGTTGCCCCCTTCAACGGTTTTCCCTCTTCGTGCAGCCATTCTCGGCTGCAAGCTTGGCCCTCCTGCCCGACCAGGTGCTGTTTGGCTCAAAAAAGGGGCTGAAAAGCGCGGGGGGGGGGTGTTTTCGCACCGCGGAGGTGTGCAAATATGGCATCACGCCCTCCAGGGGCGGGATGTGTGGCGTCCCGTGGGGGGGTGTCGCAACGCTATTGCAGCCGGATGCCTTTGGGAAGGCTTCCAGGAAGACATGAATCCAATAGCCCTCCTTCACTATTGCCTCCCAGCAACTTGTATTCAGTGGCATACAGCATTTTTACCTGGAGTTTCTACCTGGCCATCATGACAAATAGTCATTGATAGCCTTTTCCTCCATAAATGCATCCAATTCCCCTTTAAAGCCATTGAAGCTACTGATCATCACCACAACCCATTGCAAAGAATATCACACAAGTCTCTGAAATGTACATGGAAATTCCTTGCAGGGGGAGCATTGGGGATCGGCCTTTTGGGGCACTGGCCGGGGGCCCAAGTTTATCAGAAGGCCCATTTGGCTAGGCTGAACCCCAAATCCTCAGTACTGGTGACAGTGGTAGCAAGACATGGGGGGGCCCAGGGGGTCAGGACTTTGCCCCAGAGCCTCCAGCAATTCTCCTTTGCCTGCAGGAGCAGTCAGTTCACTTCAGTGTTCTGTGTCCACAACCTTTTCTGCAAGCAGAGCTTTCTCCTTCATTCTCAATGGCCTACATGCACAGAAGCTCATGCATGTATGCCAGTAGTCATGGCACTCTGGATCCGGTCGTAGGTCTACAGTATAAAAGAAGTAAAAAGAAGAAAAGAGCAGGGCAGAAATTACAACTGAAGTTCTGTGATTCAATGTCTGCATTCTAATATATACAATATTTAAATGCTGCAATATTTAAGCAATACCTAACCATCCATTTTCTTTTGTTTAGTTGCCAAGATATGCCTGTTTGGGGCGTGAAATATGTTTGAAATATGATAAATTATTATAGAGCTGCATGTTTGCTTTCAAATAATAGACATCTAACATTTCTATACCAAAAGGCAGATAAGGCATGCAGAAACCTCATTTGAATAGATTTTTTTTATTATGTTTTCTCCAGAAATTAGGAAACGGTTCTTTAAAAGGCAGCAATGCCTCCGGCACAATTACATATTTAATTAAATATCTGGCACAGCTGAAAGGTTGTAACATTTTCTTTTTCAAGAAACTTCAGGTAAATATCAGCAAACATAACAAAAACAAAGTTTTGTGTATTGAACACAAGAGGCCTATTTTAAAGTTATACACATAAGGTGATAAATCTCCATTGTAATTGCCGCAAAACAGAAAGATGTCTCTAGGAACCACTTCAGGCCTGGCCCAAATTGAAGTGTTGGCCGAAGCAGCCTCCTAATCCCCGCTCTCCCCCCTTCTTTCTCCTCTTCACATGTGCATTAGCAGCATGCATGTCCTGCTAGCACTGCCTCCTCCTTGTCTGCCGGCCATTTAAATCAAGCTGGGCAAAGGGAGGGCAGGGCAATGTTCCTGGAGCACCGTCCTTGACCCTTACTTCCACGGACTGCTGGTTCCTGCTTGGTCACTTCTTCAAACACACAGGCTGGGCGGAGCCTGTGCTGGAAGTGGAAGAGGAATCTGTTTCCAGCCTACTCTGCCCAGCCTGTGTGTTTGAAGAAGTGACCAAGCAGGAACCAGCAAGTGGCCGCAGTAAAGGTAAGGGAGGTAGGATTATCGCTTGCCAAAGAAGGTGTGGAGGTGGAGCACTGCAATTCTGCTTGCTCTCCTGGAAGAACTCCCTCTTCGCTGCTTTCTGCTACTGCTTTCACTGCTTTCTCCAGCATCCAGGGGAGTCTGCAACTCCCTCTGCTCTTGCTTTCTCCAGCATCACTGCTGTGAATGCTTGTGGCAGACGTGCCGGAGGGGGTGGTGAGTTTTCACTGCCCTGATCTTCCTTCGCGCAAGCAGAGGATCAGAGTGCATGGTGCAGTGGTTGGTTGGGCAGAGGGTCAGGGGTGGCGGCAGGAAGGAGGTGCAATGTGTGAGGCATCCCTGGTCAGTTCATAGCCTCCTCCAGCTGCTTCTGCCTGCTTCATGGCTGGACTGGCCTTGCTTGGCTGGGAAGGGCAGCTTAACGGGACGGAGAGAGCGTTGCCAGATTCTTGACAGGAGAGCAGCTATTGCCTTGAAGACTCTCCTTGATGAGGAAAAAATCCTGTCATCCAGGGTGGGGAACAATGTCCAGTGCTGTACAAGTGGATGGATGCTAAGTGACTCAGTGACATCACCCAGTGATGGGTGATCACCTGTGACATCACAGGCAAGCATGGCGCCACTAAGCACTCATGTGCTTACATGGGGCGGACATTGTTCCCTGTCCCTGAGGCCTGTCCGGCTGGGGATTTTGAAGCCTCTGCAGTTGCCCTGCAGATGAAATGGATATCCTAGAAGTGGCTATGCCGCCAGGGGAATCTAAACTATGATGGGTACTTGCCAGACTGGGAGAGTGGCGGGTGCCAGTGCTCTGCTGGAGTAATTGCACCAGCCTTTTATCGCTAATCAGAATCGTAAAAGAAGGTAACAATCTCCAACCATGATCTGGCAATCCTATAGGAGGAAGGCGGCATGGGGGCTGCGAGGATCAGGTTGAGTGAGTGGGAGAGGGAGACAGTGGGTTGTGTTTTTTTTTTCTACAGTTAGGTTTTAATTTGAGCAGTAATCACTTCTTACTTAAGGTTAACATTATGACACACACACACCCCAAAAACCCCTCATAGCCAGGTCTTGGGTTAATGTGTTTCCCCAGCATCTCTTGTCACAACTGACTCCTACGGGATACAAAGACACACAAACATTTACCATATATGCTCCATTTTTTCTGCTCTCTCTGTGTGTATTTTATTTTTAATTAGAGCATTTCACTGCAGGCACTATGGGGTCAGTTAAAAAAAATGAATATGGAGGAAAATGAACATTGCATGTCCAAGGCATTGGCAGTTTAAATGAATGTAAATATTGGTGGTCTAAATGACTGTAAAGGACACACAGCTCTGTTACCATAGCTGCGTTATTAATGTAGATGCTGCAGTTAAAATAAAGAAGTGTTAAACCTTTCAGTATTGATCTTTTTTGTTCACACCTTTGGGAGGTTTGAATGGAGGGTGAAAAAAGCTTGTGTCCTCATCAGGGATCAGAACACCTAAGTATAGAGGTAGGTCTGAAAACAAAACATCAGTTCATAAATTAGGTTATCTTGCAGTCTGCTCACATTTTCCCACCTTTTGAATGATCTATAAAAATTCTCAGGGGGGGACGGGGACAGTGCCTGGGAAATCAACACAGGACATATTACCATAATTACCATAATGTCTGCATGGCATGCACAAGTGTGCAAACATAGGGCTTTCTTTATATAGAACCCTGGAAAAGTGGATTTGGGCTAGCTCTCCTTTGCTCGCCTTGGATGAGCTTGGAAATGGTCAGAGTTCTTTAACCAAAAAGCTGGAGAAAAATTTGGATCATTTTCTGAGCCAGGTAAGGAAAGGGGGCCCATCCAGCCAGCAGTCACCAGTTCCCCAATTCTCCCTTGGGGGACAACAGTAAACATCATTGGTGGGCCCCAGCAGATGTGCAAGAGTACTAGCCTGATTTACACCCCCCCCCACACACACACACACACAAGTCAGGCTAAGCCTAGGTTACATCTACACTATCTCACACAGTGGGCCACGGTGCATGGCCCAGGGCGGGGGGGGGGGGAGAGGATCAGGCTGCCCATAGATGTAATTTAAAGTTGTGGAGTTCAGCCTTTTTAATTAATGAAAAATCCCAACAGTTTGTGAATAACTGTGATCTTGCATTATACCAGCGCCCATGATTTCAAGGAAACCAATACGATGAGCTCTATATGACTCACTCAAGGAGTTCTACTCTGGTCCTCTCCAACTGGAAGACTATTTTTATTTCCTATAAAACTCATTCGTTTCAAAAGCTGTAGTAAGAGAGAATCTTATTTACTTTAGCCCTGTGGGAAGAAAGAGCCTGCTGCTGGAGGTTCTGTCCATTTGTGCATTCATAAAAGTCCATCAAAAAGAACCACAGTTATAAAAAAAGAATGTACAGTTGTCTGGCTGCACATATTTCATAACCCAAAACTCTGTGCTACCCTCGGGAAGATACAGTATTGAGCACTCATGTCACTGAGAATAAATATTGAAGATAAAATACAGAGCGGATTGTTTTAGGCAATTGTTAAAAACAAAGAAAGCTACTTAGACATTTTACAGAATTTTCCATTTTTTTAAAAAAGAAAGGTTAATACATTAATAAGCGCTATTATTCACATCTCAATAAAGAAGACAAGAAATAAAACTTGGTGAAACAGGCTTAATGCTGCTTTGATTGTTTTAAAACACTGTTGTAACTTTTAGTTTGAATTTTAACCTCTTACCACCTGGAAGGGTTGTGTGTGAATCATTTTGGTAGGAAAAAAACATTGGCTTAACTCTTCAGTATTTCACCTGAACTAAGCAGTAAATCAGTTTAAATCCAATTTCTTAAACTGAGTTTGAGGATTGGGTTGTGAGTCAGAGCCGGCTGATGTCACCCCTTGGTACATGGCTGGCCATTGTTCAGTCTGTACAGTACTGACATTTTGTTTTTCTCCATGTGCCTATGGAGCAGTTGACTGGATAGTCCATTATGGGCAAACCAACATTAGTGCCACTGCACTGCGATGGGGTGAGCTCTTGTTGCTTGGCCAGCTCCTGCCAACCTAGCAGTTCCAAAGCATGTTAATGCGAGTAGATAAATAGGCACCGCTTGCGGGAAGGTAAACAGTGCTCCGTGTTCCAGCTGCATGCTACGTGCTGCGGCAAGGAGAATCATGCTGGCCACATGACCATGGAGGCGTCTTCGGACAATGCTGGGCTCTTCGACTTTGAAATGGGGATGAGCACCACACCCCAGAGTCAGGGGTCACCTTTACCTTTTTACTGTGCAACCCACTTTAAAATTACTTGTTTGGTAATGACCCCCAAATACCTGGGCAAAGAGGCACCTTGCAATGTGGTGTCCTCTTATATTTAGCAAGGGGAGAGCAACTGTCCCTATTCACCCCAGCATGGCGTCCTTTCCAGTGGCTGTTGCTGGTGTCACTTCTGTATTTTTTTTAAAAGATTATGAGCCCTTTGGGAACAGGGAATCATTTATTGATTTATCTTACTATAAACCGCTTTGTGAACTACTCCTGTTGAAAAGCAGTACAGTTGGTCCTCGCTATCTGCGTGGGTCTGTTACACACACACACACACACACACACACACACACACACACACACACACACACACACACACACACACCACGGATAGCGAGGGTCAGTGTAAGGCAAAATTGCTTTAGCACGGATCTGGGGGTCACTGTAAAAAGTTGAAAAAAAGGTTTAAAATAGTGTTTTCTTACCTTTTGGCTGCCAAATCACTGCGTTTTCAGGGCTGTAGAGAGCGAAATCAGGCTCCTCCAGTCTCTTCCTGGTTGCTCAAATTCCCCCTCCCTTTCCCAAGGTCATCCCAGATTGAACTGGGGCAAGCCTGGAGAAGAGAGGCTGAAAATTGAGCAACCAGGAAGAAGCTGGAGGAGCCCGATTTCGCTCTCTACAGCCCTGAAGATGCAGTGGTTTGGCTTTTAAAAGGTAAAACGGGGCTTCTTTTTAAGGACTTTTTAGCGTTTACATTTGCGGGTCTGGGACCCACAGTGTAACAATCCGCAGGTCCCGAACCCGCAAATAAAACAGGTACACTGTATATAAATCTTCTTCTTCTTCTTCTTCTTCTTCTTCTTCTTCTTCTAATAATAATAATAATAATAATAATAATAATAATAATAATAATAATAATAATAATAATAATAAGAAATATGAGATGTACAAATTGCCAATTCTATAATGATATCCACAAATGTGCTGACAAAAATATTGGCTTGGCTAGGAGAAACTAAATGCCAAACAAATGCTCAATGACTACATGAGTTGGTTTGAATAATGTTCTACACAATCCAACCACAGTTAGATACCTTTAAATCCCATGGATGCCAATGGAAGGGCTAAGCCCATGAGCTTCCTTTTACTTCATTATGTTTTCAGATGCTTTCTCTCCCATTGAAATCAGTGGGACGTTGTGAACGTTTTGTTGAAAAGTGGTATATATACCACAGGTGCTGCCTTGCCTGGGGGGGTATGGGTATGCTGTGGAAAGTTTGGGTTTTGCTGAGCCCATTAGTTGCTTTGTTCTGCCTTCTGGTGTTTTATTTTTAAGGTTAATCTCCCTCCTGCTTACAATGGATGCCTTCAATTATCTCTCATCACGTTAGCAATTCAGCGTGAATGCAAGGCTGTTCTCAGCCTTATGTAGTGCGCCCATAGACCGGGCCTGGTAACATCTTCCTGCTGCATGTGGGCTTGCTTGAAAATGCTCTTTGTAATTGGAATGAAACGTTGCTTTTAAATATATGATTTTTTTACAGGTTTTACTGGAGATTTTAATGTGTACATTGTATTTTAAACATTACATTTATCTTTTTTAAAAATTGCCATGGCTTTTTACCCATCTAACTTAAGTTGTTAGTTGCCATGGCTTTTTACCCATCTAACATTGAGCATTTGTTTGGCCAGATCACTTTCAGTTTTAAATTCAAGTTGTATGGCCAGCGTTCAATATTTTGTATCTTATATTTTTTTAACAATATCCGCATATGATGTTCCCTCTCCATTTTAACTGAATGTGTGGTGTCACTCTAAAGAGGCAAGGTGATTCTCTTTTATGCTGTAATTTGGAAATCACAATGCCCGGTGAACCTTAGAATGCTGCTAGCTGGAGGGTGGTTTTATTTTGGCTTTTTCCTTTTTTGTAAGCGACGTGTAGTAGCTGCACACACAGAGTATTATATATAAATCAGTTCATCACATCCTCAAAGCTGTTCCAAATTGACTTGTACGGCTTCGAAGAGAAGAGTGCAACTTCTCAGGGCTGCCTGCCTTCGTTGCAATCACCGCACAAAATGATTCTGGGATCGAGGCGCACACACCGGATCCAAATTAAAACCATGATTTCATCAACCTCCGAAACAGACACAAGCTTTACATGGTCTCTGGGACTAATATTTCCTAATAAAACATCCTTTTTAACAAAACTGAAAATCAATATTGGGAGAAGTTTTGGAATTGACACTAGCCTTTTGAGAAACTGGAAATAGATCTTTCTGTCAGAGGCGAAAACTGCTCTCCTCTGTCTAGACTGCACTGGGAGCAAAATTATCAGATTTTCATTTCCTCAGTTTCACTCCACAGTGGTAAAACGTGTGAGTTATCGATTCATCTGCTGCAAAGCAGAAGAGCTTTTCACCTCGGTAGGGTCAAATGGGTTGGTGGGTGTCTAATTATACCTATACAGAGCATATAAATCTTCTAACAGTCATTATGTGAACATAAGTGTCCAAAGGGATCATTAGAATCCTTTTAGCCAACTAGTTGTTCTCGCTGCTGTTTTATGAGAGGTCACAGAAATTGGGAGTTAATATTATCATGCCTCATAGACTTTCAAGTTTATACTGGAAATAAGAGATGCTTGAAGGAAAACTCCGTGTGTGCATGTGTGCATCCATAAATAGCCCCGGAACATTACATTATTTATATGCAATTGTATTGATGCCGCTAGCACATACCATTAAAATGTGTCTGTCTATCCATCCATCCATCTATCAGATCATTATCTTGCCCTTCTCCCAAAGAACTCATGGTAGCATTCATGGCTCCCCTCTTTTTATTTTCACAACAAACCTGTGAGGTGGGTTAGAACGAGAGACAAAACTTCTTCAGGCATTAGTACCTGGGGGAGGACTAATGCCTAACAGAGGCAAATATACCCCACCTGCATAGGGCAGGTGTGAATTGAAGAAGCTGACCAGGGTTCTAAATGGGGGAGGGGGACCCTCCTTGTGTTCAGTGCCTGACAAGCACTGGATGTGGGGACAACCATGGCCATGGGAGACAACATCTACAGTGGTCCAAGGTCACTCAATGAATTTTGTGGCCAAGCAGGAATTTGAACCCAGGTCTCCTCAGTCTAGTTGCAACCATCTACCCACGACTCCACACGACTCTCAAGTGAATAAAGTGATTCCAGATTATTATTCCTATGTCTGCTATGAAGTTCTTTGATCTTTGCACGCCTTCAATCTCAACAGCTTGTCACTGAAGGAGTTGACTAGGCTCAACCTTCACACAATGGTTAGCATGATGTAAAAAGTGCCAGAGGCGTTCCACACAGAACCTTGATTTCCACGATCTTCTCCCCTTTTCTGAGTGAAGTATTCTGCAAATTGCATCCCTGAGAATATAAGTAGAGACAGGTGAAACTGTTGCCTCAGGAGGAGGAAGACCTGGTGCCCAGCGGCAGCTTAGTTCCGCCCATGCCTCCACAGCCTTCACCAGCCACTTGCCCTCACCTCTGCCTCCATCTCCACTTCCCGCTTCAGCCATTTCAAAATGGCAGAGGAGAGGAACCGGAAATGAAGTGTGAAGAGGAGCAGAGTGAGTGGCAGCACCATTGCCACAGAATGGGGGTGAGGAGGAGGCAATAGTGGCAGCAGCAATGCAAGGCACAGGGGGAAAGAAAGGGACGGGGGTGCATGCCGCCACCAAAGGGGAGAAGCAATGTGTTGCCTCAGGTGTGGGGGCGGGACTTGGGCTGGCACTGAAAACATGCTGCTGTGTGTAATACCCCTAGCAGCCAGAGGGCGGGCACTTGCTTCGGCACTTCTAGAATGGGAAGAAAACCAGTACCCAGGCAAGCATGAGTGAGCATCTGCCCACCAATGTGGGAAACCTCGCAACAGCAAAATCTATATGTTTGGGACCTGAAATAATTTTTCTTGTGCATAATATCAGCTGAAATCATTGATGAGGGATTATTTGCAGCAAGTTCCCTGATGCAAGTTGCCGTATCTGTAGTAGAGCAATATTTCCAAAGGTTTTATAAAGCTAGATAACAGACACAATGAGAGCTTTTGGAAAGAAGCGATCGCAGTAAATTTGTTTATGGCGTTACCGCAATAGCTTCTTTTTCAAGTATATCACAGAACAGTTTGCTCTTGATCAGCAACATTTATGAATCATTGGAGAGTGGATGCATTTGCAGTGGAGAAAACGACACACGCTATTTACTGCCACTTACGATGCTCGGTGTTATCTAGGCTCAACATTCTGAGGAAAATATTGACTAAAAGCCAGGTTGTAAATTTATCTTCTTTAAAACAAAAATCCTATGAACACATGGGAGTGGGTGGAAATTTAAATATTTAAAATGGCAGGCTGGAATATATTTGCTTTTAAACATATACATTTTCAAAAGTGGATGTTTTGGTCATGCCCATCTTGGCAACACAGGATGTTGAGATTCCACAAAATCAAGAACTCTGCCTTGTGTCATCCACAGTGCCCAGCAAAGTCCTGACCTCCAGCACTGATGAACAGTCCCCCTCAAGAGTGATGGATTCAATTATCCGGATTCTTGGCGGAATTTGTCAGTGGCTACTCTGCTAAAGATCCGGTGAGTGTTTGGAGCAGAGCTTGCGCGTCACCATTGACACAAGAGCTGCTAGATATCCTTTTTTCTGTTTTTCATTGGCGACACGCCTGCTGACTTACAAAAGGGCTGGGGGGCAGAAAGGCCTCAGGGAAGAAGAGGCAGAGGAAGATTCAAGTGAAATCCAACCAAACACTGCATACCGTTCATTTGAAGGTCTATGAGATGTTGATACCGGTGGCAAACATTTCTTCTCTTCCACCACCATCTCTTCGTAGTGTCATTCACCAGAGAAAATTATTAAGCCTTGAATCATTGTTTGTTTGTTTGTGTGTGTGTGTGTGTGTGTTTGAGAGAGAGAGAGAGAGAGAGAGAGAGAGAGAGAGAGAGAGAGAGAGAGAGAGAGAGAGAGAGAGGAGTTTGCAATACAAAATCAATAGATGCAGGAAGACTTAGGCACCCCTGCCCCCCCGGTTAACCCTGCCCTCAAATATCTCACCTCTGCATTTACTTTAAAGTGCAGACACATGTATGGGAAACTAATATGTTGTCCTGCTTTATGTGTGAGTATAGATTAAGACTGCATACTCCACTCTTTCAGGCAGTTTGGTCTGGCAGACTGAAGGAAACCCAGATAAGTTTGGTCGAATGTGCAAGCAAGTAGAGAGTGGAATGTTTATACAGTTGTTCCAGAGTAATGCACTCCGTTGCATCTAAGTCTCAAGGTCAGCTGAATCCAGATTGTACAGGTCATCCTCACTGAACATATGAAGACAATCACATTACTTCAAACGTGTAGCCTGGGATTTTGCTTCTATTTAATTTGCTAAACAGCATGCCTGGGGAACCCCAAATGGTCTAAAGCCATGACAGGAGAATAGGGAGGATTTGCCCCCACAACAGTTTCCATCCCAATTGTAGCCTCCCCCCCCCATGTGCTATTATTGGGGGAAAAACACCCTTCAATTGAAAGCCAACCCCCCCAATAAAAATAGAACATGGGGTGGGTTGCAATCAGGATGGGAGCCATGCTGGGGGACAAAACCTAAAGCCCCCATACCTCCTGCCATATTTCACACAATCCTGGACCTCCTCTGGAGCACTATTTAGAAAAATTAGGCAAAAAACAGAAGGCCATGTTATGCTTTTTTTCCCTCTTCTTTTTTGTAAAGAGCAATTTGGCCTGTTGAGATCCTTGAATAATAGGCATGCAGATAGTTTTTTTTCTAAAATTGTTTTGATAATGACACTGTATAGAACTCATACTGACATCCATCTTCACAAATACAATTTCTTCCAAAAAGTTGCAAGTTGCCACTGCCAGCAAACTCACATCTGCAACAACCCTGGCTACACCACTGCGATACATTTCATGCATGCAGTTTTATTTTAAACACAGTCATTCTAGCAGAAAATCTGTTCTGTACTAGAAAAGCTCTTCTGACACTCTTCGGTGGCTTATCTAGCTGTACCATGAACTTAACAGATTTAGATGTTAAGCTTTCCACTAACCCAGAAATATTGATCTACAGATAAAAATGGAATTGAGTACATTCTTTCAAAAAAGAGGAAAGAGCAACTTTTATATGAAACAACACCATAAAACCAACCCAAAGATGAAGTAATAACATTCTTTTAAGATGATACCATTCGAAGAACCAAACAGATTCTGCAGATATGAGCACCTGCTGTGCAAACAGACAGCATGGTTTGCACAAGGGGAACATTAGGACCAAACTAGACATGAAAAGTGTCATTGCCACGTGAAAGAGTCAAGTCATTGCCACATTCATACCAAGTGGGCAAGAGGCAAGGGAACCATGTAAAATGCAGCATGGGTGGGCAGGAGAGGGAGGTCAACACTCCCTCATCTATGCTTTCCTCCAGTGGTGAAACAAGGGTGGAGCGAAGGCAAGTAGTTCTGCAAGACTCCATTACACTGGAGTCAGCGGCCCTTCCCCCTTGCTGTTGGAGCCATTCCAGCAGCAACAGGGGAGTGTCCTGCGTGTTGCCTTTGCTGCCAGAATGGCTCCAACAGCAAGGGGGAAGGGCCGCTGACTCCAGTGTAACGGAGTCTTGCAGAACTACTTGCCTTCGCTCCACCCTTGTTACACCTCTGCTTTCCTCTGACCATGCTTCACCCCAGCTGTTTTTCTCCTGGTAGGGAAGACAAGACAGGGGGGGAGGGAATAAGAGCAGAAGTCACTCCTACCAGAAGAACACAACTGGGGAAAGGCACTTGGAGGAGGAAGCACGTCTCTATGACTGAGCCAGTAGAACAGGCCTATCTTGCTAGACTGCCTGGCAATCATGGCTTCACCATTCGCTTGCCATTTCTAAAACAATAGGTGAAATTTGCCCTTTCCTTTTTGGGGGTGTAGCATGGTTGTTAAGAGACTGTTCTGTGAATCCGCCTCTGCTATAAACTCGCTTGCTCACCGTAGGCAACCTACTCTTCTCAGTCTCAGCTGCAATATGGGCAGGCTTACCAGATCCTCGCCGGGACGGGAGCAGTCTACCCTTAAGGGGGAGGGGCGTGGGGGGGTCAGAACGTGACGCGTTCTGACCCTCCCACGCCCCTCCCCCTTAAGGGTAGACTGCTTCCGTCCCGGCGAGGATCTGGTAAGCCTGAATATGGGGGCAATCATATTTACTTACAGTGTTGTTGTAAAGATGATGATGATGATGATGATGATGATGAGGAAGATGATGATTTATATACTGCTTTTCAACAAAAAGTTCACAAAGTGGTTTACAGACAAAATCAAATGATTAAATGGCTCCCTGCAGTGGCATCGCTCCGGTAGGGGCTGGACCGTAAGTATCGCTCCGTTGTAATCCCTTTACCGAGAGAGCAGGAGGCGGCCCCGCCCCCTCACTGTCGGAGCCTGTCCCCTGTGGAGAAAGCAGCAGGCAGGGTCTCTTGCCTGCTGCTTTCTCCACAGGGGAATGGCTCCGACAGTGAGGGGGCGGGGCCGCCTCCTGCTCGCTCGGTAAAGGGATTACGATGGATTGATACTTACAGCCCCGCCCCTACCGGAGCGACGCCACTGGCTCCCTGTCCCAAAAGGGCTCACAATCTAAAAAAGATGCAAAAGCACCACCAGCAAACAGCCACCAGAAAATACACTGTGCTGGGGTGAAAGGGGGGCGGTTACTCTCCCCCTTGCTAAATATAAGAGGAGCACCAATTGAAAAAGTGCCTTTTGCCCAGTTAGCATAGGCAAATATAGAAAAAGATAAGACATACGAAGTGCTTTTTAAACTCAGAAGTGCTATATTCACTGACGACAGTATTTTTTATCAGCCGTCTTATCAGGTGGGTCCTTCTGTGGTTTTCAGCTCTGTTCCCCTGCTTCAGCACTCTTCCGGAAACTACTTGGCTCCTGTAGGAAGTCTTTCCTTTGGTCAAACTGACATTTCACATTCATCACAGCAACCTCGTGGTCCATGGATTGTCAATCAAGATGCTTCATCAGTTAGAACGTTCATATCCATTTTTGCCACATACGTTAATACATAACAGGAACTTTGGATCATGTAAAATTAGGTGGTTCAGGTATAGTCAAAAGATCTTTAGAATGCAACATTGCTCATTCCCAGCCCCTAGTATATCCCTTTTGCCTAATTTGAGCCTGTTACTATCACCACAGCTCATTGAATGGTAAACCTGTGGCTGGGCTCTAGCCCCTCAGACTGCAAGTGATGGTAGATGGTTGAATGTTCCTCCATACAAAAAGTAGTCTTTCCTCACAGAAAACTAGCTTGTCACCAAGTTCAAACTCTTCTCCCTGACATCTAGCTTTCTATGTGGAGGGGATTTTTTCTTGTATGGAAGAGCAGTCATTCATGTGAGCTCCCATTTGTGGAGTGAAGTAGTACAGCCCTGACACAGGTTCACCATCTCAGTGAGAACTAGGCCTACATGGGTTGCTCTTTCACCAGAGCAGAGTGAGGCCATGCTGCTGAAATGTCACAACCGCTTGCATCAGCTCCTGATAGCCCAACAGCATTGGTTTCAACATCGTGGCCCCTTGGGAGTCATGGCAACCTGTTCAGGTTGCAGAAATAGTCATCCACAGAATTGGGACATGACAACTTAGGATAGCACCACTTCAAGGGATGGATGACACACTGGGCACAGTTCAGCCACAACTAAGCATCTTGACATACTATTGATTTCAATGGGAAACACTTATTTACTTAAGTGATTTGTATCCTGCCTTCCCCTCTGAATAATTGGAGCACTCAAAGCAGCGTACGTACGATATAGTTGAAAAACAGTAGAATGCAAAATAAGAATGAAATATAAAGTGCAATAATAGTAAAATAATCATGTAGAATAGTACAATAAGAAACACTGAAACAAAATATAGAATACAACCACAAAACGTTAACGCAACTAACTGAGAAGGCCAGGTGGAAAAAAGTCCTTAGTCCTTGCTGGAAGGCTAATAGAAAGGGGGCAGTTCTTTAGCCCACTGGGACGGAGTTCCATAATAAAGGCACTGCCACAGAGAAGGCCCTGCTCCCCATTGCCATCAATCTAGCCTCCGCCAGAGGTGGCACACCCCCTCTGCTGAACTTAGGGGACAGGTCATATGGGAAAAGGTGGTTTCTCAATTATCCTGGCAGGATAGCTGTACAGGGCTTTAACACATGGCTAAAGCTGGAGGAACAAGTTACCTGGGCTCCAAGATACCACCATCTTTGTGCTGTAAAGCACGAAGTCATCCTTAACCATAGACTAGCTTTCCAGGTTTCCCACAGGCTTCAGTGGAATTTTAGCTGGAATACCCTGGAGTAAGAGATTTGAGCATAGCAACTTCAGGTGTCTGCTTTTGTGTTACCCCCTACTCACATAAAAAAGTCTAATTAATTGACACTAAGCACAATACTGTTTCCAACTTCTACAGAGACACTTCCCCTCTACATAGTAGATGCAATGCTGACTGCTGAGTTTGGCGTTTCACGTCTGGGGCTTTTAGTCCATCTCAAGTGAAAATATATAATTCCAGGCCTCTCTTGTAATATATCACAGTCATTTTCTGCACTTTAGTTGTTTTTCCTCTCCATTTTTTCCCTACAAAATAAAACATCATTACAGCAGGTTTAAAGTGCACTTTAGTGGTTGCAATCTTCCCATGCTATTCTTTAATATTTCATCATTAAATAGCAAAATAACCTGATATGATCCTAATTTAGTGCCAATTACACTGCATTGATCAAAGTGACCTTTTCATACTGGAGCACAAAAATCAATCCCACCGTACAACAAATGTCAGGGGGATGAGAGCAACATATAATCTGTGACAATCAAAACATTACTTACAAATGAAATCACCAATGACCTGCATGCCAAGGCAATTTCTGCATAATGTGCACTGTTTTTGTTTGTGGCTTTTGTTGAGAATTCTTTTTTTCCCATTCCCAATTGTCTGTTCCCCGACGCAGTTGTGTTATGTTGCTGTTTCTGTGGCAGATGATGGCCAAAGCTCTCCAGACAGTACAAAAGAACTGAGAAAAGCTATTGCATTTGCTGATTTAGGGCTCGTTCAGACAAGCATAAATTCCTCCATGCAGAGTAGTCCTGCAGCTGCATGGGGGAAGTAACAGTTGACCTAAAACATTCCCTCCCAGTAGAGTCAGGGGGTTCCAATGAGTTATGTGAGTTATTGAATTGAATTTTTGTGAGCTATAGTAGAAAAAGAATGGCTGTATCTGGGCTGTATCAAACTAGATGGGAGAAAAAGAATGGCAGGTACCAGGGATGTGGATCAAGTCTCTGACTCCAAGTCTCAAGTCAAGTCCCAAGTCTCTGGGTCCAAGTCTCTTTGCCCCCAAGTCCCGAGTCTTTGGTTGCGAGTCCCAAGTCCCTATCTATTTAATGGAGAAAACGAGTTTAAACCTGAATAAAATTCGACGTGTCGTAAAAGGCTCCAAGTCTTGAGTTGAGTCTTTCAAGTCTTTTACAATCGGCAAGTCAAGTCTGAGTCAAGTCATTGATGCGACTTGAGTCCGACTCGAGTCCGAGTAAACAGACTCAAGTCTACATTATTGGCAGGTACAATATTACTTCAAGAGCTGAACACAAACTATTCACGGGGCTGTGTCCTAAGCTGTTCTTCTGCCAACAGAAGGCACTTCCACCCATGCAAAAAGGGGTCATTTTTGATGATCCCTCCTTCTGGCTGTAGTCTCCTATGCCACATGACATTCTGCTCTGAAGGGTCCCTTAACTCACAGTGCCCAATTTGAGGAGGGGCATAGGGAACTGCAGACAGTAGCAGGATTGGCAGAAGTCACCCTTCTCTTCCACAAATATTACCGTACGTTTGTGCCTTACATTCATGGCAGGGTAATTTAGAATACAGTTCAGTTGTTTGCAAATATTTTTGGTAGCAAACAGTGATTTTTCAGTGATTTTACAGCAGTCTATTTTTCCTGTTTACATTGTTTGCATACATCATCTCTACTTGTTTTCACTCTCAAGTCTCAATTGCATTCACCTGCCCTTGTTGCCAACAGTGCTCTCTCTCACACACAAATATGTGTCCCCCACTACACACGTGCAAATGCACAGTCTCAAAACTAGTCTGGCCAGCCCAGACTTACAACAAAATTGGGGGAATTTATAACAAGAGAGGCCAGAATGCAGTGAATGGCTGTTCTGGGGACTGTTGACTGAATAGTGGAGTGAACAACCTCAGAGTGCCTCTAATTAGGCTAACAGTAACCACGAGACAGAGTTTTCCAAAATAATAGATGTTTTTATTATGAGATATAAAAAACAAGGAAAAGGCAATGTTTGCAAGTTGCATAGAGTCTTAGGTAGGCTTACCATCTGTCCCAGAAAACCTGGGACTGTCCCGGGATTCCAGGCTCCGGTCCCGGGTCAGTCCCAGGCTTTCCGGGCCCAGTGAAGTCAACGCCGCCACTTCCAAAGTGCCAAAAGGCACTTTTTTCCCGGCAGCGCCATCTTGGATCTCGCGAGATCCAAGATGGTGGTGCCCAAATCTCGTGAGGGCACATGAGGCAGCAGTACTATCCCATTCAGAAGGCTATCCCATTCAAACTAGATGGGAGGAAAAGAAAAACAATATGAATATGTTTTATTGTGCTACGATACCATTGGAAAGAGACAAAAAAAATATGTGCCCACTACCTTCCTGTGATGTTGTAGGCCTTGAAAAGAGTCGTTATGGGGGTTAGAGCAATGACAGGTAGGGGACTGTTCACTCCTTATAGTTCAGACTATTGCTTTTCCCCAGGCCAAAGAGTAATAGTTATATGGATTAACTGAACTGAACTCATTGGAGTAATAACTGGAAGATATTACTCAAACAGGAGGAGCATGACCTATGTGGTGATGTGAAGATAAGCAATGGGATTTGAAAACACAGCAGAAATAAACATTAGACTTGGAAAGAAAAGTTTAAGCAGCCAATGTGGCTTACCTCAATTTGCAGGTCAGCAGATATGTACAACCAAGGATTAACTAGTAGGCATAAAGGTAATTGTTCTGGTGTTTGTAAGTCCATTTCTGAGAACCATATTGCTCTCCTATGAATCAGTAATTGAAGACAAATAGAAACATGACATTGTAAATTTCCACCCTTGTGTTTGGTCATGCAGAGCTAAAGGTATCAAATAACTGAAAACAGATTGTGACTGGGGGCATGGGGGGGCCGACAATAATGCCTTTGGAGTTCTCTCATTGCTGCATCATCTTCCACTTTTTCAAATGTTCAGTCTAGAAGAACCACCTGTGATGGGAAAAGTCATTTCAGTGCTTTAAGGGAGTGATTTCTAATGACCTGTGTGGGCCCACTGTGATGGCAAAAGAGCTTTGGGTATAAAATGCCAAGCAACTAAGGGTGAAATCCTGACTAAAGATCTGGCTGGCGGCCCAGGGCCATCCGCTGGATCCTATCCCCGCTCTGGGCCGCGCTGCTGTGGCCCGGAGGTCTACTCAGGAAAGGCAACCTTTATCCCCTTTCCCGGGTGTAAACCGGGGCACGCCCAATTGGCCTCCTCGGATTTCTGCCAGCTAAATAGTAACGGGCGAGCCGACCCAGCAGGGATGGGGATATGGCAGACTCATTCCCTGCCCCCTCCCGGGCTGACTCGGCCAATGTCCCCCTTCCTTGCTGCCCAGACTGGCCATGTGGCCGCCGCCAGACCACATGGAAGTCCCAGTGCCAAGGTGAGGGCGGTCGGCCTTGTGCCGGCCTCCCTTACTCATGAGTCATCACAAACATGCCTTATGGCATGTTTGCGACAGTTGCCAGAGCGCTCACTCTGGCACCGGAAACTTAGTATGGATCTGGCTGCCAAAGTAATAGAGAGATTTCAGGTCCTGGCAAGAACTCCAGCTGATAAGTGTGTCTGGATTTCCACATAAAATCAACATTTGTTTGGGAAGGAATGGAGTTATTCTTTGGAAGAGACACTGGAATTAATGTTACAAATGAACCATGTTATTCTAGAGCAGGGGTTCTCAACCCGTGGTACAGGTACCCCTAGGGGTACGCAGACCTCTTGCTGGGGGTACGCCAAGCCCTGCCCCTTATCTGCCCCATCAGTAGCTAATTAAGTGTTAATTAACATGGATTTTAAATTGTAATTATTTTCGGAGCCCTTTTGTCTCTCTGATTTTGGTTTTGGGCTTATTTTTGTACTTTGGAAAATGTACTTTGGTAGGATGGGGGAGGGAGGAGCTGATTTTGGGAAGTGTGACGGAGAAAAAAAGAGATCCTTGCATGTGTGTCTCTCCCCCCCCCCACAGTTAAATAAGACATTTTGTCACATTTAAAATTGTTTTAGTACTTTATTTTAATGCTTAATTACCTAATTAATTAATTGATTAATCCAATTAATTAGCAGTTAATTAGCAAGTGGTACTTCAGCAAATTGGACTGTTATAGGGGGTACCTAAGCCTCCAAAGGTTGAGAACCCCTGTTCTAGAGTATTGATCTTCTACTGATGGGCAAGGACATAAGAACATAAGAACATGAGCCCTGCTGGATCAGGCCAAAGGCCCATCTAGTCCAGCTTCCCATATGACACAGTGGCCCCACCAGATGCCTCAGGGAGCACACAGCCAACAAGATAAACTGTTTCCTGCTGCCACTCCCCTGCACCTGGCACAGAGAAAACCTACTTCCAAAACCAGGAGGTTGCCTATGGCTTGTAACCTGTGATGGTCTTTGATGGACCCATAACTAAGTTGTGATCTAACAGCATCATCCTGTGTAAGGATCCTATTTATTTATTTATTTATTTATTTACAATATTTTTTATCCCGCCTTTCTACCTGATGGGACCCAAGGCAGCTTACAAGAACAAGAAAAAAAACCAAATACAAAAATCCATCACATTTAAAAAGCATTTAACCAGTTAATGGGCAGCCCAATCCAACCTAAGTCTTATTCCAGCTTAAATGGCGCTATTCTGTCCTAAAATCAGCCTAGGGCGATTTAGGATGGAATAGCGCCATTTAGGCTGAATTTTCGCCAAGTTTGTGACGGACGTAGGATGGGTTTAGGACGGGTGGACCAAAAACGCCGCGCATGCGCACAATGGGTGCCGCGAGCTATTCCGTCCTAAGTTCGGCCTAAGAGTGGGTGTGTCAGGGGCGTAAAGGGGGTGTAATGGGGGCATTCCTGATTTTAGGTCCATATCCAGACATTGGGGAGCTCCGACACGCCCCCTCGAGCTCCGAAACGGACCTAAAATTTAGGTCAACCAAAAAGGTGGTCCTAAATTTGAGGAGACCCATAGGTGCCATTTTACCTTACACATTCCAGCCCTCTCCCGAAAATTGGAGCATGCTGCCAATATCCCCTCCCCCTCCCTCGCTGACCCATCCCACCTGTTCCCGCCCCTGTTCCTAATGACCTAGGCCTTACCTGGGTCGTTCAGTGCATGTCTAGGCCACCAGGGTGTGTGTGTGTGTGCGTGCGGTGCCGGGCTCTGTGCCAGTGCTGCTTACACCCAAGTCGTTACAAATGTGTTTTATAGCACATTTGCAATGCTTTAGGCCAACAGAGCAAGAGCTCCGCCGGTCTAAAGTTAGGGAGGATTGCGCTGTTAAGGAGGGACATATGAATGGCACTATTATTATACACGTATGTGGTAAAAAATTAAGAAGTGGATTCCATAATGTATATGTGAACGCAACCCTGAACTGTGACCTTTTATGTCACAGGTCAAAAAGACTGAAGGTTGCTGGCTTTGTTTTCTGGCTTGGGAAGTAGGACACTAACCAAGTTCTGAGAGTTCAACACACATGGCTGCATTAGATACACAGAGAATAATATTGAAGCAGACTGATGGATGGTAAGTGTCTAGTTAGTCACATTGAAACTTATTTGTGAAAATCAGATTCAGACTTGTTGCTAGTATAAAAAATTATAGATTAACAGGATCACTTTTCATAGAACCAAAAGGAAGCAGAAGACCATGAAGTCAGGGTGAAGTAACATGTTAAACACGTAGTTTGGCCTTTCATGTTTTTTTTTTAAGTTTAATAGCAGCCACATGGGAGGGGATATTGATGGAGACCTTGGAGTGCATGAAGGGGGTATTTAACCTTTCCTGTTGCGCAATGGTAAAAAAATTGCACCGTCAAAGCTATGATCAGCCCCTGCAGGGAAGCTTCCATAAGCACTGACACCAGGATTAGCAGCAGCTTCAATAGTATGATTTTTATCAGATCCAGGGGAGGAAAGTGTCAAATACCCCATTCGCAAGCACTGACATCCTGATCCTGGTCAGGGGCCCCCATAGCTTATTTAACCTCAAAAAGAAAAAGAAAAAAGCACACGCAAGTGATCACTTGCAAAACACTCAAAAGCACCTCATCCTTGCTGCCTCCACTGCTGCCTCCCCCCACCAGTCCCCAAAATCTACTGTTCCCCCAAATGTACCTTCCTAACACTGATTTTAGCTGAAGTAATCCCCTAATAATCTAAATGTGTGGGAAGAAAGTTTAAACTTTTAACTGATTCCCATGTACCAGATTGTGAATAGATTGTGTGAAGAGCATTTCCCAAACTGTGGGTTGTGACCCACCGATGCGTCTCATCCCAATGCATGGTGGGTTGTGGCCCAATGTGCAGAGCGCTTTGGACTGCGCCAGCTGCAGTGCCACAGGGCATGTTGGGCGCTACCAGAAGCCACTTCAAACTGAGAAAGCTACCCGCAATGCATTCTGGGGTGCGCAAGGGCCAATGGAGTGGGTCGCAGGCCTCGGTGTGACCTGGAAGTGGCTTCCGGTTGTGCCTCATTATGTCCCACAGCGCTGTAGGCTGCGTGGTCCACTGTGCTCTGCACATTGGGCCGTGACCCACCATGGAGGATGAAGTGGGCCGCAGAGGTGGGAAGATTGGTAACCCCTGGTATAGATCCCATGGTGATCCTGTGAACGTTGTAGTAAAATTCACATGATGTGCCATTCTGTACTTGGAGAAGGGATCAAAGTCCATTTTTTAAGGAAAACAAGTCTGGCTTTTTAATCTCTTACAAAAGGGATAACTTCCCTAGTAGGTAAAAGTACATACCTCATTAGAAATCTGCCTGCAGCAATAGGTAAACTTTGCTTTTAGTTTAGACACTTAACTTTTAAAATTATCCCATCAAGTTGTCTTTTAAATTTATCCTTCATCTTTATAACTTGCAGTAGTATTGGAAAGGAAATGTACTACGTGCTTCACTTTCCAAACTGACTGAGCTGTAGTTTTCTGTCTTCGCCATGTAACAAGAATATCTCTGTTTCTATCAAGTTCATTAACAAACATGATTTATGACTGACACTTACCCAGCTCTGTATGTAGCCCTGGTAAGAGCGAAATAATATTCAAGTGCTGGTTATGAACCAAATCCAATTCATTTCACGCTGATGCAGAATTAGTTCCAGACTAATACAAAGGAGCACTATGGGCAGACTGCTAAGGTGACTCCCTTCTTTTAAACCCGTCTCTCCAACGCAATTTGCAGCTTAACAGCCCCTCTATAAATGACGTGATTAAGTTTTATACATTTCTGTATATTTGATGTATTTACCCCAATGCAGTTGTCATTCTGTGTACGGTTTCAGATGTTTAGAAGTGAATCAATTGCTTTGAGTGGATGCTTTTTTCAAAGGGCCTTTTGGGATTTTTTTTTAAACAACAACAACAATAATCCTGGATTTTATCTGGAGTGCTGCTATGCTCACACTTACTCTGATCCATTGTGGGAGTGTGATATCCCATCCCCGTGGTGCAGAGGAGGGACTGTAAATCTAGCAATGAAATGAGAAATAACATTTCCTGAGCTTGCAAGGAGGAGGGGGTCACCCTTAAAACAAAAGTAATGCACAAGCACTGCTTCATTGTGGTGGCTCAGTGGGAACAGTGCATAGCCACCGAGTATGACGATTGTTCACCAAAACATTTGTTAAATATGCTTAGAAAATAGCCCAGGCATTGGGTGGGCAGTAGGAGGTTCTTCTTCATTACTAGTAACATAACTGTCCTCATCCAGTAAGCTAATATTATTCTCATTAATACCATGATCATACGCAACCACAATCCATATTGCACTCCCAATAGTGTCATTCACAGGGGCATTCCAGGGAAAAAGATGGCAGCTGCCGTAGAAGCCACCATTTTTGCACTGAATGCCTCTGTGCACAATGTGATGTGATGCTGTAGCATCACTTGGAAACACATAATAGAGAAAAACAAAAAGCTAACAACGTTGCAAACATTAAACCAGAGGAGCAAAACAAAAAATGCCAACTCCCCTCCTCGAATGTTTGCAGGCAAAATTGAGGCAAGCACAACTGTGCCTGCAAAAACGTGAACCTCTGCAAGCCATTGAGGCCTACCTCGGTCACCTCCCCATTTCCCCAGAGTTCTTACCTTTGGCATCGGGACTAAGAAAGGTGGTAGTAGCAGTGGGCACTTCCAGGACCCTGGCAGCATCCCTTTCCCAGCCACCCCAGTGAGAAACCAATGTTATTTGCATCACTTCAAGCTGGGAGAAAGCCTTTTTTGGGGGGGGAAAAAAAAGGGAGAAGATTGCCCTGCAGAGGCGATGCAAAATGGGGTGTGGTGGCGCGGTGGGCCCCAGGGCGTAGGGCACTGAGGCTGGAGGGAGCGTAGGACTCCTTAAATTGCATTTTAGTTTTTTCCTTTTTTCCTTTTTTCTCAATTGTTAACTATTTCGCGGGCAGCTGCCACCCCCCCTGCTGCTTCCCAGGGCGGCAGCTGTGCGTGAGCCCCCCCCCAGGGTGTGTGTGTGCTTTTGGGGCAGCTTGTCTCGGCCGAGCAGCAAGGCAGCATTTTCCTGGATTGGCAGCATTCATCTTGAATGGGTGGGACTCTCTAGGAATCTCTCTCCATCTCGTTGGTCTCCCTGGTCGGTCCTCCAGACAGGCCTGGAGGACCAATGGACCAGCGAGACAGAGATTCTTAGAGAGTCCCGCCCATTCAAGATGGATGCCGCCGATCCGGGAAAATGCTGCCTGCTGCCCGGCCGAGACAAGCTGCCCCAACAGCGTGGGGGGGGGCTCACGGCAGCTGCTGCCCTGGGAAGCAGCGGGGGGGGCGTCAGCTGCCCGCGAAAGTAAAAAAACACAGAAAAAAACCAAAAAAAGCGAAAAAGTGACATAAAGGGGGGTGTCAAAAAGGGGGTGGTGGTAAGGGGCCCGCACCGGGCACCAAATCATCTGGCTCCCTAGATGTTAAAAGGAGGCAGGGGTAACTGAGGACAGAACAGGAGACACCTGTAGTGGTATGAGGCATGCATCCACTCTCAGATTCTACAAACCTTCCCTCAGGCCAGGACGCTGTACACCTTTAAGGTATCTGACCACTCTGAAGCTGAAAGAGTCCTGGATGGGAATTAATTAGGACTAGAATAAAAACACGTCCTTGGAGTTTTAATTTTTCCCCTGTTAAGGGAGCGGAGCCTCTAACAGCATAGAAAAGCGTTCTAGAAGGGGTGTGTGAATATAGAGTAGAGGGATGTGAGCTGTATGAGGCATGCGTGCTGTGTGAGGCATGCGTCTCCCAACTCCAATTTGAATCCCAAGTTGCATAGGGAGGGGAGGTTGCAAAAAGTCCTCTCCCTATGATACCACTCATTCTGTGCCCATCAGGGGTGAGAGTAGTATGACTCAGCATCTGCCATTGCTGAAGTTCAAGGCTAAGTGAAAAGGGAGCTATTAGCCCTGAAGTCCAACAATCTTGCTCTACTGCTTATAGCCTATAGGGGGTGAATTCTCTGAGTGTTTATCTCCCTCTCTCTCCCACAATTCCTCACAGGCTTACAATTTGTTCTTGGCTAATACTAACACAACATTGGAATAAATGTATCCAATCATTTTAAATGATGTTTTATACTAGTAGCCATCATAGCTAGAAATTTTAGACAAAGAAAAGACGGCAGGTTCCATAATCTTTTGTTTATCACATGAAATATAAACAACTGTACACACTGTTTTGTTTTAAATAGAAATAAAAAAATTCCACACTGACAAACTGATACTGTATGCAATGTATATTGAAGTTTAACTAGACACAATATACCGTAGCTTATTCGGACATTTGAGTGGCTACTTACTCTGAACTGTTGAAGTAAATTTATCAAAATACAGTATATCAATGTTGACAACTCAATATAAATATCTTTTTAAGTCAGGGTGTGGTGATCTCTAATATATGGACATAAAGAGTTTCATCTAACAACAACACTAGTTTTAATGCAAAATTAGATGGGTGGGAAGATGTGGGAGGCAAGAACAAAAAAAAAGAAAGGTTTGAACAAGACAAGTGAATGTTAAATTTGTGAAATGAGAGATGACTTTTTCATAAAATATTTTCACATTTAACACTGGCCTCAAAGTACAAGGTCCAATTTGTATTGCACTGTAATGTTGTTACAAATTATTGTAGGCAAAATTAGAAATCTTATAGTGCAACCCTATACATGACTTACTCCCATCTAAGTGTCTATAAGGATTGTAGCCTATAAGAATGAATACCGTATTGTCCCGAGTATAAGACGCACCTGATTATAAGACGCACCCTTAAAGTTTGGTGCTATTAATTTTTTTTAATTAAATCACTGACATTAAATTGCAACAGCCTGATTATAAGACGCACCCCTAGTTTAAAAACTTAAATTAGGAGAAAAAAGTGAGTCTTATACTCAGACCAATACGGTATTTGAGTGTTTGTTAACCTTTGCACAAGTGAATATTTCAATGTACTAGTAATTATTAAAGATTTGCATTTTGCATGCAGAGACATCTGGGAAAATCTGGGTCCTTTCATATCAACGAATTTTTAATTCTTAATTCTTTATGCCTGAACTGCATCCGTAACTTTAATCCTCCAATTCTATAGAAAAACTAATCATTTGTTCCCATCCCAGCTATAAATCATATCTTATTAAAGAAAACCAAATTTTCTGGGATCACAAATTGGAAAATTATTAACTTAATTCTTTACAAATTGCACAGGAGATAATATCTGATAATCCATTAAGAACATCTTAATCGATGTCTTCCACCAAAGCACACTGATAAGGACGCAAGTACTGTTGATTAAAAGAGTGCAGTGTAATGGTTTATAAAAACGTCAAAGCACTTGAAATTAATACTGTGCTAATGCACCAAGCAGCTAATTTAGCTTGGAGAAGGACACAGTGTGCCAAGGAATCAGAGTAAAACAGTTTGAGTGCATGCAACGTGCCGAAGGAGAATAAAACTGTGTTGATATTATATAAATAGCAAATCAATATTTGTTTTAGTTATGCAGCATTGGAGGCTTACATTCGTTTTGACCAAAAATCCACAAACTACTTTTTGAGAACTACTATGGAATTCAATGACACTACTCCAGCAGAAATAATTTATATCTACAAATAAGCTACGCTAGTATATTTGGAGCTAAGATAGGATATACTTCAATAATGACATTTTGGATTTGTGCAGTCTATTGTGCATGCAATGGAGTGTTGCATTGCAGAAGAAATGACAACACTGAGTTGGCTTAAAAAGGAGGACCACAATTTCTATTACATAGAGATAATGATGCCTTATCAAAACAAGGACAGGAACCCTGGTGGGTCCACAAGCATCTCTTTTAAATGTCTTGGAACAAAGTAGGAGGGAAAAGCATGAAATATGGGCATATGTAAGTCTGTGTCTGCTGACCATAGCTGACTCCTTTTAACTTGTGAGGTGTAGCTAGCCCAAAATCTAGTGGGGGTCCACCTCCTAATTTGCGCCCCCGGATTGCCCCCCCCTATATTCCACCGTGCCGCCTTTGGCGGCGCGCGTTTTTTGGGGTGTAAAAATCGTGATTTATTTATTTATTTTTCCCCTAAACAAACATTTAAAATCCTTATTTTTACCGTGTTTCGGCGCGGTGCGCATCCATGATGAGAGCAAGGATGGGGTATCGCCCGGGTGTGGGGCAAAGCAAACAGCCATGGAATCTAACGGCCATGGAATCTATAATGGCCGACTCGGCCATACGGCCCATGTTGCGGGCGGCAAGTTTCGGCGCGGCGTGGCGTGCATCCATGATGATGAGGGCGACTCGGTTGCACCAAATGGTGTGCTGACTTCTCAGTCCCACCAGGGGGTTACCTGCTGGGCGTGGGGGCGAAAAAAGCCGGGCACGAGGTAAAAGCAAACACGACTTGGACTCAGGCAACTCGGAAGAGGAAGTCAGTGCCTCTCTAGGCGCCTCCCCAGTCTCGCTGGTGAGTCACCAGCGAGACTGAAGTGCCTCCTAAAGGGGCACTGACTTCCTCTTCCGAGTCGCCCGACTTGGACTCAGTCTCGGGTGACTCAGACTCGGGCCCCGAGTCCAAGTCGCCCGAGTCAAAAAAAATCCCGGATCCTGTGCCCCTTTGGTGCCCCCCAGAAGTTGGCGCCCGGGGCCCAGGGCCACAGGGCCCCCTATCAAACGACGCCACCCACAACGCTCCTCAAATATCTTAGTGATGTAACTGAGTTTTGCCATGTCAGTCTTCCATCTTTTTAACAACACAGGTTTAACAACAGTCTTTCCTTCAGGACAAAAGTCTTAGATCTTCCAAGCACTTCTTCTGCACAACTTCTATTTACCAAGTTCAGCTTCTATAGAATCTTTTTTAAAAAAATGAATGGAGGAGACAGCTGAGTAGAGGAGATACCCTTCCTCCCTACAGCAGTCTCATGTCTGTACCCAAAGTGTGTCCTGAGGATTGGGAGGGCCTCTGGAAGAGGTTGGGATGTGAGGATTTACAAGCTTAGGGGAGAATTTCTCAAAAGTGGACAGGGGCACCTTCTGTGAACAGAGCCCTACTCACAGAAGATGCGCAATTTTGAGAATTTTTTCTCAATCTATAGCCCCCAGCACTTCATTTCATCCCCTTTCATCCCACACAGGGGGGGGGCTGTGGAGGGGAGCAAGGAAGTTCCTTGGAAAGGAACAAAGACAACTAAATTTTCAACCATTTTCTATTGCTCTTGCAGAATGTTGATTTTTTTTTTTAATCTCAGCACCTGTTTAATGTCTGTTGGGGAAAAAGACTTAAATTGCCTATAAAGTCTTTTTCCTCCACCTCCCTCTAGCCTGGGAAAGGGTGACAACAAGATTCTGAAGGGAAATTTTCCAAAGGGCAACCATGTCAGCTCCCGTTTTCTGCAAATGCCTGATAAGTCATAAATAGAAAAACATTCGTTCTGAATATTTGGCATGTCTAGGTATTTAACAGAAATGTTTTCTATAAATGATCTCTATTTTTTAAAGAATAAAACACACACATACGCATCCTTAATATCAAAGGGAAATTGGTGACTGACAAGAGACAAACAATTCCTCCAATTCCTTAGTGAATGTAATAACTGTTAATTATGTGAAATGAAGCAATTTTCCCCTGTTAAAAAGAAGGGATGGTTTCTAAATATGTCTGCTATTTGGTAATACATGGCCCTTCAATCTGAAAAGAGAGTGCTATTCTAGTTGTTCCATTTGTTTGGGAAAATAGGTCCAAACTGATTAAACTAATCATTTTATTCTAACTGCTCTTTTTAAAGGCAACTGCTGATTACATGCCCCTTTTGTAGCTGCAGCAAAGCCCAAGATGGTACAAAATAGCAATCTTGCCAGTTGCCACAACTATTTGCTCATTCTTTAATTAAACATAATATAGGAATCAGCATAACTCACATCTAATTGGGGAACATCTTCTTTAATCATAAGGCAATATGGCCTGAAAAAAATAAATATGGAAAGGACGGGAGGGAACGGATGTCAGAATGCCTGCTATCCTCATCCTCACAATGGCCACACGTTCACTCCGGCATTTCGATCTGTGGTGTCACCTCTGCAGTTTCTATGTCCTCATCTCTTGAGTAGGGATAATGTTCATTCACTGAAACACTGTGAGATCTAATTAAGATTCACAGTCGCAGCCACAATCCAACAGCGAGTTGAGCTTAAACCTAGTGACATCAATGGGTTTAAACCCATTTCTAACTCAGTATTGGATGGAGACCACAGTGCAGAGCTGCCATGGATTTTTTTTAAGCTGGATTCATGCACCGCATCTGCTTTATAGGAGACATGTATCTAGCAAGGGCTCATTTGCATAATGGAAGAGCACCATCCTTTTCTTCATGAGCATTCTCCATACCCCTTCCCCTCCCTCTCAATTGGTTAGCAGTCCTACCTCTTTAACTGAGCATCAGGAGCCAGGCCTTTGAATTTCAATTTGCTGAAGGACAAGCAGCAGGGAAGGATTGTGGCCTTCATGCCCTACTGAGGGCTTCTGCCTGAAGCAGCCTCCATTGGTCTGGCTCTCTCCTCTTCTTCTCTTCAAATACCAGGCTCAAACCACCCTCATCTGTCCTGTTCCTCTACCACTTCTGACCCTGTACAACTCCAGTGTCAGCCGCAGGACCCTTCGCATCCCTGCCTTGGCCATCTATGGTAGATTTTCAGCCTTCTTTGGAGGAACTGTATCACTTTCGTTTAATACACTAATCTTGCATAGGTTTTGACACTTAGGACAGAAGCGTCGTCGGGGTAGGGGCAAGGGGGCTGTGGGCCCCAAGGCGGCGGGGGAGCATACTTGCCTCTGCAATGTGTCCCGTCATCCTGGAGCCGGCCGGTCCGTTATGGTGTTGGTCCCTCCCGCCCGCCCTGGAGCCGTTTGGCTCCAAAATGCCTGTTATTTTGGCTCCAGGGGGTGTGGCTTGCGGCACGTGGGGGCGTATCTCCGTCTCTGATGCTAAATACAATATTATTTTGTTCTGCTAAGTAGTGATAATGATAATAATCTGCATTTGTATGCAGTTTCTGAATGCTCAAAGCAATTCATGTGAATTGTCATACAACAACCCTGTAAGGTGAATCTTATGATCCCCATACTGTGGTGTATTGACATGCCTGAGGTCACCTACTGAGAATTCATGGCACAAGTTATATTTCAACAAGAGACTTTCTGAATTGTAGCCAGTTTCTCAGCCACTCATCCCAGATAACTAAAAGGGAAGGAGGTCTGGCTCAGTGTCTGTCAGAGAGCTGCCGAAACGCCGAGCTGATAAGGTTGCAGAGCCTCTGTGAGGGAGGGAAACTGCAGCTGCACTTGAGTGAGAGTCAAGGTTGCCTGTCAGCTGAAGCTTGGTGAGGTGAACGCCAGAGTGAGAGAGAGAGAGAGAGAGAGAGAGAGAGAGAGAGAGAGAGAGAGAGAGAGAGAGAGCTGGACTGTGAAAGCAACATCTAGAATGAAGGGTTCTATGAAAGATTAGAACATGATTGTATTGTAAAAAAAAAAAAACACCCTTGGGGTTTAGAAAGCCTGCCCATGTAAACCGCCTTTGAATTAAAGTCAGAGGAGAAATCTGATGACCAAAGAAAAGGCGGTATATAAATACTGGTTTATTATTAGTAATTATTATTATTATTATTATTATTATTATTATTATTAGAAAACTGTTCATTTCAGATATAAAGAAAGCATTGTCCAAGTTCTGCAAGGGAGATCTGTGCATGGAACTGTTGGGAATGGCACATCTACATGGGGTTTTCCACCCAGTGCTTACGTGTTCCTTATTGACTGTAAGTCTGATAAGGACTGAGATGCACATTCCCATCCAGAGTCACTTGTGTGTGTGTTTTTTTAAAAGCATAAGCAAGAGTGTGATCAAGCCAATTTGCCCTTAAGTTCATTTTCTTAAATATCAAAATGCTACTGTTTTTTTTTAAAAAAAAAAAACCACACAAAAGCTTTTCATTAATACCAAAAGAACCAATTTTTACTGAGGGGGGGGGGAAACTTTATTATTTCATCTTTTCTGGTATACCTATTAGTAGCTGCAAAGCTAACAAAACACAGCAAGCCTCCACCCAGTTAATCTCTCCCTCTTCTGATTGAGAGGCCTTCTGCAAACAAAGGTTTTAACATTCAAAAGAAAGCTTGCCCAGGGGTCTTGTTACTCCATATAAAAATTAACCAGACTTGCTTTCCCCACATGGGAGGACACATCTGTTAGAACACAATACGAAAGAATGTAGCCTGCTGCATGTTAGTGGTGACTCGGCACCTGCATACCAGGGCTAATACTTTTGACATCAGTAGCAATAAAACTTGGATCAGCTGCTCAGTCTCTCTCAGGGCTCCTCTAGCATTTGAACTGAACAGTGTTACCTTTTTATGTCGCTCCAGACATAAGTTTCAGGGACAGTTTTGAGACAATACATGTGTGGCATCATGCATTACAATTATATAATAATGCAACAACAAAGGGACAGACACACACACACACACAGCCTCCCCCCACAAAAGCATTACATTTAACGTTATAGTTTACCCAGATCCAGTGAAGATACTGGAATATAGAGAATGAATATTATTTATTTATTTATTTATTTATTTATTAAAAATTATACCCCACCTTATTCCACGCCAAGGCAAATGCCCAAGGCAGCTTCCAACAAGGTTAAAAATACACAATTTAAAACAATACATAAAATTAAAAAACAATAAAAACCACTGGGGGACGACAATATAGAGCAGAGAAGCAACGGAGCAAAACATCTTGAGACCCATAGGTCAGACATCAACCCATCACCCAAACACTAGACAAAACAGAAATGTTTTGAACTCTTGCTGAAAAGTCATGAGGGAGGGGGTAGTTCTCAATTCCCCAGGCAAAGAGTTCCACAATTGTGGCGCCACAACAGAGAAGGCTCACCCACATGCTGCCATTCCCCTAACTTGAGATAGAGGTGGCTCTCACAGGAGAGCCCCCTCAGATGACCTAAGAGGACGGATCGGAATGTATGGCAAAAGGCGGTCCCTCAGATATCCTGGACCCAAGGTCATTACCAGCACCTTGAATTGGGTTCAGAAATGAATGGGCAGCCAGTGCAGCTGCTGAAGCAGTGGTTCAATAGAGTCAAACCGCCTAGCTCCAGTGACCACCCAGGCCGCTGCATACTCACTAGTTGCAGCTTCCGAACCATCTTCAAGGGCAGCTCCACGTAGATAGCGTTAGCCATGGTAAAATTAATACCTTGTCTAAAATTGCATGACAAGGAGACTCATGCCGGCCACATGACCACGGAGGCGTCTTCGGACGACGCTGGCTCTTCGGCTTTGAAATGGGTATGAGCACCACACCCTAGAGTCGGACACGACTAGACTTAATTGTCAGGGGTCACCTTTACCATAGGGGTCAGAAAGCCACAGTAACTCTTTAGTTTTTATCAGTTTCAGCTTGGGAAAACTCCCTCCTCCTGATGCCACAGTCACTGGGATTGTCAAGAAAATCCGGAGAGCAATACATAAATTTGGAAATGTAGTAGACCTGCTGTTGCAAGCAAGGAATTCAAGCATTTTGATGGGAGTTTTGAATCTCTGGTGGCAGAACTGGCGGCAGCGGAAGGGGTGGGCTCTGGGACTAGGCGGAACACGTGTGCTGCCTTTTGCTTTGCAAGTGCTCACTTGCAGGCAGTGTCTCTTCCACCGGCTTGGTGCAGCATTGCCTGGAGCGGGGAAGTGATCTCTCGGCTGGCAAGTGCAGGGCCCCCTGAGGCGTGGGGTCCAAATTGACCACATTGGTCAAATTGGCCTAAGGCCAGCCTTGCCCTTGGAAGTGCATTACAGATTCTAGGAACCACAAGAAACAGTGCTTTCTCTCATGCTCATCCAATGGCAGTTGACTTACAGCGCAATCCTAACCAACATTCCAGCGCCGGTGCCGCAATGCAGCACCAAGATAAGGGAACAAATGCTCCCTCACTTTGAAGAGGCCTCCATGACTGCCCCCCCCGCACTGAAAAATGAAGTTTGCATCCTGTTAGCATGACTGCATCAGCACTGGAAAGTTGGTTAGGATTGCACTATTAGAAAGGGTCTCAATAGGGGGCATTAGTGTTCAGTTAAGTTTGTATGGGAGGCGTTCTTGGGGTACATTGAATGGAATTAGTCACGTGCATAAAGTTAGGTATATCATACAAAAGTGGTGTTTTTTAACCAGGAATACAGACTAAGCAGATATAATTTTACCAAGGCTGCAATTGTAAGCGCACTTACTAAGGAATAGCTGCTATTGATTTACTAATACATTTATGTAGCTTACAGCGCAGTCCTGTGTAACTTTGCACCGGTGTAACAGTAGATGCACTGGTGTAAGTGCACTTACACCGGTGCATCTACTGTTACACCGGTGCATCTACTGTTGCACCGGTGCAAAGTTACACAGGATTGCGCTGTTAGGACCACTCTGTAAATGCTAACGGGTTCTGAAGACAAATGAAATCATACAATATTTCATTCCATACAAATGAAATCATACAATAAGGTGGTATACAAATACAGAAGTAAAATAAATAAACATTTCAAAATGTATTTTGAAAATACACAGGATCCTGTGGAAGGAGGAGACTCAGTTGTCTCTGATACTGCGATATTCAAGAACTGGCTCTATCTTCTGACTAAAATCTCACAGAAAAAAAAAGAAGTGGAGTGCATGAAACATCTGATTCTCTGTTTTAAGAAAACTGAAGCCAAGCACCTCACTCCTAGTCACACTTCCTCAGAAAATTCTGCTAGTTTTTAGATGGCGCTTATTTGGGGGGCTGTTTGTCGAACCAGGATTCTAATTGGACACATTTAGAAAGACGGCAACCGTCTCTTGTGGACCTTTTCATTTTTTGCAGCTCTCAGTGGAGTGCACCTGCCTGTCAGCTTGTGTAGGACCTGCCCGCTTCCTGTGAAATAGTTGGATTTAGGAGAATTAGTTCTGCTTGCTTTGTGAGGCCAAGCCAGTCTCAGAATTTCTTATTCAACCCCCCCCCTCTGTTGCTCAAGCTCAACTGGAACCATTTCGCACTTCCATTGTTCAGTGTTTTTTATTTGTTTCCCTCCAGTCGAGCACATGTTATAAAAGGCGACCCCCCAGCAGTCTTCTTTTCCCCCTCCTTTCACATGACTAAGCGATTATCTTCTTCCTAATCAAAGAGACAGATGAAAAGAGTTTATTAATAAAAGTTTCCCTTCAGGAAGATTGGAAATGAATGATTAGTAAAATATACCCAATGTTACTTATAGACCCCCCTCATAGAGAGGCATCTGCGAAGGGCAGGGATGCCAGAATAGTGGCAAGGAGTTGGGCATCTGGAAGCTATTTGCGATATGGATTAGAAGTCAAGCTGTACAAAGATACAGCCTCCGGTCACAAAAAGCTTGCTCTGTGGAGGGAAAAAAATATGCTGCTTGTTTACTGTTCTACTTTCCCCCTTTGCTTGTTATCTGTTTTATTTCCTCTCACGCTCCCCTCTCCCCACACCATTCATGTGCAATTATGTCTACACAGATCTGCCAGCTGGTGGGACTTGTTAAACATATATATTCACCACGTAAGTATTTAGGAAGATGAAACAAGAGGAGGCTATTTGAATGTGCACAAACCAGGGCTGTGGATCAAGTCTCTGACTCCAAGTCTAGAGTCAAGTCCCAAGTCTCTGGGCCCAAGTCTCAAGTCAAGCCCCAAGTCTTTGCCCCAAAGTCCCAAGTCTTTGGTTGTGAGTTGCAAGTCCCTATCTAATTTAACAGGGAAAACGGGTTTAAACCTGAATAAAATTTGACTTGTCGTAAACGGCTCCAAGTCTCGAGTTGAGTCTTTCGAGTCTTTTACAATCGCTGAGTCAAGTCCGAGTCAAGTCATTGACACAACTTGAGTCCGACTCGAGTCCGAGTCAATAGTCTTAAGTCTGTTGTACATCACTGGCACAAACTACTCTAAAAAAAATTCCAGGATAAAGGATTTATAGGTAAAAAAAAGCCATGTGAAAGTATTTATCTTTGACATCCACAGCCACGCTGTCCAGACCTAGTAAATGTCCTATGAGTAGGACGAAATGTCGGTCCATTTTTACGTATGTCTATTTTAAACAATTTTTATTCATTAGTGCTAATTTTAACATCTCTTTAAGCATTGTGAATATCTGTGTTTTTTTGTTTTTAATACAAATTTTAGGCTTTCTGATAAATACTTTAACATGGCTTTTTTACCTATAAATCCTTTGTCCTGGAAAATCGTAGCTGGCCATGAAAGTTTCCGCTCAAGATATTACTCTAAAATGTACTCTGAGCTTATGTGCTATAGGGTGCTGCCAGTGGCATTTGATGGAAACCAAATTTCAACAGGTCTCTTCACAAACACCCGTGTCAGGGTATGGAGCTTGTTGTCCCTGGGGTAAATTATAAAGAAGACCTCTGAGCAGGTGCAGTGTCTTTCTCCTGCAATTAATTAAGTACAGCCCACCTCCATATAGTTGTGTTTATAGGGCAGAACATTAGTGCCAGAGCCCTGTACTTATACCAGAAGCACACCTGAGTCTCCTGCACCTTGAGCTTTTTAGAAATGCACAGCCCAATCTTATGCCGGCCTCCGCCAACAGTACTGGGCTCCACACTGTCACAAACATGCCGTAAGGCACGTTGCAACGCCATGGAGGCTGGTGCCGCCGGTGTGGACGCCATCACCAGCAGGTCTCCACCGGGGAAGGAGCAGTACACAGAGGCAGGTGAGCTCTGCGCTGGCAAGCGGGGAGGCTGGGGAGAACAGCAGGGAGGCGGAGAGGGGGCGTTTTGGGGTGGAGGAGGGCAGGGAGGAGGGCAGATCTGGTCCGGGAGGGGGGCGGGCTCGGCAGAGGATGCCTCCACCAAATCCTATCCCTCATCCAAGGCTTGAAAGTCTGACATGGGGTTCCTCGGAGCTGCGCCAGACATTTTGCTGCCCATAGGGGCTGCTGGTTCTCGACATGGGGGAACAGGACGATTGTCCTCTTCCCTCAAGGAGACCTCCAGCCCCAACCTGGATACAGTGGAGCCTGCCCGAGTGCCGCTGCATCCCAGAGCGGGCTTTGAATAGGACTGGGCAGTAATTGTCTGTTCTCAGGGTCCTCCATGAAAAGGAAGAAAAAACAAATGCCACAATCCCTGAGAAATGTCACGAATGCCCCAATCCTATACTCTGCCACTTGCACCGAAGCAGCTGTGACATGGAGATGCACACTGAATCAGGAGGACTTTTGTTCCCTTACCTCCAGGTAAGCCCCCTGTTGCCCTATGAGCCTACTTGGATCTGCACCAGCTCTTTGGCTGATGCAAGTGGACCGAAGGGGGTGTGGCAGGGCTGGGCGTGGGGGCATAGGATATTGGCAGTACGTTTGCCACAGATAATGGCCCCCTGCCTGCCATGACATGCCTCCCTGCAGCCCTGATTGCCACCCCAATCCTCCCCACCCATCGCCCACCCCCTATACCAACTTACCAGTGCTGGGGAAGCCAGGTGAGCTGTTGCCATGTGGCCAGCACTACTTGCTGTTTGTAGCACACAACAGTATGTCATGTTTTGTGATTCCGAAAACCATGCTGCACTGCTGGAACGCAAGTTCTGTAAGCACAGATGCGGGTTAGGATTGGGCAGTAATCTTATCAAAGTGTTTTAGCCTTCTCTTGCAATTCTCCTGAACCCCCAAGTTTGCTTTGAAAGCCACTGGCAACTCTAGTTTCAGATCTTATCAGTTATGTTGCCCACAGTGTGTCTTTACCAGTATTGTTCTTCTGGTGGACATCTAATACTGGGAAGAGGCAGGTGATGCCCACAGCAGAGTTATATTTACAACCTACATTCAAGTTTTTTGGTCCCAAGTATGGATATGTGGAATTCCTCAAAGACACTTTGCTACTTTCTTTTTTCTTACCCCAGGGTTCCCTGGATGTTTCTCTGTTGCAGGAATGTACGCACTTCCTTCAGATTTAACGGCAACTAGCCATATTACCAGTCTGGCAGAGAAGATTAAAAACTAGGTGTTTTACGTGAGTCGAAACCTGCCATTGCTGCCATGCACATATAACCCCTTCCATGTCTCTCATAGAAGCATCTAACAGTCCACACAGGCTATTTATGCTGTCTGTAGGTGGAGCATGTGCTGGGCACCCAGAGAGAGGAGACCATGGGTTCTTTTTCTGTGTATTCAAGCATTTGTGTCCAATATTTGCTTCTTATCTATTTGCAGTTTTAAAATTATTTATGTACACATGCACATACATGAACGTATTCATATACAAAACTGTGCAGTTTCTTAAAAAATAAAGAAACCGAAAGAGTGCTTGAGCAAATATTCAAATTTTAGTTCACAACCAACAAAAACAAACACAGTTTGGCTAATTGAGCAGGTGCAAAATGATGCAAATGATTTGGGATTGGTTGGAGATTGGAGTGGGGTGAGAATTTGCTTTACACAGCTATCGTCTCATCTTCCTAATTTTATATTTAAGTTGATAAATGTTGTATAATACAGAGATCAACATGCACCAACTCCAACATTTAAAATTTAGAGTTACACCCTGAACAGAAAAAATAAAACAGATCTCAAAACAAGCGCTGCTGGCTGGTGCTCCTCTGCTGCTCTATTGTACAAGCGATACTTTGCCTTTAGTATTAAAAAGAGGCTTATAATTTACAAAGAAAGCCAATCAATAAATAAACTGTCCCTAATCAGCCAAAGAGCTGGCAGAATGACATTCCATTATCCTGTCAGACATATTGCAATCAAATGCAGGGAACCTCAAAAGGCAGGACTACAATCTCACAGCTCTTTCCTGTCTTGGCCCAGAAATTTTATGCCACTGTTGGGTGTCTTTTGCCTCAAAGTGAAAGGAAGTCAACCGACATGCTGTACTGATGCCTGGGTACATTTTTGTGTGTCATTTTATTTCATAAAGCGGTGTAAACTTCATCTGCTGGGCAAAAAGCCTCCCCTGTTGTGACGGCACCGTGTCACTTGGGCTCAGTGACAGTTGATTCTCAGCAGACAGCGCTGTCAGAGAATCAGAGACTTCCACATGTACAAGTGAAATTAACTTCTGTTAGTCTGACATTTTCCACAATCAATACTCACAGGGTCCTTGTCTCTAGGATCAAAATTCATAAATCAAAAGCAGAGAGCATGAAATAAGGTATTTGATAAATCCATTAACTGAAGTGGAAGTATACTTCTGCCAGCATGTTTATAGTATACAGTAACATGCACTGGGGTAGAGGAAGGTGTGGAGGGAAGGGAATTCCATCAAAAATTCCATCAGATGTTATATGAGCAAATGGGTGATCTCGTGAGTATTAGCATATGCATTTTTTTTCAAGTGTGCAAAAGAATTAGCAGGGCTATTATATTGATTTGTCTGCAGGGGCCTAGGCTGTGAGTTGTTGCTTTCGAAAACAAAGGGTTGTCTGCATAGGAATTTCTCACATTCTAGTTTGGATTCTTGGCAGACGACTGGAAAAGTAAGAGGCCATAAAGGTGGGGAAAGCCAAGGGACTGTTCTCAGTGGGTTGGTGTGAAACTTTATTGCCCCATCCCCCATACTACAGTTCCTCTGATCTCCTTAACAGCTGACCAGGGGACAAATGCATGGCCAGAAGAGGAACTGCATGGCTTTCAGAGACTGGGGCCAGACAAACACATACTTCGCCAGGCCATCTCTAGTCACGACTGGGGAGGAGAGAGTCACTGCTAGTTGATTTATGGCCCTCATTTGCACGGAACTACCATTCTGATGGTGGAACGCACTTTATGGCTGTTGCAAATGGCCTGCCGGCAGCACACAAAGCCACACGCTACTGGCAGCAAGGCTGGAGCAGTTCTTGCATGGTGGTGGTATATGGAGTGCCCACTGAACCAGGTACGTTCAGCGGGCACACTCCTGAGTTCAGCGGACACACCCCACACTCCTTCCTCACATGGTCTTTAAAGTTTAAAGGGACATTTTCCCTTTAAACGCCACATGAGGACGGAGAACTTTGAAGTGGGTAAGGAGCTTTTATTTTCCATTATCCTTCCAGCACTGGAAGAAGGGAGAGAGAAAAGGACAGCTGTGCTTATGAAACACCCAGTAGACAGGGGCAGGCAATTTGGAGCCTGTCCCCATTCCCTTTAGTTTACTTACCAGCAGCAAGGTCTGCAGTCTGCCTGATCTACACTGCTCCTGTTATGATATGAGCAGATGTAGTGCAGACGGGGAATCCAGACTGCACCGCTTCCATTTCAAACAGAAGTGGTATGGACCAGGCAAGTAAAAGGATGAGGGCACACGTGTGCGCACATATCCGCACATAGGTGGCATTGGGGATGAGGCAGCGTGGGGGGTATGGTGCCTCAGGTGCCAGGAAGTCTTGGGCTGGCCCTGCATTGGTCCATTTTAAAACCAGATTAATTTCAGTCACCTTTTAATTAATGTGGTTTAAACCAGATCCATTACAGATTGGTTTGGGAATCTGTAATATTCTTACTGGCATTGCCCATCTAGGACACCCAGCTGAAGGCATGAAGGGGATGATTTTGTTGTGAGAAGCTGTAATGCCCATGATGTTGGAAGAATTGTGTTAGTCTGTAGTGTCAGTGGATTTGATAGCTTTGAAACAATAACCCACATTTGGGGAAGCCAAGTGTATGTTCACTCCAAGGGGAGGAGGGGTTAAGCACCAGGGGTTTGTTAGTAGAGTAGAGTTAACTGACTTGTTAAGAACTTTACTGGGACAAAGAAAGAACTGAAGCCATTGTTATAATCAGGCAGAAACAACAATACAGGAAAAGAAGTCTGAGAAGTCTAGTTACAGTAGGAGAGAGCAGCCCACAAGGCTTTAAACTAAGCAACAGACTCCCCTTACTGGTGGAAGTCAACATTTACACCCACAACCACTGCTATTATACAAGTCTAGCTTGCATGCTGTCACTCTTCCAACAGGTTTAACAGTTTTGCTTTCTTATGGTCAGTGAAATCAAGGACCAATGTTTTGATTCTGAATAGTTAAGAAATGTTTACATAATAAAAGGCCTCAGTTGTGATGGTGAAACGAATATTACCAGGTTTCAAATACAGGTACATGAAACATGGTGCATGTAGTTCCCGGAATATGGGAATGACACAGTGTACAGTGTCAAAGAATGCTTAGTGTTCTAGTACTTGAATACATAAAGTACTCAATTTCATTACAGTGAACAGGACAATGAAACAGGATTATTATGAATAATCTGCACCTTGAAGTATTTCGCTGTCTACAGACAGGGACAGATTTAGGTACTGGAAGCAGTTGTTTAAAAATGCAAATGAGTTCGATCATAGGCCAACACACTGGACTTACAAAAGAGGGATTTAGAGAATATTTAAAGTAATCAACCCCCCAGCTTCTTATGCTTGCATAAAGAAGTCAAGTCTTGCAATTATTATTTTTAGTTGAAAGACAGGAGAATATACTTCTGAGTGAGGATCAAATTAGACCTGATAACAAAGATGTGTGAATGCATTTCTGTGTCTTTCAATTATTTGCAAACAGCAGGCAGCCCCCATCTGCACTAAGGTATGGCAGAGTTTTTCTTCCATTCCATTTTCCTACAGCTAATTTGCCCCCACAGCTACCGTCGTTTCTCCCATTTCTGTGACCTTGGAAAAAAGGGGGGGAGGCTCTGATGCTGCAGTCGGGGTGACACCCTGCACCTCTATGTCTATCATTACATTTCTTATTACTATGTTGGGAACAAGGACCTCTTTTAAGCAACATTACATGTGTTTGTTGTTGCACAATTCAATCTTGATGACAGTGCTCAGCAGTTAGGCCACTGGCTAACCATCAGAAAATCCACCTGGCCAGGCCAACCTCTCTACTTTCCAGTACCAGTGACAGGGATCATGCACTCAGCTGAAAGACTCGCATCACTGTGGCATCTGGCAACCCCATCTTCAAATAGTCTCATCACTCTGTAATCATTGTAGAGCATCCAGGAAATGCTCTCACTGGCTGGTGGGGTGTGCAGCAAAGGACCTGCTGATACTGATGCTCAACACCCATCACTGATCAGCGGGGGGGGGGCGCATGGGGTGCCAACACACCATGGGGCCCCCAGTGTAGAGCTCTGTCCCAAGACATTCAACAACTTGGTGCTGACACTGGCTCTATGGCAAAAGTAATCCAACTCTGTAACATAATTTTCTATTTCAAGTTTGAGGATGGGGCTTGCCCCCTGTTTCTCATTGGTTTGTGGTCTAATAAGATGTCTCAGCCTGCTCTTTTCTCCAGTATTCAGTCAGTAGACTACGCTAACATATCACAGGCTTCCATTATAGAGGGAAGAATTCTCTCCATTATATTTGGTGGGTGACATTTTAATCAAGGTGTGGCCAGAGTTTCACTATTAGGAAAGACAGGCAGCCCAATCCTAACTAAACTCTTGTGCGGCGATGCAGTGGCACTGGCGCAGGCTACGCTGAATCCCATGAGGGTGTTTTGCATGCTGAAGGTCTGCTCGGGGTAAGGGGACATTGTCCCCTTGCTCTGGGGTAAGCCCCAGCATGTGCAATGGGTCAACCCGGACCTGTGCCAGTTCTATAGCTGGCGCAAGTCCTTATTGATCCATATTGGCGGATCAGGCCTGGGAAGGGGGGGATAGGATATGCCACATGCCAGCACTGCCAATCTCACTCCCCACCAGGCCTGATCCACCTCCCACCCCCATCACTCCCTCCCCCTCCCCCTTCCACTCCTGCCCCTACTTACCTGCTCCAGAAGGCATCCATGCAGGCCCTGCGCTGTTGCAAAGTGCTTTACGGTGCTTTTGCGACAGCGTGCAGCAGTGGAACTCACGTTCTGTTAGCGCAAGTGATGGTTAGGATTGGGCCAAAATATTTACAAGTTGTAAGAAATAAAGATTTTCATACAGTATGCCATCTCTCTTGTAGATTTTGTGTGAGTAGTAAATCAATATATCCATGGGTGTGCAATAGTCTGCATGCATATAACTCTGCATGTGCTTTAAAACTATGAAGCCCTTATGGGCCTGGCTAAACAGGGACAACTGCATAGTGCAGTCTGACCATTCATGAGAATGCTGGACCACCACCTGAAGGCAGAGTGGTCCCTGAGCATACAGAAATTACCATCCCTGCTCTTTATCATCTCACAAACGAAACGTATTTCATTTGTGTCTGGTACTATCACACAGAAGAAAAATAAATCCTAGCACATTCCTTCATTTCTGTACAGATCTTCCCCTAACAACTACCTGCTATAAAAATGACATTATTAATAGTCGTGCACTTCCCTGGAGATATGTTACTAATATTAAGGCTGCTTTATTTTATATATTCAGTCACTACACATCAGCTCATACAAATGGTTTGATTTTGCCTTCCTCTAATTACAACGGGAGCCAATAATTAGAACAGTTTTTTTCTATATAGATCCTCTGTCTTCTAATATGTCAATAGTTGTGGTTTTCCTAGAGAGTTTAAATGTACTGCAGTAGGTGCCCTTGAGAACGATTTTTTTTGTTATTTAGATTCAATAAAGTTTTCACCCCTCCACCTCTGCATTTCTGCTATACTGTAATTTGCTCCCAAAGAACGGCATCAACCCATGACATAGACCCCACACTAGAATAAAATAAAATAAAATAAAATGCCATGACTAACAGGCAAAGAACTTCTTCACGTGGTTATAGAGAATGAAATTATTTCATCCATATCACTTATTTTCCATTCTGGGTGAACAAGGATAATAGATTTGTCATTTACAGTCATTCAACAGACTGAGTCCAATTTTGTTGTAAAGCAGTTCTACGGGATAGGAATTATCAGACATTAGACAATGCAACAAAGGATGGAAAAAAAATCTCTTCTTTCTAAAGTACTCTTCAGCAGCATTTGCAGCACTGAAAAATAAATAAAATTGGCTGTGCTGTTTAACTGAATAAAGTCGGTCTCTCGGATGAAGAGAGATTTGGACATGCCCAAATGAACTCATGGATCCTTCCTCTCACAGATGGAGGGTACCCATTCTTTTCAATGGCGGGAGCCACAGCTCCATGTGCATGAAGAAATGTGCACCCAGACAGACTCTTTCCACTGAAATGAATGAGGAAGTGACTTCAGGTGGTGACAGGAGCTTTATATACATCTGAGCCCATGAACCCGAATGTATCACTGGATCAGGCTACTGTTAAACATTGTATGACTTTTCATAAAAACATTTATGAACATAAGAAAAACATAAGTATAAACATAACATAAGAAAAAAAAACATTTTTTTCATATATATGGCATTTAAATGTAGACATCATGTTGCTTTGAAATCTCTCAGTTTGTAGACCCTGAAGATCTCTATCTCACTAGCTATTAATGAACATGTAAGCCATGATCAAATGCTTATGGGGTTGTATTGTGTATGCAAGTATAATCTACCTCTGAATGGATCTTTGCAATGGCAAGCACAAGGGACTCACATGAGAGATAAATTCCCACACAAAATACATAGCAAATTTACAGTTTATTTAATAGCAAAAATGGTAAAGTAAATGCAAAATAATTAAATATGAATACTTGTATATTGGAAAGAATCATCTCGTCTTTTAAAGTCCAAAGTCCTTGTAAATCTCAGCTTCTTTATGGGAAAAAAAGTTCATTCATGGGGAAAAAATCAAGCTTGGGAATCATCTGAATGCTAAATCGCAAGGCTGAATGCAACAATAACATAAGGCCAAACTAGCTATGATGTGGAAGATCTGTGATTAAGATCGCCTACCTCCCACACACCTTAATCACGCCTACCTGTGATTTAGATTGGGAGGGGAGGGTAACCCTTTCCCCCTGCAGGCCTGCACCAATTTCTCCAATTAAAATCATCTCCCCAAAGCTGTTATTAGGATGGCTCAGCCTGTAAACAAAACAATTACATTTGAATCAAGAATTCCAGTTGGTGGGTTTGCATTCATGCCTTTTGCTATGAGAGTGCAAACTAGGTGGAGAATCGACCCTTCCAGCACAATCCTATGCAAGTTTACTCAAAAATAAAGCTCATTGTACTCAATGGGGCTTACTCCAAGGAAAGCATCCATAAGATTGGAGCCCTAAACTTATAGACTTTTATTCCTTTTGAAAAAAAAAGATCTGTTGGTTTTTTAATTCTGGCTTTTTGAAAGCATAGAAACGTCCCATGCTGATATACCACCTAGCAAGACCTCCTAGTGAGAATATTTGTACTCATATAACCAAAGACATGTATGCAAACCAACCACCTGGAATTGTTGATTCAAATGTACCGGTAATTGCTTCATTTGCAGACTGAGCCACATTAATACCAGCTGGGGAGTGGGAAGATTACCTGCTTTTCTCACTTTTCAGTTCCAAGAATATGGAATACTTAGCAAGTAACCTCTCCTGGAAAACAAGGCACTGCACATGGGCAGAGAGTAGTTTATAATTTGGGTTAAAGTGGATACATAGTAAGGACATGAAAAATGGAGCAAATCCTGCTCTGGAACAAGAGGCAGTGTGGTGTAGTGGCTAGACTAGAGCCTTAGACTACGACTGGGATGACCAACATGCTGATACCTACTAAGTTCATGTGGTCACCCTGGACCAGTCACTATGTCTCAGGGTTGTTAGGAGGCTAAGAATGGAGTGTGTGTGTGTGGGGGGGGGGGATGTAGCTTGTCCTTGGAGGAAAGGCAGAATAAAAATAATAAGAAATCAGCAGCAGACAAGCCAATCAATAGAAAGAAGGATTAAGCTCAAAGATGGGTTTGAAACTTCCACATGATGACAAACAGCTATGGGAAACTTGTACAGTAGTTCACAGTGAAACGTATTACCGTAGTTGCATAAAACAAATCTCCCAGGGAATAAAATTGCAGGGTTGTTTTTTAATTAGTAAAATAAAATTAGGTTTAATTCTATTTATGCCAAGGAGTTATTCTGGATTTACTCCAAAGAAGTGTTCTTTCGATACCACCCCCATTTTCCTCTTCCAAAGTGCTCAATACCTGACACACAAGCAATGTAAGAATTTGTTTGACACCTCGAATCCAAATATGCTATTTTTAAGGGCATGGTAGAAGAATTACAATCACAATTAATGATATGTCAATATCTTTCTAAGAAAAATATTGATGTCCAATTGGTAATCAGGCACTTCCTAGATAGCATACCCCATATTTCAATGACTCCCATCCATCAGACTGGTCATTGAAATACCAGTAAAGTTTGAGAGATGAACCCCAAAGTGAAGCAACAAGAGCAGTCAGGTAAAAGCACATGGAGGCCCTAAACTAAATGTTATTCAGTCACCATCACTACAGACAACAATGTTCCTCTGCGTTATCCTGTGCAGGACTATGGATGAAGAATGATTCTGAATAGGATTCATGCTTTGAAGTACCTAACAGAGATTGAAGGTTATTCCAAATGAATGGATCAGAAGTTAAAAGATCTGATCTTGTATATGTGAGAATAAAGACGCACACTGCCTCTTGTTCACATTGAATATAAAATCTGCAGCAATCTAGAAAACACGATGTATCCAGCCCTTCATGCAGGGCAGGCTGTTGGTATTTTAAATATCTCCACACTTGGAAATCTGTTAATTAACCAGAGTAAAACATGTGACCCTGTGCCTCTATAAAGAATGCATGCCTACTCTAAATTGCTTGTAAATTGACTGGCATACAGGTAAAATGGTAAGCCTATTGCTGCCTGTTTAAAGAGGCTTTCTTTGGTATATTGCAAAGATGCTTGTATGTGCCTGATTCTGTTTTGCTATTGAGCTGTAAGTTGGCTGTGCCCCACATTCTGTTCCATGGGTGCCTGCCCTCTCCAGTTCAACCTGAGTGACGTTTAAAATTAATCTTGGAATTGGGGCATGCAGTATTTGTTGCAGTTTGACATTGACATCTATTTTCTTTACAGAATCGTCATTGCCGGTCTCCGAATCCACACCGATTATATTTTAACAAACATGATAATGATACAATTCAATTGTACAAGATAAAACCCCAAGTTGCTTAATTTGAACAATGTTCAGACCACCTCCTCTGAACAAACGTAATAAGTGCTAATGATCCACACATCCACAGGCAGCTCTGGATCACTGCCAAGGAGTTTATCTTTTCCAAAACCTCAGATCATGAAAAATATCATTATATTTTTAACGAAAGATATCCATGTTAGAAACAAGGATTTTGCCTGCAAGGAGAAAGGTAATATGTCTCTATCATAGTATGTCGATTAATTACTAGCTTGCAATTTCTACAGAACTGAATTTGAATTGCACATTAATAATGAATGAAATAAGGAGGATTAATTTTATTGTAATGAATATCAAGTCATTTAATGATGATTGGCTGCTTCAGTTTCTTTCTTCTTTTTTTGAGGAAATAGCACTGCCTTATAAATATTCTAATTTTCTGCAAAATTACTAAGAACAATTTTCATGAATTTATTTGTACATAAACTAAAACAAAATACCTTGAGGGATATGTTTAGTTTAAAATGCTATAATGAGAAGAAGGGAAGGGGGCATTAGGCATTTGTCAATTAGTTATTAATTTCCTCGAGGTTGGAATCAATTAAGTTAATAAGAAAAATCCACAGAATTGAAATTAAAAGTTATACGATTTGTCTTCACTTTAAAAAGCTAAAGAGGGCCCTTAAATGTGCCAGACAAGGACTGATACACATTTATAAAATCATTACTTGTTGACTATACCATCAAGTAATGACTTGAGTCACCTAATTACCACCACACCAGGACCTTCTGGTGTCAACTCAAACATGATGCCTTTTCTATGTAGTCGCTTCACATATTCAGGTGCTCAGTAATCAAGTGATGTACATAATGTGTGTATGCTTAAAATGATGAAAACTAGATCTGACTGGAAAAAATAAATCTTTGATGCCATCTTATGTGCATTGATATTATCCTAGATTATTCTCAACTCAATAGATTATAACTCAATAGATTATTATTACACAATAGATATTTGCCTTTGAAATTTTTCATTATCAATTAACCACCATATTGTGCCTGAATAACTGCTTGTATCAATGTAGGGTTTGCATCTGATCAGTGATAATCTGCTGTTGAATTATTCCTGGACAGCCAGTGCCACATTTGTGGGAGGCCTCAGCCAAGTGCCTTTGTGGGGGGCCCTTACAGTGAAGGTGGGTGGGGTAGTCTAGCCACGTTTAAAAAAAAAACAAAACCTATAATGCAAATTGATGCAATGGCAGGGGTGGGAGCAATGCATTGTTACAGTGGTTCTCAAACTTTTAGCACCAGGACCCACTTTTTAAAATGACACCCTATCAGGACAAACCTAGCTTTACGAGACTTAAAAAAAGTGATCTAGAAATAAATAATATATTTATTTACAAGTATTTTTTTTTAATTTGCAAAAAACTCAATCAATTTCTTGTAATGAAACAGCCCTAATGAATAGCCTCAAGGCGTGAGGGGCTTAGTTATGTTACCCAGCCTTCACCTGCCCCCAATACCTGTCATTGAGGGACTTGAGGGGAAAAAAACACCAGAAAAGACGCTCAAACATTTATCTCCCTATATTTACACAAGCTTGCAAACTGCAGGAGCTCAGCTGTTTGCAGGGCAATTAGTAGCTATCTTTCAAACTGCAGGAGCTCAGCTCTTTGAAGGGCAATTACCAGCTATATGATTTTTGAATAGCCTCAGGGCTTAAGGCAATTACTTATCTGATCTTTCCATCACCTGGGACCCACCAGAAATTGGGTCGGGACCCACCAAGTTTGAGAAACACCCATAGTTTGAGAAACACTGCATTATTAGAAAAGAAATATGGTGGCCACCAGCATGGCCACCAAGCAGCGCTCTGAGCTGGCACTGCTTAGGTAGGGCCCCCCCCCCTGGGTTTGAGGAGGGGCTTACCTTAGTAGTGATGGCAGAAATTTTGAGTGCTTCTTGGCAGCCATGCTGACAGCCACCACCCTTTTCATCAGGGTTTCAAGGGTTGGCCAGTGACCGTTGGCTGTCCCTGATGGTGATCAGCTGTAGTTTCAGCCAGAGGTGTAACAGGCGCTTTTAGCGCTTGGCTCAATGATAGTTTTTTTCCGCTCTTTAGTATGTTTTTCGCGCGCACGATTTTTTTTTTGGGGGGGCACTCTCTGTCAGATTCTCACTCGACTCGTCATCTCTCGTCGGTCTCGCCGTGCGTTTTCCTAGCCGGCAGGCACACAGACCGGAAGTTGAGGCGTGAGACGACGCAACGTGATTCACTGAGCCACGCGAGGGGAGGGCACTGCACGTCAACACTCTAGTCTTCTTCTTCGATTGCTGTTCTCCATCCCCGGCCCCGCCTCCCCCCCACCCGCCCAGCCATGACGTCGACCCAGCCAGGAGGAAGGAAGCCCGCCCCAGCCTCTCTCGCCCCCCGCCTCTCTGTCCTTTGCAGTTGGCCAGCCCCGATCGCTCCTGCTCCTCCTCGGAGCAGGCAGGAGCGCGATAGCGAAGGACAGAGAGGCGGTCAGCGGAGTGAGCGCCCTGAAGCCTGGTCCTCTCCAGGGCGCTCACTCCACTGACCGCCTCTGTCCTTCGGTATCGCGCTTCTGCTGCTCCGGAGGTGGTGGGCGATGATGACCCGGCCGGCGTGGCGTGGCTTCGCCGCGGCGCTCTCCCTCAGCTGCGGGCCGGCGCCTGGCTCGGGGAGCTTCGTGGTGGGTGCCCGGCCCTCAAACACAGCGCCTGGATCGGGTGAGCCACGCGCTCCACCCTCCTTACGCCTCTGGTTTCAGCATCTCAGAGGAAACAGCAATAACGTCAGGACAGAGAGGAACTATTTTTGTCTTCTTGGTCAGTAAGAATTGGGTAGAATATTCTTTTTCTGAAAGCAGCATTCTCCATATTCCTTTACTCAATACTCTACAAGAGAATATAGGATAGCAAGTGTTGTTGTTTTTTCCCCTCACACAAGAGCAAAGCAAGAGGCCTGTGTTAGTGCAAGCAATAGGGAATACTTTACCAGTAAGTTACAGTCTCTCCCACATAAAGAGAAAAGAAAGTTATTTACTGAAACGTTTGCTAGCAGAAGCTTTGAGAACTGTAAACCTTTCAATGTTGCAACCATGCTAACTTTGAGCCAATTCTTTTCCACTCTTTTAAGGACATCCAAATCAGGCCTCAAAACTGACTTTATTTGAATACTAGTAAATTGAGCTTGCATACTGCAAGGCTAGATACGTTCCTGGTTGCCAATAAAAATCTCCTCTCACCTTATCTGGGGACTGTTAAACTGTGTGAAATGGAGTGCTGGCCTCTGTTGTGAGGCAAACTTTGTTGCCTTTAGTTTTGACTGTTAGGTATACAAATGTTCTCAGATTTTTCTAGTAATCAGAGTGTTTTTGACTAGACATGTAGCAAAGTTCAGGTTTCTTAGAGACATGAAAATACATATTAACAATTTTGATACCCAAGAGTTTCACACAGTCATTTCAAGCATCCATTTGTCTTTTTTTTTCTAATTCCTTCCTTTGCTTTGGCCTGCAATAGTGCCTTCAAATGGCTCACAATCATAAAAATACATATCATAAAACAAATACATTGAAGGGATCTAACTTATCTCCAAAATGGCTACCACTGTTTCCAGCATCACAAACCAGGGCCAGTTCCAGGTTTCCATGGACCACTGATTGGTCATCTCTTCATATACACAGCTCATATATAGAAGAAGCCACTATAGGCTGAGTTGGCAGGATGGAGCTTTCTGTGGCTGTCTCCAGGGTCAGCCCATCCATGAGACCAACTGAAGTGGTCACTTCAGGCAGCAGATCATTGGGGAGCACCCATCTCTGTCTGCCTGCTAGCCTCTACTGCTCCTCCTCCTCCTATTCCCTGGACTGGGAAAGGAAGAAGGGAACAGAGAGGAAATGGGGAGGGGAAGAGAGTGCTGAGCTAGAACATTGGAGAGTGGGAGCAGCAGAGGCTGGCACATTGTCAGGTAAGGGAGAGCAGCATTTGGCAAGCTGCCTCAGGAGGTCTTCAGTCAGCCTTAGCTGTCCCTACTGTTGACTTCAGTATCCTCTTCAACTGTCTTGTTGAGATGTTGCTTGGCAGTGGTCATGTTCCTTTCAGTTCCAAAAGGACACTTTTCATGCTAGGAGACTTTTACTTTGCCCCATGGAAGCAGTCCCTGGAGTGCTGTAGGGTCTCATCTCATTTCTCTCAGTATCTCCATAACATTTCTGAGAAATGTCATCATATGAATATTTTGAGTTCATCGTCATCAGTATCCAAGAGACACTCACAGCCCAATCCTATCCCCTGCTGGCGTGCACATTGCATGTTATGGGCTGGCAGGAGAGCAGATGGCCCAGAAGAGGTAAGTAAAGAACATCCTTACTTAACTCCCTGTAGGTTGTCTGGACTCCAATGGGTCTCCTCAGACATACGCCAGCTCTTTAGCGTACGTCTGAGGAGAGTCAGGGTGCTGGGCTGGGCCGGGGAGATAGGATGCAGCGTGCACAGCTGCTGCTGAGATCCTCCCACCCCCAGCCCAGCCCACTCTCCACTCCAAAGTGCCCCAACCCCATCCCAATCTGCCCCCACCACTTACTGGTGGTGGCAGAGCTTCTGCAGGCTGGTGTCACCTGTGTGCTGCTTCCAGGCACTGGCAGCAGCAGCCCACAGAACAGCAGAGCACGGCGCCAGGATAGGATTGGGCCCTCAGTTATATATCTCTTTTCCCTTAATTCAAGTGAAATGGTGAAGTCATTATTCCAGTTTCTGGAGTCAGTAATGGTGTTTATGAGGGCCAACAGACCAAAGTCCAATCTTGAATAGAGTGAGATATTGATGGTAGGTGATCCTGTTAAACTAGGAGTATGGAGTGATCTGCTCTTACCTTAACTTTCACTCGTAGCTTTGGGAAGCTCCTGGATCTGGGACGTGATGTTCAGGTGACATTCCTCTGGTGAAGAATGCCTTTCTTCAGTTTCATTTGGTGTGTCAACTGCTCCCTCTCCTGGGGAATAGGAACGTAGATAATAATAATAATAATAATAATAATAATAATAATAATAATAATAATAATAATAATATTATTAATACTTAACATTTGTATAGCACTTTCTGAGTGTGCAAGACACTTCACATGTACTCTGTTGATGTAGTCCTTATAACAACCCTGTAAGGTAAAAGTTATAATCCTCATATTGCAGCTGAGGCTGAGAGGGGAGTGATTTGCCCAAGGCCACCTCATGACTTAGGGAACAAATGTTCCCTCACGTTGAAGAGGCCTCCATGACTTCCCCTGCACTGCAAAATGCAGTGTGTGCCCTGTTGGCACGGCTACACCGGCACTGGAAAGTTGGTTAGGATTGCACTGCCTGTCTCTTACCACTATGTTAGATCAGCTGTCAGATAGCTGGAGCTTCGAGGCTGGACAGCTGCAATGCATTCTTTGGAGGTCTTCTTTTGAATAGCATTTGGAAACTGCAACTGATCCAGAATGCAGCAGCAGCAGCAAGATTGCCAAGAAACACAGGCCAGAAAGAACATATAACACGACTTCTCAAATAACATCGGTTTCTAGTTAATTTCCAGGCTCTGTTGAAATTGCTGGTTTTAGCCCTTAAAGCCCAAAATGATCTTGGCCCTGGATAGCTGTTTCTCCTTCCCATGTATGTTCTTCAGCCTTGGGGTAATCAAGAGTGCTGTGGGTGCCCTCACCATCAAAGGTTTGGTGGATAGCCACCAAATCCAGGGGCTTTTCTGTGGTAGCACCCTTGTTACAGAACTCCCTTCCTAGGGTGGAGAGAGGAAGACTTTCCTTGTCACCAAACTTTCTGTAGCCTACAGCATCCATAGATAGTTACAACCCTGTCATGCGTTCATTTCCACTTCTTCCAGTAATTGCTGGGCACCTACATTTTAAAGCAGTTGCAGTCTTCAAACTATTCTGAAAGGTAGGAAGCCCCACATAAACTACATTGTAGTGCTCAAGACCACCTAGGTAATAAAATTATCTAGGTGTGTGTAGACTTTTACTGTAGTCCTTGAAATAATATTCTTGGGTATGCTCAATATATACCGGTACTTAAATGCTTCCAATGCGTTCTTATTAAACATCTATATTCATTTTTGTTTTGTCATAATTTCATCCTGAGAAAAAAATGTTATGAATCATTGACTCATCGATTGGCTTAAGTGCATTTCTTGGAGCGCGATAGCATTCTATGATCATATCTGGTCACGAAAATAGCGTAAGGAGATGCCTACCTCAAAACCTAGCTTTATTATTTATGCAATTAAGTGTGCGGCTGCAAAAAGCCCTGTGCATATGAGCAGTAATATTACACCACCCTGGTGTGGGTTTAGTTTGCTGTATAAATGAGGCCCATATTAAATTTACAAAGGTTACAAAACCATTAGCACTGATGGCTTTTAGAAAGTAAACGTTTGGGGATGACTCATACTTTGTTCATTCATACCATTTAGAAATTAAGTATTCTTAATTGATGTAATGCACCACAAGTTCCAATGGTTCTCAGCAAAAGAAGCGCATAATTCTACTGTAATTTGAGTACAGTATTCTAATTGATTAATTGAGTTTCCTTGTCAGACTGCACAGGAGTTTTGGATGCAAGAAGGTTATCCTTGTTCTATGTGACGATAAAAATGCTTGAACCTGCAATATAAAGTAATGTTATCAGTGCTGGGTGAAAGTACATAGGATTAGCAACTAAATGAGATAGCTGGATTTCTGGCAACAAGTGGCTTGTACTTTACACTAAACAAACACTAAGGGAGAAAATGAAAGCCAAGGGTTTCTTTTCAGTGTGTGATTTGGGGGAGGGGAACGGTTGTACGGTCATTTTTTCAGTTTGCTATTTTCTTTATTTCTATTTTTTTTATTGCCTGTTGGATATTGCCTTAAATTCAGTGAGCAGCGACAAACAACATGCTACTCCCCTCACATGTGCACCATTTAAAAACTTAACTATTGTTAACTCTCCTGTGGCTGTGAATTCCCCAACATTGACCCAGCAATTGTCCTAGAGCATCTTCCCCATCCCATGCGTAACACTAGATTTTCATAGACTTTTAGGCTACTGTGACATGTGTGGTACCCAATGAAGTGACGCCCAGGAGCTCTCTGTAATAAGGCAGAGGATCTCGGAGAACAATCCCAGTTGGCCACTGGGGAGGGGAGGGAGGAGAAAGTGCCCAGGCAACTCTTGTCCAGACACTTCCTGGTTCCCAATAGTCACTTTCCAGCCAAGACAGCTGTAAGTGGGATGTGATCAGCAGTGCAATCCTATTCTTTATTCAGAAGTAAATCCCATTGAATTCAATGCGACATACTCCCAGGGTAGTGTGTACAGTATAGGATTGCAGCCTAAGGCTCACAACAGTGGCTTGTACAGAATCAACTCATATTAAGTACACTACTTGAGTGAGAGTCAAGGTTGCCATGTCAGCTGAAGCGTGGTGAGGCGAACACCAGAGAGAGAGAGAGAGAGAGAGAGAGAGAGAGAGAGAGAGCTGGACTGTGAAAGAAACATCTAGAATGAAGGGTTCTATGAAAGAGTAGAACGTTATTGCATTGTAAAAAACGTTGTTGCATTGTAAAGGGTTTAGAAAGCCTGTCCATGTAAACTGCCTTTGAATTAAAGTCAGAGGAGAAATTCGATGACCAAAGAAAAGGCGGTATATAAATACTGGTTTATTATTATTATTATTATTTCAAGCAAACAATGTTTGGAAAAGAAAGAAAATGTCTATGGAGAACTCACCCATACTGAAGGCGTGATTCAGTCCTCCATCAGATCATCCCCAATCCCTCCCCTGTATGGTAACTCTTCTGACTGCCTTTCCTTGTCATCAGCCTGGAGACCTCTCCTTTATGGAGAGCTGCACTCACAGGATGGCTACAACACGCACAGGATGGCATGCACAGAGAACTGAACAGCTCACCCCCGAAGTGCTCAGATGGAGCACAATGTTCCTTGTTCCCTAACATGTTTGTGTCAACAAAACAGCTTGTCAGAAACAGTCACTATTTTACAGAGTGTAAATCCAGCATCATACCACGACTATTGTGGACCGTTGTATAATACCACCGTTCAGCACAGAAATAGGTGTGCTTAAGCCCACTGAATTCAAGAGAATTTAGTGCAGCTAACTGTGCTGAACTGTGGTCAGGCTGGACAAATATTTCAGTAGTAATAAGAAGATTCCAATGTGTCAGTTAGAGGAGAAGTTGAAGCTAGCAACAAACCCCCCCCCCCCCCGGTAATTAAACTCAGCACTCCATCTTGTTTGACTAAATAATTATTTTGCTTCCCCTTCCTTGTTACCTTTGGCAATGCAATGTTCTCAAACCAGCGTGTGCCATGTAGAGAGCTTTCCTAACAATGCCTGTGTTTCTGTCACACCAGCTCACAATTTGTATCACCCAGCACACCAAGGGCCACCATTCATTTCAGTCATGGTTCAGAGCTATCCTGAAATAATCACAAAGTGACACTGTGAAATTACTGTAAAAAATTGTACGGCAATGTCATGACATTTTATAATTGAGACCTCTAGTACTCATAGCTCTATCAAAGCCCATAAGAAGAAAGGGAGGAAAAATTGTGTTTTGACAGACGCAGCAGCTCGAGATGTACAAGTGAGATTGTATAAAGTCAGCCATGTAGAAAGTTATCGGATGTTCCAGTTTGTGCCCCCATGAAATTGGCACAAATCATCTGGATTTGACTTCAGGAAGGTGGTTAGGAGGAACACGAGAGAGCAAACAAGGAGGTAATGGCCACTCAATGACTTAACCTATGTCATAGGGCAAACTCAGGTGTCAACAAAGAATCAAATAAAGATGAATGAGCTTATCATGTGGCTGTGCAATGCCTCATTGGACCCAATTTAATTAGAGAAACTGCTCATATAGAAAGATTAATAGAGCAGCCACCATACAGTAAAGTAGTGGAAAAACTAACTCTGAACAACACAAAAACATAGACTCCAGTGCTATGAAGGGACAGCCATGGCATGATGCTTCTTTCAGAAGGCTAAAAATGGCAGCAGATGAACACAAGCATTTTCTAAAAAGCCCCTGCACTTCAGGCAAACCGATCTGGTGGTGGAGAAACATAGATGAAAAGGCTGGCTGCGGACCTAGCTTCCATATGGCTGTATTACAGTGCAAGCCTATACAAGTCTACTCATAATTAAGTCCCATTGAGTTTGCTAGGATTTACTCCCAGGTAAGTGTAAAAGGATTGCAGCCGAAGTCACACTGGATAATGGGCTAGCTAGCAGCGGCACCTTTCCATATGAATGAAGTGAAAACAATCACCACTTTTTAGTGTATCCTCTTTTTAGAGAGCTCGCAGTAAGTTGTCTGGTTCTGGGAAAGGGTTCAAGACATTGATTTAAAAAGCGTTTCTGATGTGAAAATACATGGTTCTGAATAAAGAATTTTTTTCAGAATTGTTTCTGAATTCTGAAAAAAAAATAATCCTGAGAAGTTGGTAATGGCCTTTGTGGCCTGGGCAGGCTAATCCCCGCCTCATGGAAATCATGCAAGAGTCATAAAATTCTATGTATGGCGAGTATGTGTGGGGCCAATATCATCCGCATGCACCAGAGTTTAGTGGTGCATGTCTGTCATCACCTCTGCTGCTTCTGCAGAGATCTTAGGAGGTGGAGGAGGGTCAGGAAAGGCTGAAGCATATTCAGAGTCCCTCCATGTTCCTGCTCAGCTCATGAACAGCAGTACAGTGCTTCTTGGCTATCCATATCATGATGGTGAATGCACTACACATGCATAGGGGGGCATTCAAGTCCACTGTGCAATTGGGGTTTACATGGTAGAAACTGGGCCTCCCCAAGAGGAGTGGACAGTTTGGAAACGTTGGTAGGGATGGTTGGGGCCATGGAGACTCCAACTTGGTTAATCCTGGGAAGCACAAGCAAGAGCCGGAAAACTAAATGGAAAACATGGTAAAGCTCACTTACACTTCTCATGTATGACATCGGTTTAACCTTTGTACCATGGAGGCTCCGAAGGTCTGCACAAACCTCACTGGAGTCAAGCAACCTGTCACAACAGGTGAAGATGTAAGAAGCCTTTCCCCATTTCATTGTGACAACAAATAAAGCAAATTCCACTTATGTTTTAAAAGTATTTATCCACCCTGACTAAACATGTGAGCATGTGCATAGATATACAGAAGACAGACAGATGGATAAATGGGAGGTAAAATTACGATCAATACTAGAGTACTGGTTTTAGTTGGAATGATTGTCTCCAAACATTCAGATTCTTGGCCACCTGCAATCTTGCCCAAATGTTTGACTGGCACAGTGCCTGCTCACAGGTTAGTTAGAGCTTAGGGCAAAAAACCAAAAAACTAAGCTAGCATTAGTTTAGCTATGGCACTTCATAACACAGCAAGCAGTATTTATTTAGGTCAAATCTTCCCTTTCTCCAGATCAGAACTAAAGGCCATTACCTGGATTGTCCCAGAGTTGCTACAGGTGGATTGCTTTGATGGATAAACAAAAAAAATAACTGAAAATACTGGAAATGAAAGAAAAAAATCAAGTCACACAATGCTTCCTGAAAACAATGCAGGCTACATCACAGCACAATCCAGTGTGCTCTGTGTGTGTGTGTGTGTGTGTGTGTGTGTATGGGTAAAGACCTTGGTATTTATGCACGAGGGAAATACTTTACATGGCAATCCCATGACCAATAAGTGGCAGAATGGAACAAGCTCATCTACAAGATAATCAAGGTGAAAGAACACAGAAAACATGTGAGATGCCTGCTGACATGACACAATTCATCTAGGGAAATGGGCTGATATGACTTAGTACTCGTGTGTGTGTGTGTGTGTGTGTGTGTGTGTGTGTGTGTGTAATTGAGACTCATGAATAAGTTCATAGGTGACAACGTCTCCTATACTTGCTTCACCTCTTCATTATGTTGAAATAGAAAATTAACACAACAAAGTGTCTGAAATAGCATTTCAGATCTCACTGCTTCCATTTGTTTTGGATCAGACTAACAAAAGGAGTGGAGTTACAATCAGTGTGAACACTAAAGATGTAGTCAAACATATAGAACTGACATAGCCTAAATACAGTACCACAAAACATATACTGTACAGATGGAAACTGTTTATTAACCCAGACACATCATCAACAGTAGGCTGTAGCCAGAGCTGTTCCTGTGAGAGATCGTGATAGGTTCTTCTTGGCCAAAAGTTGATGGGAGCTCAGTCACAAAAGAACTGTAACACTGGATTTAATTTGGCATTGGCAAGTGCGAGTCCAAGATCCAACTACCCATGTACTGTATCGACTAGTGATGGGATTTTATCTTAAAAAAAAAAAATCCAGCTATGGGCTTTAATTTGATTTTACTCTGGTTTTGTACAGCTTTCTGTGCTTTTTAATTATTCAATGATTTGCTTGTTTAACCATGTTTTTCTAAGAAAGATATTTTTTTAATTCATTTCCAAAATAATCAGACACCAAACAATGAACAATATCCAAAGCATTACCATGAGATCAAGACATTTACGGGAGTATGAGCTATAAATCATAGTAACCATCAGAGCATAGCAAAGGAAAAACAAGCTACAATGATCAACCCAGCACATCTTTCCAGAAGGATGCCTGAATCAGTGGTGGAGAAACAAAATCACCAATATTATTAACATATTGTATAAAAATAAACCATGTCACTTCAAAGGAATTTGAGTGCGACTAAGAGATTGTTGACAACAGCTGGAGTTTAACTGCTCTGTATTTTATTAGGATTTATTGTTTTAGTTTAGAAGTCACTTTGTGGGTCTTCTGTAAAATGCAAAGGTGAGGTATAAATCTCACAAATAAATAATGGTCCTCACCTCAGCACACCAATCTGTAATATGGGGATAAGAGCACTCACCTGCCTTATAGCAGGGATGTGGATCAAGTCTCTGATTCCAAGTCTCAAGTCAAGTCTCAGGTTGTGATTCCCTATCTATTTAATGGGGAAAATGGGTTTAAACCTGAATAAAATTGGACTTGTAAAAGGCTCCAAGTCTTGTCGAGTCTTTCAAGACTTTTACAATCGCTGAGTCAAGTTAAAGTCATTGACGCGACTTGAGTACAACTCAAGTCCAAGTCAACAGACTCGAGTCTACATCACTGCCTTATAGGATCATTGTAAGATTTACTAAGCTGTTGCCTATAAAGTACTCTGAACACTCAAAAGCACTATGTAAGATTTAAGTACCATATTGTTGTTATTACTCTTTATATCATTTTACTTTTATGACCTTAGGCAAGAAACTGGTGCTCAATCTCGCTCTCCACCTATAGAGAAGTAAAAAGTGATAGCCTGCCTCACTGAGTTGCTACAAAGGTGAATGAGACCTTGTAAAGAATTTTGGGGAAAAAACCCGCTAGCAATCTTCATCATGTATCTGAATACAAATGGTTATTTCTCTAACATCTAATTGTTGTCAAAGGCGAATACCTGCGCCAGTATCAATACATACTCACAATTCAGACACATTAGAAAAGGCACCATTTTGTCACGCACTGATACTAAACATGATTCTATACAGATATCTCTGATATGTGTTGACAAACTTTTCTAAAAAAGTCATTACACTGGAAGGATTAAAAACATTGAATCATGTGATGACCTTTCAACAGAACGGTGAGTTTCACCCTGAAGCAAAATTTACCATTGAGAGTTCAGTGCCTTTTAATTTAATGCACTTCACTCTCAAGCAGAATGCAAAATTACATTTTTGCCTTGTCTTATCACCAAATTAATTATATTGGAGCCACTATTTGGATTAAAAACCAGTATATTCTGAACCATGGTGATTTTAACAAGCTATAAAACATCTCAGCAGGCCTGGCTCCTTTAGCAGATGTTTTCCTACCACACAGTTCTAACTAGGTAAGAAATTGTGCCAAATGAACACCTGAAATGACTCAGAGATATACTCAGGCTCATGTCCTAATCTCTTTGGTTTTTCAGAGTCCCTGTGGGTTTTGATACCAGTAAGTTTACATACACTGCACACATTCACCTAAACTAAATTCCAGTTATCCAAATATATTGGATATCTTGCCTGCACATTCAGATAAAATAAATAAATAATCAGGTCCACGGCAGGGGAAAAACAGGTAAAATCCACTTAAATATACCTAAAATACCTGGGCAAAACTGAAAAGTTCTTCACCTGTTGCTGAAAGGACAGCAGACTCAAGTCCTGTTCAGAGAAATGTTTGCATGAAACCTGTCCATGTGATGGGTAAAAGGCCAAAAGCATGCCCCTAAATCACATGTCATCACCAACCGTCCAGATGCCCCACCCTGTTACCATACAGCCATTAAAGGGCTCCGGGCAGCACCCGTAATTCTTTCGAGGAATGCTGCTAGCACCCAGGTCTCTTTCGGTTCCCCCCCCCTTGGGATTTTGTGGGGTGAGCTAATCAAGGGTGCTGCCTTTTTGCCCCTGGCTGAGGGTGCAGTAGCTAGTTCAAGAGGTCTGTTGGCTCATTCACATGCCTCCTTGATTGAGTTTACCCATGGAGTGGTGAGGACAACTAGAGCTGGAGAGCCTTCTTTTGTTTTGTTAGCTCGTTTTCCTAGCTCCTAGGAGATGGGTTTTTATCACAAGGTTAAACCTGCTGTGCCTACAAGATGCGACTGATTCATTAAAATTTTGGAGCAGGCAAAGCTCCATCTAATTGTAAGCCTTCCTGATTTTGGGGGGTGGGGGGCTGCTCTGATCAATCAGAAATTTGGCCTTCTGAGGCCTCTTGCCATAAGTCCTGGAATCAATGCCATGTTAACTGCCTGTGTTGGGCTCTCCATGCACACACTCAGCACTCCACACACATATTCACATGCATGTTCCCTGCATGAGTTAAAATACAGTACAAGCTATCAGGCAACAGGTGTCAAGGAAACAGAACTGCTGTGCCTACCTAAGCCTGGCAGCCTTTGAAATAGACTTTGCCATTTAAGCCTGAGTGATCCCCAGCCTGCATCCCAGAGCCAGAAGTCTCTTGAGATAAGTTCTGGTTCTCCCTCTGACTCTTGCTTAACTCGTGGTGCACATCAAATCTCTATGCCTACTCTCTGTCCCGCAATATACCTGCCAGCTACATCTAGCCAAACACCACATCTGAAAGGCAGTCTTGGGCAGGTGAAAAATCTCCCTGCCAAAAGCCAATCAGGCGAGAAGCAAAACAATCCCTACTCAGCCCCAACAAGCAACCAGCCAGCCTCAGACTATCTGGGGCTGCAGTCACAAAAGCTCCCAGATGCAAACTGCTGGGGACTGAAGCTTCATGTGCCGAGGTGCTGACAAGCCAGACCCAGGCACCAATAGGGTACCAGCTTCTGATCCTGCTTCATGCAGGGCCAAGCAAAGGATGCCACAGCCTCCATACTCTCCGTGGAGGGGCAGTACAGTCTCAGCACCACCACCCCCCCAATATTAGCATCCACACAAATATTTGCTTGCTTCAGTGCCTGCCAAGTGAGTCTCCCTAAGGAAAACATTCCAAATACTAAGTCTCCACGCACTTCACCTTACATTGGGTAGGGACCCAGTGAGGACCTTCCAAAACTTAAGCTGATGACCAGGCAGGTTTATGCAGGCAGAAGTAGCCTTGAGGTTTCCTGGCTTTTGGTGTCTAGGTAAGATAAGGATTTAAAACCATAATTGGGATTTATGGTCAATGTTAACAACCCTCCTGAAAAATTTAGGGATGGGGTGATCCATATATGAAATAAAATGTTTTAATTGTGAATCTATGAGCAGGGTCTGCACTTTTTGTGTTATGTGAAGCTTTTAGGGTTTTAGAAGCCCTGTATAATAATGCCAGTGTAGCACAGCAAGCCTTGGTTTAGGCAGGAGACCGGAGTTCAAATCCTCATAAAATAAGATATTTATTGTGTGAGTGATGTTGGGCCTGTTAGGTTAGTCTGTGAGAAAATATCTCGTATGCTTCCCACTGTTGAGCCCTGTTTATCCAGCCAACCCCTTTCCTCCCCACACCTTTAAATCAGTATCAAGATTATAACACCCTTGGGGCTAAAATGAGGATAACCCTATGTATACCACACTTGGAGGATAGCTTGGATAGTAATGTGATAAATAATAAATATTATCTAAAACTCTCATGGCCAGCAGTAATGTTCACAGTTTTGCAGATGGGATTAAAAGCCATGTATCTTTAAGAAAATTATTTATGTTTTTTAAAACAAGTTACCTTTTACTTGTTTTAAAAAATAAATAATTTTCTGAAAGATACATGGCTTTTAATCCCATCTGCAAACCTGAACAATAATTATTATCATCACATCAATACACCAAAATCAGACTTTTATCCTAGCTCCTCCTCCTGAAAAAGTAGACAACTAGTTTTGTTTGCTTCTTTGTTTTCTGTCTAGAAAGTAACAGCCATGATAAAGCAATGAGATAAATACGAAAACCTAAATGCTCAGCTTTTCAGACTCTGAGATAAACTGGAATTTTTAGGGGGCGGGGGAAAGAGAAAATGAAAAGCTCCCCAAACAATGCCTCTTCCCGTGACAGCGACTCTTTCCTAACAGCCTCAAGTGTTTAACATATTGAAACAGTTCATCTTCCTGCAATGAACTTTAATAACTCTGCCAGGTAAGACAATATGCTCCATACTTCTTCATATTGTCTTTTCCTCTCAACATATCTATACTGATCTCCTCATCTGGTCAACTTTACAGCTCCGGTGTTTGGAGACCACTGAACACAGTTATTACCATCATCAATAACCTGTCCCACTTTCTCCTTTTCATTTCTAATGCTTTCCCTTTACCCCCTTCAAAATCTAATAATAGCTCTTTGCCATGATCGCTGATCAATATGAGGGGGCACCTGTTCACTCTACTCAACGCACCCTGCTAAAGTAACATGACAAAGGGACAAATATTACTCTGATTAGGCCATGATCACTGCAGACAAAACGACAATCTTACAAGTTTTCCTTTGGGGTAGATTTGGCAGAAAGCTACAATTTCTAGACGTAAAACTAATTTCTCTCTCTCCTTCCCTCACGTACGAGAGCTGAAAGACATTAATAAACACAAACATTGAAAATAACAAAATAGCATGATTCTGAAAAATGGATGCAGTCATGAAAGCTGAGGCTATTCATGCTCATCTCATGTTTTCAGGCAAAGTTAAATTTGGCATATTTGAACACTTGCTGCATTGACACACAAAGCTATGTGCTCTACATCAGCAGTTCTCAAACTTACCTGAGCCGTGACCCACCTCGTCCTCCGGCGGTGGGTCACGACTCATCTCTGGAAGCTGCTCCCATGTCGCGCTAGGCCCGGGATGGCCTCTGGAGGCCTCCACGAGCCTCAAAATGGCTCCCAGATGTGACAGGAAGTCACATTGGCGAAACTGCAAGTGACCTGGAAGTCACTTCTGGAGCTGTTTTGAGGCCCGTCCTGGGCTCAACACAATGCAAAAGTGGCTTCCAGAGGTGAGCCGCGATTTGGAAGTGGTTTCCAGTAGCGTCTGTTTGGCTCCAATTTGGAGCCAGAGCGCAGGCAGGTGGGCCCAACTGGCGACCCTCCTCAGCATCGGGCCCACCAAGTGGGTCGTGACCCACAGTTTGAGAAGCACTGCTCTACATGAACGCTAAGAAAGGGCCTAACTTGATCCTATGAGTGCACAGATGGAAATCTGGGCTCTGCTCTAACTTTCTTTTGCTATACATGTGATTTAGAGATAGCCAAGCTGCCCAAGTTCATTACTTGGACCCTGCATTTTTTTTTTTAAATATACTGAGTTAGAATTTAAGAAAGTTGGGCCTGTTCACATGAATAGCAGTCACAAGAAATGTGGACATTAGGGTTGTCCACATTTCTTGTTACCAGACCGTAAACTGAAAAGTTTCCCCTTTTCCTTTGAAGCTGCTGCTGAACCAGGAAAGAAGGCAGGAAAATCGAGAATCAAGAAATAAGGCAGTTGTTGCCTTTCCCACCCATTTACTTCCTCACCCTGTCATTCACTTCCTTCCCAGCCTGCACTAAAGCTCACCTAGAGCTCTGTTCACTACTGCAGGCAGGAGTGGGGATGGGTGTAGTATCAGACTTAAGGGAGGAAGAAGCAGGAAGAACTACTTAAAGGTCAAGAAGGAATCTCCCAGCTGAAACCTTCATTAGGTATAAAAGTTTGGAAGAAGAGGGACAACTGAAAAACGTGACTCTGGGTCTCAAAAAGTGCCATTCATGGGCCTGAAAAGGAGCTTAATTCCTGTTGAAGTATGAGGCTGGAATTTACATTTTACATCAGAAATAAAGCAACATATTGCTTCACCAGAAGCAGAGTACTACGGTATGTGTGCTATCTTCTTAGAATCATGAGAGGCAAAGGTTCAGGAATATTTTGCAAATTATAGACACAAAATGAACCAATAGAAAACTGTAGAGCCTTCTGCAACCAACTTTTTTCTCTCTCTTAGAAACAGTCTAGACATCCCAGCTAGGTCTGTTTCTTCTTCTCTGCAGGACAAATATGTGGCATCTGCCAGGCAGTGCAAATGAGTTGGTTTTATTTATTTATTCATAGATTTCAGTGAAGGCACCAGGTCGATAGGGGGCCTGGAGCAAAGAGCCCCCCCCCCCGGCTCCTCCTGCCAACCCCATGATATGCTCAGGACATTGCCACTGATACTGAATGATAAGAGATTGGCCTGGAGAGGTGGGCCCTCTGATAAGTGTGGGTCCTTAGCCTGATATAGCTGACCTCTGATGCCACCCCCGATAGAGTTGCATCCTTACTCCAGTTGCATGCTGTTCAGTTAAAGGCAGCCTCAGGACTCCTTTGAGCCCACCCACCCCTCTTGCTGTCTACCTGGTCAAGTTTATTTATTTATTTATTTATTTATAGAATTTTTACCCCGCCTTTCTCCCACCAGGGCAACCAAGGCGGCTTACAACAAAAATATTAAAATACATAAGTACATTTAAAATCAAGAATTAAAATAATTAAAAACAATTAAAACAAACAGCCCCAGTGGGTCATCCACATTTGTTAAAAGCAATTTGTAAAAAAGCCAGCCCACCATGTCAGACATCAAATGCTGATCTAAATAAAAATGTCTTGAGGCCCCGCCGAAAGGTCTCTAAAGAGGGAGCCGTTCTTAATTCCAGGGGGAGGGAATTCCATAATTGGGGCGCCACTGCTGAGAAGGCCCTATTCCGCGCCGCCATCCCCCTCACCTCCGTCAGTGGCGGCACGGTCAACAGGGCCCCCCCTGATGACCTCAGAGTACGGGTCGGATTATAAGGAAGGAGGCGGTCCCTCAAATACCCTGGACCCGAGCCGTAAAGGGCTTTAAAAGTCACTAGTTGTTGCCTTGCCACTAGTTGCAGTTTCCGAACAGTCTTCAAAGGCAGCCCCACGTAGAGCGCATTGCAGTAATCTAGTCTAGATGTCACTAGAGCATGGGTCACCGTGGCCAGGTCTGCACGATCCAGGTATGGTCGCAGAACTCCCTACTGGCTCAGGGTAGTGTTTTTCTCCTGCCCAGGTCTGGGGTTCAGTGCTTGAACAGGGTAACTCTGAGGATAGAGCGTTATTCATCCTCAGTCTATAGAGATTCCTTGTGCAGCACGGCAAGTGCTTTGCCAGTCCCCCTTTTCTTTGAGGTCCCCCCTCCCCAGGGCCTTTTCCCTTGTATTCTCAACCCCTCTCAGGGTTGTAGAAAATCTACAGTACAGTACATTCATTCTTTCTGCCTCCTCTCCAGCTCTTGAGCGTACATGCCATGAAGAAGCCAGGTAAGTATCTGGAGTGAAATGGGACAGACCAACTGGGATGAGTCAGAGAACCATTGTAGTCTCAATTTTCAGCGAATTAGGCAAAGGCTATAATCAGTCTCCTTCACTCTCATTTCAAAAATGACCGGCCAACAAGTCCCATTGCCACAGCTAGCACTGCATCCACACCTCCTTTTGACTCTGGGTTGGCAATTGGGATGCCAGGTTGCCCTTCAGGAGCAGAATTTGGCCCAGAGGCTGCCAATCACCAATTTTATCATACATAATAAGCCAACTTGCCACATGGTCTCAAAGATGGGTCATTTTTGGACAATAAAAGTACTACTGGTGAAAGTGTTTGTATTCAGCATTAACGTAAAGTGGAATAAGGTCAACGTAAGAAAAGGTTCAAGCATGCGCTAAACACAGGGCATTTGAATAAAACTCAGTGCTTTATTTCATTTCTCTCTTATTTTGTCCTGTACTTCAACAAACAAGAGTAAAGACACTGTGGCTAACCTGATACAAGCTTCAGAAAGAGCTGAGTCAACCCTTTTGCTTTAAGTGGTACCAAATGATAAATTTGATTATGGTTTCTACACACCTCCCATTAAATTATTCTCTTTTGCTTAATATGCCATCCTTCCCATCACATTTATAGCATCATGTATAACAACCAATCAATATCAGTTTTATTACTGAAGTCATAACAATAATAAAATGATACAATGTCAGCACAACAGATTTGTTAATGCACACCTCAGTCATTCTCTAGACCAAATGGATCAAAAAGGATAAAAATGTCAGGGCCATATGGACACTGACAGCATCTGAGTAAAATAAGTTTCAGTTCCAGGATTGCTTTAAAGAAAACAGCATAAAATAGGGGGGGGGGGGGGGAAACATGCCTATAAGGAAATAAACACAAATATAGCATGCTATTTTTGTTAAAATTCTCCAATTAGAAGGAAAATTCTGTGTCAGAACAAGAAGGAAAAGCTCTGTGTCAGGACAAGATTATTAATCACCAACTCCCAAATCACCAACTTCTTCTACTCTCTTGGCAAGTAGGCTATGCTACCTTCAACCAAAAAGCAAAGCAAGTTCCTGCTCCCCACAACCACTAGTAAGCTAAACTCAAAGCAGGTACCTTTCATATTTCTGTCCAAAGCAAGGAACACTACAGAGACTTTTCTATAGGAAAAATCCTAGTTTATGTATAGATGGTGGTCTCAAGAATCAGGTGGTCTTGAACCAATCAGTTTCATTTCAAATTGAAGAAAGGCTATCTCCGTTATTAGAACGGCTGTGGCTGCATCACTCAGGCGGAGGTGCCAGTCTACACAAAGAGCACTTCTACATGAGTTTCCATGCTGATTGTGTAGAGGCCACGACTTGTGAGAACCAGCCCATAGGCAGGGCCCATGACAGGGGGGTAAAGGGGGTAAATTGTACCTGGGCCCGGGGTCAAAAAGGGGGCCCAGGAGCCAAAGGAGGGGCCCCAGAAATTTCCTCAGATCTCAGGTGGCCTCATGGAGAGTGAAAGGCGGAGGCTGGACCAACCGGGAGGCCAGGTTTACAGGGCGGGTAGACCTAGGTACTGTAGCGGGAAGCCTGGTAGACCTGGGCTCAGGAGACATTTCCAGCCATTGCTGCCCTGCCCCGTCTTGTCCCTCCCCCTTTGAGAAGGGACCCAATAGAAACTTTGTACCCCCTGATAAAATTCCTCTCAGAGGCCCTGCCCATAGCTAAAGGTAAAGGTGACCCCTGACAATTAAGTCCAGTTGTGTCCGACTCTAGGGTGTGGTGCTCATCCCCATTTCAAAGCCGAAGAGCCAGCGTTGTCCAAAGACGCCTCCGAGGTCATGTGGCCGGCATGACTCTCCTTGCCGCAGCACGTAGCATGCAGCTGGAACACGGAGCGCTGTTTACCTTCCCGCAAGCGGTACCTATTTATCTACTCGCATTAACATGCTTTGGAACTGCTAGGTTGGCAGGAGCTGGCCAAGCAACGAGAGCTCACCCCGTCGCGGATTCGAACTGCCGACCTTTCGATCGAGTGGGTTTAACCCACTGCGCCACCCGCTGGCCTGGCCCTGCCCATAGGACTCACTAAATGAGCAGATTTGCCTGCTCAGTTGTCTCTGATGTTCCTGCAGTGATAGATGGATGAAGAAAGAAACTGGCAGCCCAAGTCATGTGACAATTCATGAACCAATGGAACCAATGGAACTCCTATGTAGATAAGAGCTGATTCACAGCACAGGTTTACAGACAACATTGTGCAAAGTGCTTTACAGCACACAGAAGTCACATAGTCTGCAACCAAGAGCCTTTCAGTCTAACTTAGGAAGGCCAATGGTGTGTTAGTGGTCAGGGTAGCAACAATTTGGAGCATCAGATGATAATGGGGGGTGCAAGTATGGTAAGTTGAGAGTCATTTAGGACAGACTTTGTTGGAAACATGGAGATCAGGAGCAGAGAGGGGTTGCCTAATGAATAAGATAGGGGTGGCTGTTCCAAGTACAGATGCATTGCTTAGGCAGCAGAGTAGCCCTCTGCGTAATTAAAAAATAATTACTGTTACAGCTCTCAATTGTTTAGTGGGAATTGGAGGGGGGGAGGAAAATCAAGTGAAGTTAATTTCTACATGTAATATATCTGTGACCTATTCACAAGACGGCTAAATTAAGGCAGCATTATTTTGAGTCACAGCATCTTTTATTCTTTACCTTCCTGACTGGAAAAATGACAGCAAGTGACTGAATTTAAAACAGTGACTCCCAAGGTGCTCATTCTTCCTCTATTCTCATTGATAAGCACAATATGCCGCAATGAGAATGTTGAGTGTGTCAGGAGGCAGCACATAGCCCTCTTTTCCATTTTTCATGTTATTTTAGTTCCCAGCTCATTTCCTCATTGGACACATCCAGAAAAGCTTTTCATGCTTTTGCCACATAAGGTGTTTCCCGTCACCGAGACTGATTTGCGATATTTGCGCATCATTTAGTGTGCAGCTTTTGCAAAATAAAATCTTAACAGGACTTATAAAGCTATCCATGGGAAGAGTTAATATATAAAGAGAAAACTATTCCTGCTGGTAAATATGAATAAGAGACATACTGCATAAGGCATAAAAAAAAACAGAAATATGTTCCTCTCCCCTCCTTTTACTCATAGACTGTGTAGAGCTGGCCATTAAAAAGAGGAGCACTAAACATATAATTTAAGCTAGTAATAAGAACGTCATTTACTCAGACTGACAAAAGTAATGTAGATATTGCCACATGTGACAGATCTCATCTCTTTATCTGTATTGCCTCAGAATAAGATGACTTTGCTTTGAATGGCTGTCTTTAAAAAAAATAGCAATGAAATGCAAACAAAAGTAAGGGGCACCCATTACCACAACCTCAAAAGTTCTGAGAGCAAAGAATGAGCTCAAGGAACCAATTATGAGGATGTTTGTTACTCACTAGTGCCACCCCATGGAGTGTTATTTGAATATATTTCAACTCTCTTTAGACTCTGCGAACTGACTGTAAATAATACATTGCATACCATACTTCAATAAGACAGCAAGGGGAAGATATCTAATCTTCTCTACTGTGTGCAGTTCAGAATGCTTCCTCATGAAAAATGGAGAGGTCCCATTTCTTACAAACACGATTGCACCACAGTAAAAGCAGAAGAGTCAAACTGCTTTATTCCCTCAATAAAACACAGCCATTTTGCAAGAGTGGATGCGATACATTACACATTTTCTGTTTAAATTAGTTTATAAGAAACAGACGTTAAGTTTTTCTTTGGTAAGACAGAAAAGGAGAGTTATAAATGAATTAAGGTGACTTTTTCAGTAGATCTTGTACATTGCTTTGGCCCTGCAAAATTGCATGTCAGAAAGGGAAAGATACTGAAATATAAAGTGATAACCAGGAGAACAAACTGTACCAAAGTGTGAGTACCATAAAACATGTCTAAAAGGAGAGCTGCCCTGAAACAGAGAATCTAACATGTGGCTTACATATAGCAGTGGCTGGCAAGTATAAATCTGTATTTTTAGTCTATGCTGCAATGTCTTGCTAGAGAGAGAGAGAGAGAGAGAGAGTTACTCTTTTAAAAATTCAGCGGTGTTGTGATTATATCACTGTCCTCTCTACCTTCTCAGTTAGCAAGATCCAGTACAAGTTGGCGACAGCATCTGCAAAAGAGATTGGTAAGGAAAATTTGGGGGCCAACATTGAGCTGAAACCATCAGACATCCCCAGGATTCCATAATGTCATATTCTTGTTCTTCCAGCCTGCTGTGTTTAAGGTTCTTTCTCTTGCAACAGACTTCGGCAGACTTTAATTAAACTCTCAAGCCCAGTGGCTTCTCGAGTCTTCTGAGCCTGAGCATTTTATTTTAAAAGCAGGACTTGGACTGAGCAGCTCAGACTGAGTGTCGGAATGCTGTCCCTCAAATGGCTCCATTGAACTCATCCTTAACGATCTACTCTCAGTTACCTAACTTCAATGCTATTTTCCCCCTCTGAGTGCATTAATGAATCCAATAAATAAAGCATTGTATCACCCCATCCACTATAGACATTAATTTTAGAACAAAACATTAATCAATTTAAATTTATGTCCTAATGCAGACACAATCAATTTGAACTTCTTATGACAATTAACAAAGCTTTAGCTACATCCCTAAAACACACTGACCCATCAATTATGGTTTGCATCAAACTAATGCTAATGGTACTTCCTCTCCTTCTTGGGCTGTCAGCAGCCTACCTGATTGGTCAATTTCAATGCAGAAGATCAATTAATATAAATTATACATGCACGGAAAGATGGGTTAATATTATAAGTTCCTTTAATTAATTGTGTTTGATTAAATGAGGTTCTTTCATTAGCCCTCTTAGCCATGAACCATATATACATCATAATCCTTTTACAAGCTCAGCTGCCCAGACACCGACCTGACATTGGGAGCATATTCAAATTACCAGCCGCAGCCATGCAAACCTCCCTGCATAATTAACAACTAAACGAGCTGCAGTCACTTAAGCTGAAAAGAAAACTGTTCACATCAACCTCTCTGATACTGTTTAAATTGAAGATGTCATGGGTAAAACAAAGGTGAACAGACAATGGTAATTAAAAATTAAAAAGGACAAGGGGGATTTGCTACTAATGGAAGTAAAGTGAAAAGAGGGCGAAGGGCCTCGTTCTTAAAAAAAAGACAGGAAAAGAAGAAAAGAAAAAGAAGAAAATATTTATGCTGGTGTTGGATGATTCAACTCATGGTCTTTCAAAAGGAAGCCATTGTGTGCCTGATTTAAAAGGGAAAGGATTGCTTGCTCAGAGGACCATCCTGAATGTAGATGAGGTTGTAAGAAATGTATTCACAAAGGCAAAAAGCCTATCACTGTCACTAGGGCTGGATTAACCACTCAGGCAAATATACTGTAGAACTCAGCACTGGCCAAATTATCAGGAAGACCCACAGAGTAGCTAGTGTGCTCCTCTTGCTTCCTTTGTTGAACATCTTCCAAATCCTATGCTGACCCCCAAAATGGTGGCTGTTTGACCCATCACATGACAAATGGATACAGTTTTAGTACATCAGCCCAGCTGTGAGAGCACATAAGGACAAGAGCCTCTGTGGGGGAGTGGAACTGCAACTGCACTACTTGAGTGAGAGTCAAGGTTGCCCTGTCAGCTGAAGCGTGGTGAGGCGAACGCCAGAGAGAGAGAGCTGGACTGTGAAAGAAACATCTAGAATGAAGGGTTCTACGAAAGATTAGAACATTATTGCATTGTAAAAATCCCTTGGGGTTTAGGAAGCCTGTCCATGTAAACCGCCTTTGAATTAAAGTCAGAGGAGAAATCCAATGACCAAAGAAAAGGTGGTATATAAATATTGGTTTATTATTTATTATTATTAAGCTCTAGTAGCCAGTTTTTCCCCTCCTCCATGCTCTCCATTACTGTTGATGATACCGTTACTGCCCAGACTTACCAGTACTATCCTGGGGTCATTTTTGACTCAGGTCTTTCCTTCAAGTGATCAGCAGAGGCTGATATGGTCTTTTACATCAGTTCTTTCCTCTCCGTGTCTTTTGCTAGGTCTCCACTCTGCAATCTAGTAAGAAATCACCTAAACTGCAAACAGGCTGGATCCAACCTTGCCATAAATATTAGAGAAGTTCCTTCTGTTTGTGCTGATGGAAGGAAGAGTTCTTCCGTAAGAAAGAAGGTGTCATTGTATGACTGCAGCTCTTCTTCCATTCAGCTTCTGTGGGTGCAGAAGTAAGCTTGGATCCAACCCACAAGTGTTTTTCCTTGTGTTGTTCTTTTTTCCTCCTGTGATATCTGTTGTCTTCAGTTGATTCAAAGGGTTTTGTTAAACTTATTTTTTCTGGTTCCCCCCCCCCCCCCGCTATAGTTGATTGTGTCATCCTCTCCTAAAGTCTCTGTATGAAAGTCTCGCTAATGAAAACATCACAAAGACAAAGTATTTTAACTTGCAAGTACTTCATAATGCAAATAGGTTTTGTGGAAAATATTTATGTTTAATGAGACTTTCACTGCACCTTCTCCTAGGAATATATGCAGATAAAAACCTTGACCAGTTCTATTTTCTTTGTCCTTTTTGTTAGAACAGTAAACACAGGTAATGTTATGAGATGGGCGTTTTAAGCTTGAGATAGTTTAGGGTCCTAGCATGGCTTAATCTAGCCCTGCCCAGCAGAGCTGATAGATTGCTTTCCCCCCATAGCTTCAGCAAAGCCTTTACAGAACCACCACGGTCTCCCGCTCCACTACCTATCAGACTCTCTCCAACCCTATCCCTACTACTAGTAAGCCCTTATTGATTTTGTTGTTTTCTCTCAGCTGACAGGCTCCTATGACAAGGGGGCGGGGCGCCTCGTACTGGAGAATAACGGTGGGGCGGAAAGCTGCAGAACTTAGCTTTCCGCCCCCACCTCGAGCGACGCCAGTGTTGCTCAATCACAGAAATGGTCTGTTTCCCTTCTGGGAAGCCTGCCCTGGCTTTGTTTCTAGGCACAACTTTGGGGTTGCAGTCATACAAAAGGTTTGTAAGCTTTATTTCCTAAAAAGAGATGAGTGAACCCCTTGAACTGATATAGGAGCCTCTAATGGGTCTCTCTAATGACTTGTAAAGGCTCAGTTTGGCACACTCAGGTGTGCCAAACTCCCAATGAACAGTAACCTGCCCTATTATACAAACTTCAACAGCTCACCTGAGTCACAGCACAATCCTAATCAACTTTCCAGCGCTGATGCAGCCATGCCAATAGGGTGCACACTGCATTTTGCAGTGCAGGGGTAGTCATGGAGGCCTCTTCAAGGTGAAGGAACATTTGTTCCATTATCTCGGGGCTGCATTGCGGCTACACCAGTGCTGGAAAGTTGGTTAGGATTGTGCTATCATTGTGTCCTTTTTTTTTTTTAAATGAACAGCACAGTAATAAATTCTAAACAGGTTACTATGTCACAGGTGTAGAGAAATACACCCCCTGCCTGGCAAGTGGATGAAAGATACATTTAAAATAATAATAATTTGAGCAGAGCAGCTTGCTGAAAAATGGTTACTAAGAAGATTTTGGCCAGCTTGCTGGGGTAGGGGAATGAAAGATTGATGTTATTTGGGGACTAATACTGCCCTTATGCATGCTTAGTTCCCATCTGCTCAACCTGTATATTTGTAAGTATATAGTTTATTAGAAAATGCACCATACATTTATTTACAGCACTCTCTCCTCATGAGGAAAATGATCCTTAGGAATTTTCACCCACTTGGGAAAATGGGAAGGGTAAAACAATAATAAATACCGTCACACTTTAGATCAGATGGGATTCATAAACACAGGCACCCTTAGGTGTTATAAATTAAGAAATTCGACACAACAAAAAAACCGACAGTGCATTGTGGGCCCCTTTTCTTTTCTTTTAAACCTTTTGCAGAAAGAACTATGCAAAGTAATGGAATTGTCCTATAACTGTCACTCTTCTTCCTAATGATAATAATAGGAGTAATTATTATATCATGTCATATAGTATCACCCCTGGAAAGAAAGAATCTGCCAACAAAGTGAAGGAGAGGAACAGCTGGAGAGAAGGCATTACAGTTGTGATTACCTATGATTTACCTGTGTATGTACCTCATTGCCAGGTGCACACAGGTCCTTTATCTTTTATTACTTTATTTTATTGCCTTCTGTAACCACATAAGAAAAGAACGAATGTTCACTAGGCAAGATTTCTGGTACCATTTGGATATAGAGCAGCCGACCTAGATTTTTTTTTTTTAAGAGAAATTGTTGAAGAAATTCTCTTTGGAACATTTGACTTGGGGCTTTTGGGAACATTTGTGAATATTAATCCCAATATTTGAACAAAGTTGCTTTATTTATTTATTTAAATAATTTATACCCCGCCTTTCTCCCAACAAGGGCAATCAAGGCGGCTTCCAATAAAAATGTTAAAATACATATATACATTTACTGTAAAATCAAGAATTAAAACAAACAGCCCCAGTGGGTCACCTATATTTACATTTGTTAAAAGCCATTTGTTAAAAAGCCAGCCCACCATGTCAGACATCGAATGCTAAACTAAATAAAAATGTCTTAAGGCGCCGCCAAAAGGTCTCTAAGAAGGGAGCCGTTCTTAATTCCAGGGGGAGGGAATTCCATAATTGGGTGCGCCGCCATCCCCCTCACTTCCATCAATGGCGGCCCTCAGAGTACGGGTTGGATTAATACCCTGGACCCGAGCCATTAAGGGGTTTAAAAGTCAAAACTAGCACTTTGAATTGAGCCTGGAAACGAACCGGCAGCCAGTGTAGCCACCGAAGCAACGGTCCAACTGATTCGAACTGACAAGCCCCGGCAACCACCCGGGCTGCTGCATTCTGCACTAGTTGCAGTTTCCGAACAGTCTTCAAAGGCAGCCCCACGTAGAGCGTATTGCAGTAATCTAGTCTAGATGTCACTAGGGCATGGGTCACTGTGGCCAGGTCTGCACGATCCAAGTACGGTCACAGCTGGCACACCAGCCGAAGCTGGGCAAAAGCCCCCCTGGCCACAGCCGCCACCTGGGAATCCAGGAGCAGCTGCGCATCCAGGAGAACCCCAAGCTGCGGACCTGCTCCTTCAGAGTGAGTACGACCCCATTCAGAGCAGGACGGTGATCCAATACCTGAGTCGTAGATTTCTGGACCAAAACCAAAACTTCACATACACGCTCATGGGTTCTGAGCTGTCTGTGACGGATCAAGAGAGAGATCTTGGGGTGCTGGTGGACAGGTCAATGAAAGCGTCGACCCAGTGTGCGCGGCTATGAAGAAGGCCAATTCCATGCTCGGGATCAGTAAAAAAGGGATTGAGAATAAAACGGCCAATATCATTATGCCGTTGTACAAATCGATGGTAAGGCCGCATCTGGAGTATTGCGTCCAGTTCTGGTCGCCGTATCTCAAAAAGGATATAGTGGAATTGGAAAAGGTGCAGAAAAGAGCGACCAGAATGATTCGTGGGCTGGAGCACCTCCCTTACGAGGAAAGGCTACAGCGTTTGGGGCTTTTCAGTCTAGAAAAAAGGCGCCTGAGGGGGGACATGATTGAGACATATAAAATTATGCATGGGATGGAGAGAGTGGATAGAGAGAAGTTCTTTTCCCTTTCACACAACACTAGAACTAGGGGACATCCACTCAAATTGAGTGGAGGGAGGATTAAAACAGACAAAAGAAAATATTTCTTTACCCAGCGTGTAATTGGTTTGTGGAACTCCTTGCCACAGGAGGTGGTGATGGCACCTGGCCTGGATGCCTTTAAAAGGGGATTGGACAGATTTATGGAGGAAAGGTCCATCACAGCTTACAAGTCATGATGGGGATAAGCAACCTTCTTGTTTTAGTAGAGGCTAACTCTTAATGCCAGATGCAAGGGAGTGGCAAAAGGATACAAGTATCTTGTTGTCTTGTGCTCCCTGAGGCATCTGGTGGGGCCACTGTGTGATACAGGAAGCTGGACTAGATGGGCCTTTGGCCTGATCCAGCAGGGCTCTTCTTATGTTCTTAAGAACCTCTGTCTTATCAGGATTTGATTTCAGCATATACTGAAATTAAATTCAGGTATATACTATGCATATACCTTCACTAACATATTAGTTCTAGAAATCGAAATTGCAAACAAGAATATTTGATAAAACAGAATTGAAAGGAAGAAAGAATTGTCACGGAAAATAACTTGGCTAGCAGCAGCAGCAGCAGCAACCAATTAACTGGTTCACTTGTGAGGTAGTGGTGCTCAAGTCCCAGAAATGTCAGGAAGCTCAAGATTGCCCCCAAAGCCAGAAACACCTCAGCTGCTATTGTTGCTCCTCATGCTACTGTAATATATGGTCCTCTACTTCTTCTCAAAGTGCATAATTATTAGTCTGTGGCACTCGTTGCCCCAATATGTTGTTATGGTCACTAGCTTGGATGCAGTGGTGAAACAAGGGTGGAGCAGAGGCAAGTAGTTCTGCAAGACTCCGTTACACTGGAGTCAGCGGCCCCTCCCCCTTGCTGTTGGAGCCATTCCGGCAGCGACAGGGGAGTGTCCTGCGTGTTGCCTTTGCTGCTAGAATGGCTCCAACAGCAAGGGGGAGGGGCCGCTGACTCCAGTGTAACGGAGTCCTGCAGAACTACTTGCCTCCGCTCCACCCTTGTTACACATTGAATACCAGTTGAAGGGGGGTAGTGGTAGGAGAGAAATATGCCATTCTCTCCTGTTTCTGGGCTTCCCAGAGGCAGCTGGGGGGGGGGGCACTGTGGGAAACAGGATGCTGGACTAGATGGGCCTTTGGCCTGATCCAGTAGGCTTTTGTTATGTTCTTATCTAAGCTAGAAGCCTTGTCAAGGGAGTGAGGTCAAAGACAGCACATGGTAGTTGCTTAGCCCTGGCTTCCTCCTTTACCAGTTCACAGACCTGGCAGCCACCTAATTTACATACATGCTGAATACAAATGGGTAGAGGGGGCAGTGAATTTCTCTGGATTCAGGTTTGGAAAGGAATTTCAGGAATTCTAAATCCCCCCCCCCCCGGCTGACTCCCAAACCTCTGCTTCTTGAACCACAGCTCAAAGACCATCAGTTCCACCTCACCAGCCCTCCCATTCCCTGCAGCTGTGTGGAGCTCCTTTCTTTCCCTCTCACTGGTAGAGGCAGCAGTAACTTTACACTGGGCAACATGGGGCCTTCTCCAAACCACAAGAAAAACAAATTGACTCATAGGATTGTAGTTTTTGTAAGTGCTACTTCCATTGCAGTAGCCCTTGCAAAGACGACAGCTCCCTCAAGTCCACTCACCTTTCTTCCTGGTCGTATAAATTTCCTCAGACATCTCTTCCTTAGTGGTCTGGCAGAACTGAGAAGTACCGCACAAGTTAGTTTCCCTCCATTTTCTCAACCCAAGAAATGGTTTTAGCAGAGAAACCTTTCTTCAGTATTCCAGCAGCCCTGAGGGAGAGGAACTTTCTGCAATCCCTCCTCTCCATTTTCCTTACCAGGAAATTTTACCAACCTGTCCATTTTACATTTTGACTCATCCCCTGCCCCACAGCAAAACTTGTTTAGCAAATGTTCTCCTGGCACTGCAGTAGGGCAACCACAGTCTTCAGGTGGGTCTTCTTCACCCTTGCTTAAACATTTAGTACACACTGATCTACATGTTAATTTAATATTTACATTTTAAACATAACACAAAATATTTATTTGAATGTTTAGTTCTTTCACCTCTGAATAATTAAAACAGATACTCTGTCTTTTATTCAGTTGTTTTACTCTGTAAGCACTATTTTATATTATTTATAATTATATTTACACCATTTATGTAATCATTGAAGTAACATGTATTTTCTGTGGACTGGGGTTGAATTTTTTTTATGATAGATAAGATAATTTTAGCAATATGGAAGAAATGTGTGATAATGATAAAATAAATCTATTATTGAATCTATTATTGAAACTATATTCTCCATTTTCACCTTTACCTTGGTTTAGTACAGTGGGGGAAAAAAACCAGATTGTGCCAGTGTTGTCTTATGGTGTCCTTTGGCATTTGTCTAATCAGTCTGTTGTACCAATACTTGGGATTAACTATCTACCTCTTTTAGTTCCTAGTAGTACTTCATCAAGGAAGTTTTATTTCACATACAATGAACAGACTTGAGAAAGGTATCTTCACATTTCTTCTAGCTCTAATTCTTTTGCTTTGTTGAAATAACCACTGGTCCAGACTTCCATAGAATCCAAAGGTGTCTTTTTCCATGTGGAAAGTGCCATCCACTTACAGAAGAACACCTTGCACTAGAGTAGCACACAGGAAAAGTAAGACTTGAGCAAAGATGCTGTACTGCTTGTATAATATCTTCTCTTTGTAGAGGCATGGAAATTGCTATAGAAACATCCTATTATAGCACTGAATGACCTCTTGTGAAATCATTGGTAGAAAAGAGTGAGCTATTTGTCTCCCCTCTCAGAGTTCTTTGTATTTATTTATTTGTGTTCTACATATGTGAAGTAGCTAAACAATGTCTGGAACTATCTAGTGTTTGGATATCTGAAGTCACAGGGCCAAAGAAGATTTGTATATGCTGCATCTAATAATTTAATTTTCAACTATATATTCCAGCAAGTAGTAGTAGTAGTACCAGTAGTAGTAGTAATAGTAGTAAATACATAAACATGATGGGTGGCCAACCACAACACAATTGGTGGTATTTACATCAGTGCTGTGACATTCTAGGACAGTAGCCATTCTGAATCAGCTTCATGCTCACAAACAAAAAAATAAGATTATAAAATAATTTGAGCATCTCTTTCCTGCCATCTGAGTTCTGAACCTTGAACAATTTTTTTCAAGTTTACCTTTGTGGCTCCAATGACTGCAAGTGCAGTTCAAAACAAAAGAATAGTAGAGCATCTCAGGATTTTAGCAAGAGCTTATACCATGAAAGTAGAAGACTAACCACTCTTATTAAATAACAAGTTCCTAAATCTGCACCTCTGACACAAGCTTCTCAACCAAATAAGATCATACTTTGGTCTTGATTTCATCTCTTAACATAGAAGATTTGTAATGTATTTGTATTTCTGTATTTGAGGAACCACTTTCTTCCATGTGAACTGGCTCATCCTCTGAGGTATCTGAGGGGAACCTTCTATATGTGCCCCCTGTGGCTGAGGCCCAATTGGCAGCAACAAGGAATAGGATCTTCTCTGTGACAGTACCAAGATTATGGGATTCCCTCCCATTTGAATTAAGACCAGAGCCCTCCCTATCAGGAGTGGGCTGAAAACTTTACTATTTCATTTGGCTTTCTCCTCCTTAGTTTTTGGTAGTCTCTGTTTTGTTATGGCTTCTTCTGTTTGGGTTTGGGTTTATGAATTGTGCCATTTGGATTTGTTTATGTTTGGGGGTTATGTTTTATGTGCCGTTGCTTATAAGCAGAGACATGCAGTGTGGATGCTGCAGCTGAGGTAGCCCTGCTCCCTTGTAGTTCACGGTAAAGCACCACAGCCTAACCGGGGGATTGCGCACACATACTACCCACTTACTTGAGTGCAAGCAGGTAGCATGCATGCACAATCCCCCGGTTAAGCTGCGGCACTTTACCACGAACTACGAGGGGTGAGGTTGCCTCACCTGCCGTGACCACACCACACGTCCTTCCTTATAAGTTGTTTTTGTTTGTTTTTCTTATCTCTGCTGCTAATTTTTTGGACTTGCTGTTCATCTCGTGTTTTTCAGGCTGCTGTTTTACAATAGATAGAAGTTTACATGAAATTTTCGCAGCTGCAACCCACAAAATGTGTACCCTGGAATCGTTTTAAAGACTATAGTGGAACTCAACAAAGATGGTTGCCATTGAGTTTATGGATTTCTGTCAAAGGTATTTGGGAATTTATTTTTTTTTGTATCTCTGATTTCGCATAGTCTAAATGAAATAGAAGTGATTGTTTTGTGGGGCACTGGTAGAGGAAGGACTTATTTGGCTTCAGAGAGGGAGAACTGCATCCAGCTTGCAACTAGCAGAATGGCTGTAAATAAAACAGTCAAATATTATGAGTCAGGTCCTAATTTTAACAGATCAAGCAACACATGAACAGATGCTTAATTTATTTAATGATATCCCATGTCTTGTTACACTGTGTTACACATACTCCATTTCAAAACCAAGGCTTTTTGAAATTCATTTACAGAGGCTTAACTAATCTGCTTTCTTTACTAATGCATGCATAATATGCCTAAGTATTGCTAATTCAGCATTGAAAAATAAATTATACTTTTAAGCCAAACAATTAACCTCTACTTTGAAATGCAGCTTTCAACAACCATCGTGAGCACCAATACAGATGTTGACCCTTCTGCTGCCCTCGTCTCTTATAATCTACGAAAATTTCAACCAATCAAGTTAATATTAAATCAGGCTGCTGTTGATTCAAAGCCTCGTGCAACAAATTGCTGTCAAAATAGGCTTATTCTGGTTTGCTGTTTCACTCCCAAACTGCTGTATGTTGGGATATTTTAACAGAAGAGATACTAAGCACTGTAATTTGTACGCCATTTCCAACACACTTCAGCAACTGTAACGTGCACCTACTGGAAAGCAGTGGCAAGATATCCTTCTGGAAATCTGGTGGCAACTAATAGGAACAGGGGTAGAGGGTCTGTTGTGATCATGATTAGAATTTAGTGTTGTTCCCTTGCAAAGTTTTGAAGAGAGTAATTGCAGGATTAGCCCTTACCGAAAATGGAAAATAGTTGAACTAACTTTAATAGCTGTGCCCGTTCTCTCCTTGTGCTGCAGTTATTCTTTTCCCATCCTTCTGTTTGTATTTAATACAAACAGCATTCATGACATGAGTCACAAAGCACAGAGGAAGAAACTGTGCCAAGCAGGAGATCTACTTTTAGACAGGAATAGAGCCAGTATGAAGAATGAAGTTCTCTTTGTATTCATTTACCTACCTTCTACCATGTGAACTTGCCTGTACTTTGAAGTCACTGGGAGAGACCTACTTGCATATCTCACCAGTATCTGAGGTACATTTGGATGCAGTAGCGTCACTAGGACGCGCGTCACCCTGGGGCGGGGAATGCGCGTCACCCTAGTGACGCTTTGTTATCGCGGTGCGGGGGGTGGGGCGACCTGGCTCCCCCCCGCGTTGCGTTGCTCGGGTCGCCCTTCGGACGCTCCGAGGTCGGCCCAGGAGAAGGCCTCGGAGCGTCCGACCCCGTCGGCGCTCCAGGGCCTTCTGAAAGAAGGCCCAGGCAGCGCGTCCTTCCGGGTATTTTCCGGATTTTCGCTTTTTGCCCTCAAAACGGTCTCTGCGCATGCGCAAAAATCCGGGAAATACCCGGATGAACGCGCTGCTTGGGCTTCTTTCAGAAGGCCCTGGAGCGCCGACGGGGTTGGACGCTCCGAGGCCGGCTCCCGGGCCAGCCTCGGAGCGTCGGGAGGGTGTCACGCGTCACGGAGGTGACGCACGAGGGGGTGCGTGCGTCACCCCATGGCGCGCATCACCTCCAGGCGGCCCGCCCCCCCGCCACATTCCAGTGACGCCCCTGTTTGGATGGAACATGGGAGAGGGAATGCCTTGGAATTCTGTGCCCCGAGTGATACTTTTGTCCCAGGTGTGTGGTTGAGTTGGCCAGCTCAAGCACTGGCCAAAGGCCCACACTCATAAAAGGGCTCACCTCCTCAGGTCGACTCTTTTTAACCCTAAGTATTAGTGGCAGTAATAGCATCCACTGCATCATCAGGGGCTGGCAGGGGTACTGTAGGGGGCCCAGTGTGGGGGTTTGCCCTAGGGCCCAAAGCAACCTAGTACCAGCACTGATTTGTCCCCCTTTCAAATGGCATTTTGTAGGAGAGCCTTTGACCAGGCTGGTGTTTGGTTAATTTTTACCTTGGCTCTTTATCTGCTGCATTAGTTTACTCATTATTTGTCTGAGGCATTTGATTTGTTTTATGTTTAGGTGGTTTGTTTTCTTTTGTGGTTGTACTTGGAGCTGTTTTCTCATTTTGAGACTGTAGTGTGTGATAGAAATGGTTTTAAGAGAGGAAATTAATAAAACGAGACATGCTGCCTTGTATTGTAAGCATTCCATTGTTAGCAACGGCGGCTTACAAAAATTGCAATAAGACAATGCAGTCAACACAGGACCCTCTCACCAGCTTGCCTCTTCCCCCAAACCATCATAAGAACATAAGAAGAGCCCTGCTGGATCAGGCCAAAGGCCCATCTAGTCCAGCTTCCTGTATCACACAGTGGCCCCACCAGATGCCTCAGGGAGCACACAAGACAACAAGATACTTGTGTCCTGTCGCCACTCCCTTGCACCTGGCCCAAAGAAAACTACTCCTACAACCAGGAGGTTGCTTATCCCCATCATGGTTTGTAAGCTGTGATGGATTTTTCCTCCATAAATCTGTCCAATCCCCTTTTAAAGGCATCCAGGCCAGGTGCCAGGCCATCACCTGAGGCAAAGTTTTCAACTTGCCTTATGGCTGGGTCAGCCCTGATTTATTTTTATGGGTTTGTTTACTTTATACAGGTGGTTGATCTGAGAAAGAAGGTAAAATATAATTTTTTCCCCAAATTAAATTGTGCCATGTATATTTGGTGACCTGTAGAACCAAAAAATGAGTCTAACAAACAATTGCCGCCACAACTCATTAAAGGGGTAAGTTCTTATCTAGACCATGCCTCTAAGATTGGATTCATTATTGCACAGGCTACTGGCACTATGTTTAGTTACTTTTACCTGCTTATTTTGAAAAGGAAAATACTAGAACCATTGTATTTGAAATGAAGGAGAAAAATAAGCTTTCATTAAACTGACACAGGAAATTGTGCTTTCAGAGAACATATGGGATAAAATAATGCAATGCATTCTGGGTTGAACATGGGAGAGGAGAGGGGGGGAGAGGCCAGGAGAGGATTGACCCAGGAGAGGATTCCGGAGTGCAATTTCACCTTGACCCAGGAGAGGATTCCGGAGTGCAATTTCACCTTCTACAAGCCAGGAAATGAAGCGGTTTGCAGAAAAAAGGTAAGGAAAGCAATTTTTAACTTTTTTTTTTGTTTTAAAACCCTTTTTACTTTGGTCCCTGTATCTGCGATAGCGAACTTCTCTATCCATGGATTTCAGTATCTGTGCGGGTTCTGGGAATGGAACCCCCGTGGATATTGAGGGACCACTGTACCAGGTTGAATTATGGAGTCAGATTGCACATTGAAAATGCAAATATGAATGCTCATTTCAGCTCTAGTGAAAATGTTTATGACTGAAAACCCACCTACCAAATACTAAAGCTTGAATGCTAAGTTATTATTGTGTAAAGAGAAGTCACTTCCATTTGCGTGACAAGGGACAGACAACAACTTTTACCAATCACCCCTTCCTATGGTAGTCCCCTATGTTACATGCCATCCTGCTTTGGAGGGTCTTCCAGTTCTCAAGAATAGATTTTTAGGGGGCTGCTCAGGAAAATGGGAGGTGGGAAAGCCACATTCTGCCAACAGGTGATCCATCTGTGAAATGCAGAGCTTCCCATATTCTTTTCAACATAAGGCCATTCCATGTACAAACTAGATGTGTATGCATGGAATGGCCTTTATGTTGAAGAGAATCAAGAAACTAGTGATGAGTGGGCCCTCAGCATTCACCAGGACTTCAAAACGGGGCTGGAAAATGATTATTGATGGCATCTGAAACTGGCGTTTTCAGAGTTTGACACCAATTCCTATTAGAGCTCTGTCTGCAAATCGGAACTCGGTTGCTTTGGATTCACCATTGTACGTAGAGAGAGTGTCAGAAAAGAGGCCTTAAGATTTTTGTTTATTGCCTTGCCATTGGTATGCAAGCCTTTTCCCCAGTTAAATTGGATTACCCTCACTAGTTTGTTTACATATACAGTATTTAAAAGCCTTTACATTTCAACTGCTTTCCTTGGAATAAGAATATTAAGCCCATTAGAGTTCAGAAGACCTATTTAGAAACCAGTCAAGTATTGAGATTCCTTTTTTCCTTTGAATCTCAGTCTTTATATATTTAAAAGAAGACTAACCTAGTGCTATTACTTCCAATCCTAAAAGAACTGGTGTGTTATATAGAATTCACTGGAGCGTAACTTTCTTTCAAGCTTTGTGAGTAATGGCTAGGCTGCACTTTTTGTATTAAATACATAGGGAAAAGAACCTCAGGAATGCTAACCTGTAAAATGATGTGAAAGCTCATTTTAGTGAGGATCTGATTCTCTTGATTGATTTAAAACAATCACAATTGTGATCTCTAGATGAGATGAAAATTTCTTTCTCTGAAAAGCCTCTCTCAAATTCATTATAAGAAATAAATCAGAAAAAAAACCAGGGAAAAAGAAAAAGGGAAAACTTCCTATAATTCTATTTTTAACAAGAAAAAATGATTTTTTAAATCACTTTAGTTCTTTTTATATGTGCATTCTCAAATATCACTATTAGGGCTCAGTCCAGCCCAACTCAGGCACAGTTGAGGCCCAATTGTGGCACAATTGGGGCCCAAAATAGGACCGAGTTAGGCTGCAACTGTGCCTGAGTTAAGCAGGAGGCAAGAGCAGTGGGCCAGGATCGAGGCAACACTTACCGCAGAGGCAGGCAGGCCCCTGTGGGGAGCTGTCAGTCTTGTGGAAGCGAAGAGCCCCCTCCTCAGCCCGTCTGCGTGCACCTACCACAGCTTCTGCAGCGGTCGCAGCAGATGGGCAGCCACAGGTGGGCCTGCAGGCACTGGGCGTGCGACAGTCAGCTGAAGGGCAGAGGTTGTGCCAGTGCCAGCTGCCCCAGGGCACCCTGGGCATTAGCCACCTGCCACAGGGGGGAGTGCCACTGCCCTCCCTCCTGCAGACTGCGATGCCACCCCCAAGCCACGGTGAGGCTGCACGTGGGAGTCATGGGGGGGTGAGCGGGGGAGAGAAGGGAAGGAGGGGGTGGGAACGGCACGCACAACGGGGGTCTCATGAGGTCTGGAACCGCCTCCGCCATGACATGCCCGTGCGCTGCCTGAAGCCCTGGGCCACCAGGGCCGTGGCTATGCCCACAAAGAAGGCATCCTGGTATGCCTTCTGATCCGTGCCCCGGCCAAGACCGAGAGATGCCTTGGGCTTGTCTGCTGTGAGCGGGAAGGGCTCACGCAGCTCATCACTCCCCAGATGGGGCAACGTAGGCGCCTTGCGGCAGGTGCTCTGGCGGGGTGGGGGGTGCCAGCGTCCATCATCAGGGAGTGGGAGGGGAGGCAGGCACACAGGCAGGCGGACAGGGGGTGCTGGGGAGGGACACGGGTGGGTCAGAAACAGACAGACAACAAGGCTGGTGGGAGAGGGATACAGGGAGAGGGGTCTGCAGAGACCAATAGGGACACAGGGGTCACTTCACAGATGGAGGCAATGCAGGAACGGGCGCCTCTCATGCAGACGGACCGAGGGCGGAAACGGACGCTGTTGACGGGCGGACTGAGGGCGGAAACGGACGCCGTTGACGGGCGGACTGAGGGCGGACACGGACGCCGTTGACGGGCGGACACGGACGCCGTTGACGGGCGGACCGAGGGTGGGTGAGAGCCCCGGTTGCTGAAAGGGCTCTTCACGGACGTGGCGGACGTGCGCCATGTCGCCTGTCACTGTTTGCCTGCCTGAGAGGCCCCCCAACTCCCCCCTCCCCTCTGAGCCCTGAGGGTCTGGCAGCCCCCCTGCTGTGTTCTCCCTGGGCTGGCTGTGGCAGGCCCTGGCTGGGATTCATGCAGGGCCTTGTGTGCTGGGCGCTGTCTCTGTGTGTGTGGGGCAGTGCTTGTGTAACATTGGGGTCATGGTGTTCAAGGGGCCTTTGCCCAAGGGGCATCTTTATTGTTCTGGAACATTGGCAGGGATGGCCAGGCGAGGCTGCCAGGGGTAGGCACAGCAGCCACTCAGAATGTAGCAGCAGCAGCTGAGGAGGTTTGCAGGGCAGGCTCCCAGACCTCTGGCAACATTGAGGCAGACGACCATGGGGCAACCAGACTGCGGGCCCAGGGGTTTTCCCCGGACGGTTGGTGGTAGTGGGCATTCCTGGGGGGGGGGGGAAGAACAACTTGGGGGTGTTCCATGGCAGCTGCTGTGTGGTGGCAATCACCATTGAAGGAATGCCAGTGTGCCGGTTGCAAAGGCCTGCAGGGAGAGTAATCACACACAGCCGAGTGGTGTGAGACACAGAGCCTGGTCTGCGCTGCTTCCCTGGGTGTAAGGTGAGCATGATCCTGTAAGGGAAAGGGGTCAAAGAGAGAGACAACAACACAACTTGGGGGTCACAACCATGGCAATCCTAGCAATACTGACCTGTCAGTAGACCCTGTGGAGAAAAGAGGGGGGGGAACAGCTGGTGTCTACATATGGGTTACAGTTCCACACCCATGGCATTGTGTGCTCACATTAATACAGGCAGCTATGAGACAAGACATTGGTACAGAGACATTTCATGACAGGCATTGCAGGCAGCTATGAGACATGACATTGGTAAAGAGGCATATCATGGCAGGCTATGCAGGCAGCTATGAGACAAGACATTGGTAAAGAGGCATATCATGGCAGGCTATGCAGGCAGCTATGAGACAAGACATTGGTAAAGAGGCATATCATGGCAGGCATTGCAGGCAGCTATGAGACAAGACATTGGTAAAGAGGCATATCATGGCAGGCTATGCAGGCAGCTATGAGACATGACATTGGTATAGAGGCATGTATCCTACCTATATTTCTCTATGCTAAGAGGCAGAAGTCAGACCACATGTCAGCACAAACCCTGCTCTTACCTGCACTTACCTGCTGGTGTTGTTGCCTGTGGGGGGGGGAGAGGGGCTGGGAGAAAGACATGGGTTAGCAAACACTTGCATGGAGAGAGCTGCCCAGGCACAGGAGTAAACAGTTTGGCCACAGGCAGAACAGCCCTCTCTGCCCTAGAGGGGGCAGAGAGGAGAGAGGTGAAGAGAAGAGAGAAGAGGGGTGTTAGAAAAGTTTTCAAAGTCCCACTTTGTGGCTGCTGGGGGACAGAACCCCACGCCACGTGCTCAGAGAGAGAAAGAGAGAGAGTGAGTGGAGGGCTGGGGCTGGGCTTTTGTGGGAAAGAGGCTGGGTGCTGATAGGGTAACTATTTGGGTCCATGTCCAGAGTTAGGCCACAACTGTTCGGTCCTAACTCAGGCCCAACTCGGGCCCAGGGTGTTAGAACTTTTCAGGAGAGGGCTGGTGTGGGTAAGGTAAAATGGCTCCTATGGGTCTCCTCACATTTGGGTCCACCCTTTTTGCTGGCCCAAATTTTGGGCCTGAGTTGGGCTCGAGAGGGCGTGTCAGGGGCTCTCCAGCGTCTGGAACCGGACCAAATTTCGTAACCGCCCCCGACACGCCCCCGACACGCCCACTTTTAGGCTGCAATTGTGCCTGAATTGTGCAGTTGTGCCTGAATTGTGCCTGAACCCAATTCAGTCACAATTGCAGCCCACCTCAGGCACAACTCGGGCCTAAAGCACTTAGGCTGCAATTGTGCCTGAATTGTACCACAGTTGCCTTGGGCTGGACCGGGCTGTTAGTGGCCTGCAGATGTGTGATTTCTAAATATAGTTCAGAGAGACATGAAATGCTAAGCTACTGAGACTCAGCATAATTATAACACTATTTTAGGGAAGTAAAGATCAATATTGCTAAATGTAACAGCAAATCTTGGCAGAGTCGTTCTAGTGCTCTGTTCACTGTTCACAATTACCAGATATGTGGTAGCCTGCATGCATGATTCTTGTAACACCTGGGAACATTTAGCCAGAAGTTAAGCATTTTAGCTCAATCGTATCCTTAATATTTGTATGTGCTAGTTTGCTTCCTTATGATGCTATGCACTTCAGATCACCAGGTTCCTTTGTAACCTTTAGAAGAAAAGAGTTAAAACACTTGAGATGTTGGGATGGGTTGTTTTTTTGTATGCTCTTCTTCACATCTACTTGTTGATTTGGCTCATGCTTCAAGTCATATTCACCTACTCATAGTCTCCTATTATTCCTCACTTATCTATATAATCATAGTTCTCCTTTAAATCCCGACCTTAGCCAAACAAGTGTCAATTCAGCAATTCATACACTAAAGTATGGGATATGGTATGAAACATTCCAGTGGGGGAAGTGTATGAGAAATAATCCATTTTATTGTTTCCATTGATTTTCAGGATGAATTCACTTTACATTGAGAATGTCAGTTTTCTTGGTGCAGAAATTGTATTGAGGGAAGCTCTGGTTACAGGTTAGACCAGCTTGCCTGCAACCTTTCATGCCGTATCATTAGACACAGAACTCTGGGAGAAATGGAGAGGAAATTGTCTACACACAGGTGAAAGGAGGCATTGTTTCTCCAAAAAGAAGAGGGGTTTTCCTTTCTTTCCTTGCTTCTTTGGGCCACTTTATGGGTTAAGAATGTACATCGTATACAAGGACACACAAAGAATTCTGAACCTCTTCTGAGAAATGTTGCTGGTCTTATCAAAACTCTTTTTGGTGAAACCCATCCTAAGGCTTAGCTGCCTAGCGCTCTGTGAGCCAAATTACATGTGATATTAAACCCATCACTAATTGATGGATTTAACATGGATGTGGACCAGAAGTGGTCCCTTTACATAAAGCATTGGCCATATGGGAAGTGGAGATCTAACCCAGAGCTTATGGTATATGGTGTGTGAGGGAGGGAGGGAGGGGGGTGTTAATAGTTTCCCCCTGTGCCATTTTCTCACTGAAAATCTCCCCCTCCTCCTAAAATGACTACTTTCAGCAGAAGCAGCTATTTTCTCTTGGGTCAGGACAGTTTTCAGAATGAAAACAGCATTGGATTGCCATTATGGATAGTTTGCTGAATGTTAATATACTTTAAGG